>CM055968.1:9775000-10975000 GCA_029531755.1 Holothuria leucospilota | reverse complement strand
GGATAATTAAAACCCCGACGACCCATGGGCCTTGAATAAGACATGGAATGAGTTTATCCCTCAATTGTTCTGGCTTGTGTCGGTTTTAGTAATAACCATAGGATTGCTCAAACCGACACAAGCCAAAATCGAAAGTTGTATGATGTCAACACAGGTTATGGGTTGTGGGGGTTGAGGGGGTTGTGGTCGTTGTGGGGGTCTCAGAACTAATCCGTGGAAGCTGCAAGGACACGTACACCGATATAACACATGACAGGTAAAAGGAAAGAAGCCAGAAAGGCTACTAGGTGAAAAGAGCAAGGAAGGCAAACAAGTCTGAGTGGCACGCTGGCGGTTAAATTGACCTACTTAATTAAAATGTGTTGTATGTTTTCGATACTATCCAACAATGCATTAAAGATCACTTGTTAAGCCCAATCTAATAGTTGGCCATACTTCGGTATTTCGTTTCGATGTCTTTACTAATTAACCTGCAAAATGCAATGCCGGTGGGGTCACTCCGTCCGTTAACTTACAGATAGACGTGAGTTCAATGGTGCAGGTTTCAGCTAGATCGGACATTGTGATGGTAAAAATAAAGTCGAAGTTGAGTTACCTGAAGTACGCCTTCATATCTTCTAGGTTAGTCATCGGACATCACCCCTTTCTTTGCATATGTTACAGATCTCGAAAATGCAATCCTATAGCTTAGCCAAATATCTCGAGATTTAAGAGTTCAAATTAGACGATCGAACATTTCCAAAAAGTTATATAAATTTTCAAAAAGCAATTTAATGGAAAATATCATGCAGGGGTCACTTTAAAAATGTTTTTCTTAAAGAGGATGCATGATACAAATATGTGGTTTCTTGTATAGTAAAGATTACTATGAATGAATAAAAAATCGCCTAAAGTTGTCGTTTGAAGTTAAGAACATGTAAACATTTTATGAGAATAATTTAAAAAGTTGGCAAAAGGGACGTTGGTTTTATCTTATATCTCAACAACAGAAAGTCCGATGGAGATAAGTATTACGGCCTTGTGATCCGCGGGGTCGAATCACTATAATATGGTGTTACTGCATGGTAATTCTGAAGGGTCCGGTGAGATTTTTTAAATTTTGTATTCATTGGGTACCCCTGTAAAATTAAATTTATTAATTTAACCAGAATGCAAAAAATGCATTGAGGTTTCGATGAAAATGTTTCATTGGAAATTATAACATGATGTACCATTTATTATAGTCACCATAGGTAAAATGCTAACACGTGTTGGAAAAAGTATTTTAAATCCAAGCTTCCTATCTCGAAAATCGTGTTAACAAGGTTTTCAGAGTTTGACTCCTGGTGACCCTAGATGACCTTTTACCCTCATCAAAAACAATAGGTTCCTCCTCTCTATATGGGGCACCTGTGTACCAAGTTTGAGAACTGTCAAAGCTTCCCTTCTTGAGATATCGTGTTAACGAGCAAAGTGTCACAAACTCACACTTACATCCCCACACACATACACACACAGGCTACACACACATACACACACACGCCATCATGGCATAGGATTCTCTTTCATCAAAACCAAAAGACTTTTAGAAACCAATACTTTAATGGTACGTTGTTATGCTTTAAGGCGTAGGAAGCTGTTCGAGATTGAGGGGGGAGGCTGGACTTTGTTTCGGAGAGCCGTCCTTTTAGGAGGGGCCCCCTACCCTTAGGAAATTTTTTTTTTTTTTGGTATTTGGGGTTCTTTATATGCAATTTGATGCAACAAATTGGGTGAATTTTAAGAAAAATTACTGCAAAGTTTGACATTTTTACACAGGCAACAAATAAGGGGTTTTCAACCTTGGATTGAGGGAAGTGAAAGCATACTTTACATCATACTTCCAAATTTTTGACTGGAGGGCTAAAGCGCCCCAAGCCTCCCGCTTCCTACGCCTATGGTTATGCTGTATTCCATTTTCGGAATGAAAACTCGTTTTTTTCGGAATGAAAGCGTGTATTTTATTTTCGGAATGAAAACGTGTATTTTACTTTTCGGAATGAAAACTCGTTTTTTTCGGAATGAAAACGTGTATTTTATTTTCGGAATGAAAACTCGTTTTTTCGGAATGAAAGCGTGTATTTTATTTTTCGGAATGAAAACGTGTATTTCATTTTCGGAATGAAAACGTGTCGGACTGAAAACTTGTCGGAATGAAGATGTGTCGGACTAATGGGTGTACCCCGATTAGTACATTTCAAAGACTTTTCACACCAAAACATTCGGCAACTTCCGTAGCGAACACAGCTGGCCGTACAATCTAACAATGCTGCACAGCTTGATTTTACATGGTTCGATTGCATAAGTAAGCTACAGCTTGCTGCATGCATCTTGTACCGCAGAGAGTACTATTTCAAAATACATCGTTTAGTGTCAAACATAACCAAATTTGTCAAAAATGACAAAACCATTGTCCTGACATGTTCAAAAGACTCTCAAACAAGTATTTACATAATAATGACAATTTTTAATTGGAAGGTTTTTCACCACGAGGCACATTTCTCTAGAGGTGCTTTGCAGTTTTGCCGTTGCCTAACGTGTAAAATACATGGATAGGCCTACTAAGATGCTGCAATATGCAGAAGTTGTCTGCTTATTCGTAAAGCTACAGGGTCTAAAATTTACCAATCATTTTTGTTCCAAAGTGTTATCAAATGTTGTCTAAGATGTTGGTATCAGCGTTCTGACATATTTATGGCCAGAATAAGTCTTTGCTTGTCAAACCAACTTGAATATTTTTTAAGCCTTTGGCCATACATATTACTGTTACGAGAAGCAAATAGTTTTAGTCTCTTTAAGTCCTTAAAGTGAAATGAACATAACACCACTCTAAATCCTCATTCTGTTGCTATGTGGGGGTGGGGGATTCATCAGTTACCACCAGACGAAAACATTGTGGACCATGGCCCCAACCTACCTCCCCCACTCCTGTCAGAAGATATGTGTATAATGATCAAAGTATATACCCATTATGTTAAAGGGGAATAAGTTTGATTTTTGTGCCTACTACACTTAATTACTCACAATTGAAGGACACAAAGCTTTGAGATTAGATCTAACTTGTCACTGCCGTTTTCCAGACTGTAGGCCTGGGCCCGACTACAGTATGTACCATGGAAGAAGGGATATTGGTATAGGCCCTACTGTATGGATGTCAGTTGGCATCATTCATGGATATGTTACCCCGGACTTGGTCCAACAAGTGTCCGCAGTCATGCATATGGTAGAAGGGCATAGAGCACCAACTCTACTCTGAAGGGTGCCATGATGTTGTGCCACATCTAAGTTTGGATCTGGCGGGGGTGGGGGGTTCTTCCCCCAACATTTATTTTCAGAGAGAGTAATTGCACACCATGATCTCCACGATCTGTGCTCCAGGTGATTTGCAGTATGTATGGCCCATTGCTCATGTCAAAACCTCCCCTTGGGTTAGATGGGGCGGTTGAGCCAAGACTTTTACGCAGTTATTGCAATTAAACATGAAAGTGGTCATCCTCATTGTTTTTATTATGCAACAAGGTTTCTTTGCAGTTCAGTTTGTACAATACTGTTATGCTTTGAGCTATGATAAATTTAAATGTAAATTTTATATTTACACAACTGCCCTCCTAAAATCTTGGGTAGGCAACTAATTGCCCGCCTTGAAGTGTGACAGCTAAAGCAAGGCGGGCAGTTGCTTGCCCTCCTGAAAAATTCTCATGACCAGCCCTGCTTTGATTTGATCTATGTCAAAAGTACAACTTTGATGACGAATCACCTACACGTACTGAACACTCGTGTCAAATTTGAAGATTCAGACATAACCACTAGGAGTTGAAAGCATTTTCGTGATTTCACTCTTTGACCTCTCACGACCCCAAATGACCTTGAACTACTTCCTGTTACCATAATTATCAAGCCCTTGATATGTATTATAAACTCACCTACTTTGAAAAGGATCGGTTAAAGAACCTGCAGATAGTAGCCTTTAAACCAGTGTTGACAGACAGACAGACGGACAGACAGACAGATGGACAGATGCATTGCCATGACTATAGCTCAACTTGTTGAGCTAATAGTACTCTTATCCTGGCAAACCTTTAAAAAGGTGCGATATGAAGCCGAGAAAATCATGCTAAGCACTTAGGCCATTGGTGAAAGTTTACTTTTAAATATCGTTTGTTGGATTTGGTTAGATGGGATTTAACAACACACCAACACGAATGTGTCACATAGTGTCAACTAGATAAAAAGGTAAAGTTTAAATATGGTTTCAAATACGGTTCAAGTTTGGTTAGAAATTCAGCTCAAATACGGTGCAAGTCCTTCCTTAGTTGCCTCTTACGACAGGCGGTAAATTACTGTGGGCAAAATTCTACAACCTCAGTCCTGAGGAATTTCAGATTTCATGGTATAAACCATTTTTTAGGTTATGTGGTTTTGATCCACGTAAACCAACCTAACCCATTTGTTGAGTCTCAAAAACCCATTTTTGCGTATTCACAATATAAAGAAAACAGGACTATGTGACAGTTACCACACTGAGCTTCGTATAGTGTGTAGGTGTACGAGCGATCACTTGCACTGTCAATGCCACAGTGCACAACATGTGTTCAGCTTATTACGAAAACAACATTTCAAAATGACATAATGCTGTAAATGTGTGTGTTGAGGCCATGTCGTGAGGGCAACAGCATATGGTTTGGAGTACGGTTAAAACCCCATTTATGCCGAACACATCAGGACCGAATGTATTTCGGATGTACGGGGTTGCAACTTCTTGCCTCAAGTACAGTACTCTGATGCTCCTAGAAATTCGCTCGGGCCCATAGCTTCTACAGGGAAGAGGGGCCCAGTTGGCTCCTAATATTTCAAGTTCAAACTGTAGTCTGCACGTGAACCTCTCCATCCACAGCTCAACGAATCTTATATCTCCCACAGCCTGTATTCCTATACTACCAGTCACTAAAAATCTTGCGAAACACATTATTTCTGAAATCAGTTCACATCGCTCAATAAACAGTCTGCTTTGTCACAAAACGGAAGATCACTCACGCAGACATACACAGTCTTGAGTAAACGTAGAGATAGCCTCACAAGATCAACTTAAGAAGACGGTTGGCGGGAATTGAACAGTGCCCTTCATTTTAATGGTTAGTAACTTCCGGAGTTATGAAAAAACTTTTGAAATGTACACTATGTGCAAGAGGTTCTAAGAGGGCGTGGACAGATTGGTTTCAGGATAGTTTCAGCCTCAACTTGCGTTAATTATACCCAGGGCCTGACATAAGGTTCAAAAAGGGCACAGCAAAAATGCCATCGGTGGGTCTTAAAAGTGAAGGGCACCACGGCAGATATGAAGGGCATAACGGCCAAAAATGAATATGAGTGAGGGGCACAATGGCACTTTGTCAAGTATGCATTATCGAGGGTGGTACATCTTTGTGGACTACTAAAGGGCGTACCAAGACTATTGCATTATGTGAACATTAATACAACTAAAACCAACAAATACTTACTTTTCTGGGATAAAAGTCTGACTTTTAACATTTTATTTACAGTTTTATGTTAACTTCATAACCAAGTTCCAAGCACAGTTTTATTTAGTTGTTTATACATAATGTGCATGTTGTACAGTCAGTTTTTTTTTTTTTTTTTTGTGGGGGGGGGGGGGGTTCATGCTACTTCGAAGAACATGATGCAGAATCAGGGGTCGAAATAAGCTTTCAACCTTTTGGGGGCCAGGCGGGCCCCTAGCCCGTGGAATTAGGGGCCAAATGAGAAATCAAGGGGCCCAAAATTAACAAATAAAAAAAGGACTGTTAAAGTGTACGGGTGCTTTTTACGAACTTGAAATGGAAAACGTGTAGTATGGTATAATTAAGGCAAGTTGGGGCTGAAAATAGCCTGAAACCAAAATATCCGCACCAGTACCTAACAACTGTACATGTTGCATGCAGTGTACATTTTCAAAATTTTCCCGTAACTCTAGAAGTTATTACATGGGCAAAATGAAGGGCAATGTTCAATTCCCGCCAAAAAAACAGTCACTCATGAACGCTAAATATTTGCCTGAGCGGACCCAGCCGTATTACTGGCAGGGTTTTGCACATCCCCTCAGTCAAGGTTATTGTTTGTTGTACTCTGATTGCAGTGATCTGCCGCTGCGGTCGGGCGCCGGGTCGGGCCCGACCAGGACGCCAGCATTGACGACCACCACAATCTGCCACACTAACTTTCCGACCGGGCATTATCCTTATAAGAAAACCAAATAAAATAGCACGTGGTCGACTAGGATCGACTGAAAAGAAAACTGTTTGTTGGTCATAATTTGAGTCCGGGATGAAATCCAGTTCATAATCGTCCATAATATCCAAAAAAAACACACATCGCTGAAAAAATACTATAATATTTGCATTCCAGAGCAAATGGACTCGATGCTTGTATCGTCGCACTGTATTTCAGTCGGATCAAAAGAAGCGAGGTACAGGCAACCAGCATGCCAAAAGTATGTTTTTTTTATTGAAGTAGTTTACGACCACGAACCTAAGCAGGGCTTACAAAATCCTATGCGCTAGGGTGACTATGGGAATCCTTATTCCAATGTTCGGGGCATTGAAACTTCATGATTTAAAAGCCCGTCACGCTACTGCCTTGCAGAATGAATATTGCAAACCCTTGGTAGGCCCTCCACTTAGCGAATGCGAAACTATAAGGAGTAAAATGATGCTGCCAATATACCCCTTGCCCCATTGTGTTTCGTTCTTAGTTTACAATCCAGAATTATAGACCACATTCCCCCGCTAACAAAAAAGGAACGGTAAAACAGAGGACCATCAAAGCAAGCGCTTGGATACATAAGAGTGTCAGGCTATCACGAGTAAATAGGTATTCTATACAGCAGTACACAAAGCATATACGTACTAAAAATATCCGTAACGTTTACATATGTTCAATACTTTGTCGTAAATCAATGGTCGCCTTATCACAAGCTCACTGCCTCAGCTAGTCACATGTATACGAGTGTAACAAACTGTCCATGCACAGCTACCTCACTGGGCTACTTTTCAGGTATTGTAATTGCGTAAATCATAAAAACCGCATGGGGGGTGGGGGGGGGGGGGGGTGGGGGGGGGGGGGGGTGGGGGGGGGGGGGGGTGGGGGGGGGGGGGGGTGGGGGGGGGGGGGGGTGGGGGGGGGGGGGGGTGGGGGGGGGGGGGGGTGGGGGGGGGGGGGGGTGGGGGGGGGGGGGGGTGGGGGGGGGGGGGGGTGGGGGGGGGGGGGGGTGGGGGGGGGGGGGGGTGGGGGGGGGGGGGGGTGGGGGGGGGGGGGGGTGGGGGGGGGGGGGGGTGGGGGGGGGGGGGGGTGGGGGGGGGGGGGGGTGGGGGGGGGGGGGGGTGGGGGGGGGGGGGGGTGGGGGGGGGGGGGGGTGGGGGGGGGGGGGGGTGGGGGGGGGGGGGGGTGGGGGGGGGGGGGGGTGGGGGGGGGGGGGGGTGGGGGGGGGGGGGGGTGGGGGGGGGGGGGGGTGGGGGGGGGGGGGGGTGGGGGGGGGGGGGGGTGGGGGGGGGGGGGGGTGGGGGGGGGGGGGGGTGGGGGGGGGGGGACAACCCTTTTTGTCCTAAACAGCTAAAACCCTATACACCCCATTGGAGAGTTGTTCGAACATTTACCCCATAGAGGGACGGCTGGAATACCAGGAGCTGCAGTTCCCCCCAGGGTCAGATGTTGGAGCAGCAGTGGGCCGTATCTGTTAAGGGGGAATGAGACCATGCCCCCCACCCCCTCCCATGATTTTTACAGAATTTGTTTTTTATTCAAAGGATTTCGTTTAAGTTTTAAACACAAAATTTTTTACTGGCAAAGGTAGGCATATGTGGCCCCAGAATGCATGGTTCAGGACACCTAATTTTTCAACAATTTCAAAGGGGAGGGGGCATGCATTGGGCATGGTTCCCTCACTGAATTGCCGATTATTTTTGTTTAGTTTCCCGAAAAAATACGTCATTTTTTACCCAACTTTTTACTTCAAAAATTGTAGGCCTATGTGGCAACCAAGAGTGCCTGATGTAAGGACACAATTTAAAAAAAAAAAAAATTCATGGAGGGGTTTCGAGGGGGCACAAAATAAAACAGATCAAACAATTTGTTTCCTGGGAAATCTATTTTAGTAACATGAGAAAAAAATGCAAAAATTTGCGTACCCTTGACTTTATGTGGTCTACAGGGAATTTTTTTAAAAACTCTGGTCCAGTCACAATTTTTATAAAGACCTAGGGCCTACGGCCGTGGGCGTAATCCTGGGTGGGGCGGGGGACAGGGGGGACCGTCTCACACGGTTTGGAAATGGCAACCATTGATTGAGATGTTTTTACAACGGAAATTTTTTTTGACAGAAGGGTCACCCCACCAACTTCCCAGTAAGATTGCGCCCATGGCATAAGGGGCCTTTCCATAAAAATGAAAAAAAGTCCGCAACTACGAAGGTTCCCCGAATTATTTTCCCTTCCCAGGGACCTCTCTGGAATTTCACTTTAAAATTAATGGAAATCTTAAAATTGTTAGTTCAAACTGCTGAAATTCCATAAAAAAGACATTTTGCCATTTTATGCCCTTACCTGTTTAAAACCGTACTAGTTTTAGTTTTTCCTAGTATTAATTATGGAGCGTAGGGGACACACCCCTCCCCCCCTCTTACAAGCACAACATAAGGTGATTTACCCTCAACTAAAAATTGAAGAGTTTTTTTTAAAATAACAAATCACTTTTTAAAATTGTCTCAAATATAATGGTAATAATAACAGTTTTTTAACACCATTTCTGTCTAAGTTTCAAACAATAACCCTTTTATTATCAAAAAAATTACTTCCAAAAAATTGGAGGGGTGTATCCCCTCCCTCTAGACCCTTCCCAGGACGGACCTTTCTTGCCACACTCCACCGGTGTGGATATAAATAATATGGTATAATCCGGGCAGAACCAGTGCCAAAGCCAGAGTTTCAACCAAGAAGAATGATTGTCCACAAGGAGAAAATAGGAAACGCTGTAAAACTCACTTGTTTTTGTACATTTGTACGGGAAAACTGTACGCAACCACAGTGTATATGATATTGGCCATAGTTTACCTTTGGCTTCCAAATGGCGCCATTGAAAAATAAGTGGCCAATCTTTTCACACTATAGGGTTCTCTATCCTCGATTGCTTTCGTTTAGATTTCAGGGGAGTTGCCTATTAGGGGGCACCACGTTCTATTAGGAGGAAACGGCCTTCATGCGGGGAAAAAAAGCAGGTGAGACCCAAAAGTACCCAACGGTCAGTTTTAGGTCCATATTTTAGGGTTTGATTTTAATCATGTTAAGATATCAGTTTGTGGGCCCAGAAATTTTTTACGGATTTATGAAAGAGTGAGATGTCAATCGATGAGGTTTGCCAAATTTGGGAATGATTGAGGGATAAAAAAGGGCGCCGCTGCATGGTTAGTTTTTTGGAAATAAAGGATAACTAAATACTAGAAGAGAGAAAAAAAAACTTACCGTGTCCCAACACGACTAAACAAAAACCGCTTGGGTCCGGTTGACCTTTCGGAGGTAATTTGCAAACTATACAAAATTAAAAAGGGTGATTACACTTAAAAAAAGGTAAATGTAAACTCAATTTCATAGGCAACAACCCATGGTTAGGTAACTCTTAGGGCGGTAAGGTCCCCCTTCTTTGTGTTGCACGTGAGAGCAATACATTAAAACCCATCAAAAGTTGCTCCATATTTACAAAAAAAAAGTAGTGTAAAATTCATTACCGAAGGTTAGTGTTGCTGGTGGAAAGTGATAACATTTACACCCCTTGTGGTTATGTTTAATAAGTCAGAAGTGTAGGTTTTAACCCGTTAAGATTGTTGCTACGGAAGGATATAACAATTTTTCCATTCCCTGGGGTAATGTAAAAACCAGTCAAAGGTTGTAGGTTTTACCTTTAAAATTTGTTGTATGAAATGATATACATTTTTTTAAGCATTCTCTGAGGTAAAAAAAACTAATAACATCAGTCATTCAAGGATGTTGTTTTACAATGGACTACTCCGGTTTAAAAAAACAATGATGCAAAAAAAAAACAAACATCATAGGGACTCTACCATGGAAGGGGAGGTGCCATCTGGGGGACAGTTTTTTGGAAAGTGATTTCTAAAAACGTTTCGCTCAACCTTCTCTGGACGAAAAAATTCAAGGGGAACGCCGGTAAACCAGGGGAGTGTTTTTTTTTTTTTTTTTTTTTAATCTTTTTAGTCCCTTCAAAAACTTCTCTGGCGAAAGAGCCAGGGGCGCGAAAAAACCAAAACCATATGCTCTTAAAAGGAGTTTCTGCTCCCTTATGGGAGCTATACGTCGCCAAAACAGACAACTTTAAACTTACCCAAGGGCGGGATACCATCCCCTAGATGAAGGGGGGGGGGGGCCAGTTTGAAAAGGGGGGCGGCGGGCCAACATTCAAGCAGGGGTTCTTTTTTTTTTTTTCTTTTGAGGGAAGCGAGGCACGCCATTACTCTTGAAATTGACCGACCTTTTTACATTCTCGGAGACCCAGTTCTTCCCATTGCCATAGTTAATATATAGGCTATTACGGTTCCGTAAACAATTTCTGGTGGGCCCTTTTTTTTTTTGTTTACTTTTCGGGCAGTTTTTTAATTAACTTTTTAGGATGGCGCAGGGGCGCAATTTTTTTGTATTGAGGGGCGCTAGACTGGTCATAGGGGGGGGGGGCAGCTGACCCTAGTTGCCCCCCCTGGATCCCGCCTATGGTAACTACCGAACAACCTGGCCGTGCGAAGTCTCGTCTAGACTGGATGAATAGAACGGCCTCCGCCTCACCCTGGGGAGCTTTTATATTTCAAAAGTCCCCTCAACTCTTTGGCGAAGGATCCCAGGGGCTGGAAGTGCTTTTTAAGGCATAGAAAAACGGACATATCAAACAGGAAGAACCAAATCCGGACCGGCAAGAACCCAACCATGAACCACTTGCAAGTATTTACAAAGTGACCTTACCACTAAGCTAGCAAAACAAAACATTTCTGTGGCAAAACACCATATAGGACACCCCAGCCTACCCACCACACAAGACTATTTACAAACAGGGAAACAACACACGCCAGAAGGCAGCCAAAACACACACCACCGAAGGGCCAACAACAAACGTCCGAAAAGCAACAACGCCCGAAGGCAAACAAAACACAAAAAAAACAACCCGCCCGAAGGCAAGACCACGCCCGAAGGCAACTTCACGCCCGACGGTAAACAACACGGCACCGAAGGGCAAAACTTCTCGCCCGAAGGCAACTCTCGCCTGAAGGCTAAACACCACGTCCGGAAGGCTGTCTCCCTCGCTCGAAGGCAACGATCACAGGGCAAAAACAGGTGCACCTTGCCCAAGAGTGCCCCGGAGGCACTTGGGTAAAGGGAAACCTCATTATCCCTACTCTTAAACAAGCTCCACAAACCGGATGCAGTTTAGAGGCTTTTTACGTGGCCTAAACAAACGGGCACGGCCTGACCAGCGAAAGGAAATACGCATTATGGCCAAACAACCAAAAACAAAACCGAACAACAAACACCCTCGCAAACAAACAAAAACCACCAACACTGCCACTGAGTAGCACACAGACACTGAAACGAAAAAGACAACACACAAAAACACCAGACTGCCATCACTTAACAACCAAAAAAAAAACCGAAACCACACAAGAATACCACACCAAACTCCACACCCAACCCATAAGTAAGTTTAGAGTTCCACCGTCGTGATCACGGATACTTCCACTACTTCCAAGGATAGCCTATTACATTGCAGTTTTGTATTAATATGTCAATGATCAAACTATTTCAAGTCATGTTTACAAATCCCTTGGAATACTTAATAATTGTCTTTAAAGTAAAATGCTATAAAACTATACCATAAAAAATCGGCTTAAAATTTTCAATCAGGGGGGAAAGCTGGTAGTTTAATTTGTTACCAAAAATGAAAGGTCAAATAGATTTGTTGGTCGGAAGTCGGAATCGGAAGAGAAAATTGTCTAGAGAAAATAAGCCCGCCTACCAATTCGGAATATTTTCCGTTATGTCCAATAAAGATTTTGGCACCCGTTAGGTGTTACCATTTTAGCCTTCAGTTCTTTGAGTGTACAAGGTTCACACAACACTAGGCTAGAGCTGTAATGACATTTTCATTTAAATCGATGTACAATATACGCGGACAAAAGCAAAGCAAGTATATGCACAAGGAGAGTGAAGAATATACAATATTATTTATCAGGGGTTAGAGTTGTTATGTCGAAAAAGAGCTGAAAGTATTAATCATATAACCTCTTTCTATTGACATTTCATTCCTGTTTAAAGCACTCAAAAGTATATTTTAGTAAGGGGGGTATCAAAATTCTAAGCTGGTCACTTACTCTTTGATTGACAGCAAAGTTTGAAAATCCAAATGATGCAGAAAGAGCTCACATCCACACAATGCACGGGCAGTGCTTTATAACACATTATAGACTTGTATGCTCAACCTCCTGAGGACATGGCCTTAAAACAATAAAATAGTTTGGTCTGCACAAGGAGGATCTTCATACAGTCAGTAGCGCCGCCAGGCTTTGGTGATGGGGGGGGGGGGGGGACAACAAACAGAATGATGTCGTAATGGCACTTCAGTTAACCTCCATGTGTGCCTTAAATGCGTTTTTTTTTTCGTGTGCTCCCTGCTTTCCTATTCACAGTCGGGATCCTTCCTTTGTCAGGTGTCACTACACTACGGTGCCGTCCTGGGAAAGGGTCCAGGGGGAGGGGATGTCCCCCTCCCCTTTGAGAAATTTTTTATTTATTTAAGGTTGCTTAGATGCAAAATGGTGCTATCTTGTGGAATATTTTGGAGCTGATCATATATAGCTGGAAAATGTCCATAATCTAGAAGACTCTAATTTTTGGTTAGGGGAAAAAGGAGAGTATGTTGTCTAAGAGAAGAATACGTTGTCAACATACCTTCCTTGTGGCTACTTTACCGCCTTCTATTGGCAAAAGTTTTTACCCAAAATACGTGGCCTGCGTGGAGTCCACAGAAACATTGTTGGACTATAACGAAATTTTTCCTCCTCTTCATTGTGCATTATAAAAAGGCATCTAAGGCTGGCAGATACCCTGTATAGGACCTCTGGAAGCTCTACTTTCAAGTACATAAAATTGAGCATTGACAAAATGCTTATTACTTGACATCCAAATGATAATATAGAGTTTGATGCAGAGCACTTCACAACTATCGTATTTTAACTTATTTTGAACGAAAATCCAGATGAACAGCATCCAGCAATGGGGAAGGGCGGGAGAGATAGTATAGGTGCAGGAAGTTGATATCAGGACCTCCCTGACAGGTATAGCAAAAGGGGTGAAAGGACTAACAAGCGCGTTTCAGAATGCTTTTTTGTCGTAAGTGTATTTAAAAATCACCATCTGTCAGGGGCGTAGCCAGGAATTTGTCAAGGGAGGTGAAGCCATAGACAGATTCTCAGCGCTTCCCGCCACCATGGGTTGGCTCAAAGCGCAAGAAAATTTTGGCCCAAAATGCTTCCCAGATCGCTGGAAATGGAACTGTCCAGGCCCATTTTACCGCACATAAATAGGGGAAACACTAGCAATATTGTAAAATTAAACATTGGAAATACCAAAAATATGCTCAGGGGGCGACTCCCCCTTGGCTACGTGCCTGCAATCTATACCTATAATGGCTGCGCGCAAAGCGCTCCGTAAATTTTTTTTGGAAAATGTATAACGGCAAATACATAATTTCAACTTTCCAAATCATGCTACAACAACTTAGACTGAAAGATCCCATATTAATTCTAGGCCCCTACAGATGTTGCGATTATAGTTCCATGTATTATTACCTTAATAATGGTCATGAGATGGAGAGCAAACCGTAAAGCATGAGCGCAAAATTTTTCATTAAACGAGATTTCCATGACAAAACCTGCATTCAGAATCTGCATCGAGACACTTTCCATTGCCCAACAAACCTACATGCCACTCAAAAAACCATTCTTTTACCTGTTAATTCGTGACAGCTTTCAACTTTTGCTGCTGTGTTTCTCCGGGAGTTGCTATCAGAAGATGTTGATAATAAGAACATTGTGGTAAGGTATGAAGTTTTTAATAGTTTGGGAAGGATTTGGGGAAAATTCTGATAGCTGAGAAACATTTGTGACGGAAAATGATTAAATAGATCGGTTAAAGCACACATCACCCTACCCCCTACAGAAATCTATAGCTTAATCGCCTTTTGGGATCATTTTAGAATTTTCAAAAAAATTTCATTGGGGGGGGGGGGCACGCGCCCCCCATGCCCCGTGCCGGCGCCACTGCATACAGTTATGGGAGGAGCTACAAGTTGCATAGTTGGGAGAAACGGAACTGTCTGGGATGACGAGATTTGCTTTTAAAACAGTGCCAAGACCGTTGGCGATTTTTTTTTGGTAGGATGGCGAAGGGAAATTTATGCCAATGGACCATTCAGCTTCTTAGAAATAGGCCACACCCCTAATTCCAAAATGACAGCTTTTCATTGACCCCATTTTGTAATTATGACACCGGATTATGAAAGAGCATATCAAATATCCCTATTCCACGAAACCTTAACCTTTCTCCTAACCGTAACCATGATTTTGAAACAAATGTAAAACTTTTTGAAAAATCGATTTTTTCCTTCGCCATCCCACGGTAAAAAGTACGCGTGTCGTTGTCATTAACGATTTATATTCACATGATTGCTTAACCAGCCAGCAAAGTATCGTCGGCCCTTTCACGGATCGTTGTCGGCCACTTCAGCGGTCCGTTGGAGAAATGTCCGGGGGTTCGATGACGGTTCGCGAATGGGCGTGATGCTGATTGGCTTACAACTTTTTACCCGTCATGCACTTTTGTATCAAGCTAGTGGACATCCGATGACTCTCCGTCGGCCCGCCAGAGTTCTTGGCCACGTGACCCTTGAGCCATCAATGGCCTCCGGCGGCGGACCGCAAGATATTGCTTACAGGGGAGTGAGTGCATGCATGAATACAGCAACAGAAAAGTCCCCTACAGTTTTTGCTGTGTTTGTTCGTCTGCTTATGTATTAGTAAAGTAAAATGTTTACCGTTTCCCCCTTTTTTGTGCAATGCACATACCGCAAATGTGTGATCGAGACGGTATACAGTACGTGATCCTGTAAAACATCACACTGGGATGTAAACATCTAGCGTAAACTTACACATTCCGGAATTTCCGTATGATTTCTGGTGACAGCATGTAAAATGACACGCAAGAATGGTTTTAGAACACCAAATTATAACAACAAAGTGCTTTTCTGTTGTTTAATTACACATTTATATAATGTGTATACCCGCCCTCATTTTCACGTCGAACTTAATTTAGGTCTACACCATCATTGATGTAAGCTGCCGTTTCAAAGTTAGGGGTGTTTATCACGAACACATAAAACATATAAGGGTACTTAAAGTTAACCCTTTGTTGTGTTAAAATTCAAGATTGTAGAAAAACACAAAATTCTTACTGCTAGAATAAACAACTCAACATGTATTTTTACACTTTTACATAGCTCTTTAAACCCTGTTGAGTGCCATATTCACCCGCTGCATATCATATGCACACTACGGCTCAAGCGCTCGTGTTTTTTACACTTTCAGGGTGTTTTGTTCGTAACAGGTAAAATGACACGTTAGAGTGTTTTAAATACTCTTCAAATTGTAGCAATACAATTCCGCTACTAGTTTTATGCTTGTTGGTGTTTAGTTACCTTTTAAAATGTGTATTTACCCACTCATTTTTAGAGTGTGTAACGTCGACCGTTACGGCTGTCAGGCTGTCCAAGCTTTTCCGACTGAACAATTATGTGACAAGATACATGCAAAGACAAAACATCGATTTAAAAGTTGAAAATAATCTATTTCTTCTTACTCTCTCTTGTGACTCTCCTCTTCACATAACATTATATACAGCACAGGAGGCTTTGTCTTGCTAGCGCTTTTCTCGATCAGTGACATGCTCCGTAAGTTTCTCAGTAGACTAAAATAATGACATTAAAAAGTGACAACTCACGGAATTATTGTGCCGATCCGTTTGCAATACCGCAGTGACTTCTTATTCCACAAGACTTAAAACCCAAATGAACACGAAATGCGATTTATGGCTTCTCGGAGGAGCAACTTCTGACTCAGGAGCTCTAGTAGTTACAACTTTGGAAAATTAACAGCTTCGGAATAGCACACATTACGAGTACGAGCTACGGCAACAGCCAAACAGAAGCAGCCCCGACTTTCTGATAACACGGTCTTTTATTTAGTCCATCCCTGATTGGTCGAAGTTACAACCTTGGTCAAAAGTCTACTTTTATGACATGAATGTTTTTGTCATTCCCAGGGTTCTGGACTCATGACCCCTGGTCAATGACCATGTGCCCATCACGACTCGAGCATAGGTAATAAATATTTAAAACAGGTGAAATGAAGCTCCTGCAGTTGTAGCCTCTGTCGAGTCTTTCCTGCGACAGTTTTCCTCCTCCCTCTGGAAACATTAGCAGGAAACATTGGCTGTACCTCTGGGTGTTGTACTCCCCCTGGAAATCGCTACGCAGGAAAGCCTCTGGACAAAGTTAATTTCATGCACAAACTGCTTAACTAAACCTTTGAAATCTGCTACCAAATCGGTAGTAATTAGTGGGAACCAATCAGAGAGTCTTCGGTTTCAATGATTCATGAATATGCACGACTGTACCTTGCCTGTTCGTTCCATGGCGAACAACAACTGGGATCAATGGGATGATTCAAGCGCACAACATTCAGCAGCTCTTCTTAGTTTAGACGCGAATTCATTAATAAATCGACAGCTCGAAGCTCTGTTTCAAACGGGACGGACACATTTGTGAACCTGCCGTATGGATTTGGTAAGAGTTTGATTTACCACTGTCCGCCGTTCTTCGAGCGATAACGTTGGGTCGACGTAATATCGCCAAGGTCAACAACAGGGACTGGTTCTGCGAGTGTTCAAAGCAACAATAATAAAGGATCGAGCAATTTCATTGGTCAATTTCCTTTCGACGACATAGCAGCATAATAACAATTAATAGTAAGTAGTAGCCATTAGCGGCTCGCCATAGGGGCACGGGGGGGGGGGCACATGGCCCCCCCCCCAAACGTTAGCAAAGCATGGTCTTCGCTTTTCAAAAATGAAAATAATAAAACAACATCTAAGTCGAGATGGGTTAGGCCCTCCCCTTTCCTTGAGTGGGTTTAAAATTAAAGTAGTGAATAACTTTCCAATGCAATGCGAAGGTTAAACATTAATAAAAAGCTTTCAAAACGACATTTTTCTGCGCGCTTCGCGCGCGTTTTCTCAGTTACTTGTTTGCTACTATATATACTTCAGACATCACAAATGGACCGCCGTATGTGCGAGCTAAGGTAATCAAAACAAATGATCGCGCTGTGATATTTGTAATCTGATTAGCTTAGGCATTCATAATGTCATTTACAGAATGTAACGTTAGTACTGGAGTTAAATGCCTATAGTTTTGCAGACACCAAGCTTCAGAGGTTTCGGGGTCATTAGATACACAACCCATTAGCCGTGTTGATTATCATCCACGACTAAAAGCACTTTTGCCAGGGTGTCACCTGGCCAGATTAGCATGGATATCTCTCTACAAAAAGTTGTAACGGGCATGTAGTCTAAAAGTATTTTGTTTCCCATAGAAGAAGAGGTTTCCCTTCCCTTGTCCAAATTGACGGCGCCGTTGGCCCACGAGCGGTCTTATGACTGTCAAATGGCCTGTGATAAGCAAAAGGTTTCCACCTCTGTGCTAAAGTATAACCGTTCAATTGATTTAAAATAAACACACCAAACAGTCAATCTAAGCTCAGTGTGATGAGACTTTTGACTAGTGGCCTAGCTATTTGTATATAGGATGAGACGTCGTTCTGAGTTAGGAGAATTCCCCTCCCCCTTTTAAAAAATTCATGTCGGAACGGTACTGAGATCCAAAATACTAGTGCTATCACTTCATAGTTTTCAAGTGTCTTCATGCTCGAAATTTTAGTTAGTTTAAGAAAAAAATCCAGACATTTTATGGCTTCTTGGCAAAGCTGAAACATATTGTGACACAATGAAAGAAAGAATAAAATATTGAAGGTGGGGCTCATTTTATACAAATGGATCAAGCGCCTTGCCCATTCACCTGTCTCTTGCTCCACCCCAGTACGGTAGCGATCGGTTGATGTGGTTGTATTTATTTTTAAAGTAGTCAGCTCATGACTAAACTGCCTGAAAATGGTTTTGAAGAGCTTTTGAAAACTACATGGGGCATCGCTGTAATACATAATAATAGGAGGCGGGGGTTGGGGCTGCAGCTCCCCAACAAAATATTTTGTGAAAATTCGGGCAATATTCTGAGAATTTTGGGCACCTACTGAAAGGAAAATAATGCAATAATGTAGCTTAACGGAAATCGATACTTTAAAAACTTCCTTGGTAATTAAATATAGTTCTGATTTGGATTGCACCATCACCTATATATTCGGTATTAAATTAGCAGTGTGTTTTTTAATGGTCAAACTTATATATTATGATTATCAGTGGTGTATTTGAGGATCCATTAGGCCATGCTCCCGTCACTGACGCCGATTTTTTTAGTATCTAAAATAAAACACAAAAATTTTACTTCAAAGGTAGCATATGTGGCACCAGATTGCATGTAAAGACACCCAATTTTCAAAAATTTCAAAGGGTAGGGGGTGATGCCTATTCTTCTTTTTGTACCTCAAAATACGTACGGTAAATTTTTAACACAAATTTTACTTCAAAGGTAGCATATGTGGCACGAGATTGCATGTATGGACTATATTTTTCAAAAATTTTCAAAGGGGGAGGGGACACCCCTCGCCTTAGACTCCCCCAGGTCGGCGATCACACAACATAGTGCCTGCTCCACCCCTATGAGAAAAATCTTGGCTACACAACTGATTATTATCATCATTATTGTAACGACTTCCCCCAGAATTATAACCAATATGATATAGGTAGTAACGTAGCAAATTATTGTATGTAATTGGCATGCGGTGTGATAACGGAGTATGCCTATATGATATGTACATTAGCATTAGAATTTTGTTTCTATTTTTCGGGCAGATCGTTACAGCCCCCTACCCCAATCAACTTGGGCCCCTACGCCTATGCATACTCCTATTGAGGCTATTGTACTATCCGGAGCTGACCATTATATAATATTGCTGGGGGTCTTCCGAACCTCCCTGAATACGGACTTGAGTTTGAACCCCCCCCCAAACAAAATTTCTTAGAGCCGCCCATGGTAGTAGCAACGTGAATATCATAGATGCATATATTAACACTTTGTCCAAAGGCTTTGATGCCGGTGTAGCGGGAAGATGTGTCTCCCGTGTAAAAAGAGTCCTCTTAGCAGTACCTCCACAAAACAAAATCCATGTACTGAAGACCATCAAGTATGGTACATAGTATTGTCACAGCCTTCATAGGGAATAACTAACTAACAGGATTAAACATTTTGAGGGTATATACCTGCCCATTTTTTAACTAGTGACAACGGGGGGGATCATGTCAGTCTACTCGTTTAACGTGAGAGAAAGTCAACATACTCAAGTTTGGTATCACACTGTTACTGTCTCTACCCAAGACAACCTTGTTAAAATCATCATTACAGCGGTGAAAGACAAATAATTTTCTTTAATAACCATCACTTCACGAAAACTTGTATGAAATATAATATAGGATTTAATTATAGGCCTACACATGTACAGTAATTTCATTTTTTTTATCAGAGACAATGATAAAAAGTGGAAAGACTGAATTTATGCCATAAGCTCTGAAAATCAACCCTGAAAAATTAGTCTGTGTCCCACCGGACGATATTTCCAGGTTAAGTCCTGGAAACAGTGTCTGGAGAGACAGTTTTTCCCACCACATTAAGAAATTGTGTCCCGTCAGACACATTTTACTGTTACCATCTTTTCCGGACAGTAATTACAAACAAATCCCACTATTAAATCCTGTCCTTTTTTGCCACTGTCCGCTAGAAACACACAGTGATTTGGTTATCCGCAAATGATTTTGGCAACGATAAACTGAGGCATCCGTATATGGTTGGCCGCGGTGACATAAGACGGACTGAACTCAACGCGTAGAAAACAGATCATGAACCAATCAAATCCACGGATCGTTGGTTATACCATTACACGATGGGATAGACTAGAATCCATTGAAAACAGAGGGAACTTATGAAATGATTTTGGTTTGATTTGGTTGATTATTAATACTCTTCCACATGGCGCAGTGAGTAGTGGTACTACATTAAAGTATTTTACAGTGTTTTAAACCGGTAGTTTCTCAATACATTGAAGTAGTACTTACAAACACGCCCACACCATTAGCTGAAAAGGCAGACAGTGTGTTTGGGACGCCTGCAGACCAAAGTACACACGAACAGCGAACATTTAATAGAAAACAATATCCGTTTCAATAGAAGGGGGCTACAAGCAGAGGAAAGAGTAAATGTACATGGAATTTCAGAATTTCAGGTCGAATTTTCGGATACACGCATGTTGCAAAGAGAAATGTGAGAGAAATATGTCATTTTGGACCCGCGTGGGTTAAATTGAAAACCGGTAAAACTGCTTTGACAGACCGGGGCTTACAAAATAATGCACTTAGTTTTGACTTTACAGAGTTTCATGCAAACAAAACAGTCAGTTGTGGTACTATAGACAGTGGTGTACTTAGGGGGGCCATTGGGACATGCCCCCTCACTTATGCCGATCTTTTTAAGTTCCTAAAAATACGTAAACTTTTTTAACACAAGTTTTACTTCAAAAGGTAGCATATGTGGCACCAGATTGCATGTATTAAGGGCACCTAATTTTTCAAAAATGTTCAGAGGGGGAGGGGACACCCCATTAGCCATGGTCCTCCCTCACTGATGCCGATTGTTTCTTGTTTTAGTTCCTAAAAATACGTACATTTTTTAACACAAATTTTACTTCAAAAGGTAGCATATGTTGCACCCGATTGCATGTAAGGACACCTAATTTTTCAAAAATTTTCAAAGGGCAGGGGACCTCACCCCTTAGACCCCTCCCCAGGCAGGCGATCACACAACATACTGCATGGCCCCCGTGAGAGAAATCCTGTCTACGCCACTAACTGTAGGATTGCCTAGTTAACTCAGAATAAAGACTCGGGTGTTAACGCCTCCCTGGTCAGAAAATTAGGTTTGCTTGAGTGGTTAAGTTCACGTTCTGATTACCTGCAGGGATGAAGAAAGATTTGTATTTTATACAGAACACCTTTCAGTGATGTTTCCGCCCAGATCTTTGACTCTCTGTGCATTCCCTGGCCCATTGGTTGCAGCGCCAGAGGGGGCTGGGGAAAACTGCATCGCCGAAAAAAATTAAGAAGAATCGGGATACCGGGAAAAAGAAAAGAGAAAGGAGAATAATTAAAAGAAAAGAAAAGTAAAATAAAGCCGGGAAAATCAAAACGACAGACAAGAAAAGAAATAATATGAACAGGGGTGATAACTGAATTTAGGTAAGGTGGGGAAGAGGAAATTGGCTTGGTAAATTTGGAAGGAAATGTGGATGTTACTAGTTCTGTGGTAGACAGGGCTATAGGGATGGTGGAAAAAACGAACGGGACGAAATAGCCTGAAAGAGTGAATGGCTGGGAAGAATGGAACAAGGACAAGGGCTGCAGAAAGGCCGACTTTGCAAGAGGGAGAAAAATAATGAGCGGAGAGAAAAGAAGGGGAAGGAACAATAAAAGGTCAGTTGCGGGGAAGAAACGCCCAGGAAAGCATGATATATAACTTAGCAGGAGGAATTTCGGGAAACAGAGATAAGGAGTAATGGCAGCGCCGAATCCAAGGGGGCGAAAGGAGCGTACGCCCCTATTTTCAGCAAAACAATGATTTTTGTGACAGAATTTTAAACCTCCAAGCCCATCTGATTGCACCATGCACTTTCTACAGACGTTTGCGCCCCCTCTCTCATTTCTGGATTCCCGACCCTGAATAGGGGAAGGAACAATGAAGAGAGGCAGGAAATGTGGGAGGAGACGGACGGAGCTATAAGCTAAAGTTTTTATTACTGATTTTTCTGGATACTTAAAGACATACACTCGTCACCCCAAAGTATATTTTTAGTGTGGGGCATCAAAAATCTTAGTTGGTGACGGCTCTTTGATTAAGAGCAAAGTTTGAAAATGAAGAGTAGCTTACATTCCACACAATGCAACGGGGCTGTAACGTACTCGATTCTGGACTCGAGTCCATGCTTTGTCGGACTCGGAACTGGCTCAGAATGGGAGGTTCTGGAATCTGAATTGGCCCGGAATGGGCTGCAGCTGGACTCGGACTCGGAACCGATTCAAGAAGAGTGCACAAAAATGAAAGTTAAATATTTGTTCCCTAGGGCTACATTGTTATTGATGCACAGTTCAACATATAAATGGTCACATACAGTCAATTAAAATACAGCTTGAACCAGGGCATGAAATTGACTCCTAAAATGCCCGGTTTTAATTAAATGTAATTACAAAACAGTACAAAAAGTATGATGCCACATTCGCCAAATAGCTGGACTCGGAATTGGCCCGGAATTGAAGAACCTGGAATCGGATACGGCTCGGAATTGAAGGGTATACTGGACTCGGGATTGACCATGAATGGTGGTCACTTAAATCTACACTGTCCCGGATTCGGGCCAGGTGGACTAGGATACAGCCCTGTAATACAGAGAGAGAGTTTGGATTTACACTGGGGGGGGGGGCGTGCCCCCCAATCGATTTCAGAATTTTTTTTAAATTTTAAAATGATCCCAAAAGGCGTTTAAGCACTTGCGCGAGAGGGGGTGTGGGAGGGGGAGTTCCCCCTCCCACGGTGATGTGAAAATATGTGATTTGGTGCATACTTTATACGATATTTTGTATGCAAAAGGAGACATATTATTTTGTATCTTGTGAAATATTTTGTAGGAATAACCATAGTTAATACATATTAACTATGGAATAACTATATAGAAATCAAATACACAACACACATATTGCTGGCAAATAATTTATCATTCTACAAGTATGCAGAATCACATAACAGCTTCAAACAAGTGTAAGGAGTTGCTTTTGTACATAGGCCTACCACTAGATACCATGTGTTCCTGATATTTTAGGCGTGCAATTTGTCCCCTTCCGGTATCGGTATGGAGTTGGCAAGTACGCTGCCAGTGCTCCGCGTCAACCGGTTGGCGAGGAGCGCGAGAAAATCTTGGTCCAAAATGCCTCCCAGATCGCTGGAAATGGCACTTCCCAGGCCTATTTGCCGCACATAAATAGGGGAAACACTAGTAATATTGTAAAAAAAAAACAAAAAATACCAACATTTTGCTCAAGGGCGGCTGCCCCCTCCCCCCCCCCCCTTGGCTACGCACCTGTTCCAGCAAGATATGATCAGTTCCAAAAATATCCCTAAGATAGCACCATTTTGCATCTAGGCAACCTTAAATTAACAAAAAAATTTCAAAGAGGAGGGAGACCCCTCCCCTATTTCGGCATCTTTATGAAGTGACAAAAAGGATTCCACACTGCTGTATACAATCGCAGGGGCACCCAAAAAGTTACAATTTACGGAGACTGGGGGGGGGGGGACTGAGGTGGCATTACGACTGTTCTCCCCCCATCACCAAATCCTGGCAGCGCCCCTGTAGCAAAATGTAACTGAAGATGAAAGCGCGTGTAGCGCGGGAGACATTTTGTAATTTTAGAAAGGAAAAAGTTACAGAAAACAAAATACGTTCTTTATTAAACGCCCTTTGGGATTATTTTTGGTCAAATCCTGGAGTCATATCAGGGCCAACGTTTACAGGTAGTAAAATTTTATTTTCGATCGATTTTTCTTGTAGTGCACAGTGATGCGTACGGGGGGACACGGGCCACGTACCCCCACCTAGCTGGGGGCCTGGAAACCCTTAACATGATCCGTCGTCTCCACTCAACCCTTTCCCCATCATTATATCTTTTGTGCTATTAGACTACCAAAAGGCCAGATTTTGATTCCATTTTTGTAAACATCCAATGCCACTTTGGAGATAGTCAAATGCTTTAATCGAATGATAACAATTTATTAATACCTTAGAGTCTCGGGGTCTCCGTTCCTTGGACCCCCAATTTAGCATTGTCCCTGGACCCACTAGGGGTCTTACAGTGGGACCCCGGGCCCAACGCCTACAGGGGAGCACTGCCCGTCACTACGAGGCCTCCAGAGGAGCTCGGTCCTTCATTTTGGGGTGTCCGTTTTGAGGAACGCTTGAACCCTAGTGCCCCCTCTTCGAAAAGTCTGGGGACTCCACTGCGTGCTAATTGGCCCAACTAGTAAACCTGCTGGGACCTTTGCACACAAGTGAGGCTACCAAGCGAACGAAAAGGTTAAAAGGTTTCAGAAACCTAACAGAGCAGTATACTTCAAAGTATCTGCGGTCTTTAACCCCACTCCACAGCACAAAGATGCTACCTGTCTAATTACAAGACAGAATGTCCGTTAAGAACGCATGCGCATTACTTCAAAACTTTTGAAAAAAGGGACTGCCTACGTAGTATCAGATAATGCTACCGCCTACCTATTTTAATTTATTTTTCCTCATTTTTCAATGGGGGGCATGGCCTGCTGCACTCCCCGCTGGATACGCCACTGCCTATGACGAGGCCCGGGACCGTATTCTGGGCCTCGACTAGGCCGGTCTCGAGAACGGAGAAGCAATTGTATAATACGGCTGACTGAAAGCAGATCCAGGATGCAATTTTTAATGAAAAATGCAATCTCCTTTTAAAAATTAGTAGCTCCTTGTAACAGTGTGGTACTGAATCATCTTTGTATGACACCATGGTAGTGACCCAGAGACTTAATAAGAAAGGAAAGATGTTTGATCGTGTCCGTTCGACTGAGGTTTAAATGATGTCAGATCTCAACAACCACCCATCATGACATTCAAAAATTGCGAAATTTTGCCAAACAAGTGCTCACGGAAAAAAGTATTATTTGATCCAAAGGACATGGCCTTGCCTTGAATCTTGGAAAGTAATTTTACGCATTTTTGGTCAAAGTTTGGGACTTATTCTTGAGTTTGTACTAGTATATCTTTTGACACTCCGCCGAGTCCACTTATGTCAAAGTTAACTTAAGGTCTCCCTCAGTTCACTTTGACATCCCATAAGTTCACTTTCGGTCTCCCGCAATAAAAAAACAAAATGTTGGAAAGTCGCTTCCCAACTCCCCAGGGCCATACATGTTCAAGGCGACTTCCTCCGTAACCGCGTTTCGAAGGACAGATTTTCCTGTTGCTTATATGCAGACATTATTTCCTCGTAAAATTGTGTCCCCGGGACACATTTTCCTGTGGCGGGGGGACACTATTTCCTGAGAAATATTGTCCGGCGAGACATATTTTTTTGGAAAATGTGTCTAGTGGGACACATTTTCCAGGAGAGACACCATTTCCTTTTACACCGGCGCGAGATCGTTTGCTCAGCAGTCGAGGGCCTAGCTTCAATGGTTGGAGCGCGTAGGCTACTTTCAAATCGAAGTAGGCCTAAATAAAGTGAGGGATAACAAACGGCAGAAAAGCCTTGACAAAGGCTACTGCAGTTGAAGACCGCGTGAGCTGAAAAGAATATATAGTCTTGGTTAAGACGTTAGTAAATTTTCACTTCTCATGTTCTTTACAAAGGGAGGACGCTTGTCAACTAGACTGTATACGTACTCGAGTATTTCGTTCATTACTAAAAGTATAGAAAAGAAATCTGAAGACGGATAGAGGGCGTCTGCACAGTAGTTCCCAATGAACGTTGTGTACTGTGTACAAACAGGGAGTTGCTATTTGACACTCCCTGGTACAACTAATACCACGGTCTTGAGCATAGGCGGGATTACGGGAGACAAGCGGGGCACTTGCTCTCCACTAATTCCAGAGCTTAAAAAATAAGAAAAAAGAAAAAAAATGAGTGGGAAAGTAAGCGAGACCAGAGAAATTATAAGGCAATTTTCAATAGCCTATTATGATGAAATTTTGCAATGCTTAATTGAAGGAAAATATTAATGTCAAAACCATAAAATTATTAGAAACATTTTCCTCGGCGCGATTCGCGCGCACCTCCAGAGAAAACTGACTGGTACAATTAAAAATATTGTCTGGCATCTAAAATTTCCTTCGTCCTACGCCCCACTGTCGTGACTTGAAGCTCTGAAATAAGGGTCACTGAAAGTACTAATGTACATCATAAAATGCACCATGGTCCTTGCAAACAAATTCCCAAACCCTACCCCTATGTATACGGAACCGCATTTCTCCATAAAAAAAAAAAAAAAAAAAACTTGGCGCGCTTCGATGAGCCTTATATAAATCGATGTCTCATTAGTACTGTTCGTATAGGAAAACTTCGGTGGAACTGACTCATTATTACTTCCTGTACGAGAGCTTGACTAAATTACCATTTCCAATACCCTCATTACACCTCTTGCTTTTCACACTTAAAGTTGCGATCATCGTATGAAATTTAGCATTTCAAATTACAACTGGTTGAAGCAGGATTTTCTCAAGAAATGGTCCAGAATGGTCGCAAAAGCCGTCAGATTTAAAAAAAGATGTCTTGGGGAGGACCCTCAGTCCCCAGCCTCCGTCTAGCCCCTTCGGCGACGGCGGTTAAAGGCTTCACCGGCCACAACTTCCCAAGATGCAGATTCCAATAAAAATTACTTCCTTGGCACTTTAACTGCCGATGTCCTTTACAATGTCAATGTAAAAACTACCAACAAAAGATTTCCTTGACTTCTTTAAGTACCGCATAGTCTATAAACTTCAAAATCTACACTACCTTAGTTTTCACACTTGTAAAATAGTTGAGGGGCACTTGTCCCAGACCATCGACAAAATAAGACATGAAAGAAAGCCTCCTTGGAACAGGATATAGGTTCCCATATCCTGCTCTTTGGAAAAAACAGGCTTTTGGGGGAAGATAGGAAAAATTTATATGCAATAAAAAACTGAATTTAAAACTAAAGAAAAACAATAGGTTACAATTAAAAATGTCTCAAACGTTGTCTCAACGCTGTTTTTTCCCGCGCTCTTCGCACGCACCCGTTTTAAATGTTTCTTCGGGCTTCGGGGTTACCACCTGTAGAACATCCTGCTTTTCATAGCTTCGTACACTCTTCTATTATCATCGAAACAACTCATCCCCCCATGACGGTACGCAGCCTAGGGGAAGTTCCTCATCCCCCAGAAATTTTCAAAGCAAGATTTTTATCACTATCGATCTGTGTAAATTTACCGATTCTTTAAAGATTGTTTAGAAGCAAGTTTTCAGTCACGGAAAGTGTCAATTCGAAGCAAGTTTTCAGTCACGGAAAGTGTCAATTCCGGTACCGTAATAAGAGAAAGGCGCTAGGCAAAGGGGGTAGGAGCAAGAGCCCTCTCCTTGAGGATACATTTCTTTCTTAGCATTTCTATTACTCATCTCACTGAAAAGTATGAAAAAACGTGATTTTTTCAGCGCGCTTCGCGCGCACCCATCGTGAATACTAGATCTCCCATTCTTAAAATTATTGTTACAAAACCCCGGGAAACCCTCAAAATAATCCATTCTCCCCTACTTCCTCAAGACATCATCATTATCGATCCCATCTGACTGTTAGTATCATGGAGTAAGAATGTAAATGAAGAAATTCAAATTGTGATTTGATTTTTGTGGCATGTTAATTGCCCACCTTATGTCATGTGGAGTCAGGGGCGTCAATCCGTATTCAAATGTGGGGGGGGGGGGGGACATACATGACTTAGCACAAACCAATCCCTTTGGTTTTGAAGAGGGGGTGTCTTCCTACAGGCCCTTTCCTACTCCCCCGCCCCTTATGATGACTGACGCCCTATTCTAATAAGAATTATCATTTCAAAGTTAACATGACCTTCATAGATGATCTGCCAGGTGAAATACACGGAGTGCACGGAATTACTTCAAGATGTTGTTTTCACCATGTCCCAAAATAGCTGAAACCACTCTTCGCAGCGTGGATCATTGCCGGAGATCATGGACCCGCCCAGGCCCGTTGCTAGGGTGACATGTTTGGGGGTGTGAAGGTTCCAATTTCCGACTGGCTGGATGTTTTTTCCAACTGAGTGTAGGCGTGTAAATTGCACTTTGTTTATGCGCTCTGCGTTTTGTATACAGCAGTGGGGATCCTTCCTTTGTCACTACATAAATGTATCGTCCTGGGGGAGGGGGCGTCCCCCTCCCCTTTGAGAAATTTTTGTTAATTTAAGGCTGTTTAGGTGCAAAACGGTGCTTTGTTTGGGATATTTTTGGAGCTGATCGTATATGGCTGGAAAATGTCCATAACTTAGTGAATTCTAATTTTTCCGACTGACTGGATGTTTTTACTAACTGCAGCGGCGGCGCGTAAATTGCACCTTTTTGATGCACCCTGCGTTTGTATACGGCAGTGTGTATCCTTCCTTTGTCACTGTATAAAGGTGTCATCCTGGGGGAGGGGTCCAAGGGGCCCTCCCCTCTGAGAAATTTTTGTTAATGTAAGGTTGCTTAGATGCAAAATGGTGCTATCTTTGGAATATTTTTGGAGCTGATCGTAGTAAGGCAAAGGTGTGAAGGACTAGCAAGGGAGTTTTCACAATGCTTTTTAGTCGGAAGTGTATTAACAATCACCATCTATGCCGATAATGGCTTTTGAAAAATGTTTAACGGCAACAACGTACTTTCAACCTTCCACATCATGCTACAAATTAGACTGAATGCAGTGGCGTACCCAGGATTTCTCTCAAGGGGGGGGGGGTTGCAGTATGTGGTGTGACCGCCGGTCTGGGGAGGGGTTTCCCCTCCCCTTTGAATTTTTTTGCAAAATTAGGTGTCCTTACGTGCAATCTGGTGCCACATATGTTACCTTTTGAAGTAAGGTTTGTGTTAAAAAGTACGTTTCTTAGGAACTAAAAACTAGGCATCAGTGAGGGGGCCATGACCCAATGGGGTGTCCCCCTCCCCTTTGAAAAATTTTGAAAACTTTGGTGTCCGTTCATGCACCTTTTGCTACCTGTTGAAGTAAATTTGTGTGAAAAATTTACGTACTTTTAGGAACTTAAAAAATCGGAATAAGTGAGGGGGCATGGCCGAATGGCCCTCCCCTCTGCGTACACCACTGATTGAATGATCCCATATTGATACGAGGCCCCTTCAGATGTTTAGAGATGTATGTTTTTTTTTCGGAGAGTGTTGTGATCAGAATAGATCCATGTATAATAATTACCTTTTTAATGGTCATGAGATGAAGGGCAAACCGTGACGCATGCGCGAGAAGCGCACCGAAATTTTGTCATTAAATAAGATTTCCCTGACTAAATCTGCATTCAGAATCTGCATCGAGACACTTAACAATTCCCAACAAACCTACATGCCACTCAAAAAGCCAGTCAAATAAAACTACGACACTACTCTTTTACGCAAATGTGGGGGGGCATTTGATATTGTGTCTCCCACCCATCGAAATGTAAGGGGACTTGTCCCCCGTCACCCTCAGGGTTGACGCCCATGTGTGAAGTTGAAGCTAAAATGCATCATACTGAATACCTAAAATTTCGTAAATAAATACCCCAGAACTTCCAGGACCTTCGCCCTCTCACCCCCACCGAGGCTCTCCCCCTGGACCCCGTCACGGTTGACTCCATCTAGATAGTGTTGTGCGGTATTTTTCCAGATCTAGATCCAGAAAAGGTTTGAGTCACAGTGAACAGTGACGTCAAGTTTCGCCGTAACAAACTAATCCGGAACATTTTCAACGTTGATCCACGATGATGTTTGCCCGCCCGGCGGACGTGTATTTGTCCTGCACCCACACTGACTGCACTCGCTGCTATGAAGGTTGCGATGATGTAACGTAGGCATGAGGCTTTCAGAAAGGTATTGAGCAACGAGGGAGTGGGGCTTCTTACACGCTGAAAAACGGACACGGCCAGACCGGCGAAAGGACTACATATGGCCAACAACCAAACAACTAAAGACTAGAAACCTTACAAACAAAACAAAACCACCAACACCAGTGGCGTAGCTACGGAGGGCGGGGGCAAACCCCCACAAAATCGCCGCGCCCCCAAGAGCTCTCCCACTGGCGATCTGGCCCCCCCAAAAAATTCACCCACTCTGAATAATTTTGAATAGATTCGGATTGATTGTGACAAACTCAGTGTATTTGGGATAACATAGAATCAAAGTTAACATTTTCCCACCAAAATTGCACATCTTGATGGCTGCTATCAAGCCTTGCAAGTGCCATTTCCGGCAATCTGGGATGTATTAAAATCTCAGATTTTTGGGGAACGCTCCGTACTAACTTATGGTGGCGCTCCGCTTAGATAGTAAACGGGATTAAACCTTGCAATCCAAGTCCGGCCAGCTGAGCTAATCTGTCCTCACAGAAATGTGTTTGAGAATAAAATAAAATCAAAGTTTACATTTCTTCACAGAAATTGCACATCTTGATGGGCGGCCCGATGCGCACTATCTAAAAAGAATTTTAATGACTGGCTACGCTACTCCCTAACTAATCCCTAACCTTAACAAAGGGTATAATCGATACGATACAATACCATCAGCCAATCGAAAAATACCTTACGAGACAAGGCGCATCAGCTGGGATGGGCTGCTAACAAGGCTGGCAAGTACCATTTCCGGCCACGTGGGACGTATTAAAACCTCATATTTTCTTGGAACGCTCCGCGCCAACCTCTCCGCAGAGGCGTACACAGAGGGGAGGCCATCTGGGCCATGCCCCCTCACTGATGCCGATTGTTTTAGTTCCTAAAAATACGTAAATTTTTTAACACAAATTTTACTTCAAAAGGTAGCGTATGTGGCACCAGGTTGCAAGTCAGGACACCCAATTTTCCAAAAATTTTCGAAGGGGGAGGGAAACACCCTCCCCCCAGGCCGGCGATCACACAACATATATATACTGCGTGCCCCCCCCCCCCCCGTGAGAGAACTTCCTGGGTAAGCCACTGAGTAAAACGGGATTCACACTTGCAATCCTTGGACCAAAAGTCCGACCAGCTGAGCTAATCTGTCCTCACAGAAATGTGTAATAAAATCAACTTTACATTTTGTTCACAAAAATTGCACTTCTTGATGGCTGAAATCAAGCCTGGCAAGTGCCATCTCTGGCGATCTGGGATGTATTACAATGTGTCAAATTTTCTTGGTACGTTCCGCGCCAACCAGTGGTGGCGCTCCGCTTAGATAGTAAACGGGAGCCACCCACAAAAATCTCCAGCCCCCCAGAGCCCCCAGACTTATAATCCTACCTACGCCACTGACCAACACTGCTCCCCATTAGCCACAGACACCCCGAAACGAAAAGACAACACCAGACTAAACCACCAGGAAATGCCCCAGAAGCGCAGCAATGCCAACAACAACAAGCAAACAAAAACCAAACCAAAGTCCCGATGAGATGGAATGAGCCCGGTGAGGCACCAGCACCAAGCACGTCCGCTCTCTTCGGCGACCTAAATTAGCTGTCTCGGTAACTCCCTGGAGCAACTATCATTTGTATGTTGGCAGGGAGTTGTTATCCAAATAACATTCGGATAACAACTCCCCGTGTACGGAAGACGAAAACATCGCGGTGGTGTGAAATCTGACATGCCAGCTTTCCCACCCTTTTCTTCCGTAAACATGGGAAGGAGAAATTAAGATACGATTTCTCCTTACCATTATCCACCGATAATTTGGAGTGGAGAAAACCAAATTAAGTGAGGGGGTACTTCAAGAAAGGACCATTAACAGTGTCTACTTTTCGAACATCCTGTCCTTAAATGGACGCGCCCGCACATGACACGGATTGGCGCTATATAACTTTGGTTATATTATAACCAACGAAGGATGATCCCATAGTGGTACGGAGAAATCGTTGAAGAGCGCGCTAGCTATGTACTTAAACAAGAGAGGAACGATGGACATAGTCCATTTATGGACAGGGTGTTCGAACATAGACACTGTGTAATGGTCCTTTCTTGAAGTACCCCCTCACTTAATTTGGTTTTCTCCACTCCACATTATCGGTGGATAATGGTAAGGAGAAATCTTGATTTTTTGAAAATAAGGGTTTAGGGGCATTTTTGGGTAGCAGTATCTCTGTCAGTCTGTGGATACCATATAATATGTCATTATCTCCATGGAAAGGATCCTACAGGGCCCTGTAAATAAACATAAAACTTTTGACCCGCAAGGCGGAACAGACATGAAATAGAGGGAAAATATGTGATACTGTATGTCAGTATGACCAGATGACCGTACACCGTACTAACTGTACAGTATAAATTGAAGAACTTTAAACTTTTAAAAACACTCATTAAGCATCCATTCAATATGTGCTAATCCAAAGTTAGGTTCTATGTATTACAAAAGCACTACACAACCCATTCCATGGAGATGACAGGATGACAACATTATGAAAATATTACTGCTCAAAAGTGCCCCTAACTGCCTTAACCCATATCTTGGAAGGAAAACTGAAGAAATCGCAGAATTTGGGTTTCCATAATTTCATGCCCGTTCTCATTTGAGAGTCAAAATTCGTTTTGTGTACTAACAAGGCACTAGACTGCCCATATCAAGAAGATGGGAGCATCTTGTATGATACCTTTAGAGATATTACGGCCCCAAAGTGCCCACAAACCCATATTTTGCAGAAAAGTGAAGAAATTGCAGAATTTGGGTTTCCGTTATTTTATGCCCATTCTAATTTTAGAGTCGAAATTCTTTCTGTGAACTAACAAGGCACTGGACTGCCCATTTCATGAAGATGGGAGCATCTTATAGCACAGTATCAGAGATATTACTGCTAAAAAGTGCCCTTTTACCAAAATTTTTTACTAAAAATGAATAAATTGTAATATTTGGGTTTCCTTTATTCAATATTCCGTTTTCACCTACCAGTGTATTTTTTTCTGTGTACTACTGAGGCACTTGAGTACCAATTTTGTGAAGATGGAAGATCTTGTGTGGCTCTAAAAGAGATCATCAGTGTTCAAACTTGTCTTGTAGTGCCAAAAATTGTATTTTTTATTAATGAAAAATGAAAATATTGATGTTTTAGCTGTTTAGGGTCTATACCAATGGAAAATTTGTCTGCTTTTAAAATTTTCAAAATTGATATGTGTCTTAACAATCCACTTTTCTTTTAATAGCAGAGAGATTAGTAGACTTAGTTATTCAATTGAAGGAAATATTGGGCATAAAAAATGATCCCAGAGGCCAAAATTTCCCGACGAAATACAAAGAAATTGCGAATTTTCAGTACCACTCATTTCATGAAGGGTTGAATCTGGGAGTCCAAATTTTCCCCACGTACTGCCTGGTTATAGGACTACCCATTAACAAAAGTTAAGGTCGTTGGTATACACACTTTAAGAGAATCTGGTACTCAAATTTGTCCCCCGGCGCCAAACTTGCCAAAATTGCCGATTTTTGGCGAAAGGGGCCATATTCGACAGGTCACTACAACAAAACGGATCAATATTTCGGGGAAAACTTTCAGTGTATTTTGAGAGACTATGTATATTTTACCACCTTTACTGCTAAAAAAGTTTCAGACCTGAAATCTTGGCGCAGCAGAGCCTTTCTTGAGCCAAGTCAGCCAAAATGGTCAAAATGGCGGCCATTTTGAATTGGCTGGCTAGCCCCTTGCACATGAAAAAAAAAATGGAGCACATACTTTTCTGATTGTCTGATGTCTACTCTACATCTTATCAAAGTTTTACCAAATATAGCAAGAAAAAATGCAACAAACCAAAACGTCCCTGACTATCATGGACATAAAGTACTACGCGTACGGAATTAGGAAACAGCGTGGTAATAGTACTTTACTATGTTTCTTATAATACCTGTACGTATACGCGTACGGAATTAGGAAACATCGTGGTATTGTTATTTTACTGTGTTCCTTAGTATACCTGTACGTAGAATCAAACTGAAGTTAGCGAACAATAACAGCCAATGATGCCGAACACTGCAAAATGTTAAAATTACAGCTGTAATTGCTGTAAGTGTTTCAGCAAAGGTGTAATACTTCCGAAGGGTATAAGCTCCATGGTTTAAGTGAGTTGCAGTTGTCCCTTGGGGACGTAGCTCCTTAAGAGAGCAGAACTCCTTCCGGAGTATTGTTTTAGTTTCGCCCCTTGGCTCTTCGCCGGAGAGTCGAGGGGGACGTTTGAAAAAGTAGTAATCTTTCAGTGATCGAAAGCAGAATGGGTACACTGTGTGTCCGTCAAGCAAGTTGTGACTCCGGTTATCGGAAAATAACGGGAGTCACATTTTCAGCTTTGAAAGGCCATTTTCACACACCAAAAAAATTGCAAGTGTCAATAGGTATTTGGAGGATATCTCTAGTAGAGGGGATTCTTTTCTATTACCACAGTCCCGCTACCATCAGCGGTAGAAATCACATAGAGAGCAGGGCCGTAGCCTGGGCGAAATCTCTATAGGGGGCAGTTCATGACACTTTCTAAGTGGAGCACCAAGTGTCATGCCTATAGATAGTTGACACGCGGTATAGGGCCCTTCCTTTTTCACCTGTTAATGTATGCCATTCTGGGAGAGGGTGTTGAGGGAGGGGTACGTGTAAGACCGGCTTAGATGCAAAATAGTGCTATCGTTGAAAAAGCTTTGAATTGTTTGGCTGGTGCTATCTAAGAGATGGGGGAGACACCTCTACTCTTTGAGGAGTTTTTGGCTTTGTGAGGTGGCTTGGATGCAAAGTGGTTTAGCTTTGGAAAGCGGTGAACTGATTATTTGTTTATAAATCCTTATTATCTGACGACTTTTATTTTTTTTGGTATTGTGCAATTGAAGGGGATGTTGTTTAAGAGGAGGAATGGCATCTTTTCTTAAGTTGAGAAATTTTTCTTGTACTACGGTTCCCTTGATTCAAAGTGGTGTTACATAATTTGAAATTTTATTTAACCACTGAATTTTTTTACTGTGGCAGAGCCCCCCTACAAGGCTGGTAGCCGGTGAGGGCTGCCCCCTCTTTGTACGGTGGGAGTCACCAACAATTGACGCGTAGCCGTACCGTAGGCCTTGCAAGAAAACGCTCGGTCGAAATGCCTCCCAGATGGGGAATATAACAAATTTTAGACCTTATGAGCTGCTTCTAAACATTCTTTCTTTTTAGATTTCATGCTTTAGAAGCAAATTTAGCTTTGAATTTAATAAATTCAAAGTTACTTTACAAGTTCATTTATGACTAACCTGCGTATATGCACGGTATATGTATCTTTTAAGAGGGGTTCTTTCGTCCGGCAAGTGAACTCCACATAAAACGCGTCCATGGCGGGGGTCCAGGGACAACCTGGGAAAATGTTTGGGAAACTTGAGTCCTTGTGTGTGTTTTCCCAGGTTCTTTGGGGCCTTAAAATCATTATGATGACACTGACATTTTCAGCATTTCAGTAATTTTCTTTAGGAGGCCAACTTTCATTTACAGTCATGGCCTTCCGGGCCGGGGGTGCTGAAAGGCGACCGCCCACCAAATGTCAGAAACCTGACTAAATCGGGCAGATATTTTGTCTCAGTCAGGCGGAAAATTGGGCAGTTAAATTAGGTCTGGAGTCGGGGAAAAAACACCGCCCTCCCTGAGAAAAATAGTCCCGTACGGCCATGTTTACAGTTTGGAAATCGCTGGAGGCAGTGGCGCCCTGCCCCCTCAGGCCACGGTCCAGAAGAGAAAGAGAAAAAGAGCTATAGCTCGAGTGGCGTGTGCATGAATAAAGGGAGAAAGCAGTCGACCGAGTTTATTTACAAAAATCTGCTCAATCTTATAGATCTTCTCTGCTTTAGCTCACAAGTATTTTTCACTACGTTTCTGTACGAAATTGACTATTGAAAGTAAACCGAGGACTGAATCTACTTGAATTTAACAAATAAATAACAAAAACAATTGTCACATAGTTGATAGGAGCCATTCCCGAATTAAGATCACGGGGTTCAGTAATTTATATTTGGGGATGCATTTTTCCTTTCAGGAGGTGGGGAAGGTAGCACTTGGGATTTCCTTGACTGATATGGAGGGGTGGTCTCAGGGGTGAAAGTGTCACAAGTGCACCACGAGGGCTTACAAGCGCAAGTTTGCACGTATGGGGTCGAAGGCCTTTGGCAGGTCTCCCGGTCAGGATAAGAGGATAAACCATTCGAAGCTTCCGCAATAACAGATAATAAGAACACCGAAGTTTGGTTCTATGTGCTCTCTTCATCGGGTTTATTTTTTCTTTTAGATTTTGTGTAAGAAGCCTCCGTAGAAATCTCCCCTAGAAAATTTCAAGTTGCCTTAAACTTAACAAATTATTACACATCTCGCCCACCCCCAGCCATCCAGTCCCCTACAGTACCTTGTCTGGCAACGGGCCTGCAAAGAGAGTGAAAGGGTGCTTAGGGGCGCTCCGTAGTAAGTAGATTTGTGTCACCCCCCCCCCCCCGAAAATTAATTTCCTTTTTTCTTATGAATGAACCTTCTTAGAATTGTTGAACGATCGATTTGGTCACGACAGTGGCTTAACTAGTTATTTTTGTGTGTGTGTGTGTGTGTGTGTGTGTGTGTGTGTGTGTGTGTGTGGGGGGGGGGCAAATGCAAAAATTTCCGACAAATTATTATCTTGAAGTAATGATGTACTATCTAAGCGTAGTGCCACCATCTTCTGGCGTGTCTCCGAGATTGCCTTAAATGACACTTCTAGGCCTTGTCAGTAACCATTTCGATGTGTAATTCTCTTTAAAAACATAAGAAGTAAGTAAGTGTTTCAAATGAATTGTTTTTATTTATTTCCGACAGAGACTGGAAATTTCCGACAGAAGCCTTCGGAGGCTTTGTGTTTGGGGGGGGGGGGTGAGAGGGCGACTGCCCCTGCCCCCCTCTAGCTACGCCACTGGGTCAAGAGGGTTTAATTTCACTTTATCAGTAAATCAGTGGGACTAAATTTCATAAAATGTTCTTAAAAATATATAGTCGTAGCGCAATTTGCAGGCATCTACTTTTGCAAAGCACATACATAATCAAAGGGAAACATATTCCAGAACTTTTTTCAACATTTATTTTTAAGAGCTATGAGACCACTAAAACTGTGTATTCCCCATTCGGTACCTTTCGCAAGTACATTCCATTAGTCCAATTCTACGTTTGATCAACTGTTGTTGCCTTTTTAACGCCCTTTTCAACAACATTGGGGATACTTCAATAGCTTCATTTCATAATGAACGTCAATTTTAAACAGCTAGCCTGTTGTCTTAAAACTTGAACGGGAAACGTAGCGTTCCTGCATCCTCACCGACGTGAGACCACTTTTGCAAAATGTTGAGAACTAAAACTGTGAGGGTACAAAAATAGAGCGATTTGATCGTAGTACGAGTAGCAAAAAGGGAATGGATTGTAGCATTTCTGTGCACTCCGTACGGCTGGGAGCTTAATGATCTCACCAATCAAAATTTTCAGGCACATTTTGATAGTATTAATCATAGGCGTACGGGAAGACATTTCACCGGGGGGGGGGGGGGAGGAGCGTGTTTGCCCTGAAAATTTGATTCCTGATTTTCCCCTTTTACCACGATATCACTCAGGACGCGTTGTATGCGTTGTGGAATTAATAAGCATTTTGCCCTGTTGGCAAACGCCGCTGCCCGCCTCACTACCCCCTGCACTGCCCCCTTGTCCTGAAAATACAAGTGTCAGTGCCCTGAAATAAGCATTTTCCCTGCTCTGGGAGGGCTGAAGCCCCCCAGCCCCCCACCTCGCACGCCTATGGTATTAATAAATGTTTTTAGATGAGAGGAGTATCTAAGCGCATATGAAAAAATAACGTGGTATTTATTAGGTTGAACACCGCCAAAAATGATGATTTTCATGGGATTGTTCATGATCGTACGTTTTGACGATACTTACTGAACATCAGCCAATACGATCTCTGACATTGGATTGAGACATGACGATGACAGGGTCCTAACGTTTTACGTAAAAGGTGTAAATAATATAACATAGATTACGAATTGAGGCTACATTATAAAAGCTAAATTGTGCCCAAGTATGGCACCATTTGTCATATAGACACCTTGCAATTTCCTCTTTTTCCAAAGGGGTGGAGGACACTCCCTCCCCTAGCCAATAAGATCTCTGACTTTGGATTGAGACATGACGATGACAGGGTCAAAACTTTTGACCTAAAGGGTGTAAATAATATAACATAGATTACGAATTGATACTATATTTTAAAAGCTAAATTGCGCCCAAATATGACACCATTTGCTACATAGACATCTTGCAATTTCCTTTAAAAAAAAAAGAAAAAACAGTAGTCGCCCGAAAGTAAAAACATTTTGGATTACTTACCTGAAAACTAAGATTTACCGAGGAAACATATGACGTCAAAAGATGCAAAGTATTGCACCAGATTGCGTCTAAGGATACCTAGTGGTTGAAAAAATTTTCAAACGGGAGGGGGACACCCCCTCCCCAGGACGGCGGTTCACAAGTGTGGAAAAGTCTCCCCACCTTTGGAGATGGATCCACGCCCATGACTTGTACGAACATTCTTTAATACTGTGTCCCATCATTTTCTGCTCGCTGTGAGTCTACACTGAGAGTGGTATTAACGGACCTCGGAAGCCACCTGTTTTCTCATTTTTTGCTGATGAACCTGTACGAAGTGGCGCTGTCCTAATTAGGATTTGAAGGGGAACAGAACCCTCTAAATCACATACAGTGCTAATTGAGAATGAATTTAGTGCAAGCCCATGACCTGTTGCTATTCCTTTAGTTTGGTTAAATACATGAGCTTCAACAGCTTCTCAAAAGTGTAAGGGGAGGCGGCCAAGGGCATGCCTTGATCACAAATATTTCAAGCGTGAATCGCTAAACCCTGGAAAGGAACCCTGACAAAAATTATGGGCCTGTTGGGACAGATGATCTCTGGTGTAATCTGTGGCACTTTCCCACAATTTTGATCTAATGGCTGTACCGTTTCCGACATTTATATTGTTGGCTATGGTATGAACCATTTTCCAATTGTTTACATCAGGGCAATGGAAAAAGGGGTGGGGGACACAGACTTGTCAACCTAAAAAATGCAAGAAAACCTGGAAATCACATCTCAAACATGGGGATTTTAAACAAGTCTCATATACGTTATTATGAAAGAGTGTTGTTTAAAGTAGGAAGATTTTAGATTTTTTCACCCTCTTGATAAAGGCAAGATTGCATGTACAAAGTAGACTTTGAAAATTTTGGAAGGTTTAGTTCGACATACAGAATCTCCCGTGGAGCATCTTTGCTAAGTCACTTTTCCATAAGGTACTTAAAAACGAATATATTTCAGGATTTTTTTGGTGAACTTAGAAGAATATTCTCTGTGAGAACCTATATATCATTGGAAAGAGCAAAGATGTGGGATTTGAATGCATATTTTATTTTTGTAAACTAATCTCATTATGTATGCAAATATGCAAATTAGATGACGTCATACGGTTTTTTCATAGAAAACCCATACATATCACTATTATTTTGTAATTTATGGTGCTAGAGATTGTTTAGCTTTCTTTTCTCTTTCATTTGATACCAAATTTGAGGGAATTAGACCAAAAATGAGGAAGATATGCCCATTTTTCTCTTGCCATACAGCCCACACTGAACTAACACACACTGACCTTTATGTGACCTCTACACAGAACGCTATGGCTCAGTGCCCAGTGGAATGTAAACAACCTTGGATCTACACAGAGCTGCGTGGGCTTTGTAAGGTAGCTCTAAATGGACATTTTAGTGAGTAGAAAAGTCGGAGGGGTGTTGTGGGTTATAAATTTTGATATTGGGAGGGGATTTTTGGGTCAGAAATGCATGTTTTGGGTCACATTTTACGCATTTTTGAAAACTGAATATGTTTGGGCTTTTGAACCTCTCTAGCTCACCCTACCTTTGTCATTTATGCATATATGTTGGTATTTTTATGTAAGGAATCTTGTAACGAACATTTTGGTGTTTGAATGAAAAAGATTGGACGTTCCGTTGTTGAGTTATGAATTTCGGCGAGTTGTAGGTTTTGGGGGTAGAAATGACCAATTTTTGACCAAAAATGACGCATTTTTGAAATAATACTTGAAATATCTCTAAAATCCCTATACCTGGCATCGAATCACCTCTCGTGGTGTTTCTTTAGGATCTAGGGAATTCAAAAAAAGTATACTGAGTAGTGTGACCTTTTCCTAAGTACCTGAAATGATTTTTTGAAAATTATGCTCAGTTTTTAGCATTTTTTGATTTTTTTTTGGAGAATTTTTGAATGTAAACAACTATTTATCGATGTTTTGTGAAAAAATTCCTACTACAACCCCCCCAAAAAATGTTGGCATTCAATAGATCTATTTGTTGGCTTCATTTTGGTGGTTACATGAAGGCTGGTGGATGTTGCATGACAAAGTTATGATTTTTTAAAAATTATTCCTCGACGGGGGTGTCTCAGCCACCCCCGTTATGGAAAAGTCATAACGTAACCAGCGATGAAAAGCACTGATGTTTGACCTAAATAGGGAGTTTCAATTTGTCAAATAGCAACTCCATGGTCTAAAGTGACAAGGAAGCATATATCTGGCGTTGTATCAAAGTGATTTTTGCCGTGTCATGTGGCATTTTCACCGTTAGACGATGCCCAAAACTATGAGACTCACAATAAAACCGTGAGAGTTGGCAAGTTTGGCCGGATAATCCCTTGCACTTTCAAAAGACTGGGGAGGGGGTGCTACTCTCCTGAACCCTCCCGTAACCCACCTGCTGACCGTCTGCTTGCATCTTCAAAATAATGAAAATATGGTAGAAAAGTTTGATCATCTAAACCGTTTTTGAGTACCAAGGCTACTCACGATCAGGACTAGGACTAAGACTTCGCATTCCTCTGTGTGAGTTCGTCCATAGCGTTACCACTTCTCCGGGTTACTTGCCTGCTAATCGCCTATGGCATTTATTTTAATCTAGTACTCTCTGTGTTACCAAGCTACGATCCATTATTTTGTAAATGTTGAAAAAGCCTTCTTGTTCACACAGTGCATCCATTTCTACTCCACGGTCCCCACATTCGTGAATACCGCTTCAAATGTCAGGGGCGGAAGCACCGTTGGCAGAAACTAACGGACCCCACAGTACGGTATAAAACATGGCTTCATGTGTTGGCCGGGTTGGATCAATAGTCGTAAAATTATTACATTAAAATATGACAGTACAAAAAAAAAAATACCCTTGGAACATTGTTATGAAGGTATATTGTATTGTCACTGGCATTCACATTTGATTTTAGTGTCTGTAGAGTATAGTCTGTGTGCCCCTGCAGAAATGCTTGACGATATAGGGTTTTATGCATCTAAAAAATGTCGAACTGAACATAATCGCTGTGGAAAATAAATTGACGACGTTAAGACGATTTTAAATGTCTTCTTTCTTCTAGTTTTTCTTCGGTGTAGGTCCACGTGCGTGGTCACACTAATTATATTATAAGAGAGTTGCTTTCTTGTTGACGGGACCGTCGTTCTTCCATCCAGTTCATATTTTAGTTAACCGTCTTAACGGGATCTCAGCCTACACTGAACATTGCCAGGCAAGGTGCCGAATGGAAGAGAATTGTGTTCAGTTGTCTTGTTTTCCGATTTTTGCAAGTGCGTTTCATGCACTCGTACCGTTCCTGTATTCTGCTGGCATGATTAACGGATTATAGCAGAGTGGTAGGGGATAGTGAGCTTAGACTAATGGCGTGTCGGATTCGAGTTGTTGCCCCCATCTGTATAGAGTTGGGACAACACGACAAAAGGTAGGCCTATCTCTCTGACAAGTTTTGAAAAAAAAAAAACTTCAGAAAACTCACCCCCATACCACTCTCCCGACAAACAATACCTTTTGCTAAAACTGAAGTTGCCGTAGATCATTTCAACACGGATAACATACAGTAAGCCTTAGTGATGTTCATACGAAACCAGGGCGCAGCGGAAGGGTTGCGTATTGTTTCTCGTGTTCAGGCTTCTATAAATACTGCCTGTAGCCATGACGAAGCGAATCCTAAACATTTCATCCAAGAAAATTCACAGTTACTACAGTATTAGTGTTATTGTTTAAGGCATTTGTCTCGCCCATCCTTATTATCCTTTCGCCCTCCCCACCCCCTCCCCGATCTATTTCGCCTTCTAGTCCAGGCAGAAATGTAGCCTTTTTAGAGTTTGCATTTGGGGGGGGGGGGGATAAAACTTTGATATAATGTAGAGTAGACATCAGGCAATCAGAAAAGCATGTGCTCTAATGAAAATTGAAATATTTAGGTTTTCATCAGTGGGAGACGTGCCTAATTTTAAAATTTTCGAAATTCATGTGGGGTTTACCAGTCTACTTTTCTTTTAATACCAGAGAGATCAGTGTCTCTAGTTATTCAATTGAAGGAAATATTGGGCATAAACAATGATCTCAGATGCCAAATTTTCAAAACTTATTGACGAAAAACACGTAAATTGCGAATTTTCAGTACCACTCATTTCGCGTAAAATTGTTCCCATGTAATACCTACTTATCGGGCTACTCATATACGAAAGGTAAGGTCATGTGGTTACATACTATTACGGTCTGCCTTGCTGGAAAGACTCCGGACCAAAAAAAAAACTACTTTTTTCGGTCCGATAAGATCGATTTGTATGTCGGACCAAAAAAAAACCAGACCCAGACCGAAACAGCTAGTTGTATTTGTCCTATCCAGACAGAAAAAACTAGCTGTATTTGTCCTTGGACCAAAAAAAAACTAGTTTTTTCCGGTCCGGTCGGACAACAGACAGAAAAAAACTTGTGCCGGTATATGGCAGTTTTTTCTGTCCATTGTCCGACCGGACCGAAAAAACTAGTTCTTTTGGTCATAGGACAAATACAGCTAGTTTTTTTCTGTCTGGGTAGGACAAATACAACTAGCTGTTTCGGTCCGGGTCTGGTTTTTTTGGTCCGACATACAAATCGATCTTATCGGACAGAAAAAAAAACTAGTTTTTTTGGTCCAGAGTCTTTCCAACAAGGCAGACAAGATATTGACGAATAGTCCGGTAAATTTTGGTTTGGAACAGTTTTTGGCTATATTTGATAAAACTTTGATATAATGTAGAGTAGACATCAGGCAATCAGAAAAGTATGTGCTCCATTTTTTAATAAACAAGGGGGTAGCCAGTCATTTCAAACTGGAGGTCATTTTGATCATTTTGGCTGCTCTATCAGTTAAGAAGGCTCTTTTTCTCCATCATTTTGGGTCTTAAACTTTTTTGAAAGAAAAAGTGGTGAAATTAACATAGTCTCCCACAATATGCTAGAAGTTCTCCTCAGTATATTGTTTCGTTTTTTGTCTGTAGTGACTTGTCAAATGTGGTCCTTTTCGCCGATTACGGCAAGTTTGGCAATTTTAGTACTTGGGGCCAATTTTGAGTACCAGAACCTTTTAAAGAATGTAACCATATGAACTTACCTTTCGTATATGAGTAGCCCGATAAATAGGTATTACATGGGAACAATTTTACACGAAATGAGTGGTACTGAAAATTCGCAAGATACGTGTTTTTCGTCGATAGGTCTTGAAATTTGGCATCTGGGATCATTGTTTATACCCAATATTTCCTTCAATTGAATAACTAGAGACACTGATCTCTCTGGTATTAAAAGAAAAGTAGATTGGTAAACTCACATGAATTTCGAAAATTTTAAAATTAGGCACGTCTCCCATTGATGAAGCCCCCCGAAACCTAAATATTTCAATTTTCATTAGAGCACATACTTTTCTGGTTGGCTCTGATGTCTACTCTACATTATATCAAAGTTTTATCAAAAAAAAAAAAAAAAAAAAAGAAAGAAAAATGCAAACTCTTAAAAGGCTACATTTCTGCCTGGACTAGAAGGCGAAATAGATCTGGAGGGGGTGGGGAGGGCGAAAAGATAATAAGGATGGGCGAGACAAATGCCTTAAACAATAACACTAATACTGTAGTAACTGTGAATTTTCTTGGATGAAATGTTTAGGATTCGCTCCATCATGGCTACCAGCAGTATTTATAGAAGCCTGAACACGAGAAACAATACGCAACCCTTCCGCTGCGCCCTGGTTTCGTATGAACATCACTAAGGCTTACTGTATGTTATCCGTGTGTTGAAATGATCTACGGCAACTTCAGTTTTAGCAAAAGGTATTGTTTGTCGGGAGAGTGGTATGGGGGTGAGTTTTTTTGTAGTTTTTTTTTCAAAACTTGTCAGAGAAATAGGCCTACCTTTTGTCCTGTTGTCCCAACTCTATACAGATGGGGGCAACAACTCGAATCCGACACGCCATTAGTCTAAGCTCACTATCCCTAAACCACTCTGCGATAATCCGTTAATTATGCCTGCACAATACAGGAAAGGTATACGAGTGCATGAAACGCACTTGCAAAAATCGGAAAACAAGACAACTGAACACAATTCTCTTCCATTCGGCACCTTGCCTGGCAATGTTCAGTGTAGGCTGAGATCCCGTTAAGACGGTTAACTAAAATATGAACTGGATGGAAGAACGACGGTCCCGTCAACAAGAAAGCAACTCTCTTATAATATAATTAGTGTGACCACGCACGTGGACCTACACCGAAGAAAAACTAGAAGAAAGAAGACATTTAAAATCGTCTTAACGTCGTCAATTTATTTTCCACAGCGATTATGTTCAGTTCGACATTTTTTAGATGCATAAAACCCTATATCGTCAAGCATTTCTGCAGGGGCACACAGACTATACTCTACAGACACTAAAATCAAATGTGAATGCCAGTGACAATACAATATACCTTCATAACAATGTTCCAAGGGTATTTATTTTGTACTTTCATATTTTAATTTAATAATTTTACGACTATTGATCCAACCCGGCCAACACATGAAGCCATGTTTTATACCGTACTGTGGGGTCCGTTAGTTTCTGCCAACGGTGTTTTCCGCTCCTGACATTTGAAGCGGTGTTCACGATTGTGAGGACCGTGGAGTAGAAAGCGATGCACTGTGTGAACAAGAAGGCTTTTTCAATATTTACAAAATCATGGATCGTAGCTTGGTAAAACAGATCCCTTACAGCTCCCTGATTAAATGCCATAGGCGATTAGCAGGCAAGTAACCCGGAGAAGTGGTAACGCTATGGACGAACTCACACAGAGTCTTCGTCCAAGTCCTGATCGTGAGTAGCCTTGGTTCACAAAAACGGTTTAGATGATCAAACTTTTCTACCATATTTTCATTATTTTGAAGATGCAAGCTGACGTCAGCATGTGGGTTACGGGAGAGTTCAGGAGAGGAGCACCCCTCCCCAGTCTTTTGAAAGTGCAAGGGATTATCCGGCCAAACTTGCCAACTCTGAAAGTTTTACTGTGTCTCATGGTTTTGGGCATCGTCTAACGGTGAAAATGCCACATGACACGGCAAAAATCACTTTGATACAACGCCAGATATATGCTTCCTTGTCACTTTAGACCACGGAGTTGCTATTTGACAAATAGAAACTCCCTATTTAGATCAAAGTCAGTGCTTTGCATCGCTGTTTACGTTATTAGTAAATCGCATATGTATCGTTGTCAGAAAAGTGACTTAGCAAAGATGCTCCACGGGAGATTCTATATGTCGAACTAAACCTTCTAAAGTTTTCAAACAGTCTACTTTGTAAATGCAATCTTGCCTTTATCAAGAGGGTGAAAAAAATCTAAAATCTTCCTACTTTAAACAACACTCTTTCATAATAACGTATGTGAGACTTGTTTAAAATCCCCATGTTTGAGATGTGATTTCCAGGTTTTCTTGCGAGCCTAAGGTTTGCATTTTTTAGGTTGACAAGTCTGTGTCCCCCAACCTTTGTTCCATTGCCCTGATGTAAACAATTGGAAAAATGGTTCATACCATAGCCAACAATATAAATGTCGGAAACGGTACAGCTATCAGATTAAAATCGTAGGAGAGTGCCACAGATCACACCAGAGATCATCTGGCCCAAAAGACCCATAATTTTTGTCAGGGTTCCTTTCCAGGGTTTAGCGATTCGCGCTTGAAATATTTGTGAGCAAGGCATGCCTTGGCCGCCTCCCCTTACACTTTTGAGAAGCTGTTGAAGCTCATGTATTTAACCAAACTAAAGGAACCGCAACAAGTCATGGGCTTGCACTAAATTCATTCTCAATTAGCACTGTATGTGATTTAGAGGGTTCTGTTCCCCTTCAAATCCTAATTAGGACAGCGCCACTTCGTACAGGTTCATCAGCAAAAAATTAGAAAATCGGTGGCTTCCGAGGTCCGTTAATACCACTCTTAGTGGAGACTCGCAGCGAGCAGAAAATGATGGAACACAGTTTAAAAGAATGTTCGTACAAGTCATGGGCGTGGATCCATCTCCAAAGGTGGGGAGACTTTTCCACACTTGTGAACCACCGTCTTGGGGGGGGGAGGGGGTGTTTTGAAAATTTTTTCAACTACCAGGTATCCTTAGACGCAATCTGGTGCAATACTTTGCATCTTTTGACGTCATATTTTTCCTCGGTAAATCTTAGTTTTCAGGTAAGTAATCCAACATGTTTTTACTTTCGGGCGACTACTGTTTTTTTCTTTTTTTTTTAAAGGAAATTGGAATATGTCTATGTAGCAAATGGTGCCATATTTGGGCGCAATTTAGCTTTTAAAATATAGTATCAATTCGTAATCTATGTTATATTATTTACACCCTTTAGGTCAAAAGTTTTGACCCTGTCATCGTCATGTCTCAATCCAAAGTCAGAGATCTTATTGGCTGGGGGAGGGGTTTAAGGGGCGAGAGTGTACCCCTCCCGTTTGGAAAAAGGAATTGCAAGGTGTCTATATATGACTAATGGTGCCATACTTGGGCGCAATTTAGCTTTTATAATGTAGTGATAATTCGTAACCTATATTATATTATTTATACCTTTTACGTAAAACGTTAGGACCCTGTCATCGTCATGTCTCAATCCAATGTCAGAGATCGTATTGGCTGATGTTCAGTAAGTATCGTCAAAACGTACGATCTTGAACAATCCCATGAAAATCATCATTTTGGCGGTGTTCAACCTAATAAATACCACATTATTTTTTCATATGCGCTTAGATACTCCTCTCATCGAAAAACATTTACTAATACTGTCAAAATGTGCCTGAAAATATTGATTGGTGAGATCATTTAACTCCAAGCCGCACGGGGTGCACAAAAATGTCACAATCCATTCCATTTTTGCTACTCGTACTACGATCAAATCGCTCTATTTTTTACCCTCAAAGTTTAAGTTTTCATCGTTTTGCAAAAGGGGGGGGGGACTTTTTGGAAATGCCCCCTTCGAGGGGGATGCGTCCCCCCATGATCCACGCACATGGTACAAGTACTTAAACCCTTCATTCAGATATCGCCTCTTTGAGGTCCAAGGTGTTTTACGTGGCCTCACCTCGGTGAGGATGCAGAAACGCAAAGTTTCCCGTCCAAGTTTTAAGACAACAGGCTAGCTGTTTAAAATTGACGTTCATTATGAAATGAAGCTATTGAAGTATCCCCAATGTTGTTGAAAAGGGCGTTAAAAAGGCAACAACAGTTGATCAAACGTAGAATTGGACTAATGGAATGTACTTGCGAAAGGTACCGAATGGGGAATACACAGTTTTAGTGGTCTCATAGCTCTTAAAAGTAAATATTGAAAAAATAGTTCTGGAATATGTTTCCCATTGATTATGTATGTGCTTTGCAAAAGTAGATGCCTGCAAATTGCGCTACGACTATATATTTTTAAGAACATTTTATGAAATTTAGTCCCACTGATTTACTGATAAAGTGACACTAAACCCTCGTGACCCAGTGGCGTAGCTAGAGGGGGGCAGGGGCGGTCGTCCCCCACAAAGCCTCCGAAGGCCTCTGTCGGAAATCTATAGTCTCTGATGGAAATAAATAAAATCAATCTGTCAATTCATTTAAAACACTTACAAGACTTCTTATGTTTTTAAGCAGAATTACACATCGAAATGGTTACTGACAAGGCCTGGAAGTATCATTTAAGGCAATCTCGGAGACACGCCAGAAGATGGTGGCGCTACGCTTAGATAGTACATCATTACTTCAAGATAATCTGTCGGAAATTTTTTGCTTTTGCCCACCACTCCCCCCCCCCCCCAAATATCTAGCTACGCCACTGTCGTGACCAAATCGATCGTTCAACAATTCTAAGAAGGTTCATTCATAGAAAAAAATGAAATTAATTTTCGGGGGGCGGGGAACACAAATCTACTTACTACGGAGCGCCCCTAAGCACCCTTTCACTCCCTTTGCAGGCCCGTTGCCAGACAAGGTACTGTAGGGGGCTGGATCGATGGGAGTGGGCGAGATGTGTAATAATTTGTTAAGCTTAAGGCAACTTGAAATTTTCTACGGGAGATTTCCATAGGGAGGCTTCTTGCACAAAATCTAAAAGAAAAAGTTAACCCGATGAAGAGAGCACATAGAACCAAACTTCGGCGTTCTTAGTATCTATTATTGTGGAAGCCTCAAATGGTTCATCCTCCGAACCTTGCCAGGAGACCTGCCAAAGGCCCTCGACCCCATACGTGCAAACTTGCGCTTGTAAGCCCTATTGGTGCACTTGTGACACTCTCACCCCTGAGACCACCCCTCCATGTCAGTCAAGGAAATCCAAAGAGGTACCTTCCCCACCTCCTTAAAGGAAAAATGCATCCCCAAGTATAAATAAGTGAACCCCGTGTTCTTAATTCAGGAATGGCTCCTATCAATTATGTGACAATTGTTTTTGTTATTTATTTGTTAAATTCAAGTAGATTCAGTCCTCGGTTTACTTTCCATAGTCAATTTCTCCGTACAGAAACGTAGTGAAAAATACTTGTGAGCGAAAGCAGAAAAGATATATAAGATTAAGCAGATTTTTGAAAATAAACTCGGGTCGACTGCTTTCTCCCTTTATTCATGAACACGCCACTCGGGCTATATCTCTTTTTCTCTTTCTCTTATGGACCGTGGCCCGAGGTGGCAGGGCGCCACTGCCTCCAGCGATTTCCAAACTGTAAACATGGCCGTACGGGACTATTTTTTTCAAGGAGGGAGGTGATTTTTACCCGAATCCAGACCTAATTTAACTGCCCAGTTTTCCGCCTGACTGAGACAAAATATCTGCCCGATTTAGTCAGGTTTCTGACATTTGGTAGGCGGCCGCCTTTCAGCACCCCCGGCCCGGACGGCCATGACTGTAAATGAAAGTTGGCCTCCTAAAGAAAATTACTGAAATGCTGAAAATTTCAGTGTCATCATTATGATTTTAAGGCCCCAAAGAACCTTGGAAAACACATACAAGGACTCAAGTTTCCCAAACATTTTCCCAGGTTGTCCCTGGACCCCCCTTTTACAACCGATAATGTAAAAATCAACCGATAATGTAAAAACGACCGATAATGTAAAAAATATTTACCGATAATGTAAAAACAACCGATAATGTAAAAAAAAAAATTACCGATAATGTAAAAAACTCTTTGAACCGATAATGTAAAAAAAAATTACCGATAATGTAAAAACTCTCGTCTACCGATAATGTAAAAAAAATTTACCGATAATGTAAAAACTGATCTAAGGACTTTTTCATATGGAATTGGAAACGTGGAATTTTATCCAAAAAGTCATACGTTAATTCAGAATGGTCGTAAGTCATACCCCAGGGGAAGGGGCTCTCACCCCTATTTTACAGCGCCCTCTTGCAGGTATATTTCCCTTAAAAGGGTATATTGAAAGACAGCAGAAGAATTAAAGGTCACTTCTTCTCAATTGTCAAGGCCAAATACATAATGCTATTGTATTTCTCCTTCATATACTTAAAGCGCCCTCACTCTGTTGTTCCGCAAGCTCACCAAAAAGAACATATCTACGATAAAAATATCATGAAAGGACTGCAACATATAGAGGTGGGTCATATGGATGACACAGCTTATTTGCATAGGTCTATGGCCCCTAAGAGTATTTATTGACTAGAGACCAAGGTCAAAATGGCGGAATGTCCCACCCATGGAGGCAAAGTTAGGTCCAAATTTGCAGTGTCTCGACCAACCAGTCGTTTCTTCCTTGCCGCGTGTACTTTCTTTAACACTTTGCTATTTATAGGGCTTGCCTGCGTATGCAGTGCACAGGATTAACCTCAACGTACGGCGCAGCGCGCCTCCCCCTCAAATACAGCACAAGTACTTTAGTGCACGCACAAACGTTATCAGGTCATCTGCAGCGCGTCGACGCGCTGTACATAGCCGGCTATGTGTAGCGGCTCGACGCCCGGTACATAGCAGGATAACGCTAGTGCGTGCACACGTGCGCGTCCTTAACAAAACAAAAATACGCGTGTCAGGCTATGAACGCCAAAGTACAGTACGCACTCACGAACGCGCTCTGTTTTGCACTTATAGAGGTTTTTCACGTGACGTCAGCGCGTTTCAATTTGGCTCACTGGCCGTCACTGCTCATGCGCAAAAGACTGCAGGATCTTAGTTACGATTGTTATACACTGGGCGCCTGGCCGTCAAAATAGAGAGACGCGCGAACGCAGTGACGTCAGTGAAAAACCTCTATAGCCTACATACAAGTTATAGCAATAGTTGCGTTCGCGTTCAAATATGCTCTGCGTTTAGTTTGATCTTACAAGCAGTTTTACTTGTCTAAAGTCAGTTGTGAACTTCTGTACGTTTGGCGTTTTAGATATTTCGCCTAGAATTTGTAGTTCAAGGAGACACGCAAAGGTAAGTTCTTATTATCTATTCCAGTGTATATTATCTTCATTACACGACTAAAGCTTTCATTCATTATAGTAGTAAATCCTGTTGCTAAGTTAACGATTTGTTACCTTAGCGCTACATTAGCGCTGTATGTGTTAGTAATGTGTCAAACGTAGACAGAAGTTGACGTTAAGGATTGCACAGTCTATGCGCAAGCGAAGCGGCTCATTAGGCAACTTAGTATCTCCAGGGGCGTAGATTTGTTTTCAACTTGGGGGGGGGGGGGAATGGGGTGAACTATCGCAAATGTGGAAAATGTGCACGCGAAGCGAGAGCCCATGACGGGTGGGGCCCAGGGTTCCGCCTTAGGGCCCCTGGTGGGGTCCAGGGGGCGAAGCCCCCGGAAGCTCCTGGGTTTTAATGTCTCAGAAGTGCCAGGAAGACTGTTTTAAGGGGTTATTTTCAGTGGCAATGTTCTTTGGTAGGCTATTGGTATATTCATGCATTTAGGAAATAGCCTTCTATTTTGAGCACGAAACTCGTTGATAAGCTGCACTGGATTGAAATTGTACAAGAGCAACAATGTCCTGTTAAGCTTAAAAGGCAGGGATCAACATATAGGGTCATACCAGACAACTAGATTTTGAATTCGGAGATCATTGCAAGACCTGCAAGTTGGCTTGAGATCAGTTGCGTCGCCAGATTTTTTGTGATTGGGGGCCCATAGATGATGTCGTAATAATACCTCAGTTCCCCCAAGTCTGCTTAAATTACACCTTTATTTTTCATGCGTTCCTGCATTCGCTTGCGCAGTTTTGATCTTTCGTTTGTCACTACATAAAGGTGTCGTCCTGGCGAAGGGGTTCCCCCTCCCCTTTAAGAATTTTTTTATTAATTTAAGGTCTTTTAGATGCAAAATGGTGCTATCTTTGGGATGTTTTTGGAACTGATCATATATGGCCGGAAAATGTCCATAATTTAGTGAATGTTAATTTTTGGTAAGATAAAAGAGGAGAATATGTTGTCTATTAAGAGGCAGATACGTTGTCAACAAATCTCCTGAATCCCCCTCCCTTCTGTCTATTTTACTGCCTTCTATTTCGGGAATTTTTTACCCAAAAATATATGCGTGGAGTCCACAGAAACATTCTTCAGTTATTACGAAATATGTCCTTTCCTTCATTGTGCATTGTGAAAGGGCATCTAAGGCTAGCAGATACCTGAATAGGACCTCCTGAAAGCTCTGCATTAATCATATTAATTGGGGGGGGGGGGGGGCAATTAAATAATGCGTGTACTACCTGACATCCAAATGATAATATAGAGTACGACGCCGAACACTTTACAACTATCGTATTTTTACTACTTTTGAACTAAAATCAGGACGAACAGCTGCCAGCAATGAAAAATGAGAGGGATGGAGAGTATAGGTGAAGGGAGGTGATATTAGACCTCCCTGACAGGTGTAGCAAAAGGGGTGAAGGACTGATAAGAGCGTTACAGAGTGCTGTTTTTGTCATAAGTGTATTAACAATCACCATCTATACCGATAATTGCTCAGCGCGAACTGGCGAAGCTCTGGTAAAATTTTTTCAAAAATGTGTAACAGCAGAAACGTAGTTCCAGCCTTCTACATCATGCTATATATTAGATTGAAAGATCCCATATTGGTGCGAGGTCCCCCACAGATGTTTGGAGATGTATATCTGTTCTTCGGAAAGTGTCGTGATCAGAACAGTTTCGTGTATTATTACCTTAATAATGGTCATGACATGGAGTGTAAACAGTGACAAATAATATTTCCATTACAAAACCTGCATTCAGACTCTGCATCGAGACACTTTCAATTGCCCAACAAACCTACATGCCACTGCCATAAGCTAGTCTTTTACCTATTAATTCGTAAACTTTCAACAGTTTGCTGCTGTGCTTCTCCGAAAGTTGCTATCGGAAATAGTGATAATATAAGTGACATTGACGTAAGGTTGGAATTGCGCGCGGAGCGCGCGAATATTTTGATAGATTGCCAACGATTTGCTAAAATTCTGATAGTTTGAGAAACATTTGTCATAGAAAGTGAAGCGAGATTGAAAAAATTTCTTACGAAAATGAAGAATAAAATATACTTTCCATCATACACGTATCTGTAGACTGAAACATTGGGGGGATGATTACATGGGCCATCCCCCCTAGTCAAATGTTGGGGGATATATCCCCCCATCCCCCCCCCGATTTACGCCCATGAGTATCTCTTACCTTCGCTTTGCGGCTCTGAAAGTTTAAAATAAATCTCAGATATAGACGATATGCCACTAATTTGCAGCGCCAACTCTTACATTAATCAAACTAAAGGTTAACAGTGTTCCTACAGCAACTAAAGGACTGCTGTTCCTTTACTCTTCGGGAATTGCGAGGGAGAATATACCTCTCCTTAAGTTGCGAAAAGCACCAAAATGCTGTCACCATTTTTCGTCCAGTAGATGCGCACAGCGCAACGACTGACCGTCGGAGACTAAACCATTTTGGACCTAACTCTTGTTTTCAAATTGGCCAAAATTTTGTACAGGGCATGTATTAGACCTTGGCCTCTAGTCAACAAATAGGCTACTCTGAGTATGGCCCAATAGAGGGCGCCCTCTAATAAAAACCAGATATTTCAAAAACTAAAGGACTGAAAATTATATTTTTGAAATGAGCATGTCAGAAAACCCAGGAGTGTTATTATCGTTATTCTGAAGATGAAGGAAGGTTGTTCCCTCTCACCCGTTCCCCACCCCAGGGGAAGAAGGGGATGAAATCGAAGCTACTCACGCTAGATGGTTTTCAATTAAACTTTAGGAATAAGATTTCTATTGCACTTGTTAAATGTGGAGTGAAAGTTTTCCCTTCCATTTATGGTTTCACTAATACGTGGGCGAGTGCACCTTACCTCCGGAGAAGGCTCCTATTTCCGAGATGATAGTGGGAAGGGAATTATCCCGTCAAAAGGTCATGCACTACAATGGCCTACGTTCCTGTGAGTCACAAGCCTGTTCATTCTCCTATTAGCTACGCTGTATGCATTAAGTTGAAAAAACTAATTTATACTAAAAACAAATATGCTAACACTAATTTTGGGGCCGTGTTTCGCTTTGCCCCCGGGAAGGGTGCCTCTGTCTAACCAACCCTTAATTTACCCCTTCATACTCGAAAGTTGGTAGGCCTATGTGTCCTGTATAACATAGGGAAGGCGTTTGGGGGAGGCTGCCCTTGTTGGGTTTGACTGGCGATTTATGAGAACAGGTCGAAAACGTGTGGAACGGGTCGGGTATATTAAATGTTAGCATTACATGGCAAACATGCGTTTTTCAGCTTTGAATGCACCCTGTATCTAGTAGGAAGGGCACACCCTAACAACCCTCAAGTGTGATATATTGAAGGGAAAACTTTCACTCCACATGTAACAAGTGCAATCGAAATCATATTCGTAAATTTTAATTGGTAACCATCTAGTATGAAAACTGGGTGTTTTGAAATGCCTAAAACCTGTTCTTGGGGACACTGACCCTAAAAAGTGGGCCACTTGACGGCCCGCACATCCCACTACGACCGAGAGACGGGATGACTGACTTAATTCGGATCTGTGATCAGCGTGGTCGATAACCTCTAGGATGCAATTCTTATCAAGCGTGAGTAGCTTCGATTTCATCCCCTTCTTCCCCTGGGGTGGGGAACGGGTGAGAGGGAGTAACCGTCTTTCAGCTTCAGAATAACGATAATAACACTCCTGGGTTTTCTGACATGCTCATTTCAAAAATATAATTTTCAGTCCTTTAGATTTTGAAATATCTGGTTTTATTAGAGGGCGCCCTCTATTGGGCCAAAGACCTGTGCAAATAAGCTGTGCCATCCATATGACCCACCTCTATGTAATAAAATATGTTGCAGTCCTTTCATGATATTTTTATCGTAGATATGTTCTTTTTGGTGAGTTTGCGGAACAACAGAGTGAGGGCGCTTTAAGTATATGAAGGAGAAATACAATAGCATTATGTATTTGGCCTTGACAATTGAGAAGAAGTGACCTTTAATTCTTCTGCTGTCTTTCAATATACCCTTTTAAGGGAAATATACCTGCAAGAGGGCACTGTAAAATAGGGGTGAGAGCCCCTTCCCCTGGGGTATGACTTACGACCATTCTGAATTAACGTATGACTTTTTGGATAAAATTCCACGTTTCCAATTCCATATGAAAACGTCCTTAGATCAGTTTTTACATTATCGGTAATTTTTTTTTACATTATCGGTAGACGAGAGTTTTTACATTATCGGTATTTTTTTTTACATTATCGGTTCAAAGAGTTTTTCACATTATCGGTAATTATTTTTTACATTATCGGTTGTTTTTACATTATCGGTAAATATTTTTTACATTATCGGTCGTTCTTACATTATCTGTTGATTTTTACATGATCGGTTGTAACACCCCCCCCCCCATGGATGCGTATTATGTGGAGTTCACTTACCGGACGAAAAAAACCCTCGTGAAAGAGGCATACACCGTGCATATACGCAGGTTAGTCATAAATGAACTTGTAAAGTAACTTTTGAATTTATTAAATTCAAAGCTAAATTTGCTTCTAAAGCATGAAATCTTAAAAAAAAAGAATGTTTAGAAGCAGCCTACAAGGTCTAAAATTTGTTATTTTCCACATCTGGGAGGCATTTCGACCGAGCGTTTTCATACAAGGCCTACGGTACGGCTACGCGTCAATTGTTGGTGACTCCCACCGTACTAAGAGGGAGCAGCCTTCACCGGGTACCAGCCTCAAAGAGGAGAGATGCCATTCCTCCTCTTAAACAACATCCCCTTCAATTGCACAATACCAAAAAAGATAAAGGTCGTCAGATAATAAGGATTTATAAACAAATAATCAGTTCACTGCTTTCCGAAGCTAAACCACTTTGCATCCAAGCCACCTCACAAAGGCAAAAAGTCCTCAAAGAGTAGAGGTGTCTCCCCAATCTCTTAGATAGCACCAGCCAAACATAGCAAGAATATCACCCAATGACGACAATTTGTTAAAAAGAAAACAGTCAATTCAAAGCTTTTTTCAACGATAGCACTATTTTGCATCTAAGCCGGTCTTACACGTACCCCTCCCCTCAACACCCTCCTCCAGAATGACATACATTAACAGGTGAAAAAGGAAGGGCCCTATACCGCGTGTCAACTATCTACAGGCATGACACTTGGTGCTCCACTTAGAAAGTGTCATGAACTGCCCCCTATAGAGATTTCGCCCAGGCTACGGCCCTGCTCTTTATCTGATTTCTACCCCTGATGGTAGCGGGACTATGGTAATAGAAAAGAATCCCTTCTACTAGAGAGACATCCTCAAAATACCTATTGACACTTGCGATTTTTTGGTGTGTGAAATGGCCTTTCAAATCTGAAAATGTGACTCCCGTTATTTTCCGATAACGGGAGTCACAACGGGCTCGAAGGGCACATAGTGTACCCATTTCTGCTGTCGATCATTGAAAGAGTACTACTTTTTCAAAAGTCCCCTCGACTCTCTGGCGAAGAGCCAAGGGGCGAAACTTAAACAATACTCCGGAAGGTGTTCTACTCTCTTAAGGAACTACGTCCCCAAGGGACAAAGGCAACTCACCTAAACCATGGAGCTAATACCCTTCGGATGTATTACCCCCCCCCCCGGCTTGCTGAAGCCATGTAATTTTCATATTTTGCAGTGTTCGGCATCATTGGCTATTATTGTTCGCTAACTTCAATTTGATTATACGTACAGGTATACCAAGGAACACAGTAAATTAACAATACCACGCTGTTACCTACTTCCGTACGCGTATACATTCAGGTATTCTACGAAACACAGTAAAGTACCATAACCACGCTGTTTCCTAATTCCGTACGCGTAGTACTTTATGTGCGTTCAGTTTCCGTACGCGTGAGGGACAGGTTCAGCTGACATCAGACAGAAAAACCTTAGTGTATAAACCAGTTTTTCTTGTCCTAGGACATGGGACAGAAAAAAAAAAAAAAACTGCCAGACCGGTGAAGTCACAGTCTTGGAAAAGCGATGCTATACAATTGCAATGTTAAACATGTCAGTCTTGCCAACAGTAAGAGGGGACATGATATTTCTTTCTAACTTGTATTTGAAGGGAGGAATGCCAACATGTATAACAACTTGCTTATCAGATGTACTGATTCCGTTACTAGAAGACACTCTCACAAGCTGGATAAACCAAGAAAAAACTTTTAACTCTGACAAACTTTATTCATATTTCTTGCTACTGAAAACAAGAACACAGTACTTCAAGCAATCATTGACTCCCCTGCCCTAAACTTTGTTTTAGGGTAGGGCTTGATTCTCTCTCTTCAATAAGTCAGTCTGGAGTGTTCAGGTACAGATAAGACTCCAGTTAATATTTCTTGAGTGATGAATTAGCCATTTATTTGCCAACAGCCGATTGAATCTGATGTGATGTGCTCAGTGTTACCGTGTGTTATATGTATGTGGGCTGTGATCAGTGCGGTTGCTTGGGTTCATATAATTTTGACCTTGTCTCGGTGTGGTCGACTTAGTTGGGTACAACCAGACAAGAGGTAAGCAATGATACATTTGGTTTCCCAGTTAAAACTAATGTGTAAGAACACTGAAACATATAAAGAATAAGAACTAAAAACTAATGCGACACAACACATACATTAAGAAGTTATGATACTGCTTTCCGTGTACGCCATAGTCCTGTTACCAGTGCTGTATTACCCGAGACGAGTCTCGGACTCGAACATGGGCGGCGATCTGTTAAAATTATTGGGGGGACACTTGCTTGGGTGAAAACTTTGGACCTCCGGCAGATGTAGAGGGGCAGTGGCGTAGCCAGGATTTCTCTCACGGAAGGGGGCATGCAGTATGTCTTGTGATCGCCGGCCTGGGGAGGGGTCTAAGGGGAGGGGTGTCCCCCACCCCTTTGAAAATTTTTGAAAAATTAGGTGTCCCTTACAAGCAATCTGGTACCACATATGCTACCTTTAGAAGTAAAATTTGTGTTGAAAACGTTAGGTATTTTTAGGAACTAGAACAAAAAAAATCAGCATCACTCTGGGGACCATGAATCAATGGGTGTCCCCCTCCCCTTTGAAAATTTTTGAAAAATTAGGTGTCTCTCACAAGCAATCTGGTGCCACATATGCTAAGTTTTGAACTAAAATTTGTGTTAAAATATTTTCGTATTTTTAGTGCTAAAAGTAATCGGCATCAGTGAGGGGAGCATGGCCCAAAGGCCCCTAAATACGCCACTGGTACAGGGGATAACCATAGGTCTCCTGCTGGGGTCCAGGGGCGACGCCCCTGGGGAGCCAAGCGATTTGGTGCATTCTAGAGGGCACAGATCACATATTTGTGATCTGAATTTCTTCCTAGCTGCCATGAATAGGCTAATATCACAATTATTCACATCGAAAATGTGTGTTACAACATTTATTTTTTCTGTATACCTCTAAATATTGGGGGGACATTTGATATTATGCCCCCACTAAAAATATTGAGGGGACATGTCGTCGCCCATGGACTCGAAGACGGTCTCCAGTCACGATTTTAAGGACTCGGACTCGGAAAGCCAGTCTGAGTACCGGTACTCGGTCTCGTACAGTCCGGACAAGTGTGGGCTTCAAAATTCCCGAGAGAAGGCTCGAGGCAAAAGCTTACTTCACTTTTATGCAATAAATCAGTTGTCACATAGCATCTTCATTGTTCTCTGAAGTCAGTGGCGCCGGCAGGGGGGCATGGGGCGCGTGCTCCACCCCCCCATCGTTTTCAGATTTTTTTTTCTGAAAATTTTAAAATGATCCCAAAAGGCGTTTAAGCCATAAATTTCTGTAGAGGGTAGGGTGAGGTGTATTTTCGAACGAGTGATGGATCTGCTGTAATCATTTCTATCACAAATGGTTCTCAAACTATCAGATTTATCGCAAATCTTTCGCAAACTATCAAAATTTTCGCGTGCTCCGAGAAAAGGCATATTTTCGGCCTGCTCTGCGCGCATCTACAGCCACATACACACTTACTGAGACATTCTTCGACACACGTGGGGTAGATATTATATGCAACGACATATTAAGGGCCTTTAAATTAATACACCTAACTGGGTCATTTCTATGCAACCCTTCTAGTTGTCCGAACTCTTTAAAAACATTTAATCCTTATGGGCAAGAGCCCTATCTTTGTCAAATATTTGACTAAATTTGAATCAAAATTCATGATGGATTTGGTGAAGCATGAAACCACTCGGCTAATTTTATAATATTTCAAAATAATTCGCTTCGTGCCCCTGTTATTAGGATTTTTTAAAACTATAGTGGGATGTTTCTGGATGACTGTTTCTTCAACAAAATAGCCTCTTTATTTGTTTAAACTATTTCGTGGATATTGTGATGTTGAAATACTTCCCTATCAATTACAATCTCTTTACTCATACAACTTTACTTTACGATGGATACTTCCATAAGGGTTTGAAAAGGAAAAAGTTATGATATTAAAACTGTTTAGGTAGATCCCTCAGATGGTCCGTTTAAAATTGCCTCTTCTTTTCAACTTTGAAAAAATCATTTATTGCCTAATGATTAAACTGCAACTCTTGTAACTGAATAACAGCATATTCACAGTGAAATCGCTAAGGGACACCGACATTTTGTTATTCGTCTCCATATTCCCCAGCCGACTCGGCTGGGACACCTGGGACTCTTGGGTCACTTTGAAAGTCTATTTTCAGTGAAATTTGCACATCAATTGCTGGTATCTAGTAGCATTATTGGAAAAATCATAAGGAATCAGTATTCTGAAGGTTATGTTTAAGGTCCATGGGGCTCTCTGTTCGTTAATTCTCTCCATTCAACAACTTTCGGTTCTCTAGAGGAGTAACCAGCTTTTAGTCTTATGCTTTTTCAAGGCAAGTCAAGAAAGTCAAACTACTCTGCTCATTCACTTTGCCAAACTGAATTTGAATATCAACAGCATTTTAAAATGGACCTCTAGGGTTCTTCACCCTAAGCCGAGCATGGCTTAGTGGATCACACCATGGGCCACTATTTCGGGTTGCTTAATCTCGTAGAATGTTATATCACTGTTACAAGTTTTCTTCAAAAGAAGATTTTTTGGGCGCATCTCCAACTTGAAGTGTAGCCTTCTCTCGTTGTGTCAGTGGAATTTTCTTGTCATTCACGGTCTTTCATCCTCCCTGCCAACCACTCGTATCAACCGGCTGTTGGATTTAAAACTGCACGGTAAAAGTTTGGTTATTATTGACATCTGAACGCACATATATATTATACAATAGCCCATTAGGGCTATAGATATTTTTTTCTTAAATTGATTGACCAAATTATTAATTTGATCAAATTATTAATTTGATTAATCAAATTACTAATTTGATTAATCAAATTACTAATTTAATTAATCAAATTATCAATTTTTTTAATCAAGTTGTTAATTTGATTAATCAAATGAAAAACTTGATTAAACAAATTAAGTAATTTGATTAATCAAATAATAATTTGTTTAATCAAATGATTAATTTGTTTATCAAATTATTAATTTGGTTAATTAAATTAAGTAACTCGATAATTTGGTCTCCCCCACATAGTTCATTGACTAGGTCTTGCGGTCTCTCGCCCGGGAACCGTAAGAGCCTCTACGTGCAAGTCCCCGCTTTTAGCTCCTCACTCTCAAGACCCAGTTGATACCGGGCGACATCTCCATTCCAGAGACTAGCTTGGCCTTCTCCATTCCAGGGGACAGGATTTTGTTCTAACTTAGAGCGCGGAGAGGTACCTGCATCTGAAGTAGGGGAGTGCACATCCGACAGACTCTTTGCCCTTCCCCGCAGGCCTCCCTTGGTGGACTCTGGGCGTACTATTTCACCCTGGCTGACCTAAGATTACGGCGTATGCATACGAACTGGTCCGGTCCCACAAGGTCAGTGGGCTGGCTGCCTCGAAGGCCGTGTAAAAGACCCTTCCCGCCTTCCTCTCTTGCTTTCTCACGGATACTCTTACCGCTGAAGTGGCTTTTGGCCTTGCCGCCCTGCCCCCTCACTACCCTCTTAGACTTCCTTTTGACCGCATAAGACGGTGCCAATCTAACACATATTAAATAATCGAGCGATAAATTCGTCTGCGGAGTGAATTTCCCATAACGTACTGGTGTGGGTATTCATGAGGGAGTATATTTACCCCTTGCTACCACCCGACAACCGTTCCCACGTGTGAGGACAGCACTGGCCCAGCTCATTTTAAACAAGTTTTGTGTATACAATACTGATGAACACAGGGTTGGCCCGGTGGGCCAAGTTCCCGCTCCGGGACCATGTGCCACCTCTAGTATCCACGTTTCTCCTGGATACTAGACTTACTCTTGTACTAAATGAGTTTATGTTCAGAGTTTAAATTAAGCGTTTGAGGGTCAGGAAGCCACTTGGCTCATCAGGACCCTATACCAGAGTGAGCGTGGATGAACGCCGGTGAGATTCGCCTTCTTCTTTCGACTGGTGTTCAGAAGTTAACGAGGCAGGCGTGTACTAATCGCTCCCAATGGTGCTCCTGGGACCGCTATTTAAAGTCCCCATCCGACGGACGTGACGTGGGACACTTTTCCAAGGCTGGAGATGTCGCCCGTAAGGAACGTTGGGACATGTACTTGGCGAGGAACCTGGGATCAAGCGGATCCCATGATTCTCTAACCTCACATGGCCCTGCCTGAATGAGAGTGCTTGTAGGCAACTCCTGCATCTGGCCGTAAACGACGCAGCCATCGACAGGAGCTTAAGATGTGGACTTGCACGGGGAGGCTCTTACGGTTCCCGAGGGAGACACCGTAAGACCTAATCGATTGACCTAGGCGGGCTAAGTGGAATCTAGCAAATTATCGAGTTATTAATTTGATTAATCAAATAAATAATTTGATTAACCAAATTAATACTTTGATCAATCAAATTATTAATTTGATAAATCAAATTACTTACTTTGTTTAATCCAATTAACAATTTGATTAACAAATTAATGATTTGCATAATCAAAATAGCAATTTGATTAAACAAATTAACAATTTGATTAATCAAATAGATTAATTTTTTTTAAAAAAAATAAACAACTTGACTAAAAAATTAATAATTCGATTGATCAAATTAGTCATTTTATTAATCCAATTAAAATTTGATTAGACAAATTAATAATTTGATAAAACAAATTAATAAATTGATCAATTAAATCACTTAATATGTTTAAACAAATTAATAATTTGAATAATCAAATTAGTAATTTGAATAATCAAATTAGTAATTTCAATAATCAAACTGGTAATTTGAATAATCAAATTAGTAATTTGATCAATCAAATTACTAAATTTGTTTAATCAAATTAACATTTTGATTTAAGAAATTAATAATTTGATTAATCAAATTACTTAATTTGTTTAATCAAATAAACATCTTGACTTAATTTGTTTAAAGAAATTAATAGTTTGAATAATCAAATTAGTGATTTGAATAATCAAATTTGTAATTTGATTAATCAAATTACTTAATTTGTTTAATCAAACTAACATTTTGATTAAACAAATTAATAATTTGATTAAACAAATCAATGATTCGATTAAACAAATTAGTGATTAGATTAAACAAGTTAATGGTTTGAATAAACAAATTAATGATTTGATGGATCAAATAAGGAATTTGATTAATCAAATTAATTTATTTTGTAATTTTTTTCGGTGGACCGCCGTTGAACCACCGGACATTTCTCTGGCGAACCGCCGGAGTGGCCAACAGCGCTCCGTCGTCGGGCCGGACAATTTTGCTATCAGGGATAAGGGGAGGGGTGAAGACTGGGAAGCACATATGACTTCCAGAGCACAGTGTAGATTTGAGGCTTACCCAGCGCAACCTCCCACGACTTTTGTACTCCTGTGCCTAGTGTCAGCATTCGTAGCTGCTACGTACGTACGTCAGGTGCTCCCTAGAAAACGCTTCACTCCTTTCTTCAAGACGACTGTGCACTGTGTTTGCCATTTGTGCTTGCACTGTTTCTATGGTCTGTTCCTGGAAAGGTATACAGCCGCTCTTAGCCATCTAAAGTATGCACTAAGGCCGAGCTGAGTAGTGGCGTGGCACCCATGATTGGCTTACAAAATGTGTAATTCTTTTCGATTTGAGTATCCCTTCTCTCACCATCTCCTACCATGGCCTCGATCCCAACCATGGTACACCATCACGCCCCGCGGCGCCGTCACCGGTGATGTTCTCACCCTGGAGTATTAAACGAACGTTTGGCACTATACTTTCGCTCTAGTGGTTACCTTTAAATTTGCCCAAAGTATGCAATGCACGAACAGCACGATCGAGTTCGCCCGAAAGGTTAACATAGTTTTGCCAGGAAATCGCATATAGGCACGGCTGCACTTTTCATCAAGTTAATCGTGACCTCGTATGGGATACCTTGTGTAATGCATGCGCGCAGGTCCGACAGTTTTTCCTGTCCTATGTCCTAGGACAAGAAAAGCTGGTTTATACACTAAGGTTTTTCTGTCCGATGTCAGCTGAACCTGTCCCTCACGCTACTAGCGTCCCTCACGCGTACGGAAACTGTCATGCACATTAAGTACTACGCGTACGGAATTAGGAAACAGCGTGGTAATGGTACTTTACTGTGTTTCGTAGAATACCTGTACGTATACGAGTATGGAATTAGGAAACAGCGGGGTACTGTTATTTTACTGTGTTCCTCAGTATACCTGTACGTAGAATCAAATTGAAGTTAGCGAACAATAATAGCCAATGATGCCGAACACTGCAAAATATTAAAATTACATATAGCTGTAAGTGTTTCAGCAGGGGGTATTAGCTCCATGGTTTAAGTGAGTTGCAGTTGTCCCTTGGGGACGTAGCTCTTTAAGGGAGCAGAACTCCTTTAGGAGTATTGTTTAAATTTCGCCTCTTGGCTCTTCGCCAGAGAGTCGAGGGGACTTTTGAAAAAGTAGTACTCCTTCAATGATCGACACCAGAAATGTTTACAGTATGTGTCCTTCGAGCCCGTTGTGACTCCCGTTTTTGGAAAATAACGGGAGTCACATTTTCAGATTTGGAAGGCCATTTTCACACACCAAAAAAATTGCAAGTGTCAATAGGTATTTTGAGGATGTCTCTCTAGTAGAGGGGATTCTTTTCTATTACCATAGTCCCGCTACCATCAGGGGTAGAAATCAGATAAAGAGCAGGGCCGTGGTCTGGGCGAAATCTCTATAGGGGGCAGTTCATGACACTTTCTAAGCGGAGCACCAAGTGTCATGCCTGTAGATAGTTGACACGCGGTAGGGCCCTTCCTTTTTCACCTGTTAATGTATGCCATTCTGGGGGAGGGTGTTGAGGGGAGGGGGTACGTGTAAGACCAGCTTAGATGCAAAATAGTGCTATCGTTGAAAAAAGCTTTAAATTGATTTTTTTTTTACAAATTGTCGTAATTGGGTGATATTCTTGCTATGTTTGGCTGGTGCTATCTAAGAGATGAGGGAAACACCTCTACTCTTTGAGGACGTTTTGGCTTTGTGAGGTGGCTTGGATGCAAAATGGTTTAGCTTTGGAAAGCGGTGAACTGATTATTTGTTTATAAATCCTTATTATCTGGCGACTTTTATCTGTTTTGGTATTGTGCAATTGAAGGGGATGTTGTTTAAGAGGAGGAATGACATCTCTCTTCTTTGAGAAATTTTTCTTGTACTACGTTCCCTTGATTCAAAGTGTTGTTACATGATTTGAAATTTTATTTAATCACTGAATTTTTCGACTGTGGCTACAAGGCTGGTAGCCGGTGAAGGCTGCTCTCTCTTAGTACGGTGGGAGTCACCAACAATTGACGCGTACACTGTAAAAAATTTCTCCAAATTAACAGTAAAGTTCTGTAGAATTTTCAAGATTTTTTCTGTATTTCTTATTTTACATATAATTCCTTATTTTTACAGAAGTCTTCCGTATATCACATCTTTTACGGAATAAATTTGTATTTTTATACGAATAAAAATTTGCAGATAATTTCTGTAAAATTTTGCCGAAAATATCTGTTTTTTCATATTTACGAGAATATTCTGTAAATTCAACAGAGGTTTCACGTATTTCAGTAGTTTACTGAAAAAATCTGTTTTGAAAATGCAAATGAAAAATAGATCTAACTGGTTAAGAGATAACACTGTAAAGACTTTGCGGGTGTAGTTTATTAAAAATATCATAATAAAGCATTGAATAACCTTGAATTGTGTGTAGACTTAATTAAAGCCCTTTTAAGGGAAGTTAATTAATAAAGTGGGCGTGGCCAAATTTTGAAATAAAATTTGTAAATTGACGCTAATAACAGTCCTACACTAATCAGATCTGTAACAAAAGACACTTTTTTTGGTGAAAAGATAAGTTGTTTATTAACACCAATAGAAAATAATAAGATCAGTGAACCTTACTTCTGTAAAAAATATGTAGTAACATTTTTCACTGTAACTAACCGGTCAAATTAATATAAGACATTCCGCATTTCGCACACAGCATATGTTAACGATTATGGACCGTTACCGCCTCTGGCTCTCTCGCACGAGAGAAAGGGGGGGGGGGGGAAGCGAGAGAAAGGGGGACCTGTTCTATTCAGCCAGTCTAGAACGGGACCACTGTCAGGTGGTGTCAGTTAAGTCAAAGTTTGTCCCTTGGGGACGTTGTTACTCCTTCGGGGAGCAGAACTCCTTCGGGAGTATTGTTTGGTTTTCGCCCCTGGCTCTTCGCCAGAGAGTCAGGGGACTTTTGGAAAAAAAGAGAAAGGGGGATGCTTCAAAGGGTAGTTATGCAGCACGGACTATGGAAAAGTCCCATACATGCTTGTATACCACGTATACAGCGGCAGCTTCAATTCAAAATTTTACAGACAAACACTGTTTTTTAACAGCATGATATGTAATGTGAAATTACAGAGAAAGCTTGGAAACTCTGCTGCCAGAAAAAAATCTGTAAAATAACATTTTTTTCCTGAAAATTTTACCGAGGATTTCGGTAATATAAAATTACAGAAAAAGCTTGGAAACTCTGCTGCCAGAAAAAATCTGTAAAAAAACAGAAAATTTTTTTACAGTGTAGCCGTACCGTAGGCCTTGCATGAAAACGCTCTGTTGAAATGCCTACCAGATGGGGAAAATAACAAATTTTAGACCTTGTGAGCTGCTTCTAAACAGTCTTTCTTTTTAGATTTCATGCTTTAGACGCAAATTTAGCTTTGAATTTAATAAATTCAAAAGTTACTTTACAAGTTCATTTATGACTAATCTGCGTATATGCACGGTGTATTCAAACCACGTATCTTTCAAGAGAGAGGGGCTTCTTTCGTCCGGGAAGTAAACCCCACATAAAACGCGTCCATGGCGGGGGGGGGGGGATCCAGGGACAACCCTAGAAAAATGTTTTGGAAATTGAGTCTTTGTTTGTGTTTTCGCGGGTTCTTTGGGGCCTTAAAATCATAATGATGACACTGACTTCGGAAATTTTCAGCATTTTAGTAATTTTCTTTAGAAGGCCAACCTTCATTTACAGTCATGGCCTTCTTGGCCGCCCCTCCCCTCAATGTCAGAAATCTGACTAAATTGTGCAGATATTGTGTCTCATTAAGGCGGAAAATTGGGCAGTTAAATTAGGTCTGGAGTCGGGTAAAAATCACCGCCATTCCTGAGAAAAGCAGTCCCGTACGGCCATGTTTACATTTTGAAAATCGCTAGAGGCAGTGGTGCCCTGCCCCCTCAGGCCACGGCCAGAGAAAGAGAAAAAGAGATATAGCCCGAATGGCGTGTGCATGAATAAAGGGAGAAAGCAGTCGACCCGAGTTTATTTTCAAAAATCTGCTTAATCTTATGGATCTTCTCTGCTTTCGGTCACAAGTATTTTCATTACGTTTCTGTACGCAGAAACTGACTATTGAAAGTAAACCGAGGACTGAATCTACTTGAATTTAACAAATAAATAACAAAAAAAAAAAAAAAATTGCCACATAATTGATAGGAGCCATTCCTGAATTCAGAACACGGGGTTCACTAATTTATATTTGGGGATGCATTTTTCCTTTACGGAGGTGGGAAAGGTAGGACTTGGGATTCCCTTGACTGACATGGAGGGGTGGTCTCAGGGGTGAGAGTGTCACAAGTGCACCAATAGGGCTTACAAGCGCAAGTTTGCACGTATGGGGTCGAGGGCCTTTGGCAGGTATCCTGGCAAGGTTCGGAGGATGAACCATTTGAGGCTTTCACAAAAATAGATACTAAGAACGCCGAAATTTGGTTCTATGTGCTCTCTTCATCGGGTTAACTTTTTCTTTTAGATTTTGTGCAAGAAGCCTCCCTATGGAAATCTCCAGTAGAAAATTTCAAGTTGCCTTAAGCTTATCAAATTATTACACATCTCGCCCACCCCCAGCCATCCAGCCCCCTTCAGTACCTTTTCTGGCTACGGGCCTGCAAAGGGAGTGAAAGGGTGCTTAGGGGCGTTCCGTAGTAAGTAGTGGCAGCTATACCATATTACAGTGTTCCTCAATGTACTGTCTTCGATTCCCCTTCCTTGGCGAAAACTGTTTCCCCACCCCACCTGTTGAAACTTGAAAAGGACCCCATGAGTTGGTTTGAGTCCGTCAGGTGTCTGGGTCGTGGGCATCCGTCCCCTTGATGGTTGTATGGAGGCTCGCCTCTGTTGGAAAAATTGCTCACATTATGTCGTGTTGTTTCTTCATTTATTCTGGAAAGCTTATTGTCTGATATCACCACCTACCGAGACTCACGAGAAACTTCGGAAAAGAAATTTATAGTACGTGTTCTTTGCAAGCAATCAATTCTAACTAAAGATGTACTGGTGACAACCAGTGGCGTAGCCAGGTTTTTTGTCAGGGGGGACAAGAGCACCAAGGTTTCCCCCAATTAGTGATCTGCTTCCTAATAATCAGTGTTCTCCGCAGGTCCAAATTTTGTCCGAGTGCTTTCCTCTGACCTCGCTGATGTGACTGATCGCCGTCCTGGGGGAGGGGTTGTCCCCCCTATTTTTTTAGGTAGCTTTTTTATCTTGCTTGTCTTCAGGTCTTGGTGAATTTTTCTTGAGTCCTACTGGTAGATCAGAATCACAATGGGTGAAGTACAGTAATTAAGTGAACCCTGGTACACCTTTCCCTTCATCAGTTCACCACATTCACCACAATCAGTCCAAATTTTACGAGGACCTACCTTTGTAGCAGAGTATAGCACTTGACCACTGACCCATTCTAACAAACTGCATATACCACAATGCTGCTGCTTTTAATTACCAAGAAACATTGGAAGTATACAGTAAAAGGACAGAGTCCCTTTTCAGAGGTCCAGAGATCCCATGCTGTATAAAACAGATAGTAAAACATAACTAGTACAACTATAAGCATGGTGTCATCATTCCATCTCTGAAAACCTTAATGAGGACTGGTTGTGCCAGTTTGGCATTTACGTAAGTAAAGTGTACTGGTTGAGAAATTTAAAATTTTACCCGATCATGCGCAAATTTCACCATATATTCACTTTAAAAATTTCCCCCAAGATTTTTCCAGAGGGGGCAACTCGCCCCCTGTCCCCCTGTCCCCCTGGCTACGCCACTGGTGATAACGAGACACTTTCCCTTTTCTCTCAGTGCTGTACTGAAAAGTTCGGTGTTAGCCACAGTACCAAATAGTAATTCTCGTTGGACTAAATCCAACATAGTGTGCTCCCTTTGTCTCCATTCTTTCTTTTTTTTCCCTTTCCCTTAAATCCCCTTATATTGAGCCACCCTCTCCCCATTGGACACAGAATTGTGGTCTTTGCCCCAGGCCCTTTGAACAGGTTACTGTATAGCAACAAGAAAGGCAGGACCATCTGCTGGGAGAGTTGCGACAACTCGATTTCCAGCGAATACGCGTCACGTGATACATGAACATAATTTTTAGCTCAGCTGAGCTATTGCTGTCGTGCACGGCAAACGTCTGTCACCATAACATTTGCGTTTAAGTACCTGACATTTCGCTGTTTTTCGTTAGATTTGGCTGAAATTTAGTAGAGATGTTAGCGAAAGTGAGTGATATATGTATGCTGCGACTCTTTTCGATTAATGTGACCGCTATTTGACCTCGGGAGGGGGCAGTTTGTTTGAAAACGTAAAATTCCCTACTTGTCTTTCAGTTTTGCACCAATCTTGATAATATGTTTCATATAGATAGTTCAATTTGTGCTGAACAAAAGTTAAATTTTTTTTCGTTTAATTCTGCTATCATTAAAGGCATGAAAACAGCACTTTTTGAAACAAATTCTGGCGAAGTCCTCATGTTCGGGAATACATCGAGAATCCCAGTTGCTATCATTTTAGAGACTGTGTACAACGAAACGAGGTACAAAAGTATACTGAACATACTGAACGTATATAATGTACATATATGTACAGGACGTCTCGTGCTTAATCGTGTGGAAGTGTCTACGCAAAGTGCAGTGTATCGATTTTTGAATACCGTACGTGGGCTACCCCTACTATGTCAGACTATGTTTGCTCAGCTCTTTGCTTTCCAAACCAGGGATATGACATGAATAAGGAATATACCGTACAGCCTACTATGGAGGCGTTACGTGAACATGTTGCGCTGATCTTATTCAGGCGCTTTAATAATAGACTAGCTAAATTGGTTGGATGGTTAGGCCTACTCGAAAAGAAATACCGGACGTTTGAAAGTTGTGCAAGTTCTTGTGAATATGTGGCCTTGTGCGAAACGGTGGTATAAGCTAGGCCTACACATTTTTGTGTTGAGGGAGAAACAAGTATTCAACTTAGCCTAATATCTGAATGGTTTTAGGAGTTTGGCTTAAAGTTTAAAGAGAATATATCCAGTCCCCTCAAGTTTCAAGTTATTTGTAAACATTACCTTAATCTTTCAAATCTTCTTGTATCTCCTTTACAGACATTTTTCTTAACATTTCTGGAGAAAAATATTTAGTATGAAAGGTAAACAAATGACTTATCCTTCCTTAATAGCAAATTAGTTTACATTGTCACATGAAGGAAACAAGCTACTCGTGAACTGGGATGCCGGCGCGGGGTACACTACTTCAAGTTAAGGTGAATGTTGTCTAGGAAATGTCGTAAGAGGAAAGAGGAACCCACCCTTTTCTTTCAAACAAAGAACATTGAAAATACAATGCTCCATATGGTTTGAGCTTGACGGTTGTGCTAACGTTCCAAAAACAATTTTCGGTTTGAAAAGGAAAACGTGCTTTTTGATACCCCGCGGAGCGGACGAAGCTTTTTCGTTCAGCTCATGGCTGCGAAAAAACAAACTGGGGGGGGGGGCAGCCTAAAAGGGGCGGCAGCCACAGAGGCGCTACGTAGGCTAGCTTTTTGAAAGCGTGTGCCATATGTCAGTCTCGGAGCCTGCAGGAATTGTGCAGCTCAGGCTTCTAGTCAAGCGGGCCAAGGGGGCAAATCGCTCTTTGAAATTAGTTCGCCCCCTAGCTAGTTTTCAAGTTGCCATTGGCTTAATATGGCATGTGTATACTTTTGGCCCCCTTAAAAATTGTTAGCCCCTGGAAGCCATTTCGCCCTCATTCAGTACCTTGTCAGGCGACGAGCCTGGTGCAGTCACATGGGCGTCGACACTGCAGGAACCGCCCCAGTCGTGTTCTCCGTTGCCGAAAGCCCCACCAAGTTGTTAAGGGGAAGCCATGGGGGATGATATTTCGATAGCCTTAGACTTAGTATAAGTGTGCATATTTTCCCAACGCTCTCTACGAACTGTAGTTACCCTCCGGCCTGTTGCGACACATTCACGGGTCCTAAAAGCGATCGACGATTTGTATACCTGGTAGATCCCAATCATAAAAATGTTATTAAGTAAAATAATTTTGTAGGGGAAAACGGGACTAAAGAGTACTCAGAATTAGGCGCGTAAAGAATTTAATTTCAAAATTATCCCTTTATACTGAGCAATTGAGCAGTTTTGGTTTTTCCAAATCATAGTGGCAACACTCATTTGAAGTTTTGTCCCTGGACAAGTTCAAGGAATATCTTTGGGGCAAAATGTCGCTTTTAAGACCTTTAACCATTTGTAAAATTTCTATATCGGAAGTTACTATCTGGGTCTAATTATGGAAAACAAATGAGGTCTACAAAGCAGCACACTCATAAACATTCATTATTTGTATACTAACATCTGTGCAGTGTATAAAGTTAACTTTGTGTACACAGATTTAGTCTTTCAGAGACTTCGGGAGTTCAATACATATTTCATTGCATTTATATTTATCTCTTTGTTTTCTAACGTACATATGAACAACGCAGGCGCGGTTTTACGGGGGGGGGGGCTTTGGGGGCTCAAGCCCCCCCAAATTCGCTCAAGCCCCTCCCCCCCAAATTTTCAGAGGTTGTGTTATGCTATTTGCGTGTACTGAGAAAAACAAAATTGCCCAATACACTTGGGCACATCTTGGTCCAGTGGATTTAGTTTGTCAAGGGAAACTGTCGTCTGTGTCTCGAAATCACATATTAGGTTCACGATTTCATACAATGGAAGTTGTGTCAGATAAGTAACATAAGTAACATCTATGATAGTATGTACGTACATGTAAATCAAGTTAACGGACTAATCATCTGCTGGAAGTTCAAAACGAGTCATTTCGTCGCTGACCTCGTCAAGCTATACTAGCAGTCCTTTTAAGTCAAATCTACAGGCCGAATCGTTATTCCCATTAATGTGAACATGTTCAGTTGCTCGTATCTCTCAGTAACGTTTGCTACATTCTTCCAAATAAAAAAATATATATGCCTGTATATACGTTACATCTATGTCATGGTCAGGGGCGGTGCCATTCGGGGGAAAGGGAGGCCTATCCCCCTGTAATTTGCAGAAAAAGAGAAAAAGAGGAGGAAAAGAAGACGGAAAGGAGAAGAAAAGAGGAGGGCGGGGTAGGCCTATATCTGATCCATACAGTTAATCCAGAGCTTCCAAGAGGCCATATCCTGGTTTCTACCAGCCTTTAAGTTAGATACGATTTTATAATGCACAAATGAAGCAAGGCAAATTTTCTTAATAGTTCCAGAATATTTCTGTGGACTCCACGCACGTATTTTTGCGTAAAACTTTCCCCGACTAGAAGGCAGTAATGTGTCCAAAACTGAAGGGGACTTCAGGAGGTTTGTTGATACATACCCTTAGACAAAAAAGGCACCTCTTTCACCTAACCAAAAATATTAAGAATGTTTTGAAGCCATATGATCGGGTCCAAAAATATCCCAAAGACAACACCATTTTTGCATCTAAGCAACCTTCAAGTAACCAAAATTTCTAAAAAGACCCCTCCCCTTAGACCTATCCCCTAGAACAGTCCTCTTTTACCCAACCAAAAATTAGAATTAACAAAATTATGAACATTTTCCAGCCATATACCAGTCAAAACTGTCCCGAAGACCGCACCATTTTGCATCTTAGCAACCTTAAAGTAACCAAAATTTCTCACAGGAGAGGGGAACACCCCTCCCTTTAGACCTCTCCCCTAGGACCGCCGTCTTTCCCCCAACCAAAAAATAGAATTCACAAAATTATGAACATTTTCCAGCCATATATATCAGTCAAAAAATAACCCAAAGACGGCACCATTTTGCATCTTAGCAACCTTAAATTAGCAAAAATTTCTCAAAGGGAGGGGAACACCCTTCCCCTTAGACCTCTCCCCTAAGAAAGCCCTCTTCCCCCAATCAAAAATTAGAATTCACAAAGTTATAAACATATTCCAGTCATATAGTCAAAAAATTACCCAAATAACGGACCATTTTGCATCTTAGCAACCTTAAATTAGCAAAAATTTCTTAGAGGAAGGGGACACCCTCCCCTTAGACCCCTCCCCCAGGACGGCGATCACTCAACCCATGTACCCTATCAAAATAACCTTGCCACGTCCCTGGTTATGATACTGTTTTTATTATCATTGGTTTCAGCGTGCGCGTGGCCAAATATTTACATATTTGAGAGAAAATTTTATGATTTTTCCGTTTCAAGCCCCCCTAAGCCCCCCCCCCAAAAGTCTCGATCTAGAACCGCGCCTGGGACAACGTGAGTTACAGACCCAACCAAAATATTGACTGCAGACTTTTAAGTCAACAGGAAAAGTTGAGCTTCGGCAACATTGTTGAGCTTGTGTGGCTAAAATATCGTGTGTATCTGTGCACTCACTGTGCCGACGTGCAAAATCGGAATACTCGTGTCACCCATGCCCAGGGAATAAAGTCACCACATGGAAGTACTACCTCAGAGTACTTCCATGGGCATCATGGGAGGATCCTTTCTTGACACCTCAGGAAAGGAGTGTTGCACTGGGGATAGGGTCTAATGGAAGGCGAACCCTCTGAGAAGGTTTTGTCTGTTTAGGTGGCTTCGCTGCAAAGTGTGCATCTTTGGTAAAACATTTTGTTAAGTGCATGTTTTCATTTGGTAAATATTTCTTGTGTTTAGCTGAGCGCAAGGGAAGGGAGATCATCTTAAGAATTGTTGCTATTTTTAAAAGATCGCTTGAATGCAACGTGAACTCATTTTAGGCAAAGCTTAGTACTGATAGTTTTAGGAATTCTCAACAGTTAGCTAATTTTCTTGGCTAGGTGTAGGGAAAGAATGCCGCCGAAGGCGAAGGGGTGGGGGCTGTTTCCGTTAAAAACATTTTCTGATATAAGGACGCTTGGATTTAGGGTGAGCTATTCTTTGAAAGTGTCTGAATTGATGGTATCTTTGGAAATTTTGGTTACTTAGAAATTTTGAGGCCTTGCTGTGACATGACACCACTCCAGTGCCGATGTTCATTGCAGATAGCCGCTATCCCATTAGTAGCCCACTAATGAAAGTAAGGGGGGTAAGGATGGCAGTAGAATTACCCTCAAGTCAAGATCTAAGGTACATTTAACCCCTTCTGTTCCCCTCAAATTGAATGAAGGCTTATAATGTTTTAAAATAACTAACTACACAGACCTACCTAGAACTAACTACACAGACTGGCCTCCTGCCAAGGGAATTTCCACCTTCTTTGTGGAGCCTAAACGGTTACAGGTAAGTATGTTATCCCGACGGCGACCAATAACCCCGACGGTTTACCTGATTTTGCTGTCATGGAGGGTCGATTCTTCACTTTAATCCAAATTATAGTGAAACCTCCATTTCTTAAATTTTTCCATAATGAAACTCACAATTTTCATATTTTCTTCTATACTGTAACAACCCAAGTTTTTTTTCCATATAAAATCCCACACGTTTTTGCCCGCGAAGCGCACCAAACATTTATTGCACTTTCGCCATCCTTCCGGCAACCCGTCTCTTGTGTCTGGATTTGGGTTACTGTCCCCATTGGGTTACTCCCTCCCATCTGGCAAATTCTGGGGCTACTCCTTATTTAAATATTAAGCTTATTCCATCTAATTGCAATATGAATCATCAAGTCAAAAAGTGTTTAGTTTGACATCACCACTGCTATCCGTATGGTCACCCTTCCCTGACCCCCTACACCTTTCATACCCTCTGTCGGAGAGCGAAAACACTATATTTTAAAAAGGGTGTACCAACATGGCAAAAAGTGGGGAATACCGTATCTGAAGGATACTTTCCAAACTTGGTCACTTTTCTATACAGGGGCATGGGTAAAAAATTGGCACGTATACATAAATGTACTATATATACTACTTAGGTGTTCAATGCGGGGGGGATTAACGACTAGTTGGGTTCATGAGAAAACCTTTATGTTCAATCGGGACTGGTGTATCCTTTTCAAAAGTTGTGGATACTAAAAGAAAGTTGACATTAGAATTACCCATTTAACTGTCTCCAAATAGCACTTGATGCGCACTATGTACATGAACCACAAAAATGGTAATATAATGGTTGTCGTTGCATCGGGGTTTGATTCAATAATTTCGCTTGCCGTGTCTTTCTTCGTTCCAGCGTCTTACTTAGTAGCGTACCATTTGTAAGAAGACAACACTCGAAAGATTCCAGAATAGCCAACTCGATTCGATCAGATTACTTATTAAGATTTTCAAAGATTTTACGTACAGAATATTAAGAGGATAAACGTAACACGGAGTGTGCAAGCTACCAGTTCATATTTTAGTTAACCGTCTTAAGGGGATCCCAGCCTACACTGAACATTGCTAGGCAAGGTGCCGAATGGGCGAAAATTGTATTGAGTTGCCTTGTTTTCCGATTTTGCAAGTGCGTTTCATGCACTCGTCGTTACCTTTCCTCTATTCTGCATGCATAATTAACAGATTATCGAAGAGTGGTAGGGGACAGTGAGCTCAGGCCTAATGGCGTGTCAGATTCTAGTTGCTGCCCCCACCTCTATAGAGTTGGGACAATAGGGAAAAAAGTAGGCCTATTTCTCTAACAAGTTTTGAAAAAAAAACTTCAGAAAACTCACCCCATACCCCTCTTCTGACAAATAATACCTTTTGCTAAAACTGAAGTTGCGTAGATCATTTCAACAGGATAACCTACAGTAAGTGATGTTCATACGAAACCAGGGCGCAGCGTAAGGGTTGCGTATTGTACTATCTCGTGATCAGGCTTCTGAAAACACTGCCTGTAGCCATGACGAAGCGAATCCTAAACATTTCATCCAAGAACATTTACAATTACTACAGTATTATTGTCTCCCCCATCCTTATTATCCTTTCGTCCTCCCCACCCCCTCCAAGTCTATTTCGCCTTCTAGTCCAGGGAAAAGTGTAGCCTTTTTGGAGTTCGCATTTTTTTTTTTATAAAACTTTGATATAATGTAGAGTAGACATCAGAGGCAATCAGAAAAGTATGTGCTCTAATGAAAATTGAAATATTTAGATTTCACTGGCTCCATCAATGGGAGACGTGCCTAATTTTAAAATTTTCGAAATTCATGTGGGTGTTACCAATCTACTTTACTTTTAATACCAGAGAGATCAGTGTCTCTAGTTATTCAATTGAAGGAAATATTGGGCATAAACAATGATCCCAGATGCCAAATTGTCAAGACTTATTGACGAAAAACACGTATCTTGCGAATTTTCAGTACCACTCATTTCGAGTAAAATTATTCACATGTAATACCTACTTATCAGGATATACGAAAGGTAAGGCCATGTGGTTACATACTTTAAGAGATTCTGGGACTCAACTGGCCCCAAATGCTAAAATTGCCAAACTTGCCGTATTCGGCGAAAAGGGTCACACTAATTGACAAGTCACTACAAAAAAAAAAAAAAAAAAAAAAAAAAAAACAAAACAAAAAACACACACACACAAACAACAAAAACAATATATTGAGGAGAACTTAATGCATATTGTGGGAGACTGTGTTAATTTTACCACTTTTACTTTCAAAAAAGTTTAAGACCCCACATGATGGAGTAAAAGAGCCTTTCTTGACTGCCAGAGCAGCCAAAATGATCAAAATGGCCGCCAATTTGAAGTGGTTGACTATCCCCCCTTACTTATGAAAAAATGGAGCACATATACTTTTCTGATTGCCTAGTGTTTACTCTATATTATATCAAAGTTTTGTCAAATATAGCCAAAAAATGCACCAAACCCAAAATTTACCTGACTGACTATTCGTCAATATCTTGTCTGCCTCGGACCCCCAAAAAACTAGTTTTTTCGGTCCGATAAGATCGATTTGTATGTCGGACCAAAAAAAAACCACACCCGGACTGAAACAGCTAGTTGTATTTGTCCTGTTCAGACAGAAAAATCTAGCTGTATTTGTCCTAGGACCAAAAAAAGAAAAAACTACTTTTTTTCTGTCCGGTCGGACAATACACAGAAAAAATTGCTGTACCGGTATGTGTCTTGGGTTAGAAGCTAACAAGCCAATGGATATGAATATTGAACGACTTGTGACGTTCTGTTGTCGTATGTACCTATTAATATGAAGCGCTTGTCAAGTGGTTCTAGTTTATCACTTCCTTCCAAGCACATTGAGCACGATCGATTCAGCTCATGTCAATGTTTCTGTATTGCAAGAATGGCCGCTACTGGGTTCAGGTATGTCTGGTCAACAGGGAAAAACTTGCTTGATATTTTAAATCAGTTACCTAACTTTGGTCTAGGCAGGGTCGTAACCCTTGGCAGATGGCAGCACTTTTCGCCAGACAGACCAAGCTACTATAAGATTACCAAAGTGAAAGTGGACTGCAGTGAGAAGGTAAGCCTAACTTAATGTAACGTTAAGTATATATTATATAGCCTAACTTTAGGATAACGTTAAGTCCGCAGCCTGCTGACTTACAGATACCAGAATACTACGTCCTCCTACTCGTTCGTAGAGGCGAAGCGTAAGCGATTTTTTATAAAATGAGTGATGTATTCACATTAATGTGATTGCAACCTGTATGATGAAACTGATGACTGGAAAGAGGCCAAAGTGCATTCCATGTCAGGTCCACGCCGAAGATATGCCAAGAAAAACGATAGAAAACATAAGGAAATTGCCAACTCCACGCCGAAGATCTTCAGATTGAAGTGCACCAAATGCAGACTGGGAAAGAGGAACATACAGTAGGCTAGGCCTACTTCTTTTGTTGATCTTTTGTTGATCTGTGATGCTACTACACAGTGACAGGGCTCGAAATAATATTCAAAAGGGGCACAGCCAGTGATTTAGGCAGCCAGCCATCCTTTGCACGGCCGGTTTCCCAAAATGACGGCCTATATTTTCGTACACAGCTTTCAAAATATACATGAAGCCGTGCACCAAATTCTCCCAAGCTTCCAGTATACATATTAGGGCCTAAGACTGTTTGAAATAAGCGTCTGAGAAGACCATTTCTCCAACTGGAAGACCTTTTCATCTTCCCTAGTTTTCAGTGGGACCACTAGCGTGATTTTGTTCAAATCACAATTCCAGTAACATGCATACACAGGGTTTTCACTCATCCTTTTTTTCAGGAGTCACTGACCCTTGAGAATAAATTTACAAGAGTCAAAACTAAAACAGAAGGGGTCAATATAATTTGAGTTTAATGCAACAAACTTTCTTCATGTTTTATGTTATTTTCTATATCATTACATATTGTTGGGGTGAAAAGCTGTGTGTCAATTTGACCACAGAGGTTGTGTACCTGTTTGTCAAAATCAAAAGTTGTGCGTCGTTGACCCTGGTGCCCAAGTCAGTGAAATCACTGATACACATCTCTTCTTGTACATTGGAATTCTGATAGCAGCACATATTGAGTCAATGCAGTAATGCGTTGACTTTAACTATGTTCGATGTACTTGCCATACGAAAATCCTTTTAACATAACATAACATAACAGGTTAAAGGGCAAAGGAGGGCTGAGGCCCCATAAGATGCCCTGAAGTCCATACAATCTTGACTGAAAACAAAGAACCAACCAACACCAAACGAGCCCAGCACAATTAGATTCTACCACATTTATGGAAGAACTTGTCAATGTTAACCTTAAAGCAGTGCACAGATGTGGAGTTAACTACCCACTCAGGCAGACTATTCCACTCATTAACAACTCTATGAGAAAAGCTGAACTTCCTAATGTCGAGCCTTGCAAAAGTCTTAACTAGCTTCTTACAATGGCCTCGAACCCGAGAATTACATTGAACCTTTAAATAATTGCAAGAGGACAAAGGATTCCTTTCAGAGAGAAATTTGTACACCTGAAGCATGTCCCCCCTAATCCTTCTCAACTCCAGGGTGGTAAGCCCAAGATGCTTAAGTCTAACATGATAAGGTAGGTGTCTCACCTTGGGTATAAGGCGAATGGCTCTCCTCTGAACTTGCTCTAAAAGAAGCTTGTCCTTTTCATAGAAGGGACTCCAAGCCTGGGCTGCATAGTCGAGGTGGGGTCTTACCAACTGCTTATACAGATTTAGTACAATTTCTTTACTAAAACTACTGAAATTCCTCTTGATCAATCCAAGCACCCTATTAGCCCTAGCAGCAGCAGCTGCACACTGTCTAGATGGCTTTAAATCACCTGTAATAACTACACCCAGATCCTTCTCAAAAGTCACATCACTCAGAATACTACCATTCATGTTATAATCATAGCTGAAATTTTTAGGACCAAAGTGAAGGACTTTGCACTTATCTGCATTAAAAGACATTTGCCAAGTCTGAGACCATGAAAATAACCTATCCAAGTCTTTTTGCAGTAATGAGGCATCATCCTTATCACTAACCTTCCTATAGAGCTTAGTATCATCAGCGAACTTACTAATACTAGATGTGAGAGAGCTATCAATATCATTGATGAAAATTAAGAAAAGAAGCGGGCCAAGAACAGAACCCTGTGGAAACTGAATTGTGTGGTTAGTGCTATTGCTCACAACGTAACTGCCATGTTGCATGCTATGCTGCGAGCACTTGATATGTGTGGACATTTTACAATGTAGTCTGTCCATAGGATCAGACTGTTCTCACACAAACATGATACTAGCTTAGGTTCGATATATCTCCATATATAAATATGTTAGGATAGCGTATGTGCTAGTGTGGGTATTTGTGGATAATAAAGGATCGTGCAAGAAAAGTACTGAAGTAAAGGTTCCGAAAATATTACGAGGGGCTTACATGTAGTTAGAGTGATTTACACATACCTCATAATTAATTTATGAAATGTTTGTCACTCTTGATAATTTTCGATGCCTTTATGTTTGACATCGAAGATTTCTACCCTCAGACTGTGGCACTGCATATTTAGTGTGTACTATAGTAGAAATGAAACTTGTAAGGACCAAAAGAGTGATTGTAGGCTGGAATGTTTGGACAACAATCTCCAGATATTAGAAGCATACGAAATTGCTCATTATCATCGATGATAAAAGTTGCTGAACTTTTTTCATTTTTTGTAGATGTATCAAGTTTATTTGGTGAATGCTTTAGCATGTATGCTGCATAGGGAACCACATCACAGTAGTTCTGTTTGACTTTGAAGCCAGTGCTGTGCTCTCTGTAGATCTACAGACTACGGCTATTGGAACTACAGTCTAGCAGACGGTGCCATTGTTTAGAATCAGTAACACTGCAAGTCAAGATTTAGTTTTACAGTTACAGTAAGGTTATAAGTTAAAGCTAAAGGCTGAGGATTAATACTTGGCTACAATTAGGCCTATGGCTAGGCAAAACCGAGGTTGGATACTTTTGGTTTGTAAGTTTGTAGCATAGATGATACCTCACACCATTTCTAATTTTCCAAATATTTCACATGGTTGGAATGCCCCTCCCCCCAAACAAAATGCAGCTAGCCCTAATCCTGATGTCCTGTTCTAGTAAACATCAGCCTCGGAGTCGGAAGACTAATATTTTGGCGGAAGACCAGAAGGGGGCAGAAATTGTATTGTCAAACTCATATTTCAGGTCCAAGAAGTCTCAAAAATCAGCTGAAACAGCTTTTATTTTACCCTCAGAAACCTCTAAAATGCAAAATTCTAAACTTGCCCCCTTAACCCCCACAAGGGCCCCCTTGAATTCCTGCCAAGGAAGGTGATTGCTTCGAGATCGTGATGATGCCTTCGGCATCATATTGGGCCAATATGTTAGCTCATCCACTATTCTCAATTGGACACCCACAACTGAAATTTCAGAGCCTGGGCACAGCCAAATGGCTCTCAGTTTTTGTTAATTTTGAAGGGCACCACAGCCATTGAGAAGGGCACCGTGGCCAAAAATTAAAAACAGAAGGGCACCGACAGCCATTTTTATTTTCAACTCTTTTTGTAACCTGAACTTTGATGTAGGCCTAGGCCTAAGTTGTGTTTATGCCCTATGGGTTTCTGTGACGTAGTTATCCTGATCCTGAAGTAAGCCTAGGCCAATAGCCCTTTCTAAAATTACGATGGAACGTATCAGTTTTTTGCATGTGCACACAACTTTGGCAAGACCACTACTTCATTCACACAGTAGGCTAAACTATTGCTGCAAAGTGCACATAGGCCTAAGCCAGTTTAACCTCTCTACGTTTCATCTTTCACCCACCAAAGCAAGGCTTGCCCCCCTCCCCCCGATAACCCACACAGGCTTATGCACAGGCAATGCAAAGGTCCCATTGACTTACTGTGTACAAGTGTATCAATCGTCAGTGCAACGTTGCGAGATTGATCTTATCACAGCTTTCGTGTAACAGGTACATTCAAGTACAGTATGCTTGGTTATGTGTGAGCAGTGAGATCGTGTTTGATACTTATGCACTTGAAAATGTACGGTGCCTTCTTTCCAGAAATTTCTTGGTTTTTTATTCTTTTTGTGCATCACTTTTTATAACTACCCAGGAAGGGCACGGATGTCCAGGCCCATAGTCAAGGGCCTCCTGTAATTTTTTTGCCCCCCCCCCCGAGGGTTTGAATCTTACCATTGACTTAATACATTTGTATACATGTGGCCCCCCTGAAAAATTTTTCACCCCCCTGGAAAAATTTTGGCCCCCCTCTAGTACTGTACCTTGTCTGGCTATGGGCCTGCTGACAGCCACACGCCAAAGGGCACGGAGGCAGTTCTGGCCGCCAGTGGGGGTTAATTTTCACATGGTATCACAGCCATCAGCAAGAGCATGACAGCCATTGCTGTCAGTGCCTTCTGATATTTCGATCCCTGCAGTGAGTTTGGACTGAATGCTTATCAGAAACATTCAACAGTGACAAAAAATTGGCTTTACTTACTAGAGGTAGTCAGGGAGAGACCTGACTTTTGGGGGCCATGAGTACATTTGGCCTTTAGATCACTTCCAGGGGTAAGGGGTTAGACAATAGAAATGATGCCCCACACATAAGGGGTTAACTTAATTGTCTGATTACACTGGGACTACATATTTACATTCTTTCTGAAAAGTCACAATGCTTATGCTACCTAATCCTTACTAGAGAAAAGGCACACAGCTGGGGGTGTAGGGGGGAAGGCAACTGCCCCCTAGCATGTCTTTTGTATTTTTTAATGACTTTTTATGATATCACTAGTAACTCATGAGATTTTAATGTAGAAAAGGTTTAGATGCAACTTACAAGGCCTGGGAAGTGCCATTTCCAGCATTTTCGGCCAATATTTTCTTGCATGCTTCACTCCAACCTATGGTGGTACTATGCTTAGTTTGTCTACAGACTTCACCTCCTTCAAATTCCTGCCAACGCACCTACCAAAGAACAGCGGTAGGAAAACTTACGACCATGCAGCAGTGATGCCACACAGCTCATGGTAGGGGGACAGTCACATAAGTGATAGCTGACCTGTTGGACTGATAGGGGGTGCTTTCTGTCTCTCTTGCTGGTGTGCACATGGTTGAGGTCATATGTCTAAGGCTATACAATGGATGTGGATTCCCTTGGAACTTTTAGGTATTTAATGAACTTTGGGCATTACATTTGAGACTACACATTCAGGGCTGGTCATGAGAATTTTTCAGGAGGGCAAGCAACTGCCCACCTTGCTTTAGCTGTTTCACTTCAAGGCAGGCAATTACAGGCCTCGAATTTAACCGCGGCCATGGCCGTGGTTGCCCCTTCAATTGGCCTTGGTGCCCTGCAATTTTCAAAAGAACTTGCGGCCAAATATGGCCGTAAGTGCCGTCTTACTATGGCTGCGGTGCCCCTCACAGCCTCAGGTGATTGTCTCAAAGCCATGCCTTCCCACCCATTACAAACTTCCAAGAATGTACATCCGTGATCAAAACGTTAGTGATCATTTTAACACAGTTCTTTCACCGTGCTAAAAATTATCGATAAACGAATGTTAGTATCGAATTTGCAGTCACTGACTCTCGTACGTTTGTTGTACATAACTGAAATGTACACAAAAACGGTTATCTGTAAGTTATGTCCGTGTTCTGTACTGTACAGAAGTTCAAGTAAACAAGCACGATGAACGCAAGGCTGAATCAGTGTATGTGTAGGTCCGTAATTGTATGCAAACACCCATACATTAGGCTACAGACATACTGTTTAGAGTAAGTCGCCAGATATCTGAAGAGCATGGGTGTGGTACGTACCAGGAAGTACAGTAATTTTTCAATGGCTGCTTACACCGCTAATCATTCCAGTTGTTACCTCATAAATTTTTGGTAGTAACAAGGGGTGTTTTTATTGAAAGCAAAATTAGTAAGAAGTAAAAGCATGCCTTGTACTGTATTATTCACACAAAAACGATGTCTCAATCGTAGTGCGAAGAGCTGTGCACCAAAGTTAGACCCACTCGATTTCAAATGCTGTACTCATTCGCATGCGGCATGACATGCATCGGACCGATAATTTAATACGTAGAGATATGATGGTCGTGCGTGCATGCATTATGTATTGCAATGAAAACTAAATCATTCAAAAGAAACACGTGTGAGACATGCATGAAACAGGGTACTTTTGAAATATTATGGCGCTTTTTAAACTGTATTTCTGTTTTAACGTAAAGTTCTGGGGTGTGACTTAGACTAAGATTTTAATATGGTCTAAGCTGAGAAACCTGAATCAATTTGTAAAGTCCTTTTGTGTACTAATTTTGACTACTACTGTACTTCAAACAGGATAACAAGCACAAAGCCACTACGTTTAGTGTTTGGGGATTACGGTAGTTACCTCCCAGGAGTTTCAATGAGGATCAATTCACAGAATTATATGCTATATACGTATGAGGCCGACAGTTTATTTTCGAAGCATTATTTGGTCATCAAACAGGTTGATAAACATCCTTTTGAATGAAAAAGTATCAAAGCAAAACATAGGGAGAAAAAACGTTTGGTAGAATAAACGGCCGATCGTTTGCCTAGCCATTTAAAACTAAAAAGTGACAGCTATAGTACTGTAGTCCTGCCCTATAACGAGTGCTCACTAAACTAAGAAACTTGTAGGCCTTTAGTATTCAAAGAAGGTTTACAAAAATGACGAGAATTGGCACTGAACGGCAAAACGTATAATGCGGAAATCTAGCCTACTGTTCACGTAACACATGGGGGAGCGTAAAACCGGAAGTTGATATAAAACTTTCACAACATAATTATATAAACAGTCAGCAGGCGTACCACTGAGGCGGCAAAAAGCAGAAAGATAGATTCAATGTTTAGGTGAAGATATAAAAAAATGAAAGTTTTTGACTGCTTGTAGGCCTAGCTGTCGATTATGTGCTGTGAAATCAAATAGCGACCATACAGCGATCAACATCATTTTTAGGCCTGTAGGCTACAAAGAAAGGCTCAGTTACGAGAATTTATTATCAGTCATAGAACATTGAACTAAAAAATGTGACTGACGGCTAAAAGCATATTAAGCAAAAGTAATTGGTGGAGTTAGTTAATTAGATAGGGTTTAACGACACACCAGCATGAATGTGTGATATAGTGTCAACCAGAATGCGGAGTTAAAATTCAACTGAAAAAAAAAAAGGAAAGGTGGGGTAGAATTCAAGAAGTGCAAATGCGGGAGTCATGTCAAAAATTTCTGTACAGGCCTGTCAGGCCATTTTCCTTCAGAAAGCCCAAGTAATTGGTGGAAGTGTAAAATAAGAGCCGATAGTGAATGGCCTTGGTGCCCTGTCAACAAAGTAAAGTTTGGCCTTGCTGCCCTACCCTTTGGCTGTGGTGCCCCCAGATTTGCCCTGATCCTTGAGGCCAAAATGGCTGTGCCCTTAAAAATTTAGAATTCGAGGCCTGCAATTAGTTGCCAACCCAAGATTTTAGGAGGGCAGTTGTGTAAATATGAAATTCACATTTATCTTAGCTAACAGCATAGGCCTAACAGTATTGTTTAAACTGAACTGCAACTACATGTACCTAGTTGCATAATAAAAACAAGAATGAGGATGATCATGCACTTTCATGTTTAATTGCAATAAATGCACAAAACTCAGGCTTGGCTCAACCGCCCCATATAACCAATTGGGAGGTTTTGACATTAGCAATGGGCAGTACATATTGTACCACAAGTCACCTGGAGCACAAATCGTGGGGGTCATGGGGCAATAACCCTCTCTGAAAATAAATGTTAGGGGGAGCACCCCCCACCCCAGCCAAATCCAAACTTAGATGCAACACTCATAACAAAAACAGTGGCGCCATGTTTTCTAAAATCATGTTATAAATCAGTCAAAAATGAAAATATATATCGCAACTTGCCGCAGATACCCCCATTAGCAACATCATGGCACCCTTCAGGGTAGAGTTGGTGCTCTATTCCCTTCTACCATATGCACCACTGTGGACACTGGGCAGACCAAGCCCAGGGTAACATGTGGCGGAGCCACTCCATGAATGATGCCAGTAAGGGTCCAAGGATTAACTGACATCCATACAGTAGGGCCTATACCAATATTCCTTCTTCGATGGTACATACTGTAGTCCACGCGTGGATCTAGAAATTTTGAAAAGGGGGGGGGGGCCTAAAAGCCCCCTCAGTATTCACCTAGATTAACATTATATTTTTGCATATTTGTTATTGTTGATGTGGCAAAAAAGGGGGGGCTGAGGCCTGGAAAGCCCCCCCCCCTGGATCCGTGCCTGCTGTAGTCGGGCCCAAGCCTACAGTCCGGAAAATGGCAGTGACAAGTTAGATCTAATCTCAAAGCTTTGTGTCCTTGTGAGTAATTAAGTGAAGTATGCACAAAAATCATACTTATTCCCCATTAATATAATGGGTATACTTTGATCATTATCTTCCGACGGGAGTGGGGGAGCTATGTAGGTTGGGGCCATGGGCCACAATGTTATCGTCTGGTGGTAACTGATGAATGTTCCACACCCACATAGCAACAGAATGAGGATTTAGAGTGGTGTTATGTTCATGTCACTTCTAGGACTTCAAGATATTTGCTTCTCGTAATAGTAACATGTATGGCAAAAGGCTTAGAAAATATTCAAGTTGGTTTGACAAGTAAAGACCTACAGTATTCTGGCCATAAATACTGTATTTCTGAACTCTCATACCAACATCTCAGACAACATTTGATAACACTCTGAAACAAAAATGATTGGTAAATTTTAGACCCCGTAGCTCTACGAGTAAGCAGACAATTTCTGCATATTGCAGCATCTTACATGAAGTAGGCCTATCCATGTATTTTACACGTTAGGCAATGGCAAAACTGCAAAGCCCCTCTAGAGAAATGTGCCTCGTGGTGAAAAACCTTCCAATCAGAAATTGTCAGTATTATGTAGATACTTGTTTGAGAGTCTTTTGAACATGTCAGGACAATGGTTTTGTCATTTTTGACAGATTTGGTAATGTTTACAGTGAATTGACACTCAAAAACAATGTATTTTGAAATAGTACAGCCTGTACTCTCTGCAGTACAAGATGCATGCAGCAAGCTGTAGCGTACTTATGCAATTGAACCATGTAAAATCAAGCTGTGCGGCATTGTCAGATTGTACGGCTGGCTGTGTTCGCTTCAGAAGTTGCCGAATATTTTGGCATGGAAAGTCTTTTTGGGTCTTTTAAATGTACTAATCTGCATGTATTCAGACGGTTTTAGCATTGTATTTTCACACGGGCGATCATGTTTTCTCAAGGTGGGCTATTTGTTGCCCAGCACACAATTTAAGGAGGGCATTTGGTTGCACACCTTGGCAAGTGTTTTTGCTTCCAAGGCAGGGGTTTAGGTGGGCACGGGTGATCGCCGGGGTCATATGACCAGCCCTGTACACATTTCCATGATATATTGAATCTGTGCTAAAACTAATCCCACACCATGTGGAGGAAATAAGTTCATAACATTGCACAAGTCCGATCACCTCACAAGTACTTTTGCTTGCATTGTACAGTACTTTGTGGATATTGAACAGTGAGTGAGTTTCAGGCTTCCTTACAGCAAGGTAACACATCCTTGTGAAAATATTTAGGTGTAAATGCCTCTTTGACTGGGGCAGAATGTAACATGTTTGGCTGCATAGTGTACAGTGTATGAAACAAACCCAAATGTTTGGAAATGGCACTTCTGCATGTAAAACAATAAGGAACACCATTTAATAAGAGATTTTATATCAGAGGAGTTATCACAGAAACTGTTGATGAAAAATATGCTAATTTTAATTTTGCACAATTGAAAACCAAAAGTAGTAACCTCTACAGGAGTGTCTCTCTGACTAATAAGCACAGAAGTGCATTTTTGTAACGCATCTGCATAAAACTAATTTTAAAATAAGTTAAAACAAGTGGGCGCAATCGTTTCTGGTTCTGTTTGTAGTTTTTGTGATTGTCAGATGCCAAGAAAAAATTGCACCTAGTACAGACTTGAGTGCATAGCTTGAAAAATTTGAATGTCATTAGATGCTTCAAACCCTTTCAGGAGGTTATAATTCCATCTAAGGGGATGGCTACCCCAGCTGGCGTATGCTTCAAAAGTGCTAATTAAGCAACACCAATACAAAAAAAAAAAAAACATGTTTGTTTCAGGTCTATATTAGCATGGCAGCCTTGGTTTCATTTGCCTCATATTTTAAGTGCCTTCCAGCCTTACAAAAATTGAAAAATTCTCAGGCTTTTAATTATGTTAGTTGTGATGGCTCAGTAGTAGAAAACACAACCTTGTTACTGGCAATCTTACAGGGAAAGGGGTCAAATGGAAGTGGTTAACATTAATCTACAGTAGGCCTTTTTGAGTTAGGGTGTACAGTACAGTAGGTTCCCATTCCCCTCCCCCCAATCCAATTCTTAAAAAAATTGAATATAATGTACCTGTACGTGTATTGCCCGTACATACTGTACCTGAAGGAAGTGCAAATCATTCCTCAATGTTAATTACTCAAGTCCCTTTTGGAAGTGAACCAAAAAACAAACCATTTGTAAGTCAATTCAATTTTTGACTTATTTCCCTAAATTTGGCCAGATTATAGTTGTCAATTGTCTCAGTCACGAGAACTTCTGGCAAGACCACTAACCTCTCCATTCCCTTTACATGTGATATATAATTATGACTATGCCAATGCTTCTTTGTTTGCATTGCAAAATTTGTCTCATGGCACTGGTTTTTGATTCCTTGCCAAAGGCAGGCAAGGAATCTATGCGATGGTGATGTGTGTGTGTATGTGACGCCTAGCTTGTAAACATGATATCTCGAGATAGCAATGTCCGACACTTTTCATATTTGGTATATAGATTTGTTATGTTGAGAGGAAGAAGCCTATTGTTTTTGGTGGAGGTCAAAGGTCATTTGAGGTCACCAGAGGTAAAAAGCCCGAAAACTTTGTAAACACGATATCTCAAGTTAGCAATGACCAACACTTTTCATATGTGGTATACAGATTTGTCATGTCAAGAGGAAGAACCCTTTTGTTTTTGGCAGAGGTCAAAGGTCATCCGAGGTCACAGGAGGTTAAACTGCGAAAACCTCGTAAACGGCTTGTAAACACGATATCTCAAGATAGCAGTGACCGACACTTTTCATATTTAGTATATAGATGCATCATGTTGAGAGGAAGAACCCTATTGTTTTTGATGAAGGTCAAAGGTCATTTGAGGTCACCGGAGGTAAAAAGCTGAAAAGCTTGTAATCACGATATCTCAAGATAGGAATGACCAACACTTTTCATATTTGTTATCTAGATTTGTCATATTGAGAGTAAGAACCCTATTGTTTTTGGTGAAGGTCAAAGGTCATTTGAGGTCACCAGAGGTAAAAAGCTGAAAAGCTCGTAGTCACAGTATCTCAAGATAGGAATGACCAACACTTTTTGTATTTGTCATCAAGATTTGTCATGTTGAGAGAAAGAACCCTGGTATATTTGGTGGAGGGCAAAGGTCATTTGAGGTCACCAGAGGTCAAAGACCGAAATCCTTGAAATCGCGATATGTCAAGATAGGAATGACTGATATAGATTTGTCATGTTGAGAGGAAGAATGCTATTGTTTCTGGTAGAGGTCTAAGGTCATCTGAGGTCACCAGAGGTTAAACTGCAGAAATCTTGTAAATGGCTTGTAATCACTATATATCAAGATAGCAATGTCCGACACTTTTCACATTTGGTATATAGATTTGTCATGTTAAGACGAAGAACCCCTCTTGTTTTTGGTGAAGGTCAAAGGTCATTTAGGGTAACAGGAGCTGAAGAACCGAAAAGAGCTCTTGTAATCACAATATCTCAAGATAGGAATGAAGGACACTTTTGATATTTAGTGTCTAGATTTTTCATGATGTAAGGAAGAACCCCATTGTTTTTGGCAGAGGTCAAAGGTCATCTGGGGTAACCAGAGGTCTAAAAGCAAAATTTCCCAAGAATTCCCAAGATTGTAATCTGGGGTCACCAGAGGTCAAAAAGCAAAATTTGCCTTGAATTTTCAAGATCCAAGATCCAGTGGAGTTGAATCCCTTTCAAGACACTTCTGTTTTTCCTTTTTTTGTTATATTTGGTTGGGTTCAGAGGTCATGTGAGGTCAGCAGAGGTCTAATTGTTAAAACATAAAATGATGTAGTCATGAAAGATAAATTTGAGGGGTAGAGCTCTAGGGCTGTCAATTTCCGTTTAATCTCCTAAACGTTTAAACGGTCGGAATAAACGTTCGTTTACTGTTTAAACGGTATCTTTATTCTGAACCAACAGTGTAATGCATTAATGGCCTCATTGACCATTCACTTACGATATTCACAGTACGTGCAAGCTTTTAAAATCTGTGCGTAAAAATGTAGCGATCATTTCAGCGATTTCTTTTTAATTCACCCAAATTTGCCAATGAACGAAACCAAGCATTAAATTTGCAGTCAATGATCATAAGTTTGATACAGGGCCATACGTTTGATATCAGGCCGCAATGTACGCAAACACCGACGTACATAATATTAGGCCATGTCTGTACACTGTGCAAATGCAGAATTTCAAGTGACATGCAAGAAAAAGGTCGAGAGTTGAAGCACGTGTATAGGTCCGTTATTACATGCAAACAGTAACACATTAGACTACGCACCTGCTCTATACAAAAGTTGACGTACATCGCAACAACATTGGGCATGGTATGGAAAATAACATTTTTCGATCGCTGCTTGTACCGCTAAATTACCGGTTGTTTCATCGTCCTTTGCAGTAGTTTACGATAGGTACTTTTATGTTTATAATGCATGTTAATTTGTGTGAAATAAACGTGTGCCTTTTACTTTTGTGATTTAAACAAAAACGATGTCTAGAACATTACCCCAATGAACGAAAGTTTGTGATAGATTTGTCCAATGCTACGTACTATAGCTCTATTGATTTGCGCACAGCAAGTGGGGCCGCGGGGCGCTAACATGACTCAAACAGATATTTACGTATGGATATATAGTGCGTGCATGAATTATGTACTGCTATATGAAACACTCAAAACAAACACGTGTGCGAGCCTACACTGTCTGTTTACGTATAGGTAAAGCATGGTAGGATGGTGTGAATGCTGCATTGAAATACTGCGGCAATTTTCGGGCTTTTAAGTAAGTCTGTTTTAACGTTCGTTCTGTGAGCACTTGAGCTACAAATACGATGTAAACTGAGAGAGAGTGAATTGTGGTTAAGCCGATATTGTGTACGCGTCCTGATAAGCAAATGCGGGCGCTGCGTATTGTTAGGGGGATTAGTAGGCTTACTGTGAGTAGGTGGAAGTCAATTCAATCACAGAATTATAGGCTATACTATGAATGGAGAGACACGGACAGTTTATTTTTGAAGCTTTATTTGGTCATTGAATTTGCAAATAAACATCGTTGTTAAATGAGAGAAATCAAAGAAAACATTGGGGAAGAAAACTGCTAAACCTTTTGTTGTATTTTTAAAAGGAAAACCGTTTAAACGTTTAGCTGAATTATGCGCCGTTTAAACGGCCAATCGATCGTTTAACCGTTTAAACGTTTAAACGTGACAGCCCTATAAAGCTCAGTGCAACAAAGCATCCCCATTCGGCAAGGAATCACTAAGCCTTTGGGCTTTCTGGTTTTAACTTATACAGTACCAGTTCTTCCTGATTTGGGTTAAAATTTAAAAATCCAACTGTCATCTCAAAAGTTTTGTCTTTGGAAAGTAGAAACACTAAATTTTGAGAAACCTAGAAGTTCATAGCTTATATCATTTCTATTTTTCTGTCATATATACTGGTTTGCTACTACATTAAATACCCATTCCTAATGCAAAGACCTGTATTAAGTGAGGCTTGCCTGCTTTACTAAAAGCTAATCAGAAACATCTTTAAATTCATTGATGTAAAGGTTAACAGGTTGGCAAATAATGCAAGTGGTCTTTTTCACTGATAATAGTGACAACATTTTACAGCAAAAAATGAGCTTAAACTGTCTTGATTTTAGAAATTCTGCATCAAGAAGTTTTCATTTAAACCACAGGAATCAGTTTATGTTGATTATTTTCTCACTGTGTAATTATGTCGGAGTCCTCCATATAACAGAACACAAAAAGTTGGAACATCTTTTAAAAGTCTAGAATTTTTCACCTAGCACTAATTTTGTTTCGGACGTAACAAGATGTCCACAATTTGACTTCTAAGTTCAAAAGTTCTGCTGTATTTAATGTCTATAAGGTGAATTAACATTCCTGTTGAAAGAAAATCAACACAGTTTTATAGTTATACTAAGAAATTAAGCACAAAGATACAAAATTTCAAATAAACATAATATTAAAAATGTTCCATACTGCTGTAACACTAGTTGTAGTTCCCAAAGGCTTACACACATCAGTTTGTATTGCACAAACTGTGTCTTTATCAAAAGATTTTATTGGGAAAAATCTTGCCCAGTTCTTCTAAAATCCTGAATATACTATAGCATATTGCTTCAGTTTTAACAGCTTAATGAGCCAACATAATGGCCTCTCATCTTACTTGTTTCGGTCTGTAACACTTTGTCAGCAATTTCTTTTTTAAAATACCTTTATTGGCATTTGAGCAAAATAATATCTTTAAGAAAGTCCACTGTCACAGGACGTTCTACATTCCAGCGTCCCTCATAACGTAACTACTTTGCTTATGAAAGTCAGGGTGAATAGTTGTAGGGCTGTAACAATGGGGATTAGTTGAGGTGAACGGGTGCAGATAGGTAGCTATACGTGTTGGCTGGAAATTAGAAAGCACTTTGCTCCGAGCCACCGTGCAGAATAGTCGGCGGGAGAGAAGCCTCCAAATTGTAAAACTGTTAAACTGTTGCAGGAGGACAGGCTAAGTCTGGGTGACGAGAAGGTCCGGGTGACTTAGAAATTAAATATAGATCCTCGGGAAACAGCACTTATTTCGTAAATTTTATGTGAGGCTGCCGCTGTGAGCTGTTTGCCGGGGTTCCACGAGTGGCCGACGGGTGAGAGACGGGCGTGTCTGGCCCATTGATGTACCATACGACTGCGGAGCGAGTCATCACATATTTTGCCAAAATGTAAGTTAATTGAATTATTTGTAAAGAAATCATGTGCAGAGAGTTTTATCGTAAAAAGTAAGAGGGTATAGTTTCTTTGTACTTGTTCGTTATCGGTATATTTGAAAGTAGTACACTAGGAATACGACGAGTCTTCATACGAGTTACCGGTAGTTTCCAAATTGAGGGTAAAGTATAGAATAAAAAGCGAAGTCAGAGAGTATTGTTGTTCATGTTGTAAATGTTCAGAAACATTTCGATATACGGTTTGAATATGAGACAAACAACTTGAGGCAAGTCTGCAAAATTGTACACAACATGTATTGTATGGCTTCTTTAGAGGGTGTATGTATGATTGCTAGCTTTGAATGCATGAGAACTGAAATTTTAATATGTAAAAGAATCTATAAGGAGGTGAAGTAAATTGTAACGAAGTTGAAACCTTGTAAAGAAAATGGTGGGCGTGCCCACAAGGACCAGCTTTAAAGCAACTGTGGAGAAAAGAGGGTAAATAGAGAGGAAGCCCAACAAATGATTAGTATTTCAGTATACTGGACTTGGTTTGGTTTACTTCACTCCACAGCGAGCCATTTAATATAGGCCGTACCAGAAGCAGGACAGACTGGAACGAACGCCAGGATTTTGCAGTGCTTATGGTCCTGGAAATTGCTGAAGGCCCATATAAATCAGTAACAAACTGAAAGATTCCTCTCAGAAACAGTAAGATAGTTGGGAAGAAGGAAGTAGTAATTTGACAAGTTTGTGGAAGAACTTATCAGTTGGGAGGAAGTATTAAGTCGAAGGGCTAGCTATTTGAGAAATACAACATTTGTTTTGAAGTACTTTCACTTATAAGTCTTGGGGATAATTAATGAGTGAAAAACCTCGAGAAGCCTAGCTGGAGAAAGCATTCCATTTTTTGTTTTTGTTTTGTATACTATTATCGGCTGTTATACAGCCAGCATTTTTTCATTTGTAAATAGTCGAAAAAGAAGAAAGGAGAGAGAGAGCCAAGGAAAGTAGAAAGAGAGTTGAAGTTCAAGATCAAAGAAAAGTTTGTTTGTTTTTTGTCTTTAATGTGTACATTAAGCTACAGGAAAGTTAGAAAAGATCCCAGTGGGATCCTCACCTGAGTATCTCACATGACATCCACCTGCATTTGTAAAATTGTACAGATTGTTCTGGAGTCAATGTGGTACAAGGTCCAGGTAAAGACTGTCAAAACCTTATTCTTTATTCTAATTCTTTATGCTCAATAAGCTGTCCCCCCCCCCACCCACTATTAAAAAATCCCTGTAGCCACATAAACTTTACCACCACTCAAAATGCCTTTTTGCACTTACTGTATTGAAGTAGGGCCATTGTTGTACTCTAGGGGCAGAGAGCATACCTGAGGATCATGCCCAAATATAAAATATGTTTTGCAATGCAGTAGACCAGAGCCTGACTTTTCAGTGTTGTGTAATGCAACTAAGCCTACAGGTACATGTTTTAATTAGACCAGCTCACATGGAATAATGCAGTGTAGCAAAATGGTACATATTTGATCACTAACTACAAACAAGTCTCTGAGAACTGTTTTGTGCACAAAGTAATTGTTGAACATGATGAAACTAATTGACACATATTCCAGAATGCAAAACAGTTCAGTATTTTTGAAGTTATATTAACTTAGTGTAGTTTGGTGAATGTAAGATTTCAACTTGAGTTCATGTAATATTCCAGAGAAGTTCATGTACACTAGCTAATATTAATTTTGCATTCTTTTGTATAGGTTGTTTTCTTTATTATCTCATCCCCACATATGTAGTATGTGGGGGATGAGATATTGTGCTTCGTTTACCATTGAAAAGTGCACACGTTTACCTCTGCCAGTCGCCATAGCAACTGTAACCATGGAAATGCATGGTAGGAAAATTTGGGGCTTTATGTCCGCTACTCAAGGGTGGGGCAAAATGGAGTGGTGAAGGTCCTGTTTCCTGGTAATGTGACCAAATATGCCTAAAATTTGGGTCAAAGGCTCAGATGGTCAAATGACATTCACAAGGTCAAAAGTGTGTCGCAAACTCCTCCTAAACTAAGAACCAGATTGAGCCCAAACTTGGTGGGTGGGTGCATAGTCCTTGGAACTTGTGCCTAACATACCCTCAGCATGATAGGTCAAAGGTCAACCATTAAAAAGGTCAAAATAAGCAATTTCCAAATCTGGCTATAAAACCTGAGTGCAACAATAAATGGCCCTGATTTCTTGACATAGCTTTCGTATTGAAGTGTTCTTGGCACAACTTGACACTTGTTCTTCTGAGGTCAAAGGTCACAAGGTCACAAGGTCAAACGACAATTTTGGGGTAAAAAGTGTGACGCGTACTCACTTAAAACTGAAGGTACTATTGACCCCAAACTTGGTGAGGGGGTGCAGAGTCCCAAGAATTTGTGCCTCCAATATCATCAGGATGATAGGTCAAAGGTCATGATTGGTCAAAATAAGCAAATTTTTAAATCTGGCTGTAAAAGCTGAACTTTACACAACTTTACACTTGACCTTCTGAGGTCAAAGGTCACGAGGTCAGAAGGTTAAACGACAATTTTGGGGTCAAAAGTATGCCGTGCACTCACTCAAAACTAAAGGTACTACCGACCCCAAACTTGGTGAGGGGGTGCATAGTCCTTGGAATTTGTGCCTCCAGTACCCTCAGCATGATAGGTCAAAGGTCAGAGGTCAAAGGTCAAGATGTTCAAATGAACATTTTTTTCTTTAAATTTGGCTGTAAAAACTGAAAGAAAAGGTAAATGATCCATTACATTGACCACTGTCTTTTCCTGACACTCAAAATTCAGTTTTCACCTGCAGCTGAACAAACCTCACCATAAAAGCCATGCAATGACATGCTAGGTGCACACTTATCTAAGCTTGTCTTGCTTAAAACTTGACCGCTCTTAAGTTAAAACCCAGGCCTTGAGTGAACTGGGATCACGCGTGTCAAGCATGACTAGTTCTTGGCGCCATAAAAGTATAAAACTATATGCGTGTCCCCACCGTAGTAAAGTCCAAGCGCGTCCCAGCATGAAGCATAACTAAGTACGCGCACGGTGGAACTGGGCCTCGGCCTAACTCTTGCTTAGCCTACGCTAAATTAACTAATAGTAAATGCTAACAAGCTAGGTAGGCCCTAGGCCTAGTAATAGGCATAGGCCTAGTTGAAATAAACGCCTGGCCAAGAACTTTGACCAAATTTGTGAGCACTGTGGCTCCACGGAATTTCTGTAACTTTGATGTCTAACAGTCTTACCTCTTCTTGAAGAACTGTCTAAACTGCTATAGCCTTATTCTTCTCTTGCATGGCAACAACGACGCATGCATATATAATCCCCTTGCATTCAATAATTGACGCAGTTTAATATTTCTTCATGGGCCGGCGGCCAAGTTCAATTCACACACCCACACACAATGCACGCACGCAAGTACAGTTGGTACGATGTGAGAGCACTGCGCTGTTTTAGCATAGTGGATACACTTATGACTTGTAAGCAGCACCATGTTCCAAACAAATGACGTCACAAATAGACCGTGTGAACCATGCAGGCTACCTTTGATCTTGCCGCCCGGCAGATGTGTGTTGCTCCTGCACCCACACTGACTGTACTTCAGGGGCCGAGACACTTTTTTCAATTTCGGGTGCTATTTTCAAAAAGCTAGCCCCCAATTCCATTTTGAGTGTTACTTTGGGATTTTCGGGTGCTATTTCCTATTCATTGATAAATGGCCCTAAATGCATTACTAAAGACAGCAGTGGGTCTTCTATTAACTATGCACGCACTACTTCCCTTCAAGCGCGGTAGAACATAGACCGGCCAGCCCATACAGTACCTGCCAACTCTCACGGTTTCACCGTGAGTCTCACGGTTTTTTAGGTCATCTCATAGTCAAATCTCCAAAACTCACGGTGAAAAAATAAGACAGAGTCGTTAAAAAAATATTGTGTTATTGCAAACATTAGGCATTAATTCAGGGATGTAAGTTTTCCATATTAAAAAGGAATTGGCTTAATCCTCCGTCTCTCTCTTGTACATCTGTCATAATTTTTCCAGACCGGAAGTATGGAAAAAATCTGGAAACAGTGGATGGAATTTTGTTGAAGTGCAAACAGAAAAAACATGGAAAAAAAAAAAACAGAGAAAACACTACACCCTGAACAGTGTATCTATGTTGTAGCATTGTGTAAATTGAGTACCTGTACTGTTCAAATTAATCTGTTACACAAGTGCAGGCTTGATCTTAAGATGGCATCATGAATTATCTAAATTTCTTGTATTATTATGAAGGTTTAGGATATGTTGACCATAATTATGTGACACTGTTACGAGAAAGTACTCAAAACTTCAGACAATCCCCATGAAGACATGCTTGGACAAATTCTGATGAAACTTACACACAGTGATGACAAGATAGTTGGTTATCCATGATTTCAGAGATTTGGAATCAAAGGTCATCTAGGGGTCATTTGGGGTTACTTTATCTAAAAGTAAAATGCCTTATGTCCTTATGACATAGGGATATCTTTGGGTTTTTATTGGTGTGATATACTTTGGCACTAGGTCCATAAGGGGTGATCAGAAATTTAAGGTCAATGGTCATCTAGTGGTTTCTACCTTGGTTTCTACATATGTAGTAACAGTATGGGGTGTCCATTGTTGTGATATTGTTAAAGTTTGGTAATAGCCCAACAAAGAGTGTTTCAAGAAGTTTATATGAGCGGTCATTTAGTAGTCATGTTGCGGTCATTTCATGGGAAGACAAAAAAGCATTGCCTTCTACTAATGTAGGCAAGATTTACTGGAAGTTGTTCAGAAGTTTTTCACATTTTGCAGTGATAGTTTTGTTCTCATAAAAACAACTGTGACTTGAGATTTACAGTGCACCATCTTGCACCTTAGCTCCCCCCTGAAAGCAAAATTTTCCAAAAGGGAATGGGGAATTCCCTCTCCGTTTACCCACCCCAGGACGGCATTCACTTTATAAAACCTATAATTTTTAGTATTTGTTTACAGTGCACTCACTGCACATCCCTGCTTTATACACACCATGATAGCAAATCAATGCATAGTCAAAACCAGAAACGGAAAATTTCCTATAACAGGAATTTGGCCAGTGGCTTCAAAATATCACAACATTTCAGCCACAGATTCCTGGGAACAATCTGTTCTTAAGTCTTTTTCTTAAGTTGATAAATTCATTTTTTTTGCCGAAAAGTAAACCCACCAAGCTCGATTATACTTACAAGCAGAGTGAATGATTTTATTTTATGGGAGATGTTGAAACGTTGCAGATTTATGACTGAGTTTCAAGTTTTTCAAAATTCATTAAACAAAATATGGTTAGAGTACCATTATAGATTCTATTGAAAACCCTTTTTGTTTGATTTTTAGTATAAGATATGTTTAGAGGTACTACAGAAAAAAATGGAAATCTCCAGGTTTGAGGTGCCATTCTCCAGGTTTTTGTGTGAAAATCTCAAGGTTTACAAATTTAGAGGTTGGCAGGTCTGCCAGCCTGACATAGCAAAAAAAGACGAGTGTGTTGGGACGTGGTTAGCTATTTCCATCATGGGCCATTCATGCACAATGTACGCGAGTAAGTGTGAAAGCGTACACCCTCCCCCCGTACGTACGTAGTGCAATAGTGTTATACACACCTGATATTGGCTTGTAAGCAACCAAGTTAACTAACATCACAGCAGTTCCGGGTTCCAAGCAAATGACGTCACAAACACACTGATATGAACAGGGGTCAAATAGCAACTTCCGTCCCACTACCATGCATGAATGAGCTGGGAAGGGGCACTAACAGACTAACTCATGGACGCAGAAGCTGTACTCGATCCATTGAGGTGGGGGATTGTGGACTGTTTCGGAATGTCGTCCTGGGAGAAGAACCCAAGGGTATGGGGTCCCATACCCTTGGGTATTTTATATGCACTTGGTGCAATATTTGAGCAAATATTAAGCAATAAGACTGCAATTTTTTGACATTTTTACAGAGCGTTTTTGTCCTGGAAATGAGGGGGAAGGAGCCCACCACATTTTGACGGGGGTAGGCTTTAGTCAATCAACCCCCACCCATTCGCCTCTTATGCCTCTCACTAATTGCATCTTTATACGTTTATCATGGATTCTACCACCTCTAGCCATCTGTTATTGAGAATCCTACATTCTGATTGGTTAAACACCGACCTGCTTTTCCGCAACATACGGTCAGGAAACCTATACACTGATAAGAATGAAGTTTTCACACATTTTCGGTGGTAGAAGAGGAATTAACCACATTTGTCGGGCTTTTATTGTCTCATAAACCGTCTGGACTCCCAGTTTGCAAAAAAAAAGAGAAAAAAAACGGACTTGGTTTTGCCTTGTCCGCCAAATGCGATTTATTCCTTAAACAGTATGCACTGTCAGTAATATCGGGAATTTCCAGTCTGCACTTTTCATACTTTCTTTCAGAGTACATTAGTTTTTAGAGGGTCAATACAAGAGGCTCCTGAAAATTGGAAGGGACATTTATCGCTACGTTGTCACCACCAACAATTACTCGGAAAGGGGTGTATGGACATTAAGCACTCAAAACATCTATTAATCACATTGTTGTAACGAGTCATGACTCGAGTCATTGGAAAATGACTGGAGTTACATTGAAAGTAGTAAATGATTCGACTCTTCTGCAAAACTGAGTGACTCTTACAACACTGATATATTAGAAGAGCGGAGTGATGCCAGAGGGCAATCCACTGATCTAAATGTAGGACTGACATTAGTCCTACACATGTCTTACATATAGAGGTTCTTCACATGACATCATTGCGTTTCAGTCTGGCATACTGGTCGTCACTGAACATGTGCAGAAGGTGTGTTATCGATATGCACGCACGGTACGGCCTAAGTTACAATTGTTGTACAATGGACATCTGGCCGTCAAAATAGAGGGATTTCAGTCACATGACTTCAATCAACTAGACGCAATTTTGATGGGCAAGATCGCGCGTCTTTTTTTGTTTTGAAGGGCAAGATCGCGCGTCTCTGGTTTTGACAGGCACGCGTCCATTGTGTCACAGTAGTATCTATGGTTATGCCGTGTGCGTGAGCTGTATAGTTCACTTACTGCGTGTGTGTTTTGCCCTTCAGTGCCTGGCAATCCATTGCACGTGACGTCACATGAAATCCCTCTATAGATCGCGCGTCTCTATGGTTTTTGAAGGGCACGATCGCGTGTCTCTGGAGGTTTTGAAGGGCACGCGTCCATTGTGTCACACTAGTATCTATAGTTTTGCTGTGCGTGTGTGCTGTAAATACGCTTACTGCGTGTTAATACCACACTGCAATCAGAACCGGAAGCTGGCGGGTACCGTAAAGATGCCGGAATGAACAAACATCCCCAGCTCAAGATTAGCCTTCTCTTTTTCCAGTTTCCCCTTAGTGTTCAAACTAACGTCAGTCATAGAACTGAGAACATGAATTTATTATCCTCGTAGAGTTTTTCTTAGGCTATGTCGATCCCACCAACCCATTACAATAAAATTACAGAGTGCTACACCAGACTCGGAAGAAGCAAAATGATGTATTGGGATGGGATCAGCAACTCCTTGATTGCCCTCTTGTTATTTGTTTTGAGTATAATTCAAGAACCAATTTCATTTAAGTGAGGTTACTTTATCAAAGGTTCTACTTTAAACCTGCTGTTTCAATTTTCATTACAACTCCACTTCTAAGCATGCAGCATGTGGTACTGGCTGTAGCAACTTGTGCAGAGTGAAAATCATTCTCAGAAAAAAAAATATTGAGTAGTATATTAAAATGAAATCTCGAGAAATAGCTTGAGCTTAAGCACAGGCTAAAGAGTATAAGGGTACTGTACAGTCACAATAACGAGCAAACTATGTACATACTGTATCATTTTAGGCAAAGGCACAAATTGGCCTTGTGGCCGTCTAACTGGCCTGCATGGTCTCCATTCATTAAAAATTCAATTTTTTCTTGCAGAGTTTAGTATATTTACCATATCAAACAAGAAATCTTAGAAGTACAATTTACAGTAACTGCTTATCTGCAATGTGATGAAATGGCAATGAGCAAGTTATGCCCATGAAACTAGGGTAGACTTATCCTAGCCATTTCAGCTGTCTGTAATGTGGTTTCCTAACAGTAGTCTGGGGAAAGATGTCAATATATATACTGTACCTCTATTCAATGTATGAAGGTGTAGGCTACTGTACAGTAGGAATTCCTGTCAAAATTTCAGTAACTGTAACAGACTGGACCCTATCCATATCATACCATCCATCCCACAATTTTATTCTATTTATGGGCAATCCTCTTAGACTTCAGATGTTCTATGCATGTCCAGTACATGGCAAAAATAATACCTGTATCTTTAATTCTATTTAGTAGACCTTTTCAACTAACAGCCAATCATATACTGAACAGTAACTTTTTGAAGGGTTTGCACTTTCAGGTTCAGGTGAATAGGGTTCATGTTTGCTGAAGGCAGGCAAGGATTGTATGTGATGCTGATGTTGTGTGTGTTTGTGTGTGGGCGTGACTTTGTCTTAAGGTAAAATGAGGACCTAAACAATGAGTTTCTAGGTCCTCAAAAGTGAATTCAATATAGTCAGGTGGCTTAGCAAATTTAACGTTACCGGCCGGACAAAAGTACCAGATTTGGCATGGAGTTTCTTTTCGACCTATCTATTGATTTTATCCGTGGAACCCACTTGATCAGCTTCGATTTTCCAAGATGGCGGCCAAAATCCAAGATGGCCGCCAGAAAAAAAAAGGAAATGTCATATATCTACCTGTAAAAATCGGAGATGAACAAATGAGGGGTCAATTCAGGTGTTTCTGGGGTCACTGAAACAGGTGGTGGTCATGGCATGTTGCTCGGGTAACCCACTTCCAAGATGGTGGGCGGCCAGAATCCAAGATGGCCGCCTGGAAAAAGGGCAATTTCATATTAGGCCTTGGGCCAGAGGCACTTCACGGGCACCCACCCCCTCACAACTCTCCGACCCAAAACTTTTTGGAAACTTTAGGATCCCCTAAACACGAAATCAAGTAGTAATAGTAAAAATATTGGGTCTCACTCATTCAAAATGGCCACCAAACACAAAATGGCTGCGAAAATTATGAATATTTTGTGATAAATAATAATAAAGAAAATATTCTTAAAAAATATTTTTGAGCATCAACTCTTCAAATTTTGTCATATTTTATGACAATATTTCCGAAATTAATTTTTGGGACTGTATTGGCGAGATTCAAGTTAACCAAGATGGCGGAAACAACAAAATGGCCGTCAATATAACGATCACAGTGTATAAAAATAATATGAGAAATAATTACTAAAAAAACTTTTGATACAGTTGCTCTAAATATTTGGCCATATTTCATGCCTAATAGTCCCAAATGATTTTTCAAAGTACTTTTTTTGGATTCAGGTCAACCAAGATGGTGGAAAATGCAAAATCCGCCAATGCAACAATTATGTCAAGATATTTTAATAATAGAAAAAATAATCATTAAAAATATTTCAGACACAGGTAGGCCTAATCTGTGCCCATTTTATTTTGTAAATATTCTAAATGTGTTTTTCTGGACATTTTTTGCGTCATGTGGGTAAAATCAATAGATAGGTTGAAAGGAACTTCCATGCCAAATTTGGCACTTTTGTCCAGCCAGTAACGTTATTCCTGAAAATTGATGCTAAGCCACCTAACTATAAATAGATTTCTCAAGTCCTCGGTATTTTAACAATAGACAGTCTGTTGTTAAGGCTAGGGTTAAGAGAGCAACACAAAGGAGATATAAACAATGAGGTCCTCAGTAGTGTGTAAAAACACGACTTTGTGTATGCGAAGCTTAGCAATGACCGAAACTTTTCATATTTGGTATATAGCAGGCCTCCAATTTAACTGCGGCCAACACGGCCATGGCTGTGGTTGCCCCTTCAATTGGCCTCGGTGTCCTGCAATTTTCAAAAGAACTTGTGGCCAAATATGGCCGTAAGAGTCGTCTTACTATGGCTGCAGTGCCCCTCACAGGCTCAGCTGATGGTCAGAGTCATGCCTTCCCACCCTTTACAAACTTTCAAGAATTTACATCTGTGATCAAAACATTAGCAACCATTTTAACACAATTCTTTCACCGTGCTAAAAATTGTCGATAAACGAATCTTACTATCGAATTTGCAGTCACTAACTCTCATACGTTTGTTGTACGTAAGCGAAATGTTCACAAAAAACGGATATCTGTAAGTTATGTCTGTATTCTGTACTGTACAGAAGTTCAAGTGAACAAGCATGATGAACGCAACGCTACAATCAGTGTATGTGTAGGTCTGTAATTGTATGCAAACACCCATACATTAGGCTACAAACATACTGTGTAGAGTAGTTGCCAGATATCGGAAGAGCATTGGGCATACCAGTGCTTACACTGCTAATCATTCCAGTGGTTACCTCGTAAGTTTTTGGTAGTAACAGTGGGTGCTTTTATTGAAAGCAAAATTTGTACAAAGTAAAAGCGTGCCTTGTACTGTATAATTTACGCAAAAACGATGTCTCAATTGTAGTGCGAAGAGCTGTGCACAAAAGTTAGACCCACTCGATTTTGAATGCTGTACTGCATTCATGTGCAGCATGACATGCATCGAACCGATAATTTAATATGTAAAGATATGATGGTCGTGCGTGCATTACGTATTGCAATGAAAACTAAATCATTCAAAACAAAAACAAACACGTGTGAGCCATGCATGAAACAATAGCCAGGGTACTTTCGAAATATTATGGTGCTTTATAAACTGTATTTCTGTTTTAAAATAAGTTCTGGGGTATGAATTGGACTAAGATTTTGATATGGTCTAAGCTGGGAAACCTGAATCAATTTGTGAAGTCCTTTTGTATACTAATTTTGACTTCTACTTCAAACAGGATAACATGCACAAAGGCACTACGTTTGTGTTTGGGGATTAGTTAACTCCATGTTTCACTGAGGATCAATTCACAGAATTATATGCTTTGAAACCGACAATTTACTTTAGAAGCTTCATTTAGTCATTAAATGAAAAATGAATGAAATAGTATCAAAGCAAAACATAGGGAGAAAAAATGTTTGGTAGAATAAACCGCCGATCGTTCGTTTAGCCATTTACAGTAAAAGTGACAGCTATAGTGCTGTAGTCCTGCCCTATAACGAGTGCTTACTAACCTGAAAAACTTGTAGGCCTTTAGTATTCAAAGAACGTAAAAATGACGAAAATTGGCACTGCACAGCAAAATGTATAATGCAGAAATCTAGCCTACTGTTCACGTAACACATGGGGGAGCGCAAAACCGGAAGTTGATATAAAACTTTCACAACATATAAACAGTCAGCAGGTGTACCGCCGAGTCGGCAAAAAGCAGAAAGATAGATTCAATGTTTACTAGTAGTAGGTGAGGATATAAAAAAAAATGAAAGTTTTTGACTGCTTGTAGGCCTAGCTGTCAGTTATGTGCTGTGAAATCAAATGGCGACTGTACAGCGATCAACATCATTTTAAGGCCTGTAGGCTACAAAGAAAGGCTCAGTTACAAGAAATTATTATCAGTCATAGAACAACTAAAAAATGTGACTGTAGACTAAAAGCATATTAAGCAAAAGTAATTGGTGGAGTTAGTTAGATGGGATTTAACGACACAGCACGAATGTGTTGTATATAGCGTCAGCCAGAATGGGGAGTTAAAATTCAACTGAAGAAAAAGGAAAGATGGGGTAGGATTCAGGAAAAAGTCTAGGTAAATGCAAATGCAGGAGTCATGTCAAAAATTTCTGTACAGGCCACTTTCCTTCAGAAAGCCCAAGTAATTGGTGGAAGAGCCGATTGTGCATGGCCTTGGTGCCCTATCAACAAAGTAAAGTTTGACCTTGCTGCCCTACCCTTTGGCTGTGGTGCCCCCAGAATTGCCCTGATCCTTGAGGCCAAAATGGCAGTGCCCTTAAAAATTTAGAATTCGAGGCCTGATATAGATTCGTCATGTTGAGAGGAAGGACCCTGTTGTTTTTGGTAGAGGTCAAAGGTCGTTTGAGATCACCAGAGGTCAAAACCTTAAAACCTTGTAAACACGATATCTCAAGATAGCAATGACCAACACTGTCAATGTAAGTTATACAGATTCGTCATGTCAAGAGGAAGAACTCTAGTGTTTTTGGTAGAGGTCAGAGGTCATGTGAGGTCACCAGAGGTTAAACTGTGAAAAGCTCATAAACGGCTTGTAAACATGATATCTTGAGATACAGTAGTAATGACCCACACTTTTTGATTCCTTGCCGAAGGCATGCACGGAATCTCTGCGATGGTGATGGCGTGTGTGTATGTGTGTGTGAGGGTGTGTATGTATGTGTGTGTGATGCTTTTGCTTGTAAACACGATATCTCAAGAAGGGTAACTCTGAGGGACCTCATACTTGGCATGTAGATTGCCTATATTGAGTAGATGAACCCTATTGTTTTTGGTGGAGGTCAAAGGTCATTTGGTGTCACAAGAGGCAATTTAGTGAATTTCTTTTAGTAGCTGTAACTCGGTGACTGTTGTTCAAATTGAGTCATAATTTCAGGATAAGATAGATTGGTAGAGGTGGAAATATTGTAATATGAACCGCATTAATCTGAAAGGGTCAAAAGATCAAAAAGTGATGTTTTGTTGATATCTCGCCAATGAAACATTTTGGGGGATGGCATAATGGAAAGTTGTGTTCGTCTATGTGAAATGCACGTGATGGCCTACTTTGACCTCAGTTGACCTCTTTTGACCTTTTGACCTTTGTGGCTTTTTTGTGACCCCTGGATTCGTCTTGTTGAGACAAACCAAAAAGGCAATCATAGTACCCTGCTACGACGTTCCTAACTCTTGTTATTGACATTTAAGTGAAATGTTAGGAGTGTGTGTGTTATATGTGCATTGGGATATGAGGTATGCAGTGCGATAACTCGATAACTAAGTGACATAGGGGGATGGCATAATGGAAAGTTGTGTTCGTCTATGTGAAATGCACGTGATGGCCTACTTTGACCTCAGTTGACCTCATTTGACCATTTGACCTTTGTGGCTTTTTTGTGACCCCTGGATTCGTCTTGTTGAGACAAACCAAAAAGGCAATTATAGTACCCTGCTATGACGTTCCTACCTCTAGTTATTGACATTTAAGTGAAATGTTAGGAGTGTGTGTTATATATGCATTGGGATACGAGGTAATAGGTATGCGGTGCGATAACTCGATAACTAAGTGACATAGGGGGATGGCATAATGGAAAGTTGTGTTGGTCTATGTGAAATGCACGTGATGGCCTACTTTGACCTCAGTTGACCTCTTTTGACCTTTTGACCTTTGTGCTTTTTTTGTGACTCCTGGATTTGTCTTGTTGAGACAAACCAAAAAGGCAGTTATAGTACCCTGCTATGACGTTCCTAACTCGAGTTATTGACATTTAAGTGAAATGTTAGGAGTGTGTGCGTTATATGGATTGGAATGCAAGGTATGAGGTGCAATAACTTAATAACCAAGTGACACAGGAGGATGGCATAAGGGAAAGTTGTGTTCGTCTATGTGAAATGCACGTGATGACCTACTTTGACCACATTTGACCTTTGTGCCATTTTTGTAATGCCTGGATTTGTCTTGTTGAGGCGAACCAAAAAGGCAATTAAAGTACCCTACTACAATGTTCCTAACTCAAGTTGTAGACATTTTACTGAAAGGTCATGAGTGTGTGTACGTCATGCATTGGAATGTGAGGTATGTGGTGCGATAACTTAATAGCCAAATGATATGGGAGGATGGCATAATGGAAAGTTGTGTTCGTCTATGTGAAGTGCACGTGATGACCTACTTTGACCTTGTGACCTTTTGACCTCTGTGGTTTTTTGTGGTGCTTGGGTTTGTCTTGTGCAGACAAACCAAAAAGGCAGTTATACTACCCTCCTATTATGCTCCTTATAACTCAGGTTATTGACATTTTCGTGGAAGCTAGGTCATGACTGTGTATATGCTACTCATTGGAATGCGACGTACAGTATGAGGGTGCAATTTCTATAGCTGAGTAATCAATTTTTGATTTGAGTCACAACATTTCAAAAGGTTGACCTTATTAACAAGGTATCTTAAGTATGATAACTGTGAGGGATCTGATGCTTGTCATGTAGGTGATTCATGTTTGTAACAAATTATTGTTACTAACAATATATAACATGGCAAGGAATCACTAAGCCTGTTGGCTTTATGGTTATATGTGGTACATAGATTTGTCATTTTGAGAGGAAGAACCCTATCATTTTTGGTGAACGTCAAATGTCATTTGAGGTCACCGGAGGTAAAAGACTGAAAACCTTGTAATCACGATTTCTCAAGTTAGGAGTGAAGGACACTTCATATTTGGTATACAGATTTGTCATGTCAGGAGGAAGAATCCTGTTGTGTTTGGTAGAGGTCAAAGGTCATGAGGTCACTGGAGGTAAAACTGCCAAAACAATTTAAATCACTTGTAATCATGATATCTCAAGGTAGCAATGATAGACACTCTTCATATTTGGTATGTACATTTGCCATATGGAGAGGAAGATCCCTATTGTTTTTTTTGTTAAGGTCAAAGGTCATTTGAGGTGCCTGGAGGTCAAAAACTGAAACCTTGTAAACTTGATATCTCAAGGTAGGAATGAAGGACACTTTTCATACATGTTATATTGATTTGCCATGTTGAGAGAAAGGTAATTGTTTTTGGTAGAGGCCAAAGGTCATCTGAGGTCAACTGTGAAAACCTCGTTAATGGCTTGTAAAACACAATGTCACCAGATAGCAGTTACCGACCCTTTTTATTTTTAGTATATAGATTTGTCGTATTGAGAAGAAGAACCTTATTGTTTTTAGAAGAGGTCAAAGGTCATCTGAGGTCACTGAAGGTAAAACTGAAAACCTTGTAAATGGCTTGTAATCATGATATCTTAAGATAGCAATGATAGACACTTTTCATATTTGGTATGTAGATTTATTGTGTGGAGAGGAAAACCGTTATTGTTTTTGGTGAATGTCAAAGGTCATCTGAGGTGCCTGGAGGTCAAAGACTGAAAACCTTGTAATCACGATTCATCAAGGTAGGAATGAAGGACCCTTTTCATACAAGGTATTTTGATTTGTCATGTTGAGAGAAAGAACGTGTTTTTGGTAGAGGTCAAAGGTCAACTGAGGTCACCGGAGGTCAAAAACCAAAATTTTCCAAAAATTCCTAAGATTGTCATATGGGTTCATGGGGCCTAAAAGAAAAATTTCCCAAGAATTTCCAAGATGCAAGATCCATTTTGAGGTCAGCGGTGATTTGAGGCCATCAGAGGCTATAGACCAAGTGCATTGAAAAACACGATATTTCAAGACAGGGGTGTTGGATGCTTGTAATACTTATAAATTTGAGGGATAAACCTCAGCGCAACAAAGCGTCCCCATTCAGCAAGGAATCCATTAAGCCTTTGGGCTTTCTGGTTCTTTTTGCTTAGCATGGTTGAAAGTTTTATGCACCTGTCAAGGAGAACCTTGACCCCACTTCTAATATTCATTAGTTTTAAGGCAGAGATTCACTCCAGATTCACAATACTGAAGAAAAGTTCACTCAAAGATTCACTCAGCTTTCATTTTTTATGAAATTTTGTTCGTTGAAGATTCACCAATTTGGGCATGTACCCATTCACAGTACTGCGCATGCTGATTATTATCTTTCCATGCTGATCTCATGTTGATTCTCTCTTTAGCTGCAATTCTTCATTGCAGATTCTCTGCAACCTTATTTTAATTTGTCGAAGATTCACATTTGAGGGCATTTTGTATGTCAAAGATTTAACATCGTATCAGTGTCAAATGAAGACGTTGCTTGAGGTGGGGGGTTCGAAGGTTCCGTTTGACGGGTGCATTAAGACTTAACTCTATGGTACATCCGCTAGCACAGTATTATAGAGCAGAACTGGACCTCTTCAGGTAAAGGATACTATATAGGCTATACTTCACAACACTTTCACTTTTCTTTTTTTGTGGCAGAATTTAAACCATGGTGAAGTTTGGGGTGTCCCAACAAAAAAAGGTAAGTAGCAATTTCAGTTTTGGGTTTTGATGATCTGAGAAACCGATGAATTCATGATGGCATGTTGAGTATGCATATGTGTGTGCCGGGGTGTGTGGGTGTGTGTGTGTGTGTCACAATAGCTTTTTAAGACAATATCTAAATATGGGAAAGTCTGTTTCTTGTACTTGATGTGTGGATGCCCCATGATGACAGGGAGAATGCTGTTGTGTTTGGTAGAGGTCAAAGGTAATCTAGGGTCACCAATGGGTGCCTTGTTAACATAACATATCAAGTTAGGAAGGTTATTCATTTCATACTTGGTATGTACAGCTGTACAGTAGATGCCCATATGCAGTAGGAAAAAGACCTGATCCTTTTTTCACATATCTTACTGTAGGAAGCATGGATATGTGTCATACTTACTGTACCTTGTACACGTAGATGCATGATATTGAGTAGAAGAGCCATATTGTTTCAGGGGGAAGGTCATCAGTCATATGGGTTCACCAGAGGTCAAAGTTGGAAAACCTTGTTAACACCATATTTCATGGTAGGAAGCTTTAACACATTTCATAGTTGGCAATTCATAGTTGGTGTGTAAATACCCCATGTTGAGAGGAAATCTTTTGTTTTTGGTGGTCAGCAGTCATCTGGTTTCACCTGGGTCAAACTCTGAAAACCTTGTTTTTGGTTTCAATGATAAGAGAAACCTATGCATTCATGATGGCATGTACGTGCCTTTGTGTAGTATGCATGTGTATGATGTGTTTGTGACACTGCTTGTTAACATGATATCTCAAGAAGGGAAACTGCTACAGTTCTCAAACTTCGGTACATAGGTGCTTTTATTGAGAGGAAGAACACTATTGTTGATTCTTTGCCAAAGGCAGGCAAGGAATCTATGCGATGGTGATGTGGTGTGTGTGTGTGTACGTGTGCGTATGTGGGTGTCTATGTGTGTATGTGACACTTAGCTTGTAAACACGATATCTCCAGATAGCAATGACAGACACCTTTATATTTGGTTTATAGATTTGTCATGTTGTGAGGAAGGACCCTGTTGTTTTTGGTGCAGGTCAAAGGTCATTTGAGGTCACCAGCAGTCAAAAACTGAAAACCTTGAAAACATGATATCTCAAGACAGCAATGAAGGACACTTTTCATTTTTTGTATATAGATTTGTCGTGTTGAGAGGAAGATCCCTATTGTTTTTGGTGGAGGTAAAAGGTCATTTGAGGCCACCAGCAGTCAAAAACCATAAACCTTGTAAACACGATATCTCAAGACAGCAGTGAAGGACATTTTTCATATTTGGTGTATAGATTTGTCGTGTTGAGAGGAAGATCCTTATTGTTTTTGGTGGAGGTCAAAGGTCATTCAAGGCCACCAGCAGTCAAAAACCTAAAACCTTGTGAACACACTGTCTCAAGACAGCAATGAAGGACACTTCATATTTGGTTTGTAGATTTGTCATGTTGAGAGGAAGAACACTAGTGTTTTTGGTAGAGGTCAAAGGTCATTTGAGGTCACAGAGGTTAAATTGTGAAAACCTTGTAAATGGCTTGTAAACATGATATCTAAAGTTAGCAATGGTGGACACTTTTCATGTTTGGTATAGATTTGTCATTCTGAAAGGAAGAACCCTATCGTTTTTGGTGGATGTCAAAGGTCATTTGAGGTCACCAGAGTAAAGAAGTGAAAAGCTTGTAAACATGATATATCAACATAGCAGAGATGGACACTTCATATATGGTATATAGATTTGCCATGACGTAAGGAAGAACCCTGTTGTCTTTGTGGTGGTCAAAGGTCAACTTAGGTCACTGAAGGTTAAACATCGAAAACCTTGTAAGTGGCTTATAAACATGATATCTCAAGATAGCAATGACAGGCACTTTTCATATTTGCAGTGATGTGAGTGTTCCGTGTATAAACCAATTACCGCATTTTCAATCAGTGCGATGATTTTCCTTATGCTGCAGATATGCATTTTCCGAAGTTTGCTTTTGTTATCTTTCAACCATGTTCGATACTTGTTATTGGTGGTGAATCGTTCTACTCAAAAGTGCTTGCATTTCCAGCTTCATATGGTATGCCTAAAACCTTTGCCTCATCCCATGTATTTCTGTACTTCTGTGCTACAGTACATGTTGTTGCTGGCTTCCTATCAGTTTCTGTAGGTTTGTATGTTGGTCTAGTATGCATGTAATTGAAAGAGCCTTACCTCTTGGCTTGTACAAAGTGGATTGTACATAGATGCACACGTTGTATGTGTGATCATTCTGTAACTAATTAACGTATGCCTGGGCACCTTGTGTTAAATGAAATGTACATTGGGCCTACTACATCTTTAACATTAAGGCTTTTCATACCTGATATACTAGTTGAGTCAAGTCGAGTTTAGTCCAGTCTCGGCGACAAGGGATCACAGTTTTGTTGAACATGGAGAAGCACTCCCAGCCTGTCGGATCCTACAGATCCGTTGGTTAGTGATCCTTAGGGATGAGATTGGTTTTACCATGTATGACAGGATAAAAAAAAATATCAGACTATATCCGCCTAATAATACCAGCATTAAACCTGGCTTCTTTGTCTGTGTCATTTTGTGACAAAAAATATCGAGTATAAATGTTAGGCTAGACCTGACAATAGGTGGACCTTGACTGGTCATGCTAGCAGTACTGGTCTCTTGAAAGTTTTTAACATGTGGAAGTCAATTACCTTACTTCCACATAGGTTTTAGGCATCGCCTGGCAGTAATACTTCGTTGCAGTTGTTGCCATGTCCGTGAGGTTACATGCGCATGCCTAGCCTAGCCTAGTCAAGGCATAATGTGGCTTAGCCCTAGCTAGCTCAGTCTAACATTATGTTAGACATGGCTTAGCCCACACACAAGTAGGTAGTAAGGCTTTAACTTTTGCTTCAGATTTCTAATTTACTAGGAGGCACTCCTCCTTCACCCCTCCCAGGAAGAACCACCCTGGCCCCTTGCTTGGTACTTTGCTGCCATCAACAGTTTTCCTCTGCTTTCTTTAGCCCTCACTCATTTCCCTGTATTTGGTTTGTAGCTTAGGCGCGTTATCTTAATTTTCTTATGCGTCTCCTCGCAGTTTCTTGGTTCTGGATGCAAAAAACAAAGCATTGCGTCCACCTGAAGTCGTCTTTTTCTGCCGCGTCCTACTTAAAAGATCAGTTGGTCATAGTTGAATGCTAACTCAACTGCAAGCCGACGCCCATTGTGCTCTGTCCAAATCCGCTTATGTGTGGGCAAATTACTTGCGTGGAAGAAGCAATAGTATCGATTGATTTTACTGTATTGTGCCGACGATAATTCGATACAGAATTTAGACCCTGTAGTAGTTTAATTCATCGTCGATCATAAACTTCGGGTGGTGTTGAAATAGCTACCGCCTATTACTTTTGTGAGTTGAAAATTTGTGCGCCTGTGCATCGCAAAATCACGGAAATGATCGGTCCCAACCTGTGCGGTGTAAACGTTACAAGCTTCACAGATCGACCTGCAGAAGGCTGTAGAAGCATCCCCTGCTTTTGTAGCTACGTAGATTGGCTGGCAACAAGCCTCGAATTTTCGGAAATTCTCTCGAAAAATGCAAATTTGTGAAAAGTATTCCCCTCATAACTTTTACATTATGGATGACACACTCGGTTGAACTTTAGCGTTAAATTATTGGCAATGAATAAATAACGTTTTGATTTCCTAGAAGCCTGCAATCATGTTGAAACCATTACGATGTTTGGCTAGCTGAAGCCATCAACTGCTCAAGGCCCTATCTTACGGTATGGTTTGTAAAGCCATCAAACATCGTTGAAAACGATTGTCGTTTCATTTTAGAAACGAATTAAAAACACAACCTAAATCACTGAAATTATTTCAGTGCTCCTTTTGGCACTTTGTGATAACATACTCAAATTCTTTCATTTCCAAAAAGATGAGACCGAGGCCCTAAAATAAATGCTTCGATCTCAAAAGTAAGCCACAGTAATTCTTACCATACACTTTACACTATGGCATGTACACGGAAAATATCGATCGTCAGAAGAATCGAAAATAACCCAAATCAACCAAGAATATTAAAACATGCACATGGTATGTTTAAAAGACCTTAAAAAACACTTCGCAATAAATTCGCAAGCTTTAGTTCAACGGTTCCCCCTAACTTGGCATCCTTCGGTAGGGTGTTGATACAGCACTTCACTGTACTAGACATATACACTAAAGGCCTAAGCTAGCTACATACAATGCAAAACGGTATTTGTAGAGCTGCAATGCTAATAAATTTCACAGATATTTCGTTTAAAAGTTTTAAAAAGGCTTCAGTTGTTCTTCAGCACATTATTGTGTATAAATGGGTTCATCTGTAGACGGTATGGCATTTTTTCTTGTCCAATGTTCATACATTAATAAAAGTTTTTTTGCCATATATATTACTGTTACGTGGTGGTGAGCACATCTTCAAGTCAATCCAAGTTAACCCTGTATTGCTGTAGTAACCTAAAACTACTCTCAATCATTGATTTGTTCATGCCTGTGAGGAGTAAGATGTAATGGGCCACCTCTCCCCTTTTTCCCCACCCCTCTCCCCCACCCCTCATTCCGGCCCTCCCCAACCTATTTTGTATATAGCCTGTATTACAAGCACAGTCACAGAAAATGTTAAAAAAAAAAAGGTTTCAGTTGTTCTTCAGCACATTATTGTATATAATGGGTTCATCTGTAGGTGGTATGGCAATTTTTCTTGTGCAATATTCATACATTAATAAAAGTTTTATTGCCATATATATTACTGTTACGTGGTGACAAGCACATCTTCAAGTCAGTCCAGGTTAACCTGTATTGCTGCAGGAACCTAAAACAGCTCCTAATCATACATGTGTACATGACAGGGAAGGAGGAAGATATCATGGGCTACCCCCGTCCCCCTCTCTCCAATTCCCCTCCCCCCTTTTGCATTTTTCATGTGCAATGCTCACACACTGATAAAACTTTTGTTCCCATATATATTACTGTTACGTGGTGACAAGGACATCTACAAGTTAGTCCAAGTTAACCCTGTATTGCTGCAGGAACATAAAACTACCTCCCAATCATACATGTGTACACGACAGGGAAGGAGAGAGATATTATGGGCCGTCCCACCCCCCTTTCTCTCCTTCCCCTCCCCCCTTTTGCATTTTTCTTGTCCAATGCTCACACACTGATAAAACTTTTGTTCCCATGTATATTACTGTTACATGGTGACAAGCTCATCTTCAAGTCAGTCCAGGTTAACCCTGTATTGCTGCAGGAACCTAAACCACTCCCAATCATACATGTGTACATGACAGGAAAGGAGAAAGATATCATGGGCTACCCCCATCCCCCTCTCTCCCATTCCCCTCCCCCCTTTTGCATTTTTCATGTGCAATGCTCACACACTGATAAAACTTTTGTTCCCATATATATTACTGTTACGTGGTGACAAGCTCATCTTCAAGTCAGTCCAGGTTAACCCTGTATTGCTGCAGGAACCTAAACCACTCCCAATCATACATGTGTACATGACAGGAAAGGAGAAAGATATCATGGGCTACCCCCATCCCCCTCTCTCCAATTCCCCTCCCCCCTTTTGCATTTTTCATGTGCAATGCTCACACACTGATAAAACTTTTGTTCCCATATATATTACTGTTACGTGGTGACAAGGACATCTACAAGTCAGTCCAAGTTAACCCTGTATTGCTGCAGGAACCTAAAACTACCCTCAATCATAGCTTTGTTCATGCCTGTGAGGAGTAAGATGTAATAGGCCACCCTCCCCTGTTCCCCACCCCTCACCCCACCCTCCCTCACCCCACCCTCCCTCACCCCACCCTCCCCCTCCCCACCCTCCCCCTCCCCACCCTCCCCCTCCCCACCCTCCCCCTCCCCACCCATTTTGCATATAGCTTTTACTACATACACAGTCACAGCAAATGTAAAAAAAAAAAGTTTCAGTTGTTCTTCAGCACATTATTGTATATAAATTGGTTCATCTATAGACGGCATGGCATTTTTGTCCAGTGTTCTTAGACTACCGGAAATTCAATTCTACTGTATGTCGTAGCCTACACACACATTGTGTTGAGGTACCGCCTGTCCTTGTTTGGTAACTCGAAGGTATAAAAAAATATCAAGTTGGTACTTATTTCATAAAACAGTCGCAAGGCATGTGTAAAACAAGTTTACTAAGCCCACTGTCGTATTTTCGCAAATTTAATTTGAGCAACCTTACGGTGCGGAACGTTTTCCTTCAGCCCATTCCTGGAGCTTGTACGCTAACCTAACGATTTTAAAATAACTGCGTCATCACGTCATCACATGACTATTCGCACGTCGACTAGCCGCCGTGCAGGCAAGATGCAGTGATTGCTTACTCGCACGGCGACCGCATATACGTACGCGTAAGATTGAGGGACACAGCATGTACAAATAGGTAGCGCTGCCCAAATGCATATCGCAAGCAGTGCAATAACATGGAGGTGAATGAAGAAAATAAAGCGGTTTTGTTTGGAGGGATTTGACAACAGAGGAAACATCAAATAGGCTAAGCATGTGTCTTTCAAACTTCTTCTTAAAAACTACAAAATAGAGTACCTTGACTTGCATCGGTCGGTACTTTGTGTCGGTCAATGCATACAAAACATATCGCACATAGGCTCAACTACGTACGTACGTACTACCATGCGTACTACCTACACCAAATACCACGTAGTCGTATGTAGTAAAGTATGGTAGCTAGTCGACGTGCGAATAAGCGATCAATGCATCTTGTCCACACGGCGGCTAGTCGACGTGCGAATAGGCCCCACCTTTTACATATGGAGCTATAACACGCCTAGGCGAAGTCTTGTGAGCTGCGCAAACACATTCCGCCCCGCGAGCCTCATTTTTTCCCCACAAGGTTATGGGTAAATTTGATTTTCAGAATTTTTCAAAGTTGTTTCAAAGTCATGGTTAGGGTTATTACTTAGGTTAGGGTTGAAAGGACAGGGTTATCTGGCCTGTTCTTTCATAATCCGGTGTCAGAATTACAAGAAAAGGGTCGAAAAGCTGTCATTTTGGAATTAGGGGTGCGGCCTATTTCCAAGAAGCTCATTGGTCCATTGGCATAATTTGCCCATATCCTCGTGGGAAAAAAATTGCGCGCCCCGCGAGGTAGTCTGGTATTTGTAAAACGGTCTAATCAAACGAAGGGGCCTTGTCAGTTCTTACACTGCATATCAATCGTTGTCGGGTTTGCTGTTCTCTGGTGCAAAGTGTCCCTGTATGTAGAAATGTCTTGACGTAAAAACCATAAGATTGTTTACCTCGGTGTACATGTAGTTTGAACACTATTTAGTGCATAGTGTGTGCAAAATAACGTTAGAAGTAATAAGAATTCTGTGAAGGTGACTCGCGATATATTGGGGTGTTTTTTTTTCTGTGCGAAGTTTGTGTACGTATGCAATACAGCTTACGTATCAACACGACAAGACCCATCGTCTTTTTTTCGTTTAGTTCTGTAATCAAGCACATGAAGTTTAACATCTGTATTCGCCGCACTTTGCTGACAATCATGGGTAATTTTATCGACGATATTGCCAATGAAAGCAATTATCGATACCCTCAGCGATTTTAATCTGGACGCGTGTCCACCACACAATACTTGCACTACTGCCCTAAACGGTAAGAGGATTAAGACTCAAACTTGAAAGGAAATACGTCCACTCGCAGTTTTGAAGGAATTACCTGTGGGCAGAGAGCACAATAGCCTATTCACTGCGTCTCGAGTTGGGGATTTAATGCCGTCCTGGACAACTGCGAGGAGACGCATAAGAAAATTAAGATAAGGCGCCTTAATCATGTTAAGGGGAAGAAGCCTATTGTTTTGGTGTGGTCATCAGAGGTCAAAAAGCAGAATTTCCCAAGAATTCCCAACATTGTCGTCTGGGGTCACCAGGGCTCAAAAAGCAAATGTTTGCAAGAATTCCCAAGACTGTAATATTGGGTCACTAGAGGTCAAAAGGCAAAATTTTCCAAGAATTCCCAAGATTGTCATCTGAGGTCACTAAAGATAAAAAAAAAACAGAATTTCCCAAGAATTCACAAGATCGTCATGAGGGGTCACCAGGGTTCAAAAAGCAAAATATCCAAACTGGAATTCCCAAGATCGTCATCTGGGGTCACCAGAGGTCAAAAAGCAAAATATCCAAAGAATTCCCAAGATTGTCATCTGGGGTCACCAGAGGTCAAAAAGCATAATTTCCCAAGAATTTTCAGGATGCAAGATCCATTGGAGGTCAAATCCCTTTCAAAACACTTCCTTTTTTCTTTTTTGTTATATTTGGTGGGGTTCAAAACTCATGTGAGATCAATAAAGGTCAAATTTTGTCAACATTGTAAAATGATATATAGTCAAGAAAGATAAATTTGAGGGATAAACCTCAGTGCAACAAAGCATCCCCATTTGGCAAGGAATTGCTAAGCCTTTTGGCTTTCTGGTTTTTGTGAAGCAGTTGATGAAATACACCAGTGTACAGAAAATGGTTTGACTTGCCTAAGTTGGAAAAATTATTTGCCTTCAAGTATGCATTCAGTTAAAAATATAAGAGAAGGGCTTTAAAGTGGTTTACCTGTGGGTGAAAGCTAAAACTGGTCACCCTCAAACCTCAAAAATAAAGTTGGAAGTGCTTCACTTTTGGTTTATTATAGTACTAAATGACTGTGCTAAATCAACAGAAAATTTCTAGTAAATTTGCGTCGTAATTGGTACAGACAAGTTAAAAATGGGAAATGTACTGTAGTTCACTATGTGCAATGTGCAAGAGATGGAATTTTACAAAAATTACCTAGCTACTGTATAGGTAACAGTGAATGAGGTAAAGTTATTCTTCTGTACTTTGATGTCCATGTCCAAAGGCATTAAGTTGCATGTATATTCATAAGATTCTTTGGGAAAATGGGGAAAATTGGGTCTCAGTTCAGTGTCTGGCATTTTTAGATGCATGAGTTTTGTTTTAAGAAGAAAAATTTGGTACTATGTGTGTGAAAATCTCCAAAGTTCCAGTATTTGTCACATAAACACCTTTTGTGAATAAGGAAACCAAAATGAAGGGTTGCCATCAGTGACAGAACTTTTAGTGAGGGATGAAATTTGGTGCAAGGGATGGAATTTACAGTAGTGCGAGGGACGGAATTACTGTACGTGCGCGGGACAATTTTCTGTTGGGCGAACTTACCTGTAGTAACAGTGCCTGTTTGTGCTAGGGTTGGAATTAGACATACGTTTTCATTTGTCCTAGTGTGTAGCTGTTGATTCAATACAGAGACTACAACACATCTGAAATAATAGCATTTAAACAAATCTAAGATTTAGCATGTTGCTATAGCAACAAATATTTGTAGACCATATGCATTGACCTCAAGCTGTGCATTATTTTGAAGGCTAAACAGGATGCACACTGCACACACGACACACTTTGCGCGTGTGCAGAGTAGATGTGTGGCCATACTGTATCTGACCTGTACATCTGTAAATCAGTTTTTCTCCATTTGTTGGTGTACAGTGTACTGTAGGTTGCAATGGTACAACTTGCCTCCATCAGGGTTGGGGGAGGGGGGGATGAGTTGGGACACTGTTCTGTGACATTATGTGCATAAGGTCTGTTGGAAAGAGGGAGGGAATGAAAAACATCTGGGGATACATTTGACTCATTTTTAGCTCATACCAGCATGCTGGTGTGAGCTATTGTAATCATGCAGCGTCACTCTATCTATCTATCTATCTATCTATCTATCTATCTATCTATCTATCTATCTATCCTTCTATCTGTCCACACTTGTTCAAAATGCTTCTCCTCCCGCATGCTTTCATCGATTTGTTTGAAACTTGGACACAATGTTCCTTGGGTGGTGGGCCATTTGGGGTGTTCAGGAATTTTTGGTCCTAGGTCCCATGTGGGCCCTATGGCCCTTTTTATGAAATTCTGCAAAATGCTTCTCCTCCTACAGATTCTCTTGTACAATGTTGGTGGTTCGTCATAATGTTACTCTGTTAGTGGTCCCTTCAGGGTGTTCAGGAATTTTGGGTCCAAGGCCCAAGATGGGCTGTAGGGTCCCTTTTGTGAAATATTGCAAAATGGTCAACCCCTCCTCCAGTTAATGTTAAATAGAGTTGACAGTTTGTGATAATGATGCTTGCTTAGTGATCTGTGTATGGTATCCTTGAATTTTGGTTGAAGGTCCCATGTGGGCCCCAATGGCTCATTTTATGAAATTTTACAAAATGCTTTTTCTCCTACAAATTGTGTTGTACAATGTTGCTGATTTGTCATAATGAAGCTCTGTTAATGGTTCTTACAAATTACTTCTCTAATTTGGGATAAAGAATACTTTTGATACCTTTCTAACCAATGATGTGCCACCCCTCTATTTTACCAGTCTCACAGAATCACTTTACTACCTATATATTTCTCTGTACTGCACTCTCTTTAAAACTGTCTGTGTACAAGAGGTCAGTCCTGTGCATTTGTTTAGGTTAGTTTAAAGGGACCTGCTGGACAGTATGAACAATTCCTGTATTGTAGGTCTGTTGGCATCATAATTTATCATCGTGCATGAGTGGTAATTGACAATGCCTCTTCCTTCCAAAGTTACCTGTTCCTTGATAACTATTCTAAGTTCCATCTGAAGTATTACTTTCATGGTTCCATGTGGTAGCCAGAGAGCTAATACTAGATTGTTTACAAACTGTTACCTTATCAATAATGTGTGTAAAAACCAGAAGCTACTGGACTTTTAGATGTTGTAATCTAGCAGTTGAAAGCAAGGATTGCACTGCTAAGGTCAGACAGTAATCAATTATAGTGTGTTCTCATGTACCCCGCGCTCGGGATAACACCGTGTTACCCTGAGCTCGAGTAACGTGAGAACGCGGGTTTACTCGGGGTCGGTGTTAAAATTTCGATCCACCTCCGAACGGAGGGTTCTGCGGTTTTAAACACCGTGTTTGTGTAATTAATCATGCATCACTGGTGGTCTACGGAGCTATGTGACCTCTAATTCCGTTTCAGGAAATGTGCATTGGGATAAGAGGCTGTAGTAGAGTGGCAGCTCCCTGGTAGTAGTAAGTATACGGCAACGTTACGCAATAGTACAGTGCACAATGCGAGGTTCGTAAAGTTAATAGTTAATTGTAAATGCCATTGTACTCCTCGAATACAATATTTGAAGCTGTATTTCTTACTTCACCAAAAATGGCTCCCATTGTTCGGAGCTCGGCGTTCGTGGCCAATCTCCAGAGTGTTATATAGCTCCTCTTCTCAACACATACGGCCCTCCTCATGACGGTGTCCTGTTTTTCTATAGTAGGTCTCAATCGGTCACACATGAATGTAAACGTCTCCCGATCCACCCGAAAGTTCTCCTTCCATTCCTAATCGTTGAAATTTGCCCACATTGTTTCAAACACTGCCGATGTACGCGGCCTCATCCGTACTGATCTTGCTCTTGCATTTCGCTTGCTCGTGAGCATCAGCATGACAATGTGCCGCACTTGACCATTCATATTAACTTGTCGACTGAAGTTTTTCCTAAGCAGCAGTTGTTGTTTTACGGCAGTTTCCCAATATTTTCTTCTTCGACGGTTCAATTCATTCCTCCGAATTCGCATCCGATGGAAAGCAAAGCACAGAAATGCAAACGATGCCAACAGGGAGATGGTGGTTACTTCCATGTTGTTGGCATTTACGCTACAAGCTATAATGAATGATTTAAGTTTCACCGGCAATGTACACAGTACAGATGATAACCACGACAAAATCCCCGCAAAATATTTGACCTCGTTACTATGGTAGCACAACCCAATCAACTGAACTTGGGGCACGTGAGAACGCAGGCTTAAAATCTGGGTGTTAACTTGCGGTTTTGCCTTGGTATAAACACGGGGTAACACGGGGTACATGAGACCAAGCCTTTAGACTTACAGAGTTGATACAAAAGAGGTCAGCCAACACTCTTTGTTCATCAGAATCAATTCAATTAAGTCTTATGACAATTTCACTATCATGCCACCCCACCCCCACCACAAATAATAAACACCATACGACAACAATCATCAAAAGTATGAGCTTCTGCACCATTGGTGCTCTAGTTGATTCCTTGCCGGAGGCCGAAGGAATCTATGCGATGGTGATGTCACACTCACAGACACCTCCTTAGCGGGACGTAGGCAGCCGGCAAGAGCTAAGCTCTCGCATATCTTTCCTAGCTCAAGCGCAGCTCAAAACTGGTGTAGCTGCCCGAGAATTCCGTCACTGGAATTCTGTCCTGTGTACGGGTCCTGTGTACGTGTACCAGTAAGGCAGTGAGGGTGCGTATGTGTGAGCCGAAGCTGTGTGTGTATATCTGAGGCTGCTGTGGGCATGTGTGTGCACTCACAGACACCTCCTTAGCGGGACGTAGGCAGCCGGCGAGAGCTAAGCTCTCGCACGTCTCTCCTAGCTCACGCGCGGCTTGAAACTGGTGTAGCTGCCCGAGAATTCCGTCACTGGAATGAGAAGTCTCGCGCGGCTGCACGTGCCTGCCTTGCGAGCAGCCCGCCCTCCAGACACGTCCGTCTACCGGGTGAGTTGGAGGTCAGCCAAGCTCATGGGGAAATCCTGTGAATTCCTTACCGGGTCCTGTGTATGTGTACCGGTAAGGCAGCGTGGGTGTGTATGTGTGTGTGATGCTGCCTGTAAACACTATCTCAAGAGTGGTAACCCCGGGTAATCTCATACTTGGCATGTAGATTGCCCATATTGAGTAGATGAATCCTATTGTTTTTGGTGCAGGTCAAAGGTCAGTTGGGATCATTACAAGAAATGTCAGAAAAGTAAATCCCTGGTTTGATGCAGATTGTAGATTGTCGAAATTAAATTACGTGAAGTTGAAAAAGGAGTACAAAAGCCAGAGAAATAATTTCACACGTACTAATCTTCGCAATGCAGCAAAACAGTATAAGAAAACAATGAGAAATGCAAAGCAGACTTACTACGACAAACTGCATAAACGTATTCGTAATTTAAAGTCGTCTAGTCCTAAACAGTATTGGGATATTATTAATAAAAGCCATATGGTTAAGACACCAACGCATAAAATTTCTACGCAGGACTTTCTGACTCATTTTAAGAATCTTAACAGTGTTAAAGATGACCATGATTTTCCTTCTCTGCCAAAGTTCTCCTTATCTGCAGTAAGTTATCCCTTGAATGATTCTATAACTGAAAGTGAAGTTACGGCCGAAATCAGAAGGCTTAAAAACAATAAGTCTCCAGGAGTGGACTTAATCGTAAATGAATTCTTAAAAAATAGCCCCCTTCCCCTCATTAGCGTAATTACTAAGTTGTTTAATATGGTTTTATCCACGGCCATTGTGCCCGAGGATTGGACGCTAGGTTTAATTCACCCAATTTATAAAGGTAAAGGGTCTCCTGAAGACTCTGATAATTACAGAGGTATCACGCTATTAAGTTCACTAGGTAAACTGTTCACCTCGATCTTAAACAATCGTATTAAAGATTTTTTGGATAATTCTGGGTTGCTAGGAGACGAACAGGCTGGCTTTAGGAGAGACCATTCCACAATTGATCACATTTTCATGCTCCATGCTATAATCGACTATTATTTAAGTAAACGTAAACGTATATATTGTGCTTTTGTTGACTATAAAAAGGCGTTTGACCTGGTTGATAGAACCTCCCTCTGGACTAAACTGGTTGCGAGCAATATAAATGGTAATGTATTGAACGTAATTTACTCTATGTACAAAAATGCGAAATCATGTGTTGTTAATATGGGAGAGAAATCATCCTTTTTTGACTGTAATGTAGGTGTCAGACAAGGGGAAAACTTGTCCCCAGTCCTCTTTGCTATTTATTTAAATGACTTCGGTAAATTTATTAGTAATTATTACGATGGTTTAAGTCATTTGGCTGACACAATGAGAGTTCATTTAAGCAATGATGATGTTGAAGTCTACCTTAAATTATTTACCTTGTTATATGCGGATGACACTGTTGTTTTAGCAGAGAACGAGACAGATTTACAAAGGGCTTTAAATGGTGTGAAAGATTATTGCGACACTTGGCACATGACTGTCAATACAAGTAAAACCAAAATTATTATCTTTTCTCGGGGCAAGGTCAGATGTATACCTTCATTCTATTTTGGTGATGATACCATCGACGTGGTTGATGATTATGTATATCTTGGTATTACGTTTAATTTTAATAATAAGTTTACTAAGGCAAAATGTAAACAAGTGAGTCAGGCAAAGAAAGCTCTTTTCAGTTTGCTTACTAAGTCATATTACCTTAAGCTCCCCATTGATTTATTGCTCCAACTCTTTGATCAGCTTGTCGTTCCAGTTTTACTTTATGGTAGTGAGGTTTGGGGTTTCGAAGATCTTAGGCAAGTCGAGGCTTTTCATCTTAGTTTCTGTAAACAAGTTCTTAAAGTAAAGAAATCTACGCCAAATTGTATGGTTTATGGGGAGCTTGGGAGATACAACATTATTAGAATTATTGAGGGAAGAATTGTAGCATACTGGGGTAGACTGATTAACAGTAAGGATAATAAATTGGCAGGTATGATGTATAAATTTCTAAGGATTTTGCACGACAATAATATTTACAAATCGCCTTGGATGAGTCGGATTAAAAGTATTTTTGAAAAAACTGGTATGCCCTTTATTTGGAATTATAATTATAACTCAATTGAAACAAACTGGCTCGACAAAACAATTGGATTAAGATTAAATGATATTTATACTCAAGATTGGATTTCTGATGTTAACAATAATTCTCAGTGCAAAAATTACAGGATTTTTAAGCAAGACCTAAAGCTTGAAAAGTACCTTACCACTCTTCCTCTAAAATATAGGTTAGATCTTTGTAGGCTCCGTTGCAGTAATAGTAAAATCCCCACTGTAAGTGGTAGATACCATGGTATAGATCTCTGTGATCGAATATGCACGTTATGTAATCAAAGTAAATTAGGAGATGAATACCACTACTTGTTTGAATGCCCCTCATTTTCCAAAGAAAGGTCTAAATTCTTAAGGCCATACTATTATAGAAACCATAACACCCTTAAAATGTCAAATTAGTTTAATACAGGTAATAAGAAAATTTTACTTAAGTTATTTTAGTACAAAAATCATTAGTAAATTTTGATGAATAACGTACTTAAGGTGTGTTTCACTGCCTAATGGGCAGGTTGTTGCCATTTACAAGTTAAATTCTTTCCTTTCTGCTCTTCCTTCTTTTCTTTCTTCTTTCTCATCTATCTTTTCTCATTATCTTGATTCATTTCTATGTTTGTATATCCGATTTCCTAAGGTAATTTATGTTTATGTATAATTTATGTATTTTTGAGTCTCTTTAACCTCCTCGGAGGTGATATGGAGAATGACAATAAACAAACAAACAAACAAAACCAGAGGCAATTTAGTGAATTTCTTTTAGCAGCTGTAACTCGGTGTCCGTTGTTCCAATTGAGTCATAACTTTCAGGATAAGATAGACTGGTAAGAGGTGGAAATATTGAAATATGAACTGCATTAATCTGAAAGGGTCAAAAGGTCAGAAAGTGATGTTTTGTTGATATCTCGCCAACGAAACATTTTTGGGGGATGGCGTAATGGAAAATTGTGTTCATCTGTGTGAACTGTGAAATACATCTGATGACCTACTTTGACCTCAGTTGACCTCATTTGACCTTTTGACCTTTGTGGCTTTTTTGTGACCCCTGGATTCGTCTTGTTGAGACAAACCAAAAAGGCAGTTATAGTACCCTCCTATGATGTTCCTGATTCTAGTTACTGACATTTAAGTGAAATGTTAGGAGTGTATGTGTTATATTCATTGGAATGCAAGGTATGTGGTGTGATAACTCAATAACCGAGTGACCTAGGAGGATCGCATAATGGAAAGTTGTGTTCGTCTATGTGAAATGCACATGATGACCTACTTTGATCTTAGTTGACCTCATTTGACCTTTTGACCTTTGTGGCTTTTTTGGATTCGTCTTGTTGAGACAAACAAAAAGGCAGTTATAGTACCCTTTGACCATGTTCCTAACTCGCGTTATTGACATTTAAGTGAAATGTTAGGAGAGTATGTGTTATATGCATTGGAATGCGAGGTATGTGGTGCGATAACTCAATAACCAAGTGACATAGGGGGATGGCATAATGGAAAGTTGTGTTCGTCTATGTGAAATGCACCTGATGACCTGTTTGACCTTTCGACCTTTGTACTGTTTTTGTGGCGCCTGGATTTGTCTTGTTGAGATGAACCAAAAAGGCAATTGAACTACCCTACCATGGTGCTCCTAACTCAAGTTACAGACATTTTAGTGAAAGGTCATGAGTGTGTGTGCGTAAAGCATTGGAATGTGAGGCATGTGGTGCAGTAACTAATAACCAAGTGATATAGGAGGATGGCATAATGGAAAGTTGTGTTCATCTATGTGAAGCACACGTGATGACCTACTTTGACCTCATTTGATCTTTTGACTTCTGTGGCTTTTTTGTGACGTCTGGGTTTGTCTTGTTTAGACAAACCAAAAAGGCAATGATGCTACTCTTCTATAATGCTCCCAACTCAAGTTATTGACATTTTAGTGGAAGCTAGGTCATGACTGTGTGTACATGTTACTCATTGGAAAGCGATGTATGGGGGTGTGATTTCTAACTGAGTAATCAATTTTTGATTTGAGTCACAAAATGTTGACCTTATTAACTTGATATCTTAAGTATGATAACTGTGAGGGATCTCATGCTTGTCATGTAGGCAATTCATGTTTGTAACAATATATCATATGGCAAGGAATCACTAAGCCTTTTGGCTTTCTGGTTGATTCCTTGCCGAAGGCTGAAGGAATCTATGTGAGGGGATGTCGTGTGTGTGCATGGGTGTGTGAGGGTGTGTTTGTGAGTGTGTGATGCTTTTGCTTGTAAACACGATATCTCAAGAAGGGTAACTCCGAGGGATCTCATACTTGGCACATAGAATGCCCTTATGGGTACATGATCCCTATTGTTTTTGGTGGAAGTCAAAGGTCATTTGGGGTCACCAGAGGTCAAAAGGTCAAAATTTTGTAGACTTAACAGTATTATGTCAAGAAGGGTAATGGTGAGGGATCTCATACTTACCATGTGGATTGCCCATATTGAGTAGATGATCCCTATTGTTTTGGTGGAGGTCAAAGGTCATTTGGGGTCACCAGAGGTTAAAAGGTCAAAACCTTATAAACACTTTATCTCAATGAGGGTAACAGTGAGGGATCTCAAACTTAAGATGAGGATTGCCTGTAATGAGTAGATGATCCTTACAGTTTTTGGTGGAGGTCAAAGGTCACTTGGGGTCACCAGAGGTCAAAAGGTCAAAACCTTGTAAACACGATATTTCAAGAAGGGTTACTGTGACTGATCTCATACTTAGGATGTGGATTGCCAATATTGAGTAGATGATCCCTTTTGTTTTTGGTGGAGGTCAAAGGTAATTTGGGGTCACCAGAGGTAAAAGGTCAAAACCTTATAAACATATCTCAATGAGGGTAACAGTGAGAGATCTTATACTTAACATGAGGATTGCCTGTAATGAGTAGATGATCCTTCCAGTTTTTGGTGGAGGTCAGAGGTCATTTGGGGTCACCAGAGGTCAAAAGGTCAAAACCATGTAATCACAATATTTCAAGAAGGGTAACTGTGAGTGATCTCATACTTAGCATGTGGATTGCCCATATTGAGTAGATGATCCATATTGCTTTTGGTGGAGGTCAAAGGTCATTTGGGGTCACCAGAGGTAAAAAGGTCAAAAAACTTGTAAACATGATACTGTATCTCAAGAAGGGTAACTTTGAGGGATCACATACTTACCTTGTGTATTGACCATATTGAGAAGATGATCAGTATCATTTTTCATGCAGGTCAAAGGTCATTTGAGGTCATAAAAGGTCAGAACCTAGTAAACATCATATTTTAAAGGAGGGTAGCTATGAGGGATCTCATTCTTAGCCAGTGGATTGTTTATATTTAGCATGTAGGTCATTTTGGGTCACAAGATTTCGAAAGCTTTTGACCTTTTTAACATGATATCTCAAGTAGGATAACTATGAGGGATCACATGCTTGTCATGTGGGTGATTCATGTTTGTCACAATATATCCATATGGCAAGGAATCACTGAGCTTTTTGGCTTTCTGGTTTGTCCAAATTAATCACTTGGTTGCTTAATAGGGAAATTAAGGATAAATTTATACAGACACAATCATGTGAGACCTGCCGTGAAAAGCAGGACGAAAAATGTTGACAGAAAGAATAAATTTGCAATGGTTGACCATTATTAGGGAGCAGAAAAATCTTGACCACCTTGTCTTTTAAATGTTAAAACTGATGGTCAACCGTTTACTCCAGTTGAATTACTGTTTAGTGGTCAGCAGTCAATCATTTCAGTCACTGGTTAACCGTGGTGCCATTAAGATTCTAATATATCTTATGTTTTGTGGGAACAAGAAAGATGTATAAAGAGTACTAAAGGTAGGGGACCTCACACCTTTACTTGTAAATGAATACCAAGCAGTCAGAAGTTTACCCTAGTGCATGCAGTATACTAGGAAATTATGCTGTGAGTTTGGCAGTCACTTTTACTGTTGTAAGAAGAGTAGCCATGTTGCAACCTCAGACTTATCGTAGCTAACCTTACTGTACTCTCATACTGCTACTGTACTTATAAGATGCATTATAGGCTGCTCTGCGGGGACATTTAAAGACTTATCTCAAGGTCCTATTTCGTGCAGCCTTCCTTCTCGACGGACAGTAGACAGCTGCAGTATTCTCTATTTTACATCACTGGCTGTTGCTAATTGTCTCACACTCTTCCTCTTTTCCATCCCTCATATGTCTCCACAGCATTTTATGCCCCTCCCTGCCCAAGTGAAAACCAAATTTGGATAGCCACATGAGGAAGTGGTTATATTCTTGATAAATTCAGTAATTTTCTTGTGTTTGACCCTTTTGTAAACTTAACTCAGATAACCCCGGTGTTTCCTACATTTACATTGACATTCAATCAATTAATTTGTTCATAATAATTCAGTGCTTCCTTCCACTCTCCCCCTCCCCCATCCAACTGCCTTGCCTTTGAACAGAGCACATGGAACTTGAACCATTATTAAGATATAAAGCATAGTACTGTTCTCTGTCATATTCCACTGTCCCTATACCTTTTTACAGGTGTTCAGACAATCCTGGACAAAATTATTGGGATGCTTCCCGACCTTCCCCTCCACCCCTTGTTCAGTGTTGAGAAAATGAAAAGCGTGCTCTTTTCTTCAGCGCTCAACTTTAATTCACCTTCAGAACCAACATTGAGGTAAGGCCCGGGGATTTGTCCCAGATAATTTTGTCCAGGATTGTAGGTTCTAGGATCACATGTATTTGTACAAAGATTTAATTAAGGCTAACCTGTAAGGCTATCCTATGTAAGGGCGTAAGCTTAGCCTAGCCCTGTTTAAAATGAAAAGAAAAGAATTAGCATAATGTGAAAGTTCATATTGATTATTACTTGCTACCATTAACCTTCAAAAGGTTTTGTTTACTGCCAACCTCAGGTGTGCTTAAGTATTTTATGCTAGAAAAAATTTCGTGTTTTAAAAGCCATTTGATGTCCTTGAAAAACAAAGTACAATGCTGTACCTTGAAAAGTCCTTGGAAAGTGCTTGAATTTTATCTTGAGAATAGGTACGAACCCTGAAGAGGGAAACAGGAGAAAGATCCTGAACTGTTAGAATACAGCACATGTGCTAGCATTGATTTGCCATTTTTCTGTGATACAGCTTGTACAGATGTGTTGGGTAACTTTCCTGTAGTCTTTCTTCACATGGCCTAGAGCCCATTCCTGTTACAACGAAAATGTATTCCACAGTAACAGTAGGGAAAAAATTGGCTGTGCCACCAGTGGTATGTACTGTAGGACCCAACTAGATTGTAGTCCAAGGTGTAACCACATCAGTTTCAGAAATTTGGCCCTTTTGGTTTCTTCCAATATTGTAACACACGGTTGTCTAGTAGAACTAGAAAAAGTCACAGAAGGTTGCAACAGGTCACCTACAGGTTAATGAAAGAAAGGAAAAGTAATGTCACAGAACTGGTAATCCTATAAAATGGTTAGTGGGAGAAATGTGAATGTTTCAAATTAGTTCTTTGGTTCATGAGAAATACATATGCTAACACTCTCACTGGGCCTTTTTTGATTCCTTGCCGAAGGCAGGCAAGGAATCTATGCAATGGTCATGTGTGGGTGTTTGGGTGTGGGTGTGTGTGTGTATGTGTGTTTGTGACGCTTAGCTTGTAAACACAATATCTCCAGTTAGCAATGGTGGACACTTTTCATATTTATATGGATTCGTATGGTGAGAGGAAGAACGCTATTTTTTTGGTGGAGGACAAAGGTCATTTGAGGTCACCGGAAGTAAAAGACTGAAAACCTTGTATTCACGATTTCTCAAGATGGGATGGAAAACACTTTTCATATTTGGCATACAAATTTTTCATGTCAAGAGGAATAACCTTCTTGTTTTTGGTGGAGGTCAAAGATCATTTGAGGTCACCGGAAGTAAAAGACTGAAAACCTTGTAATCACGATTTCTCAAGATGGGAGTGAAGTAGGGCTGTCAATTTCCGTTTAATCTCCTAAACGTTTAAACGGTCGGAATAAACGTTCGTTTACCGTTTAAACGGTATCTTTATTCTGAACCAACAGTGTAATGCATTAATGGCCTCATTGACCATTCACTTACGATATTCACAGTACGCGCAAGCTTTTAAAATCGGTGCGTAAAAATGTAGCGATCATTTCAGCGATTTCTTTTTAATTCACCCAAATTTCCCAATGAACGAAACCAAACGTTAAATTCGCAGTCAATGACCATAAGTTTGATACGGGGGCCATACGTTTGATATCAGGTCGCAATGTACGCAATGTAACACATTAGGCTACGCATCTGCTCTGTACAAAAGTTGACGTACATCGCAACAACATTGGGCATGGTATGGAAAATAACAACATTTTTCGATCGCTGCTTGTACCGCTAAATTACCTGTTGTTTCATCGTCCTTTGCAGTAGTTTACGATAGGTACTTTTATGTTTATAATGCATGTTAATTTGTGTGAAATAAACGTGTGCCTTTTACTTTTGTGATTTAAACAAAAACGATGTCTAGAACATTACCCCAATGAACGAAAGTTTGTGATAGATTCGTCCCATGCATGCTACGTACAATCAATGGAGCTATAGCTCCATTGATTTGCACACAGCAAGCGGGCCGCGGGGCCTAACATGACTCAAACAGATATTTACGTATCATGGATATACAGTGCGTGCATAAATTATGTACTGCTATATGAAACACTCAAAACAAACAGGTGTGCGAGCCTACACTGTCTGTTTACGTACAGGTAAAGCATGGTAGGATGATGTGAATGCTGCATTGAAATACTGCGGCAATTTTCGGGCTTTTAAGTAAGTCTGTTTTAACGTTCGTTCTGTGAGCACCTTGATCTACAAATACGATGTAAACTGAGAGAGAGTGAATTGTGGTTAAGCCTATATTGTGTACGCGTCCTGATAAGCAGATTTGGGCTACTGCTTCGATTGGGGATGCGGGCGCTGCGTATTGTTAGGGGGATTAGTAGGCTTACTGTGAGTAGGTAGAAGTCAATTCAATCACAGAATTATATACTATGAATGGAGAGACACGGACAGTTTATTTTTGAAGCTTTATTTGGTCATTGAATTTGCAAATAAACATCGTTGTTAAATGAGAGATATCAAAGAAAACATTGGGGAAGAAAACTGCTAAAACTTTTGTTGTATTTTTAAAAGGAAAACCGTTTAAACGTTTAGCTGAATTATGCGCCGTTTAAACGGCCGGTCGATCGTTTAAACGTTTAAACGTGACAGCCCTAGAGTGAAGGGCACTTCATATTTGGTATACAGACTTGTCCTAGCAAGAGGAAGGACCCTATTGTTTTTGGTAGAGGTCAAAGGTCATCTGAGGTCACTGGAGGTTAAGCTGCAAAAACCTCATAAATGGCTTGTAAACACGACATATCAAGATGGCAATGACCGACACTTTTCGTATTTGGTATATATTTTTCATGTGGAGAAGAAGAGCCCTATTGTTTGTGGAAGAGGTCAAAGGTCATCTGAGGTCACCGGAAGTAAAACTGCGAAAACCTTGTAAATCACTTGCAATCATGATATCTCAAGATAACAATGATAGACACTTTTCATATTTGGTATGTAGATTTGTCATGTAGAGAGGAAGACCCCTATTGTTTTTGGTGAAGGTTAAAGGTCATTTGAGGTGTCTGGAGGTCAAAGACTGAAAACCTTGTAATCCTGATATCTCAAGGTACAGTGGGAATGAAGGACACTTTTCATACGTGGTATATTGATTTGTCATATTGAGAGAAAGAACCCAGTTGTCTCTGGTAGAGGTCAAAGGTCATCTGAGGTCACTGGAAGTCAAAAAACAAAATTTTCCAAGAATTCCCGATATCATCATATGGGGTCACCAGAGGTCATAAAGCAAAATTTCCCAACAATTCCCAAGATTGTCATCGGGGTCACCATAGGTCGAAAAGCAAAATTTCCCAGCAATTCCAAAGATTGTCATACTGTATGGGGTCACCAGAAGTCAAGAGGCAAATTTCCCAACAATTTCCAAGATTGTCTGGGGTCACCAGACATAATAAAGCAAGAATTCCCAAATGTCATCTGGGGTCACTGAAGGTCAGAAAGCAGAATTTTTTGAGAATTCCCAAGATCATCATCTGGGCTCACTAAAGGTCAAAAACAAAAATTTCCCAAGAATTCTCAAGATTGTCATCTGGGGTCACCAGAGGTCAAAAAGCAAAATTTCCCAAGAATTTTCAAGATCCAAGATCCATTGGAAGTCAGAGGTCATTTGAAGTCATCAGAGGTCAAAGACCAAATGCATTGAAAAACAAGATATTTCAAGACAGGGGTGTTGGATACTTGTAGTACTTGTAAATTTGAGGGATAAACGTCAGTGCAACAATGCATCCCCATCGGGCAAGGAATCACTAAGCCTTTGGGCTTTCTGGTTATTACAGAGATTGTAGTGTTTAGCTGAAGGATTATAGAAAATGTAGCAATTACATGTAACTCCCTGAAATTTGAGCCATAAAATGACCCTTTTTTCAATTAAAAGTAATCTACCCAAAAATTCAGATACAGTTCTACAGAAATGCTATCTGTATCCAAGGAATCATTTAAGTTGAGTCAACCTTTTGAATCTACCCTTCCGATCCTGCACTTTTATGCATGTAATGTTATGTGATATGATGTACAGGTAGTTTAATGAAATTTTCTGTATTAATAGAAGAACCATAATCATGTGATTTTTATTTCAGGATATACAAGGGATGGTTTGGAGGAGAGAATAAAGGAGTGGTACTTGAGGGAGTGGATATTGATTCGGAAGAGTGAAGAAGCAGAATTTTGCAGTTATACACCTAGCCCTTATGATTTTAAGCAGATACCAAAGTATGTGCGTATGCCACCTCTGTTTGAAGAACTTGTCTACCAAGAAAGGAAAGCTAAAGGTGAAGATGTTAGCAAACCACTATCATTTCCTAAGGTGATTCCTCAAGACTTTGACTCCGAGTTTTATTTTATGGAAGATGATGAGACAATTTCAGACTATGGGAAAGAGAATGTGGACATTGACAATATTGGAGACCTCACAGAAGCAGAACAAATACTCAAGGATTACTGCAAACCAACTAAAAGTTGGGACTGGCAGGAAATATGGAAGAAAGTGAATAATGAAGAAAACTGATTCCTTAAAATTATGTGATGGAATCTGTAGTGCAGAAGGCTCAATTACAGTAAAAAAGACACACTGTCTAGCAAATGAATACAATGGATTGTTGTTGAGGGGCAAGCATTGCAACTCCTTGCATTCATAGTGGATTAAGCTTTTGGTATTTTTGTTACCAGAGTAATGCAGCTGTCATTTGTAAGATGCACTATTTGACCCCTGTGAAAGGTGCGTCATGGGTGAGTCATTTGCCACAAAATTTCGACGCAGGGTACTGTATCTTCAGAATCATCCAAATGTCTGTCACAACATGCAGAAATAGGTGCATCAATGTCAGTCACATGATATTTATGCGACATGCCCACATACCCATTGTTTCTACTGCACTTTTACTTCGTAAGCCATACTGTATTTCTATCATCAGTCACCCAAAATACATGTAATTGAAAGTGGAAGTCTCATGAGAACCCTTAATACTTGCAGAGACACAAAATTTATTGCGCGTTGATTTCACTAATTTTACATACAGTATTGTAGTATTGAATGTATATGGGGAGAATTGAATGTATCTAGGGAGAATTGCGGGAGTGAATGCTAAATGTACATTTATAGACCATTTCCATTTTTTGCCAAAGGACGTGCTAGGCCATGACACGTACTAAAACCCAGGGAAGATGCTACTGCTATCTGTAGCTGTACCTACTGTAAACAGTTTCTTCACTGCAGATGTTGACCGGACAAAAAATACTTGAGTCCACTTGAACATTTTCAAGTGAAAATGCAATTGCTTTTAAGAGACGGCCCAGCCCTTTTTGGTTTCGATGAAAGAGAAACCTATGCAGTCATGATGGCGTATGTGTGTATGTGTGTGTGTGTGCGAGTGTGTGTGTGTGTCTGTGACGCTTGCTTAGGTATGCTGTACCTCAATAAGGGAAAGTTGGACTTAACTATACTGGTATACAGAACTGCCATAGTTAGAAGGTGTGCCCTATCGTTTTTGGTGGAGGTCAAAGGTCATCTGGGGTCACCAGGGGTCAAACACCGAAAACCTTGTTAACACAATATCTCATGGTAGGAAGCTTGGATAGATTTCATACTTGGTATGTGGATGCGTTATGGTAAGAAGAATGCTATCACTGTTGGTGGAGGTCAAAGGTCATCTGGGGTCACCGGGCGGTCAAATACCGAAAACTTGTTGTTAACATTATCTCAAGACAGGAAGCTTGGATAGATTTCATACTTAGTATGTGGATGGGTTATGGTGGGAAGATGAATGCTGGTGATTTTAGTGGAGGTCAAAGGTCATCTGGGGTCACCGGGAGTCAAACACTGAAAACTTGTTAACACAGTATCTCAAGGTAGGAAGCTTGGATAGATTTCATACTTGGTATGTGGATGACTTATGGTGAGAAGATGAATCCTGTCATTTTTGGTGGAGGTCAAAGGTCATTTGGGGCCACTGAGAGTCAAATACTGAAAACCTTGTTAACACAATATCTCAAGGAAAGAATGTTGGATAGATTTCATACTTGGTATATAAATCCACCATATTGAGAAGCTGTGCCATACAGTTTTTGGAGGTCAAAGGTCATCTGGGGTTACCAAGGGTCAAAAACTGATAACCTTGTTAGCACAATATCTCAAGGTAGGAAGCTTGGATAAATTTCATACTTAGTGGATGCCTTATGGTGGGGAAAATATTTTTTTGGTGGAGACCATAGGTCATCTGGGGTCACTGGAGTTCAAACTCTGCAAACCTTTTCAACTCTATATCTCAGTGTAGAAAGCTTGAATAGATTTATGCTTTGAGGTGTTGCATTAAATCCAGCAGAAAACCCATATGAGTTTTGTCAGATGTCAGAGGTAAAATCACCAGATGCCAAAAAGCAAATCCCCAAGAATTCCTTAAGTCAAATATAAGCACAAAACTGTGTATCATTCCAGCACAAATATTAAGATCACATTCACCCAATGACTGAAAAATGTGGGACATCTTTCAGAGATGCCAAGTATCTCAGTTTTAGTTGAAATTATAGTATTACGATTTTAATCTATAATTCTGCCATTATGAAAACCTGCATCAAATACTGCTTTTTATTATTGCAGAAGATTCTCTGCCCACAAAGCAGAGGACTGTTGTGAAGTTCACTAGACAGACAACATTTGTCCTTAGATTAGGACATGTGAGCTTGCAGGAATTGGAAATTGGAATTGATTAATTAAATGCTACTATGGGTTGTTAGTTTTACAAAGAGAACTAAGTTACTGATCATTTGGATCAGATACCATTGAGCGTGCATGAATTGTGATTGCTTAATTGAATAAAACAAATTGTAAGGGTATACTCTCTCTGTTGATATCCCTTGAAGTGCCTGTATTTCTTCAGAGCAATTTATTTATGCTTGACTGTGTTAGCACAAGATGTGCATTGTCTACAGAGCAGATTTTGTACATCTACAGAAATACTGGTTCATTCAGTAGTTGGCTCAGTTTCATTACATTCAGCAAGGAACCACAGTGCCCACTGGGCTCTTGTTACAAATTTTAAAGGAAAATCCAGGCGAACAGCTCCCAGCAATAGGGAATGGGTGGTAGGGAGAGTATAGGTGCAGGAAGGTGATATTTTACCTCCCTGATAGGTATAGCAAAAGGGGTGAAGGACTAAAGAGCGCGTTTCAGAATGCTTTTTCGTGGCAAGTGTATTAGAAAACACCGTCTATACAGGTAACGGCTGCGCGTGAAGCGCACCATAAAAAAATTGAAAAATGCATAACGGCAAATACATAAGCTACTTAATATTCCACATAATGCTACAAATTAGATTGAAAGATCCCATATTGATGCAAGACCCCAGTGTTTGGCGATGTATTTCTGTTTTTCGGAAAGTGCTAGAATGGTTCCACGTATAATAACCGGTTCCTTAATAATGGTCATGAGATGGAGTGAAGCATGCGCGCGAAGCGCGCCGAAATTTTGTCATTAAATAAGATTACCATGACAAAACCTGCGTTCAGATTGCCCAACAAACCTACGTGCCAGTCAAAAGCCGTCGTTTAACTGGGTAGTTCGTAAACAGCTTTCAACTTTTGATGCTGTGCAGGCGCGGTTGTAGAGACATTTTTTATGGGGGGGGGGGAGGGCTATTTTACCATTGACCCTGGTGAAACCGGGTAAAGAGAAGGCCCGTGGCCAGAGATTCTGATATAGGGGGCTCCGGTTTGTAGCTAGTGGTGTCAACAGATAATGACAGTTTGCGGGAAGCACAGGGGATGATATCTCAAGCCGTACCAGGATCATCACCGAAAGAAATCGGACCTGCGTATGAACGTGCGCAAAGTTCCCCTTTCCTGGCGGCACCTCCCCTTTCTCTTACGATACAGAGACGTGGAATATGTAGAAAGTCTCACAAGTGAACGGGCTATGGCTATGATGGCGCTTATTCAGCTCTGCAAGCGTACATGAAGAGTTGAGTGTTTTTCGGACGATGAGGGAACCATGCAAGGATGACGCTAGAGGGGGTAGGGGTGTGTGACACCCCCCCAAGATCCACGCAGTCGGCAAAATTCTGCACTAGTCTGTAAAATGAAGGAAAGAGGGAAGTGCAAACGAAGGAAAGTTAGAGGGAAAAAAAAGAGAAAAAGGAGGGAGAAAGACTGAGCGAACAGAGCAAAGAACAGGGGAGGGAGGGACAAAGCAGGGCAAAAGAAAGGGGCTGGTGCAGACGGAAGACAGGAGACTGGAATGCATTTGTAGACGACGTTTATTACAATATTTTTAAAGCCGTAAGCAACACTTTTTGAAACTTAAAACATTCTGTCGGCAAAAAAGCTACATAGGGCTTTTCAGTATAATTGTATACTAAAGGAGTTCATCGCTAATGTGGTTTCTGGCACTGAGTCGGTTAATTCTGCACCAGTCGGCAAAATGAAGGAAACATGAGGAAAAGAAAGAGGAAAAGAAGTGAAAGAAAGAGGACAATTTCTGCAATCAGAACCCAAAATTTTCGACACACTACGCGCGCTGTAATGTCACTCCAGTTTCTTCAGTAGTTCCATTCCAAATAGCTACAATCTTGGACAAAACTGTTGGAACACCTACCACCGTTCTATCATGTACAATATGATGTCGTGCACGATTTACGAAACCCTCGTCCCCAGTACAATGTTGGGCACGATGTGTCTGAACGAAAGCGGTGCATCTCCAATTGACATTATTATCTCCAACATTGTACGGGGGAGCGGGGGTGCAGGGTGTTCCAACGAGTTTTGTCCAAGATTGTCTGAGTTGAAAAAAGTCGCAAGTAGGAGATAAAGATAGGATATTTCTTGATGCACAAGGTGAAAACAACTGGGGCCCTCATAACTGCCTATGACGTCATGTCCCAAATGTTGAGATCACTATGCATGACAAGTAGAAATTACAAGTTGGGGACGCTGTTGCGAAATTTTGCAAATCACAGCAAAGGGAGGTCCTTTACGGAAGCCAGGCGTTCACTGCGTCCAACAAAAGCAACAGTTTGCTTAAAGATTAGAGGCCATCGATGTTCTCAAAGGTACATTATCAGCCTGGGCGGAATCTCTTCACAGGCTCAATTGCTTTCTTTGCTGACTTAAAACGTTTTTAAACCGTGCCAGTTTAGTCGTTAAAACGTTTTATAGCCAATAACACCCCCTCCCTCCCTTAAACCCTTCCCACAACGGATTTCAATGGCTGAGGTCATGCTTCACATCATATCCACCACGCTCTCAAAAATGACTTTTGTCGCACTTAGTCACAACTACTTTCCGTTTTCCTTTTAAAGCTGAAATCCCTCAAATATTGCACCATTTGCTATCTATACGTCCGCCTGAAATTTCAAATTTTCGCCAAGGAGTAGGGAGACACTCGTTTCCTTAAGTCCCCTCCACCAGGCCACAGATCAGAAATGCCCACTTTTTGCCCTCTAGCAAAAAAAATGTATGTGCGGCCTTGTGTGTTACCTTTTTTCATGGATTGAGTTTTTCCCATTATTTGAGAAATGGCAGACATGAGATTCAAATTTCAAGGCTGGGTACATGCAGCTTAAAACACGTGGGGAGTGCCACTTCCGGCCATCTGGAGGGTTTGTAAAGCCAAAAATTTTCTTGCCGCTCCGCGCCAACTGATGGTGGCACTCCGCTTAGGTAGTCTTGACAAGCCTGACCCTTGACGATGCCGGCCCCCCATTTGTTACCTAGGCCCCCTAAAAATTTCATCCTAGTCACGCCCCTGGCGTAAACTTAGTACATGTATGGCAATCGTCCCAAAGCTCTTGATCGTTGCTACAGTTGCCGATGGTAAAGTTTAAAAAGATGTGGATATAGAGGTCAATAGACCTGCGTCCCGCTGGCGAGTTTTTTTCCCCATAGGATGGAAGTGGAGAATCATGCCAATGGACGAATCAGCTTAGTGGAAATTGGCCGCACCCCTAATTCCAAAATAACTGCTTTTCGACTACTTTTTTGTAATTCTGACGTCGGATTATAAAAGAACATGTCAAATATCCCTTGCCCACGTAACCCTAACCTTAAGTTTAGCCGTAACCATGATTTTGAAACAAATTTAAAAATTTTTGAAACACGAATTTTTCCATCGCCATCCTACGAAAACGAAAAAAAAAAACTTGTGTCCCGCTGGCCTCATTTTTGGTTTCCATGATAAGAGAAACCTATGCATCATGATGGCGTGTGTGTATGTATGTGTGGGTGTACGTGTGTGTGTATGTGACGCTTTCGCTTGTAAACACGATATCTCAAGAAGGGTAACTCCGAGGGATCTCATACTTGGCATGTAGATTGCCCATATAAAGTAAATGATCCCTGTTGTTTTTGGTAGAGTTCAAAGGTCATTTGGGGTCACAGGAGGTCAAAAGGTTTAAACCTTATAAACACGATATCTGAAGATGGGTAACTCCGAGGAATCTCATACTTGGCAGGTAGGTTGCTTATATTAAGTAGATCATCCCTATTTTTTGGCAGAGGTCAAAAGTCATTTGGGGTCACAAGAGGTCAAATAGTAAATACCCTGGAAATTGCTTGTAAACACAGTATCTCCAGAGGGATAAATGTGAGGAATCTCATACTTACCATGTCCATTGCCCACATTGAGTAGATGATCCCTATTGTTTTTGGTGGAGGTCAAATGTCATTTGGGGTCACCAGTGGTCAAAAGGTCAAAACATTGTAAACACTATACAGTATCTCAAGAAGGGTAACGGTGAGGGATTTCATACTTAGCATGTGAATTGCCCATATTGAGTAGATGACTCCTGTTATTTTAGGTGGAGGTCAAACGTCATTTGGGGTCATCAGAGGTCAAAAGGTCAAAACCTTGTAAACACGTTATCGCCAGAAGGATAACTGTGAGGGATCTCATAAATACCATGTGCATTGTCCATATTGAGTGGATGGTCCCTATTGTCTTTGGTGGAGGTGAAAGGTCATTTGGGGTCACTAGTGGTCAAAAGTTCAAAACCTTGTAAACATGATATCTCAAGAAGGGTAACTGTGAGGGATCTAATACTTAGCATGTGGATTGCCCATATTGAGTAGATAATCTCTATTGTTTTTGGATGGAGATCAAAGGTTATTTGGGGTCATCAGAGGTCAAAACTTTAAAACCTTGTAAACACGATATCACCAGAAGGATAAATGTGAGGGATCTTATACTTACCATGTGGATTATCCATATTGTGTAGATAATCGTTATTGTTTTTGGTGGAGGTCAAAGGTCATTTGGGATCACTAGTGGTCAAAAGGTCAAAACCTTGTAAACAGGATATCTCAAGAAGGGTAACTGTGAGGGATCTCATACTAAGCAGTTGGATTGCCCATATTGAGTAGATGATGCGTATTATTTTTGTTGGATGTCAAAGGTCATGTGGGGTCACCAGAGGTCAAAAGGTCAAAACACTGTTAACATGATATCTCAAGAAGGGCAACTGTTAGGGATCTCATACTTAGGTTGTGTATTGCCCATATTGAGTAGATCATCTCTGTTATTTTTGGTACAGGTCAAAGGTCATGTGGGGTCACCAGAGGCCAAAAGGTCAAAACCTTGTAAACACGATATCTCAAGAAGGATAACTGTGAGGGATCTCACACTTGACATGTGGATTGTTCGTATAGAGTAGATGATCCCTACTGTTTTTTGTGCAGGTCAAAGGTCATTTAAGGTCACATTTTGGTCAAAAGCTAGTAAACATGGTATTTCAAGAAGGATAACTATGAGGGATCACATACTTGGCCTGTGGATTGTTAATATTTAGCATGTAGGTCATTTGGGGTCGCAAGATTTCAAAAGCGTTTGACCTTATTAACATGGTATCTCAAGAAGGATAACTGTGAGGTATCTCATGCTTGTCATGTGGGTGATTCATGTTTGTTACAATATATCCATATGGCAAGGAATCACTAAGCCTTTTGGCTTTCTGGTTTCCGGTAAACTCTGACTTGTGCGTCCATAGTTGCAGGAATTAACGCGGAAGAATAAAAAACCTCGCTATGAACTAAGTGAGATCAAATATGGAGATTATATTGATAGCACAATTGAACAGGTGGGCCATATGGGCCACTGATGACTGTCAATGGTTTCACGAGCCTTGTCGGGCACCATTTTGGGTACGGTGTGATGGGGCAGAGCCCATGTCCCCGTTAGAGAAGGATCCCCACGTCAGAGACTTTGTCAAATGCCACGGAATCATCGGTTGGTGTGATAAATTCAGTACGTTGTCCCTGGTACAGGGATAAGTCGCCTTGAGGATCAACTTTTCCTCTGTCTCAGGGAGAAGGGGGTGGAGGAATCAAATAATACCTTGAGGCAAATGATACTTCAAACTTTAGGCCCCTACAATCGAAGAGCTACATATTGCTAAATAGCAAGCCCATGATATCGCCCACCATCTTTTTCAGTATGGTTGGTTTTTGTATGGTTTTTCATTTGTAGAAACGTATAATTATTTACCCATGGCCGGAGGTTTGGCATTTATAGGGCAAGAGGGGTGGATGACTAACAATCCAAGTTATTCCCGTTTACAAATAGGAGTCAGACAGTTGATCTGTTTTTTTTTCGCTCTCAGTGAGTAGGCCTGTTGATTCTTCTGTTTATCAATTACCTTCCGTTCCAATTTCACTAGCTATTTTTGGTGAGACCCGTCGCTCCAGTCGGGGCCTGGAGTCCCCCTCACCCCACCCCTCCTTGAGGAACGTAGAACTTTGTTGGGCACATTCTGACGCCAACCCCTGGGTTGTACTCTTATCGCACAAGGATAATTTCCTGCTATTATTTTGAAGAAAAAGTCGACCATAATCTGTGGGCCTCACTGTGGACTTGAATTGTAGGGTGGGAAACTCATGCCACAGTGTCTGCCCCCATCATCCCTACCCCTCTCCCACACACATCTACACCTGCACACCATGGGTGCTCTCTCCCGCCTTCATCGACAAAGGCCTTCCATGGAAACTTTTTTTATTGTTCATACTCCCAACATCAAGGCTATTTATTCATGGAATGCATACAAAACGAAGACTGGAGACTGGAAACCAGTTCTTTGGTCTTCATTTCCAAGTCTTCGATCTTCGTTTTGTACACACCCGTAACATGTTTCTTTACAAACAGTGGATGATGTGATAAAAGATACGGAGTGCTGAGCACTTGTTCTACATGTACTTTTTCAAAAGCCCCCCCCCCCCCGACTCTCTGGCGAAGAGCCAAGGGGCGACACCAAACATTACTCCCGACGTATGGGTTCTGCTCCCTGAAGGAGCAACGCTTGTACTATATACAACTTTTGCATGCATAAGGTTTACATGGATGGAACTCACAAGCTTTTCTTTGCGCGGTATAACAAATCTGAAGCACATTTTTCCATAGCCAAAACAAAGGAACAGAAATCCATTTGGTAAGCACTGTACCGTTGTCCATGCACAGTTCAAGAGGTGTTATATTTACATTTACATAACACTATAGACAGAGTACTGTTCACTGTACACAGACAAACTGTTACAACCGATAATGTAAAAATCAACCGATAATGTAAAAACGACCGATAATGTAAAAAAAATTTACCGATAATGTAAAAACAACGATAATGTAAAAAAAAAAAAAATTACCGATAATGTAAAAAGAACCAATAATGTAAAAAAAATACCGATAATGTAAAAAACTCTTTGAACCGATAATGAAAAAAAAATTTACCGATAATGTAAAAAAGTTCGTCTACCGATAATGTAAAAAAAAATTGCCGATAATGTAAAAACTGTTCTAAGGACGTTTTCCTATGGAAATGGAATTTTATCCAAGAAGCCATACGTTAATTCAGAAAGGTTGTAGGTCATACCCCAGGGGAAGGGGCTCTCACCCTAGTTTTAAATCGCCCTCTTACAGGTATATTTTACTTAAAAAGGTACATTGAAAGACAGCAGAAGAAATAAAGTTCACTTTTTCTCAATTTTCTAGGCCAATATATAATGCTATCATATTTCTCCTTCATATACTTAAAGCGCCCTCACTCCCCTGTTGTTCCGCAAGCTCACCAAAAAGAACATATCTACGATAAAAAATATGAAAGGATTGCAAAATATTTTATTACATAAATGTGGGTCATATTGATGTCACAACTTATTTGTATAGGTCTATGGCTCAATAGAGGGCTCCCTCTAATAAAAGTCAGATATTTCAAAAACTAAAGGAATGAAAATTACATGCTTGAAATGAGCATGTCCGAAATCCCAGGAGTGTTATTATCGTTATTCTGAAGTTGAAAGGTTATCCCTCTCACCCATTCCCCACCCCAGGGGAAGAAGGGGATGAAATCGAAGCTACTCACGCCTGATAAGAATTGCATCCTAGAGGTTATCGACCACACTTATCACAGATCCGAAGTCAGTCATCCCGTTTCTCGGTCGTAGTGGACTGCGCGGGCCGTTAAAAGGTTCACTTTTAGGGTCAGTGTCCCCAAGAGCAGATTTTAGGCATTTTAAAACACCCAGTTTTCATACTAGATGGTTACCAATTAAAATTTAGGAATATGATTCCGACTGCACTTGTTAAATGTGTACTAAAAGTTTTCCTTCCATATATCACCCTTGAGGGTTGTTAGGGTGTCCCCCTCTTACTAGATACAGGGCGCATTCAAAGCTGAAAACGCATGTTTGCCATGTAATGCTAACATTAATCCAAACCCAACGAGGGCAGCCTCCCCCAAACGTCTTCCCTAAGTTATACAGGACACATAGGCCTATCACCTTTCGAGTTTTAAGGGGTAAATTAAGGGTTGGTTAGAGGGACGCACCTTCCCCGGGGGCAAAGCGAAGCACGGCCCCAAAATTAGTGTTAGCATATATGGAAAAAATGCGTTTTTTAAACTTAACGCATACAGCGTAGCTAGTAGGAGTGACTTGTGACTCACAGGAACGGTAGGCCAATGTAGTGCGTGGCCTGGCCTTTTGACGGGGTTATCCCCTTCCCACTATCATCTCAGAGATAGGAGCCTTCTCCGGGGGTATGGCGCAACTCGCCCACGTATTAGTGAAGCCATATGTAGAAGGGAAAACTTTCACTCCACATTTAACAAATGTAATCGAAATCATATTCCTAAATTTTAATTAGTAACCATCTAGTATGAAAGCTGGGTGTTTTGGAATGCCTAAAACCTGCTCTTGGGATAACTGACACTAGAACTGGCCTTTTGACGGCCCGCACATCCCACTACGACCAAGAGCCGGGATGACTGACTTCGGATCTGTGATCAGCGTGGTCGATAACCTCTAGGGCCAATTCTTATCAAGCGTGAGTAGCTTCGATTTTATACCCTTCTTCCCCTGGGGTGGGGAATTGGTGAGAGGGATGACCTTCCTTTAACGATAATAACACTCCTGGGATTTCGGACATGCTCATTTCAAACATATAATTTTCAGTTCTTTAGTTTTTGAAATATCTGGCTTTTATAGAGGGCGCCCTCTATTGAGCCATAGACCTATGCAAATAAGCCCTGACATCAATATGACCCACCTTTATGTTATAAAATATGTTGCAATCCTTTCATGATATTTTTCATCGTAGATATGTTCTTTTTGGTGAGCTTGCGGAACAACAGGGGAGTGAGGGCGCTTTAAGTATATGAAGGAGAAATATGATAGCATTATGTATTTGGCCTAGACACTTGAGAAAAAGTGACCTTTAATTCTTCTGCTGTCTTTCAATGTACCTTTTTAAGTGAAATATACCTGTAAGAGGGCGCTTTAAAACTAGGGAGAGAGCCCCTTCCCCTGTGGTATGACCTACAACCTTTCTGAATTAACGTATGGCTTCTTAGATAAAATTCCATTTTTCCAATTCCATAGGAAAACGTCCTTAGAACAGTTTTTACATTATCGGTAATTTTTTTTTACATTATCGGTAGACGAACTTTTTTACATTATCGGTAATTTGTTTTTACATTATCGGTTCAAAGAGTTTTTTACATTATCGGTATTTTTTTTTTTACATTATCGGTAATTTTTTTTTACATTATCGGTCGTTTTCACATTATCGGTTGATTTTTACATGATCGGTTGTAACACAAACTATAACATAGCCAGTGCCGATAACTCCCTAGGGAGTCCGTATCAACACAAATGTTCTGTGCGTTCAGGCAGAGGCATGTTTTGATCTTGGTGTCAGATTACATTGGGAAGCTGGTGTGTGAATAAGAAGCTCTCATTCTGTTGTGGAAGGAGAACTGTTGTAATTGGTCACTGTCTGGAAGCTGGGCACAAGGACACTCGATCCTGGCTCTTTGAAGAGTGTAGTAATGCACTTTGTTTATAACAAAACATAACAGGTTAAAGGGCAAAGGAAGGCAAAGGCCCCATAAGATGCCCTGAAGTCCATACAACCTTAACTGAAAACAAAGAACCAACCAACACCAAACGAGCCCAGCACAATTAGATTCTATCACACTTATGGAAGAACTTGTCAATGTTAACCTAAAGCAGTACACAGATGTGGAGTTAACTACTCACTCAGGCAGACTATTCCACTCGTTAACAACTCCATGAGAAAAGCTGAACTTCCTAATGTCGAGCCTTGCAAAACACTTAACTAGCTTCTAACAATGGCCTCGAACCCGAGAATCACATTGAACCTTTAAATAATTGCAAGATGACAAAGGATTCCTTTCAAAGAGAAATTTGTTCACCTGAAGCATGTCCCCCCTAATCCTTCTCAACTCCAGGGTAGTAAGCCCAAGATGCTTAAGTCTAACATGATAAGGTAGGTGTCTCACCTCGGGTATAAGGCTAGTGGCTCTCTTCTGAACTAGTTCAAGCTTGCTCTAAAAGAAACTTGTCCTTTTCATAGAGGGGACTCCAAGCCTGGGCTGCAAAGTCGAGGTGGGGTCTTACCAACTGCTTATTCAGATTTAGTACAATTTCTTTACTAAAACTACTGAAATTCCTCTTGATCAATCCAACACCCTATTAACCCTAACGCAGCAGCAGCTGCACACTGTCTAGATGGCTTTAAATCGACTGTAATAACTACACCCGGATCCTTCTCAAAAGTCACATCACTCAGAATACTACCATTCATGTTATAAACATAGCTGATATTTTTAGGACCAAAGTGAAGGACTTTGCACTTATCTGCTTTAAAAGACATTTGCCAAGTCTGAGACCATGAAAATAACCCATCCAAGTCTTTTTGCAGTAATGAGGCATCATCCTTATCACTAACCTTCCTATAGAGCTTAGTATCATCAGCGAATTTACTAATACTAGACGTGAGAGAGCTATCAATATCACTGATGAAAATTAAGAAAAGAAGCGGGCCAAGAACAGAACCCTGTAGAACTCCACTTGTAACTTCTTTCCAAGAAGAGAAACCATTAACAACTCTCTGAGATCTACCATTGAGCCATGAATTTATCCAGTTAGCACAACTGCCCTTGATGCCTAACCTATGCAGTTTAACCATAAGTCTACCTAATGGAACTTTATCAAAGGCTTTTTGAAAATCAAGGTAAATGACATCAACACTGTGACCAGAATCAAGAGATAAGGAAACATCCTCAAGAATGCTTAGTAAATTAGTAACACAAGATCTACTCGGTAAAAAACCATGCTGTGACAGATTGAGTAACCCATTATCTAAAAGATATTTAAGCAAACAATCCTTCATTACAGATTCCATAACTTTGCACACAACACTGGTTAAACTGACCGGCCTATAATTGCAAGGCAAGCTCCGATCCTCTTTTTGAAAATTGGAGTAACATTAGCTATCCGCCAGTCAGCAGGTACAAAGTTTGAGTCCAGAAACTTCTGAAAAATAATGCAAAGAGGAACTGACAAAATCTCGGAGCATTCATGGAGAATGGCAGGATGGATCCCATCAGGCCCAGGGGCCTTACTAGCTTTTAAACTCTTCAACTTATTCCAAACCAACTCTTCAGAGAAGACAACATCACTAACTAAAGAAAAATTATCAGAATCCCAACAAGTCCCCAAAATAGATGTTTCCTTGTAAAAACAGATACGAAATAATCATTTGACAAATTAGCCATATCCTGATGATCACTAAGTAGTGTGCCTTGATTACCTTGGAGAGGTCCAACAACCTCCTTAACCTTCTGCTTAGACCTGACATAGGCATGTAAAGATTTTGGATTTACCTTACCCTCCTTGGCCAACTACTTTTCAAACTTAGCTTTAGTGTCAATAACCAAATTTTTAACTAAGAATTCCTGCTTCTTGTAGACTGCAAAGTCATCAGAATTCTTACTGACCCTATATCGACGTCAACATTTACGTTTCTTCTTGGCTGCTCTAAGTACCTCTCTAGACATCCAAATTGACCTATTTTAACCACAGCTTTCTTGAGTGGGATACACAACTTTGTAGTGTCAGTAACTATATTACGAAAAACACTCCATGCTTCAGCAGGGCCTTAGTGAGATAAACGTGCAACCCAATCTATGGTAAGAAGCTCTTTAGCATGAGTAAAGTTAGCCATGCTGAAATCTAAAACAGTTTTGTCACTACCGTGAAGTTTGCTGAAACAAAGTAACTCAAAGCTAATGAGGTCATGGTCACTAGATCCTATCTTACCACCACTAGCTACATGTCTACCCATGTTTTCATCAGTACTTAGCACCAAATCCAGACAATTATCCTCACGAGTGGGAAACAGAACATGCTGGGTAAAGAAACCATCAGACACTGCCTCAAGAAAATCCCCCCATGTGACCCACTAGTACATGAATGTCAATCAATATCAGGAAAGTTGAAATCCCCAAACACAACTGCCCTTTTCGAAGAGACCATGGGCGGCTCTAAGAAATTTTGTTTGGGGGGCAAACTCAAGTCCGTATTCAGGGAGTTTCGGAAGACCCCCCCCCAGCAATATTAATGGTCAGCTCCGGATAGTACAATAGCCTCAGTAGGAGTATGCATAGGCGTAGGGGCCCCAGGTTGATTGGGGGGCTGTAACGATCTGCCCGAAAAATAGAAACAAAAATTTCCGCGCGCTCCGCGCGCGTTCAAAATGTTAATTTACATATCATATAGGCATGCATCCGTTATCACACCGCATGCCAATTACATACAATAATTTGCCACGTTACTACCTATTCCATATTGGTTATAATTCTGAGGGAAGTTGTTACAATAATGATGATAATAATCAGTAGTGTAGCCCAGATTTCACTCTCATGGGGGTGGTGCAGGCAGTATGTGTGTGATCTCTGGTCTGAGGGAGGGGTCTAAGGGGAGGGGGTGCCCCCGCCCCTTTGAAAATTTTTTGAAAAATTAGGTGTCCATACATGCAATCTGGTGCCACATATGCTACCTTTGAACTAAAATTTGTGTTAAAAATTTACCGTACGTATTTTAGGTACTAAAAGAAAAAATAGGCATCACCCCTTTTCCCTTTGAAAATTTTTGAAAAATTAGGTGTCCTTACATGCAATCTGGTGCCACATATACTACCTTTGAAGTAAAATTTTGTGCTTTATTTTAGGTACTAAAAAAATAGGCGTCAGTGACGGGGGCATGGCCTTATGGGTCCTCAAATACACCACTGATACTCATAATATATGAGTTAAACCATTAAAAAACACACTGGTGAATTAATACCGAATATATAGGTGATGGTGCAATCCAAATCAGAACTATATTTTAATTAACAAGGAAGTTTTTTAAAGTGTCGATTTCCGTTAAGCTACATTATTGCATTATTTTTAGTAAGTTCAGTGGGTTCCCGAAAAATTCTCAGAATATTGCCCGAATTTTCACAAAATATTTTGTTGGGGGAGCTGCAGCCCCCCCCCCCCACCGCCCCCGCCGCCTACGCCTATGAGTATGGTTATTATTATGTGTTAGAACGATGCCCCATGTAGTTTTCAAAAGCTCTTCAAAAACCATTTCAGGCAGTTAGTCATGAGCTGACTTCTTTAAAAATAAATACAACCATATCAACCGATCGCCACCGTACTACCATAGGGGTGGAGTAAGAGTTAGTTAGAGATAGTTAGTCAATCCATTGAGTTTTATCCCCCAAAATGCCCAAGCATCATTCTTTATATGTTTCCCACTTGTGTTGAGGAATTGTCAGCCATCGTTATAAAGATGAAAAAGGGAAAGAGCTGTGGCTTTGACGAAATTAACTGTGACTTGCTTAAGCAAATCTTTCATGTTATTGTTACACCTTTGATTCATATCACCAACCTTTCTTTTGCTTCTGGCATCTTTCCTTCCGAACTTAAAATTGCGAAGATTATCCCTCTTTTTAAATCAGGTGATGCTCAAACCTTATCAAATTATAGGCCTATTTCTATATTACCTTCTATTTCTAAGATTGTTGAACGGCTTGTTTATAATAGACTGTATAACTTTATTTCCAAACATGATATACTTTATAAAAATCAATACGGTTTCCGAACTAATCATGCTTCGTACATGGCTGCCCTTAATCTCACTGACAAAATTGCTCAAGGTCTCGATACTAATAACACAACTGCTGCCTTATTTCTCGACCTATCAAAAGCTTTTGACACGATTGACCACACCATTTTACTCAGTAAACTTTCTTTGTATGGTATAAGAGGGATTGCTCTATCGTGGTTTAAAAGTTACCTTAAGAATCGTTCACATTTTGTTTTCTTTAACGGTGTTAACTCTTCTACACTTCACTGTAATATGGGTGTTCCACAAGGTTCAATATTAGGACCTTTACTGTTTCTTTTATATATAAATGACATTAATATGTCCTCATCTATGTTAGACTTTATATTATTTGCAGATGATACTACTGTTTTTTGCAAGCTCCTTCTGTTGATGATGTACTTCTAGTTCTTACTCATGAATTTTCTCATATTTTCAATTGGTTAACAGCTAATAGGTTGACTTTAAACATAGCAAAAACTAAGTTGTTACTATTTGATAATAGAATTTCTGACCCAACTATTTACAGTATTCATCTAAATGATACCCCAATCACACCATCACTCCATGCTAATTTTTTAGGAATTCACATTGACTACAAATTAGATTGGAAAAATCATATTTCCATTGTAAGTAACAAAGTAGCAAGAGCGAGCGGAGTCCTTAATAGGCTAAAACACTTCTTACCCAGAAATGAACTCCTGATCCTTTACAATTCCCTCATTCTTCCTCATCTAACCTATAACCTTGTTACTTGGGGAAATACTCATATTACTTCGCTCAGCAACTTGCACAAGCTCCAAAAGCGAGCAGTTAGGAATATATGTAACGTGTCGTATCGGGCTCACACAACAGCAATTTTTAAGGAGCTACATATTCTCTCCATTTTCGACCTTTATACTTACCAGTTAGGCATTTTTATGTATCGCTACTATCACGGTCTCCTTCCAAATGTTTTTGCAACTTATTTCAACTTTAATCCTGACTTTCATTCCTGTTATACTCGGGCAAGAAATCAATTGCATCCCCCTTTGTCTAGAACCCGTGTTAAGCAATTCCATGTTCGTTGTGCCGGTGTTAAATTATGGAATTCCCTTCCTTTAAATAGATGCAACTCCTTGTCCTTAGCATCATTCAAAAGAAAACTTAAAAATTACTTAATTGATATGTTGCCGTAATTCATTCATTGTCATAGGCAAGTTCATGTACTTAACCCTCTTTTGTACCCGCTTGTCGTTTTGTATTATGTTTGTTTTCTGTGTTGTTTCCTTACTTATGGGCAAGGGCCAGACTTGAAAAGATTACTTTTTCTGGTCCTTTATCTTCTCTTGCTTATTAGTTATGCTAAGCTAATATTTCAAATGTCGTTATTTTATGTTCACTGTTATTTCATTGTGGATTTTGGCTTGTTTATCGTCATTTGGAAACTATTCTTGTAAAATAAATCAATTGGAGATATAAATAAATCAAATCAAATCAAGATGAGGTTTAACGTCCCAGTTTCCAACCAATTGGTTCAAGTCGAGACGACCACGGCCTTTTTTCCAGTTGTGGCTCACTGGCTTGTTTTTCCTACTCCATTGCTTATGCTGAGCACCAAGCACAAAGGCAGTAGGTTCGGTGGAGTAAGAGGCAGGTGAAATGGGCAAGGCGGCTTGATCCATTTGTATAAAATGATCCCCACCTTTAAATATTTTATTGTTTCTTTCATTGTGTCACAGTATGTTTCAGCTTTGCCAAGAAACCATAAAATGTTGGTTTTCTGGATTGTTCTCTTAAACTAACGAAAATTTCGAACATGAAGACACTTGAAAACGATGAAACGATAGCACTAGTATTTTGGATCTCAGTACCGTTCCGAAACGATTTTTTTTTAAAGGGGGAGGGGAATTCCCCTAACTCAGAACGACGTCTCATCCTATATACAAATAGCTAGACCACTAGTCAAAAGTCTCATCACACTGAGCTTAGATTGACTGTTTGGTGTGTTATTTTAAATCAATTGAAACGACGGTATACTTTAGCACAGAGGTGGAGAACCTTTTGCTTATAACAGGCCATTTGACAGTCATAAGACCGCTCGTGGGCCAACAGCGCTGTATATTTGGACAAGGGAAGGGAAACCTCTCCTTCTATGGGAAACACGATACTTTTAGACTACATGCCCGTTACAACTTTTTGTAGACAGATACCTATGCTAATCTGGCCAGGTGACACCCGGGCAAAACTGCTTTTAGTCATGGATGATAATCAACACGGCTAATGGGTTGTGTATATAATGACCCCGAAAGCTCTGAAGTGTCTGCAAAACTATGGACATTTTACTCCAGCATTACCGCTACACTCTGTAAATGACATTATCGATGCCTAATAAGCTAATCAGATTACAAATATCACAGCTTGATCATTTGTTTTGATTGATTACCTTAGCTTGCACTAACGGCAGGTCCATTTGTTATGTCTGAAGTATATTTAGTAGCAAACAAGCAACTGAGAAAACGCGCGCGAAGCGCGCCGAAAAAATGTCGTTTTGAAAGCACTTTATTAATGTTTAACCTTCGCATTGCATTGGAAAGTTATTCACTTCTTTAATTGTAAGCCCACTCAAGGAAAAGGGAGGGCCTAACCCATCTCGTATTACATTGTTTTTTTTATTTATTATTTTTATTTTTGAAAACTAAAGGCCATGCTTTGCAAACTTTTTTTGGGGGGGGGGGGCAAGTGCCCCCCGTGCCCTATGGCGAGCCGCTAATGGAAGAGACTTTCCTAAAACTTTCGAAAAAACTCTGATTATTATCAGCACAAGAACTTAGTGAACGATAAATAATACCAACAACTAAAGGAGTGCAAGACTCATTGACAAAACTAATTTCACACCACAAGCAGTTAGAAAATTCAGAAGAAAACTTGTTGGTGACATTAACACAATTTATGCTATCCTTAACATACAGTAAAACCCCTCCACCTCTACCACAGACAGTATCAGCGCTATCTTGCCTGAAAATTTTGTACCTAAGAACCTGAATTTCAGAGATGCTGACATCGCTGTGGAGCCAAGTTTCGGTAATCCCAACTATGTCTGGGTTTTGGTATCTCTGTTAAAAGTAGGCGGAGTTATGACAAACTTTTTAGTGGTGGCAGTATACACTTTGGACATCATGGGGGACTGCTGACTGCTATCAACTTCATGTTCATGGCGGGAAGTGATAAACTAGAACAACTTGGCAACCGCTTAATATTAGTAACACTGACGAAACAGAACGTAACAATTCGTTCAATATTCATCACCATCGGAGCTTTCGACCTTTCGAATGAACCAAGCAGCCAGCGCTTTAAGTTTTCCTAAGTGTTGTAATAAGAAGCATGCCGTTGTGCATGCATCCACGTGCACATACTAAAGGCATACAGGGTCACAATTAACTGATGGAGGGTGCAGCCGTGCTCACAAGCGATTTTCGGGCAAAAATATGTAACTTTTCAGGCAAACTCGTGCAGTACAGTTTTACGGTAAATTTAAGTGATAACCAGGTAAATTGAAAGTATAGTGCCCAAACAGGAAGTTGTTACTTGGATGGAGATATATCGTAAAGTTTAATTTATTTTAATACTTTAAGATCCACTAAATCGAGGGGATATTATCGTTTATAAGCAATTTATTTGACGCAAAGGGATTTTATTCTTTGTTTGGTAGCTTCAATTTGATATCATTCACCTAGCAACATCATCAAGTCACAAGTGACCAGTGCGTGCGCAGAACAATACTTTGATGTGTAGGTTTGCGACGCCGACTCGTTTAGAGCAGATGTCGAAGTAAAAGTAAAAGAATACAGCTAGTCCCTTCTTCTACAAGATACCGCATGCAATTGAGTTGACGGGGTAGAAGTCTTACTTTTGTTACAACAATATGAAAAGTGCCGGAAGTTTACTGGAATAACCAAATATCGATTGTTGTTCATGATTTCTACATAAAACCTAACTGATATACTGTACATGTGCGTCGACACCGAGCGTCGAAAGATGCAATAATTTTTTATTTCCCTGATCACTGGCAACAGTGTTGTGGGCAGCCTGCCGAAAACCCCCAGTCTTACTGTAGATGTAGCAGATGACAAATCGCTTTGGTGTAAGTCTTATAGAAATGTCAAGAAAAATACAAGCGATGGATTATTGAGTGACCTTGGCGGTACAAAGCACATCAAAGGGATGTATCTCCATCCAAACAACTACTCCCAGGCTACCCAAACGTACGTTTTATACTCCGGTATGAGAATCCCGCCGGTGACGGTGCCGCGGGGTATGGTGGTGTGATGGGTGGGAGGGCATGGGGCACAGTGGCGTAGCTAGATATTCCGACAGATTATTATCTTGACACTTGTACGATTCAAAATTCTGGGACCTCTTTTTTTTTGCTTTCCGGGCAATTTTGAGACCGACTTTTGATTTTTTGATTTTCACGTTGACATATCGATGTGTAATTCTGCTTAAAAACATAGGCAGTGTTGTAAGTGTTTCAAATGAATTGTCTTTATTTATTTCAGAAGGGGACTAGAAATTTCCGACAGAGGCCTTCGGAGGCATTGTGGGGGGGGGGGGGCACTGCCCCCTGCCCCCCTAGCTACGCCACTGATGGGGCGCGTGACACCCCCCCCCATTTTGCAATAAAAGTTCTTGCACTGAAGGTGGACTAAATTTGTTACAAGACCAACATTTTTGGAATACAATATAAGAAGAAGAAATAGAAAATCTCGCACCATTTTGCATCTAGAGTCCTTGAAATAGGCAAAAATTTTCAAAGGGGAGAGGGAACCCCTCCCCTTAGACCACTCCCCAGGCCGGCGAAACTCCAACATCGATGTACCCCCAAATTGGTTATTCTGGCCTGGTGGTAAGAGATGGTGAGAGGAGGAATACTCCGAAAATCAAAATGAATTGTACGCTAATCATAAGCGCCACTACTAGATAAGCGCGGCCTGCATACCGTAAATGATCGCGAAAGCAATGCAAGATTCAAGTAACCTTTCCATTGGGAATTAACAGGCTATGAGAAACAGTGCAAGCTCAATGGAAAACACAGTGTACAGTCTGGAAGAAAGGAGTGAATCATTTGCAAGGGAGCACTAGCCTGCGCCAGACAAACGTAACAGTAACGAATGCTGACACTAGAAACAGGAGTACAGAAACCGTTAGAGAGAGCTGGGTTAAAGTCCCCCCTCCCAAATCTTAACTGCAGGGTAGAAGTAACGTACGTCCTAGCCCTCGCCTTCGCCCTCCCCAATGTTCAAAGATAAAAAACCCATATTTGTCCCCTCTGAGCAGATGGAATAATGTAAAAAAAATCAGTATTTTTTTCTTAAAATTTGTACATGCTGCCCCAAATTGCAACTACAGACCATATTCACAAATTTCGGAGGGGAGTGGAGACTTAACTCCCCGAGGATGTCCACCCAAAGCCGCCACACACTGAGAGCAGCTGGCAATGCCTATGGCATCTCATGCAAGGGTTTTTTAAATAGGAGGGGGACAAGCTGTTCCATTTGATAACAATGGGAGGGAGCATCCCTCTCAGTCTTGACAACTTTGCGCAATGCATGGTACTTGACTCAGAATTGGACTATCTTTGCCAAAGCTCTGAACTAAGATATGTCAAAGAATTGTCTTAATTTATAGAAATAAGAAAGTAAGTTGGCCACTCCGAGAGAGTACACATTTTTCCTAGTCGCGAATAATAATATTACGAGAGCCCATTATGGCCATAGATAAATTTTTCTAAATCTGAATATTCAAATTATTAATTTGTGTGATCAAATTATAAATTTTTTTTAATCAAAATATTAATTTTTTTAATCAAATTATTAATTCGTCTAATCAAATTGTTTATTTGATTAATCAAATTATTAATTTGTTTAATCAAATGATTTTTTTGATTAATCAAATTAATAACTCGATAATTTGCTCGCTCCCACATAGTCCATCTACTAAGTTATTCGACTAGATCTTACGGTTTCTCTCTCGGGAAACGTAAGAAGCTCCCCGTGCAAGGTCCCATCTTTAGCTCCTGACTCTCAAGATAGGCATACGAGGCGGTGGGGGGGGGGGGGGGAGGCTGCAGCCCCCAACCGAATATTTTTTTTAAATTCGGGCAATATGCGGAGAATTTTTCGGGCATCTACTGAAGGAAAAATAATGAAATGATTTAGCTAAAGGGAATCAATAGTTTAAAAAACTCCCTTGGTAATTAAAATAAAGTTCTGATTTGAATTGCATCAGCACCTATATATTCGATATTAATTCACCAATGTGTTTTTACTGGTTAAACTTATATTATGATTATTAGTGGTGTAATAAGGGGGCCATTGGGCCATGCCTCCCTCATTGATGCATGGATTTTTTTCTTTTTAGTACCGAAAATACGTAATTTTTAACACAAATTTTACTTCAAAGGTAGCATATGGTGCACCAGATTGCATGTAAGGACATCTAATTTTTCAAAAATTTTCAAATGGAAGGGGGAGGGGAACACTCCCTCCCATTAGACCCCTCCCCAGGCCGGCGATCACACAACAAAATGCAAGCTCTCCATCCCCATTAAAGAAATCAAAGAAATTATAACCAATATGAAATGGTAATAACACGGCATGTAATTGGCAAGTGGTGTGATAAACCGATACATACCGATATGTTGAACATGTCGCTGAAATTTGTGGTTACATTTTTCGGGCAAGTCGTTACAGCCCCCCCCCCCTCCACCCAAAAGAAAAAAAAAATCTGAAGGTCCTGTCGATGGCTGCGTCGGTCACGACCAGATGCAGGAGTTCCCAAAAAGGACACTCTCTGTCAGGCCGGGCCATGTCAGGTTAGAGAATTACGGTATGGGGTCAGCTTAATCCCAGGTTCTTCGCAAAGTACCATGTCTCATCGTTCCTGCCGGGCGACATCTTTCCGGAGATTAGCTCGCACTTCCCAGCAGGCCTCCCTCGGAGGACTCTGGGCATACCATTTTACCCTGGATGACCAAAGATCACGACGTTTGCATACGAACTTGTCTGGGTTCACAAGGTCAGTGGCCTGTCTGCCTCGAAGGCCGTATAAAAGACGCTTTCCGCCTTATTCACTTGCTTTCTCATCGATACTCTGATCGCTGAAGCGGCTTTTGGCCGTGCCGCCCTGCAACCTCAATACCCTCCTAGGCTTCCTTTGGACCGCATACGATGGTGTCAATCTAATACATATTAAATGTTCGACCCATAAACTAGTCTGCGGAGTGAATTTCCTATAACGTACTAGTGTGGGTATTCATGAGGGAGTATATTTACCCCTTGCTACCACCCGACAACCCTTCCCACGGGTGAGGACGGCACTGGCCCAGCTCATTTTTGCATACAATACTGATGAACACAAGGTTGACCCGATGGGCCAAGTCGCTCCGGGACCATGTGCCCCTGTACGTTTCTCCTATATACTACACTTACTCTTACTCTATATAATTAAGTTTATGAACATAGTTTAAATCAAACGTTTGAGGATCAGTAAGCCACTTGGCTCATCAAGGACCCTATACCAGAGTGAGCGTGGATGAACGCCGGGGAGATTCGTCGTCCTTTTTAGACTAATATTCAGAGGTTAACGAGGCAAGCGTTTACTAATCACTCTCAATGGTGCTCAGGCCCGTAGCCAGGAATTCTTACATAGGGGGGCACCGGCACCTCACAGGGGGGCACCGAAGAAGATAATTATATTTGCAGACAGTAGAGCTACCATATGATTAGAGTTTGCGGGAACTACAGGGGATGATATCTCAAGCTTACCACACACAGCTTAAAGGTATCGGTTTTACGTGTGCACATACGCGCGAAGCGCGCAGAAATTTCACTCTTGTGATGGACATTTTCGCCTCCTTTTGCAATATACAAAGACGTGGAAAGTCTCCACAAGTAAAGGGAACAAGGTTATGATCACGATGATGCTTCTTCAGCCTCGCAAGCGCAGGTGAAGAGTTGAGTACTTTGCGAACGGCGAGGTGACCAGAAGCTGCCATCAGGCAGTCTTGGTGTGGTCCAGTATGATTTTGTTAGGACCCAGAGGGAAATTCCCCAAATGTCTGAGGAAATAGCAAAATGGGAACACTAACATGGAGCTTTGAGCAGGACTTTGAATGACAGTGAGAGCACACCAATCTTTTCACAGTTCACAATTCAGATGGTCATTATCGTATTTCTACTTTGAACGAAATTTAGCATGAACAGAAAAAAATAAATTTTAGAATAAATTTGGGTACGATTAAATTTAGCTTCAAACCATATAGTCATTGTGTTACGAATGTTACTCAAGTTACTAGCTTACTAGATGAAAACACCTTGATACCCAGCATCTAAGTTTGAGCCTTCACCTAGCTTTGGCTAGAAAAGTTCACTGGAAATTTTATGCTAATAATGTTCATAGGCGATATAACTTCGCTTGTAGATCTGTGCGCGAAGCGCGTCAAAATTTTACAGGGAAATCGTTACCACGGTAAAACCTGTATACAGACTCAGCAAAAGCTGGTGAAAAGATAAGCCCGACGACGGGACGAAATCCCCTAAGGGGTCCATCAACCAGAAGCCCTGCTAGAAGCAATGGGTTAGAGAAAGGATGCCGAGCGCGAAATTTTTGGCGCGCGACGAAAAATTTGGGATTCTGTTGACGAAAAATTAAAAATATTTGGTTCTTATTAAGGAAAATTAGATACTTTTGGTTTCTATGGAAGAATCTGCCCTGTCCTAGACAGTTCCAGTTCTCCCGACTAAGTTACTTCTTCTACAACTGTATTGAGCCCCTTCTTTCGCAGACACCCTTGTGCAGACACAAACCTAGTTTATTGCTTAAGGTCATATCCTGATGGGCATACAAGACCATAATATGTAATCACAACATTCTTTGCACATGCTGTGTAATGTGAGCTACTCTTCATCTTTTGACTTTGATGTCAATCAAAGAGCATTTACCACTGACCAATTGAGAATTTTGCTTTTTCTCAACCAAAATGTATGTGGGGTGATGTGTGTCTGTCTTTAAGAGCAAAACCAAGACGCCGGGCAACTGGTCGCGGGGCGATCTTCCACCACCCCTGGACATTGAGACACTTTACGTTTCTTAACAAATATGTTTATCATGATGTTGAGTCTGAATTAAGAATCTTCCTGATCATAAGAGAAAGTGGATAGAACTTCTCATGGATTCAATTTTGTGTTTTTCCGGGAATCACGCCTACACGAAAGAACAAAAGCCTAATTGTGGAACCTTTACCTTTATATAAATCCAACATATCTAAAACCAGTGTTAAAGCCATATGTAGCTGGAAGATGGAAGCGCGCGTAGCGCGCGAAAATTTTTGTAATTGTATAACAAAAATGTTACAGAAAGCAAAATACGTTCATTATTTAACGACTTTTGGGATCATTTTTAGTCAAAAATCGCCTGGTGTAATACCAGAGCCATCGTTTACACGGTATTAAATTTTATTTTCGATCGATCTTCCATATGGTGGGGCACAGTGGTCGCACGGAGGGGCACGGCCCCCCGTGCCCCGGCCTGGCTTCGGGCCTGATGGTGCTCCCGGGATCTTATTTGAAGTCCCCATCCGACGGACGTGACATAGGACACTTTCCCAGGGCTGAAGATATCGCCCGGCAGGAACGATGGGACATGTGCTTTGCGAGGAACCTGGGATTAAGCGGACCATATGATTCTGTAACCTAACATGGTCCAGCCTGACGGAGAGTACTTGTAGGCAACTCCTGCATCTGGCCGTGATCGAAGCAGCCATCGGCAGGGTCTTGAGAGTCAGGAGCTAAAGTGGGGGCTTGCACAGAGGGGTTCTTACAGTTCCCGAGCGAGAGACCGTAAGACCTAGTCGATGGGTTATGTGGTAGCAAGCAAATTATCGAGTTATTGATTTGATTAATCAAAGAAATAATTTGATTAAACAAATAAATAATTTGATCAATCAAATTATTGATTTGGATTATTCAAATTACTTTGTGTTATCAAAGTAAAAATTTGATTACGAAATTAATAATGTAATTACTCAAATTAATAATTTGATTAATCAAATTAACAATTTGACTAATCAAATTAACAATTTGATTAAACAAATTAATAATCTGATTAATCAAATTAATAATTTAATGAAATTAACACTTTGATTAATCAAATTAATAATTTGATTAATCAAATTAACAATTTGATTAAACAAACTCTAATAGTTTGATTAATTACATTAGTAGTTTTATTAATCAAAGTAATAATTTGATTAAACAAATTAATAACTTGATTAAACAAATTAATAATTTGATTTAAAAAAATTACTTAATTCGATTAAAAAAATTACTTAATTTGATTAAAAAAATTACTTAATTTGATTAACCAAATTACCTCTTCCCAATTCACAACGCCAATAGCCAGACAAATCCCCGAAGGGGGAGGGGAAATATCTACCAGTACCAGGGGCGCCAAATATTGGGGGTGAGACAGGATATACTAAAATGCTTTAAGGCAATGGTAATTATGAACTTTCTAGGGAGCAAAATTTTTCCGAGGGCTGTGCCTGCCCCTTTTCCCCATTCCTTAGTTATTAGCCAATTACCAGTGAGAGCAACTACTCCCTGGATAAGAATTATGAGATAAAAACAGAGAGCGTAGTTAAGTGTATGAAAATGCTCACTTGATGAACTGAGTATTAAATCATGGTACAATATTTATACGAAATTCATTTTACAGCCTTTTCTCTCTCTCTATGTACGATGTGTCACTGTTCCCATTTTGATCCAGACTTCAATAAAGTGGTATCCAAAGTGAAGTCCAATGTTATTTCTCAGGTTTTGAATTTTCCCTTTACATAGGCGTAGGAAGCTTTCGAGACTGGGGGGGGGTGAACCTTGTTTCGGATCGCCGTCCTGGGGGAGGGGTCTTGGGGGATGGATGCCCCCTCCCCTTTGGAAATTTTTTGGGTATTTGAGGGTCCTCAGATGTAATATGGTGCAACATTTTGAACAAACTTTAGGGAAAATTACTGCAAATTTTTGACATTTCTTACAGAAGAGACAAATAAGGGGGTTTTGCCCTTGGATCTTGGGGGGAAGCATACTTTAGCCCCCCACATTTTTGACTGGGGGGGCTAAAGTCCCCAGCCCCCCTGCTTCCTACGCCTATGCCCCTTTATTGATTTTCATTTTAATTATTCCAAGAAAGTTGTGCATATGTATGATCCTGCTGCAAGCAAGTTGTATGAAACCACTTTTTGCATATTGGTAATTAAGCTGACTAAAGTTAGTCTCACCATAGTTAACAGACGTGTCTATTAACTATGGTCTCACATTATATGTCCATATGATGATTTGCCAAGTGACTGAAATATTCATCAGAAGATATTACTGGCTTGTCAGAAATTGGGATGGAGTACCAACATGTAACACTGTGAACTTCAAGATGAATCAGTGTTCAGTTGCATTAGAGGGTAGCCTGGGAGGGTCAGCGGCAATGATGACCAGAGGAAATTGTCAATTTATACCCCTATAAAGAGCTCCTAGTACCATTAGCAAATAGAAAAATTGACTCAGTAATGTGATTTTGTAAACATAATCCTACGTGGTACGTGGCTTTGCAAAAGATATGCACCATTTGGAATCTGAACGTCGATACATATCCAAGAAGTTGTACTCTTAGGGTAGAAGGAGGTGAGAAGGAAGAAGGCCATCGATTCCCTTTGACAACATGTAACCCATTTTGTGACATACCTCGATCAGTTCAGAGCCTTGGCAAAGATCATAGTTATGAGTCAAGTGATTATAAGTCTATATGATTGCACAAAGTTGTCAAGGGAGGTGCCCCTCCCATTGTAGTCGAATGGAACAAGTCTCGTCCCTAAGCTATTTGAAAAACCCAGTGATATCATAGGCATAGGAAGCTGCTCTCAGCTGTGTGGGGTCTTTGGGTGACCATCCTGGGAAGTTGAGTCTCCGGCCCCTTCCCTCCGAGAAATTTACCAGTGTGAATATGGTCTGTATAGCTAAAATATGGTGCAGCATGTTAATTTTAAGGAAAATTACTGAAAACTTTTACCATTATTTTCAGAGGGACTGAACAAATACATGGGTTTTTATCTTTGAACATACTGTATAGGGAAAGGGTGAGGACTCAGTAATTATGAAGCACATAGGGCCTATGACTTCGAGTACACAGTTCATATTTGGGGGCTTTAATTAACCCAGCACCCTCTCATATGGTTTCTGCACTCCTGTGCGTAGTGTCAGCATTCGTAGCTGCTAAGTCGGGGCCCACGTAGGCCTACGTCAGGTGCTCCCTGGAAAATGCTTCACTCCTTACTTCAAGACCGACCGTGACGACTGCATCTGCACTGTATTTTCATTGCACTGTTTTTTATGGTCTGCTCCTAGAAAGGTTACTTGCGCTCGCTGCCATCTAATTTATACCAGGGAGTTGCTATTTGACCATGTCAACCGAGCTGAGTAGTGGCGTTATGCCCATAATTTTCGTACAAAATGTGTAACTCTTTTCGATTTGAGTATCCCTCCTCTCACCATCTCCTACCATGGCCCTCAGCCCAACGCCATGGCTCACCACCATGCCCCACGTCGCCGCGGCGGTCACCGGCGAGGTTGTCACACCGGTGTATTAAACGTACGTTTGGCACTTTCACTCTACAATGTTGCCCAGAATATGCAGCGCACGAGTTCACCGAAAAGTTAACATAATTATCTTTGCCGTGAAATCGCATATGCACGGCTGCACTCTTGTGACCTCACATACCTTCAATGTGTAATGCACCAAAGCCGTTGAACCACCACTGAAAGCCGAAAGCCCTAGCGGGATATGAATATTGAATAACTTGTGACGTTCTGATATCGTATTGTCATTGATGTTACATTGATGTTTTTGTAGCCTTGGTACTTAGCATCCAACTCCCGTAGGAGCTGGATTTCAGAATCTGACCAAACTTTACTAGAGGTGACACTCACTATCGGATTCTCAGAGGCGACATCCAGGAGTTCAAGTGGTTGTAGTTTATCACTTCCCGTTCACGGCAAAAAGCATGAAAAGATTTTTTGGTCGAAAAAGGCTGTTCAACCAACCCAGGTCAGGTGACAACAGTGTTTCCACTTGTCTAGATATTTGGGAAATTTGGACAGACAATCTTCCACAGTATCGGGAAACGTTTTGTAAAGTTTGGGAAATAGAGAGGAGATTGTTATAATTACCCAAATTACCCAACAGTGATTAGGTCAGACTAAAATCCATTGAATCAGCACCAGTGAATTTTGGGAACTGGTCACTGGATCTCAGGAAATTTATTTGCATGAATCAGGAAATCCATTTCTAAAATATGGATACTGCGTGACTAATCAGCTGCTGCCCTGTTTTCAAAGCATGATCTACGTTACGTTCGGATTTATCGAGCTGAAATTTACCATTTTTACATCTCTGTTTTAAGAAAGACTTATGTGGTAGGTGGATGTGATGCTAGAGATCATCTGCGGAAAATTTGGTGAGAAAAGGCAAGTTTTTGGGGATGTGAGGGCTGATGATCTTGGCTGAGGCACAGGCGTTCGAAAAATTACATAGCCTATATATATATTAAGGGGGCCGTGTCATTCCGCCATCGGTACTTTCCGCCATAGAAAATGTGCTCATTCCGCCATAGAAAAAGTGTCTTTCCGCCATGGCGGAAAGGCACTTTTTCTATGGCGGAATGAGCACACTATTTTGTGGAATGGAAGATAAGATAGGCTGGAACTTACCAGACTAATAAATTACAGGAACAGGGCTGAATGGAGTTAAGAGATTTGTTGGAAGCATTGTGATAAGTGCTTCACAGTTGAATGAAACAGAGAGGATTGGGTTTCTTTGTAAAGGGTAGATGATAGCGGTTGTTGATAGCGGATGTGCGCAGGTGTGCGGGTCGTATCTCGACTCTCATTTTGTGTCTATTTTTCACCCTTTTTTACCTCAAATTCTTTTTACCGGTTCTAAATTTTGTTACTGGCAGGGTTTTTCTGGTTAAGTGTTACGTTTTAGGCCAAATTTTTCTTTACTGCGAGCATTGACAGTCCACTTCTGTGTTCACTTTTTAAGCCTCCTCGGTGTGGCTTACCTCTATGTCAGTCTAGTGTGTTAGGCTCGGCCTAGCCCATGCTTGTTTTCGCTATTTGTACTTACCTGGCGTGCCTACGTCGAAAGCCATTTACTTAGCCATCTACTTCTACTGGGGTTACTATTACATTTCCGGTAGGCTTTGCCGTTCTCAGGTGAGCTCTTTCCATTTTTGTCTATCATGGATTTAAGACCGTTTCTCATTATTGTGGTTTTAGGATTATTTTTTGATATAGCCCTCCATAACCAAGTTCGGTACAGCAATGACGTATTGCTGAAACTGCGGGGGATAAACACCCATTTTCAGATTCAGGATTAGGCCTATGCCTAGTATTAATGATAGGGTTGGCAGATTAGTTTCTGGCAAGCAGCTACCCTCTCTTGGTCCTGAAAATTGCCTTGGCTTATTCCCAGTATTGGGCAGACCTGACTATATCCATACTCTTCTCAGGTCTAGGCCTCACTGGTAGTAACTCAAGTCTTAAAACTAAATTCAACTCAAGGGGTAGACTCAGCAATAAGGAGGTACTGATAAGATTTCTCTGTACCATGCTGTTACTACAGGCGGGAGACCTCGAGAGAAACCCCGGGCCCTACAAGCCCAAGTACCCGTGCACCATTTGCAACCTTGCATGTAAATGAGGCCAGCAGGCTGTGCGCTGTGATAGTTGCAAATTATGGACCCACAAAAACTGTATGCAGATGTGTACACTAAATTATGACTATCTTTGTAACACCAGTGTATCATGGATATGCTGCCAGTGCGGTCTACCGAACTTTAGCTCCTCAGTGTAAAATCGTTTCGATTTTGAGCATCCTAATCCATTTTCCCCATTGGATGAAAATTCTATTCAGGCCACCATACCAATTGCTACTTCGTCTCCGAAGGCTGGCACCATCCATCGTATGTCCAGTCTCTCCCACAATGAATCAATTTCATCATTGTCAGGTGCATCCTTTTCTGGTGTCTGTACTTCCAAGAAGCACAGATCCGCGACCTTAAAATAGTTACAGTGAATTGTCAGAGTGTGAAGGGTAAAGTACGGGAACTTGCAAATCTGATCCAAACTACGGACCCGGATATTATTTTGGGTACAGAGTCTTGGCTAAACAGTTCCATTTCAAATGGGGAAATATTCCCTGATAACTATGAAGTCATTAGAAAGGACCGTATAACTAACACCACTGGAGGCGGTGTTTTCATTGCTTATAAGAATACCCTAGTTCTCACTCATCGCCCTGACTTTGATTCTGATTGCGAGGTACTTTGGGCTCAGCTCCAAATGAAAAGCAGTAGGTCTTTGTTCATTGGGTGCTTTTATAGACCGCCCAAGGACAACGACTACAGCCTTGATCAATTTAATAACTCTCTGAACATGGTTGTCAGCAAAACCAATACTTCAAATATCTTTGTATCTGGTGATTTTAACTTAGGTGACATTGATTGGAACTCAAATGCCGTCAAGGTGAATGCCTACAAGAGTGGCTTATGCCAAAAGCTCATTAACATCAGCAATGACTATAGTCTGAGTCAAATGGTGTCTGACCCAACGCATAGAACAGAGGACACGGAAAACATCTTAGATCTTGTTTTCACTACGAACCCAACTATAATTGACGATTTAATCCACATGCCAGGGCTTGGTGTATGTAGCCATGACGCTCTATTGTCGCTATTGAGTTATCAACCACAAAAGACTAAAACTCCCCACGTAGAATCTACATGTATAAAAAGCTCAATATGGAACCATTGCTTGCTGATGCAGAGAACTTTAAAAATAAGTTTCTCTCTTCTAATATTATTACCAAAGGGGTTAATGTAAGTTGGATCTTTTTTCGTGATGAAATTAAGAAATTGATGGCTACCCATATACCAACTAAATTGGTGAAACCAAGTAGGGACTTACCCTGGATGTCAAGGATATTGAAGCGCCAAATAAGATTAAAAAGCAGATGGTTTAAGAAAACTAAGCAATCGAAAAGCCCTAGAGTATGGTCTAGGTACAAACATCTGCACAAGCGACACCAGCAAATGATGAGGAAAGCCTATCGTGATTATATGAATGATGTTTTGACGCCGAGTATGGAAGATAATCCTAAAATATTCTGGAGGTTTGTCAAGTCACTCAAACGGGACAGTGGGGGGATTGGAGCTCTTAGAGATCAAGGGCAACTGATATCTGATAGTAAGGGTAAGGCGGACTTACTGAATAATTACTTTCGATCAGTGTTTACAATCGAGCAAACTCATGATATACCTAACAAAGGGACCTCCCCGTTTCCCCTAATGAGTAAATTCAAAGTCACTAATGAAGGTGTACTTAAGCTACTGAACGATCTCAACCCTGCTAAAGCAGCAGGCCCCGACGGCCTTCCCTCTCGTATCTTGAAGCTGCTAGCCAATCAGATTGCTCCAGTCCTGACTGAGATCTTTAACTGTTCCCTCTGAAGCGGAGAGTTACCAGAGGACTGGAAAAAGGCTAACATTACCCCAATTTTTAAGAAAGGAGAGAAAGTTGATCCCAAAAATTACCGTCCGGTATCCTTAACCAGCATATGTTGTAAGATTCTAGAGCATATTGTCCACAGTCAAGTGATGCACCATTTGGACAACCACCAAATCTTGTCCGACTATCAGCATGGTTTTAGAAAACGAAGATCTTGTGATACTCAACTAGTCCTAACTGTTGACGACCTGGCCAGTGCCCTAGATAAACGTAAACAAGTAGATGTTGTCATCCTTGATTTTAGCAAGGCATTCGATACGGTCCCCCACTCTAGATTAATCAACAAATTATACTATTACGGTATAAACAAAGAACTTGTTGGTTGGATTAAAGCCTTTCTGTGTGGGAGAGAACAGAAAGTTGTTCTTGAAGGCCAGTCTTCTTCTTTTCTCCCTGTGGACTCTGGTGTACCCCAGGGTACTGTTTTAGGGCCCCTATTATTTCTATTATATATCAACGACCTACCTGACAACCTTAAGTCAACCACTCGGCTATTTGCGGATGATTGTCTCTTGTATAAGACTATCTCAACCACCAAGGATTCTGAGGATCTGCAGAAAGATCTTGATACCTTAAATGCTTGGCAAAGCAAGTGGCAAATGCGTTTCAACTCTAGTAAGTGTTATGTTATGCACATCTCATCAGGTAGATCCACCACCCATTTTAATTACAAACTGGGCGGTCAGACTTTGCAAACTGTTCATTCTTATCCTTACCTTGGTATTCATCTCCAAGATAATTTGAAATGGGACACCCAGGTTGCTCATGCAACTACAAAAGCTAGTAGGGTCCTTGGCCTCATAAAGAGGAACCTTTCCAACTGCACCGAGCAGCTCAAAGCCACTGCCTATACCAGCTTAGTCAGGCCCCATTTAGAGTATGCTACACCTGCTTGGGACCCTCACCTTCAAAAGCATTGTAGCCAGTTGGAAAGGGTGCAACGTAATGCTGCAAGGTTCGTCACACATAACTATAGTAAAACGGAAGGAACGGTCACCAAGCTCCTCCATGATCTCCACTGGACGTCCTTGCAGAACAGGAGGTCTGCCTCCAGATTAACCCTATTGTATAAAATTAATCAGAACCTTATTGACATACCTAAAGAAAACTTCCTAAAACCAGTGACACTGCAGGGCCTTCGGAGAATGAACACGCAAAACTTCCAACAACCTGCGTGTCGTATTAATGCTTACAAATACTCCTTTTTCCCAAGAACTATAAAGGAGTGGAATATGTTACCTGAAGGGACTGTCAATGCAAGTAGTATAAATTCGTTCAAGCATAATTTACATTTTGATTAAGTCATATCCCCTCCCCGCACACCTCTGGCTCATATGCTCTACCTTTTTTTAGAGCCCTGCCAGTACACGAGAAGAAGAAGAAGAAGAAGAAGAAGAAGAAGAAGAAGAAGAATAAGTCACGGTTGGCTATTTATAAACGTTGGGTTGTAACTTGAATCAGACAGGTAAACTAGGCATAGGCCTAGGACTATAGGGAAGATTTATTTCCTAAGGACTAGCTCAGTTGTAATAAGTAAGGAAGGATTTAGGCCTATTCCTCATAATAGGTAGGCCCAGTGGAATCAAGGAGTCAAAAGAATAGATTAGGCCTACCTTCCACATGCACAATCGCTGCTGTAGACCCATATAGACACGAAGTACTGTACTGTAGTGTAACGTTACATGTACGTAGGCTGAAGTATCGGTATACAAATGATGACTGACGTGATAATTATCAGTGCAACAATAACACAGGGAGGACGTGAATATGGCGGCTGATACGTTATGAATAGAGGTAGTCCTCAGTAAAGGCCCGTGTACACCGTGTACACGGTCCTTACTCCGACTCATTGAAGACCCGGGGTCTTCGACCAGCACAGTGCTGGTCGAAATTGATTTTCTTCTTATTGCAAAGTTAGGACCTAAAGTCTTAATAAACTACCATAACTTTTCCTTTCCATGTCATACACTTATATTGCAATTGTTTTTATCACTTTAAACCTCGGAAAAGTTCCGAAAATTTGGAATAAAATCATCAACTTAGCCGCTTCTTAACAATTTAATGTAGCGCTCGAAATATTTGTTGACATCTGAATGCCGTGTGCATAACATTGTGACGTCACGCACAACACTTTGATTACTGTAGTTCCTATGCATACACATGGCAACTGCCTCTGCAGGCATTCTATCTTGACGTAACGACGTAGCTTATTAGCATACTGTTGTAAACAAAGTTCCAAAGTCACACAGTAAATTTTACAGAGCGAAAAAGTTGCTGATTTCATTTCATATTTTTGGCACTTTCCAGAAATTCTCGGTGATCCAGAACAGCTGCAATACTCTTGTAAGATCTGGAGAAGAAAATTCCTGGTTGTAAATTAGGATTTTTCTTTCAGAATTTGCTGTGAGAAGACAGAAAATTTCAACCATTACACAGACGGCCGATCCCCCTGCTATTTTCAATGGTCGGTGTAAGGACTGTGTGCTGTAGGCGAACTACCACAGTCCTTTACTGAGGACTAGAATAGAGGCAGAAGGGGATGAAACGCCGCGTTGCCTAATATTCTATACTATACTCAATATATTTCCTTTCATATATTTTGGCGAGGAGTTCAAGTTAGCTCCATTTCGATGAAAAAGGCAGTTGCCGTTTTATGTCCAATTGAGCCCCCACCCTATAGATAAAAAATTACCACTAGACTTGCAACCCCATATTTTTCAATGGAATGGAACAACCGGACGGATAGTGGCCATGATCCGAGAAATGCCCTACCTTGTTAATATATATATGTATAGTGTGTAGTATATGTATGTAATGTTTCGAACGCCTGTGGGCTGAGGTCGGCAAATGAGTCGAAATATTGTATGTAGGGGCTAGGCCTTGGCTATACTGGGCAAGGGCCCAGAAATAGTGTATAGGCCTAGTAGGCTATGGGAACCTAATGTTGGGTCCTGTTCAAGTGCGAAGGTAGGCTAGCTGAGCCCTTGAACAGGACCCAGCATTACAGTGGTGTTCCGTCGAGGTTGACAGTATGGTCGGTGCTTTACCTACGCTCATCGTATCTAGATTATAGTAACTTATCGCCGGATCGTCGAGCAGCACTTTTTCAGGCAAGACGCCCAAGCAGATTTTATTATCGTCAAGCAGAGCGAGTACCGTCAGCTGGTAACGTCGGATAATTTGCATTACCGTCGGCAATAAAATAGAGTTCAATAGAGACGAACAATGGGCCGCGGTTTCTGCCCCTGCCAACAATGGCTGTGCAGAATAATAGCTGGTAACTAGTGTTCGACCGATTATGCCATAATCGGTAATCACCGATTACCAATTATTCAATTACACAATAGGGCCGATGCCGATTACCGATCACCGATTATTTACATGTATAGGAAGGTCATGGGCCATTCCACGTGACGTAAGTCACAGCATTTGCTGAAATTTTAGTGGAAAAGCCCCCCTATGGACCATGAAAGGAATACTAGTATTCCAAAAAGCACTTTTTCCTTAAATGTCCTAAGATATCTCTCTTCTGAATTTCACAAATCTTCAATTCCACCCTCGTGCTATGAACAATAGTGCCCTCAATAAACGTCACGTAAGTCACTCAGAGAATTGCAATTTTCAAGTTAATAACAGAAGGTGAGAATCCTGTGAAGTGTTAGGCAGGAAGAGATAATTAGGTTTAGGATTGGTAATAGAAGATAATAGTCTATGTAAAACAGGTCAAGTCGAGTTCTTAGAATTTTTTCCCGAGACGGTACAAACAGATGTTTGTCGTCACGTAAGTCACAAAATGGCATCACGTAAGTCACAAACAAACAGTTTCCAACTAACTAGTCATTTGGCTTGTTACAGGAGACAGATTATGCTATACATCTGACCTAGAATTGTCATTTATGTGAAATAGCAATTGTATCTAGAAAGACAGGGTCAAAATAATTTCATTCCAGTGCATTTAAAAAGAAAATGTACTCTCCATGGCTGCCCTTTGACGCTTATACTGCCAGCCATAACTTACAAATAATTGTTCCAAGAAATATTAATTTCAGTTGAGCTTTTTCCTCTGCTATGGAAAGAGTGCAATAATCCTAAGAATACTTGGGTGTTTACTTGTGTTTACATTTTCAGAAGTAGTATTAACATAGATAGAGAAAAAGAACTAATTTTAAAGAGATTTTACAATTCACATCTTTTTGCGCAGAAGTACATGCTCTGGTACAGAAGTCTTCCATTTTGTAAGGCATTTCCATATGTGCTCATTGTGTAACAGTGGTATCATTGACTGATCATTTTTGTTGTCTTTCTCTTTTGCATTTTGTTTCTTTTCTTGTTTGTTACTGTAGCTTCTGAAGATCCTTGACAGGAAAATTTTCACCAATTTAGTTTCAGTCTTAAAAGTTTTTGAGAGCAATTTTGACCAGAAACTGCAAACTGAGAGAAAAATTAGGTAAACTGTGTGCTTTAGATCATTCAGCATGGTCAAGCCAGAAAGCTGAAAGAAGAGTACTGGCAGATGTTATCAAAGTCAAGTCAGGGCATTTTTAAATGTGATTAGCAAAAAATGGCTCAGTGAGCATGACATAATAAAGACAAATGTAGCCAACAATAACTGTAAAGTCTTGTTTGACCAGATTCATCAAATCTAGGCCACACTCTCATTACTTGTACAGGGTCCTCGTAATTCACTATACATGACATGGCTCATCTAGGGGAGACCTGTAAAAATGAATATGAGAAGGGCCAAACAGAGGCATACCTACAGTATACTTTTTTGTAATTCGGTGTATCAGCAGATAATTACATTCCATAGGTTTCCATTCCCTGCAACTCTTGAGAAATCCTTGTACAGTAAGTTCAGTAACTACTGTAAAATGGCTTTGATGAGAATGGTGATGATTGTTGGCAAAGCTGAACTGTACTAAGAAATTTTCCATATTAAGTGATTTTTATGAACATATTGCAATGCATTGCATCCCTCCAAGGCTAGTACAGACCAAGACAGCCCTTTTTCCTTCCCCTCTTAGTATGCATCAAAAGGACAGTCAAATACATACAGTAGGGTTTTGTTGTGGTGCCTGCTACTGTACTAAAATTATGTGAAAATGGCATTTAAAATCTTATAATGCAATATTCCACAGTTTAGAAAACATGATAAAGGTGTACTGTGCACTGTGTACAGCCACTACAAGACCTCTGAGTGAAGAGTAGTGAGGATACATAGCAGTTTTAATTTGTTGGATGTGTTTTAAACTAGATTGAAAATTTGATGTTGGGTAATTATTGTACCCTACTAGCCTGTGTAAGTGTGTATATTGCATTCATCAGAACCACAAGGGGATTGAGTCTCCTAAGCAATACCTCTTTGAATGGTGGTACATCTTCTTGATACTCACTTCCATCTGTATGATCTAAACATACTAAATGGCATTTCAAATTAAGACAGAGAGTGCAATAATTTGTTTCATTGCCATTTTGCAATTTTAAAGAATACATTTTGGCTTCTCTTAGGTTTCAATGTACCCAGGTCAAAATCAAATGCCATACAATTTGGCTTCATCACTACAGTTCTGAGTGTGGTTTTGAAAATACTACACGATGGCTTGAGACCAAATCATGGGACTATTAAAACACCTGAGGAGTCTTTGAAGTGCTAGGATTGGTTAAAAATAAGTGATTTCTTATATGCATAGAGGGGCAGAAATGCCAACTATCATTCACTTATCATATTGTGTTAAGGTGCTAACTTGAAACTGTCACGTAAGTCACGCCACCCCTTGTGACTTACGTGACGTCACGTAATTCACACTTTTCAAACTTTAATAGAAAAGAAGTTTTGGAATCAAATGTTTCCAAATGATGATAAGTTACTATAACCCCCCACCCTACCTTTGCATATGTATTTCATCATTGTCTCTGGCATTGCCTATTTGTTGTAAAAAAACTTTTGCATGTTTTTTTGTCACGTAAGTCACAGTGACAATGACCAGATTTAAACATTGTGTTTGATCCACATAGCTGATAAATTATGAGTGCAATGCTCAAGAAATGAATAATGGGATAGCTTTTCAGAGCTGCAATCAAGAAAGACATGTTCTATTTAGTTATTTTGCTTCATTTTTCTTCAAATTACCTTCTACCTATAATTCAGTATTTTAAGTGTTCCATATCTAAGACATTCTTTGGTGTTGGCACTTTCCAAAGGAATGACTGAATCCATGCAAGTTTTACTAAAAGTGAAAGTTGCACCTGTCTACTAATCTTTAGAGTTGAAATTAGACACCTAGTACTGAGTTCTAATTTTACCCTATCAGGACCACTTTTCATGGAATGGCCCTCATGTTTTCTCGCCGTCTGTCGCATATTTCTAACTTTGTACACACACCATAACATAACCTTCACACTGGAGATGAACAATTAAGAACAGTTCCCTATGTTCCCTATGAATAGAATATTAAATGTTTTTGAAGGATTTCCTCTCCAAATACTACAGTACTGTACAGCCCAAAAGTAATCAGGAACCTGCGTGTATTTTACCGCGCCGAATTTGCGGGAGAGCGCGGGGAAAAGAGCACTTTCTTTTATCTAAAAGAGTGCATTCCACTCAGATGTCGCAGGTAAGTACCGTTGCGCTCTTGTGGTTTCGTCGACCTTGGCTGTTATTGTCAGCTGTATAATCCCATTAAAGACTGCTTACCGACACACAATGGGAATCACAGGCTTGGAGTTTTAATACCAAGCTGTCAACAGTTAAAACCCTTCGTTGCAACACAAATTTTCAAAGTGGATACTTGATAATATTCGTTTTCTTTTTTCCGTCCGATCTTCCGATCCCGAGAGTATCCAGCGAAGTGCTGCCTTTGAGGACTTTGGTCTGTATAACTAAGGAAATAAGGCGCCTTTAACTAAACGATATTTGAAGGTGTCAACATATAAGGGTCAAAATCTGACGAACGGAAGAAAAATAGCTCAGCTAGCCCTGTTCACTGCACGGGAAACACAGTATTCAATACCCAGGTTACATGCAATATCTTGTTCAAAAACTTGTGGCGCAACGATTATGAATTACTGTGAGCCACGTGGAACTTGTGCAATCGAACCATGCCGGCCTGTAACTTCACGCCCGTTGTTTAAACGGAAGTTCTGTTTTACAAACTTACAACTTTAATGTAGGTTGTAGTGGTATAAAAGCACATCCGTTTATTTATATGCAAGATATGAATGACAAATATACGGTTTCACAAGCAGATTACAATTCTGAAAGGACATGGTGTTTATCCTGGAAATATTTCCATAAGAATTTTCTCCCAATACTGTAACTGCGGCGTTGCACGGCCTTAATTTTATCAATACACAATCAATGAACTCATCACTTTCGGAAGGTATTCTACTCCTGTGAATCGAGTTACTTGAGTTAGGCCCCCTCCCTAAAACTTTTAGAGGCGGAAAGCACCACTCGTTTAGGGGTGGAAAGTTCTTGACTTTTTAATTTTATAGTCCGGGCAGTGGATACCGTTCATGTTGAAGTACGTATTTGTTTATAAGGAATGTACGTCACTGCTCACACGAAATCGCTAACAGCAGGTTATTGCGGTAGGCCTACCTATCATTAATGCAGATCTTACCAGTCTTGAAGATACTGACAAAGTCCAAGTCCACACAACAAAAGTGTAATCCAATTATAATCCAGTGAATCGATGGAAAAGATGGTAAACTTCTTTGAGCCCGATCCTCAAGTCCCCCCAAGCCTTGCAGTGTCCAGTTCCACAGGTGCTATCTGTATGTATAGCGGTAGGGCTATTTTTGCTGGAGCGGGGCCGTTTTGGCCTTAGAAATACACGTATATAAGCCGAAAAATTTACCCTTCTATTTTCACACAGAAAAGAAATTTTTCTCGAGCCCCAGGCGGAATGTATTTCCCTAGCCCTGGCTCGTACGCCTATGTCTTCCTCCCGCTACCCGATCTCCCGCCCTGTAAAGCAGAGTAGCCGGTAGGACCTCAAATGGGCGGCTGGTTTGCCGATACTGAGCTATTTCGCAAAAGATTTGGCAAAAGCAATCTCACTTTTGAAGAAATGAGTTTTTAAAGAAGACCATGACACTTTTTACTTTATTGGCGCCGTCTTGGTTGAAAGCATTCCGTTCTCCGGAAGATAAGGCCCTGTTCCACTTACAGAAACGTGATCAAAGGTACCGCTACGGCGCTACCGCAGATGTCTGGCGCAGTTACTATATGATTGACAGTTCCCAGGTCTATAAACGTCCCTGGGAGTTTTGCACCTGTTAATTAGCCAGACCAAGTATGTATAAAACAGACGAACAGCATACTATGGCCTGACCAACCAGGTTCTTCTAGTTTGACCAATCGGGGAGTTGCACTGCTAAAGAGCCAAAGAACGTACTACATTTGGATAAGTTTTCGGAGATTTCCATTAGCTTCTTGAACTCGTCAACTTCGCCCATGAGTCATTGGACCTCCCTCCTTTTTCACATACATGACGCGTGCAAAATTTCCATTGGCTACTACCAATCACCGTTAATGACCAACTGTTAAATCCCGCCCAACTAGTCTACACCTACCTCTTGCAAACATAACAGCACTGTCAGACTTACTGACTGTCTATAATTAACGATCGTACTGTCACTTCAGCATGTAGCCTTATAGTGGTACGTACGTACAGTAACCCAATGAAGTAAATTTCAAATCCTTGGTAACACACTGCTCTACGTATGTTATGAACCAGCTGTCATGGGCCAAAATTCAGCATGCAAATTTTCAGCAAAATCAACCATTACGAGCTAAATTTTGTACCTTAGCTTTTTCATGGGTGTAGAATAAGTCTGCTCTTTAGAAAAGTATTCGGTAAGACTTTGGTATCGGACGAAATATCCCATATGTGTAAATACCAAGATGGCGCTGGCTGTCGAAGGTTGAAAAGAAAATCCGAGGCGTTATGTGTGATGTCACGTAAACGTACCATGACTAATTGGGCATACGACTTCCAAAAAAGGTTACGCAAAAATGGGCGCTGGCCGCTTATGAATGAATGAGTATTAAACCCTTAGCTGTGATTGGATATTTCACGTAAAAGGAGCTGCGATTCCCAGGCATTTGCAGCGGCCCTCATAATAATAGCATGCAACATATGATACAGTATGTGCACATAAAGCAGTACAGTATGAGGCCGATGTGTGAACGAATGAATGGTATACGTGTCTAGACCTGCAGGCTGGGCCCTATAGTGTATACAGCGTGTGGCAGGAAATGACAGTGCAGGTGCGTTTTCCCAAGGGCCGGGTTGATCGAATCATGTTAGCACAGTATGCCGCGGGTGAATTTTAGGGGGATCTCGGCAATATTGTATTGCACTTCCTGAGTCAGAGATTCAGAGCCGAAGTCTCAAAAATTGATTGCCGAATTTTTCATCTTCATTCACTCACTGAACGGACTATAATTGGATTAATGTTTTTCCCAAGGACTCGGACTTCAGAAGTTTTGTTCAGTAGGTAAGATGCAGAATTTTAGCAATCGCGTCGTAGAGGATAGGGCAGTGGCGTAGGAAGATGTTTGACATGGGGGGGGGGCGATCAGAACTTACAGTGAAAAGAACTAAAAGTAGCCTGCATAGCTGCTCCATTGTCTGTTCTATAGATGTGATAATTTTCCTTCAGTAATGAAACTATTACATGGATAATAAATAGAAAAAAAAACATGCTGTAGAACAATTACATTGGAAAACTTTACAAAACAATGCGTCCTATTCCCATTCTTGGCGTTCGCCGATCGAGGCACTTGCATCATTCGTTACCTTAAGCTTTCAGACTCCTTGACAGTAGAGGCCTTATTGCACTTCATTCCTCACCACAGCTGTTAACCAACGAATTTCTTTTATAGCAGTATTTAATTTACATACCTCAGCTGCATGATATTGTTTTTCTTTTATAGTCCCCCGTCAATACCGACAAGCGTTTAATACAACTGTGATATATATCAATAATACAGAGCTGCAACACCTTCATCTCCCTTAAGCTTAGGCTAACAAACAAAATCCGCCGGCAATAAGTGCAAACTTTATTTCAACGGCTTGTTCAAAGTTGCCCACAGTGTACCAAAATATTATTTCTGTTGCCGGCGTTCTTTTTCACGAAACGGCTTCGAAAATTCTAACCTTTCACTTTATCAGAACTCATTCCATTCTCTGCTTCATTGACAACAAATTCTTGTGGTCATGTATGCGAGTTTTGTATTTGTTGATTTGTACGAAATTTCTTTGAAATCTGCGTGTGCAATTTTGTGTGAATTTGCGCGGTTTTCCACGATCGTAGAAAAAATTTCTACCGGAGTTAAACGATCACGGCACTGACAGCAAAAAGCCGTCGTGCCCTCGATGTTTGCCGCTGCGCCCCCGAAAAACACACTCGCGCAACGGCAAAAGTTGCCGTCATGCCCGTTTTGATTTGCTTTCGGTGCCCTCCCTTTCACTTTGCACATCCCAGCGTCTGCTACCTTACCGCAACATAAATCAGCGATCATCCTTCCAGGGCTGGTCATGAGAATTTTTCAGGAGGGCAAGCAACTGCACGCCTTGCTTTAGCTGTTACACTTCAAGGCGGGCAATTAGTTGCCCACCCAAGATTTTAGGTGGGCAGTTGTGTAAATATAAAATTTGCATGTAAATTTATCTTAGCTAAGAGCATGACAGTATTGTACAAACTGAACTGCAAAGAAACCTTGTTGCATAATAAAAACAAGAATGAGGATGAACACTTCCATGTTTAACTGCAATACTGTAACTGCACAAAACTCAGGCTTGGCTCAATCGCCCCATGTAACCAATGAGGAGGTTTTGACATGAGCAATGGGCAGTACGTACCACAAATCACCTGGAGCACAGATCGTGGGGGTCATGAGGCAATAACCCACTCTGAAAATAAATGTTAGGGGGAAGCACCACAAAAACAGTGGCGCCATGTTTTCTAAAATCATGTTATAAATCAGTCAAAAAATGAAAATGATTGATTGCATCTCAACTTGCCACAAATACCCCCATTAGCAACACCATGGCACCCTTCAGGGTAGAGTTGGTGCTCTATTCCCTTCTACCATATGCACCACTGTAGACACTGGGTATACCAAGTCCAGGGTAACATATGGCAGAGCCACTCCATGAATGATGCTAGTAAGGGTCCAAGGATTAACTGATATCCATACAGTAGGGCCTATACCAATATTCCTTCTTCGATGGTATATACAATAGTCAAGGCACGGATCCAGAAATTTCGATAAGGGGGGGGGGGCTAAAAGCCCCCTTCAGTATTCTCTTAGATTAACATTAAATGCTAATTTTTGCGTATTTGTTATTGTTGATGTGGCGAAACAGGAGGGCTGAGGCCGGGAAGGCCCCCCTCCCTTGGATCCGCACCTACTGTAGTCGGACCCAGGCCTACATTCCGGAAAATGGCAGTGACAAGTTACTGTAGATCTAATCTCAAAGCTTTGTGTCCTTCTTGTGAGTAATTAAGTGAAGTATGCACAAAAATCATACTTATTCCCCTTTAACATAATGGGTATATACTTTGATCATTATCTTATGACAGGAGTGGGAGAGCTAGGTTGGGGCCATGGGCCACAGTGTTTTTGTCTGGTGGTAACTGATGAATCCTCCACCCCCACATAGCAACAGAATGAGGATTTAGAGTGGTGTTATGTTCATGTCACTTTAAGGACTTCAAGAGACCAAAACCATAAGCTTCTCGTAACAGTAATATGTATGGCAAAGGCTTAGAAAATATTCAAGTTGGTTTGACCAGCAAAGACCTATTCTGGCCATAAATATGTCTAACTCTCATACCAACATCTCAGACAACATTTGATAACACTTTGAAACAAAAACAATTGGTAAATTTTAGACCTTGTAGCTCTACGAGTAAGCAGACAACTTCTGCATATTGCAGCATCTTAGTAGGCCTATCCATGTACACGTTAGGCAATGGCAAAATTGCAAAGCCCCTCTGGAGAAATGTGCCTCGTGGTGAAAAACCATCCAATCAAAAATTGTCAGTATTATGTAGATACGTGTTATCTCATCCCCACGTACGTAGTATGTGGGGGATGAGATATTGTGCTTCGTTTACCATTGAAAAGTGCACACATTTACTTCTGCCAGTCGCCATAGCAACCATAACTATGGAAATGAATGGTAGGGAAATTTGGGGCTTTATGACCGCTACTCAAGGGTGGGGCAAAATGAAGTGGTGAAGGTCCTGTTTCCTGGTCATGTGACCAAATATGCCTAAAATTTGGGTCAAAGGCTCAGATGGTCAAATGACATTCACAAGGTCAAAAGTGTGTCGTGAACTCCTCCTACACTAAGAACAAGATTGAGCCCAAACTTGGTGGGCGGGTGCATAGTCCTTGGAACTTGTGCCTGACATACCCTCAGCAGGATAAGTCAAAGGTCAACCATCAAAAAAGGTCAAAATAAGCAATTTTCCAAATCTGGCTATAAAACCTGAATGCAACAGTAAATGGCCCTGATTTCTTAACATAGCTTTCGTATTGAAGCGCTCTTTGCACAACTTGACACTTGTTCTTCTGAGGTCAAAGGTCACGAGGTCAGAAGGTCAAACGACAATTTTGGGGTCAAAAGTGTGACGTGCACTCACTTAAAACTGAAGGTACTAATGACCCCAAACTTGGTGAGGGGGTGCATGGCCCCTAGAATTTGTGCCTCCAATATCATCAGCATGATAGGTCAAAGGTCAGAGGTCAAAGGTCACGATAGGTCAAAATAAGCAAATTTTTAAATCTGGCTGTAAAAGCTGAACGAAACATTTAACGATCCCCATTTCTTCCCATAACTTTCTGATGGACACCTACTTTACACAACTTTACACTTGACCTTCTGAGGTCAAAGGTCACGAGATCAGAAGGTCAAACGACAATTTTGGGGTCAAGAGTGTGCCGTGCGCTCACTCAAAACTGAAGGTACTACTGACCCCAAACTTGGTGTGGGGGTGCACAGTCCTTGGAATTTGTGCCTCCAGTACCCCCAGCATGATAGCTCAAAGGTCAGAGGTCAAAGGTCAAGATGTTCAAAAGCACATTTTTTTTTTTAAATTTGGCAGTAAACACTGAAAGAAAAGGTAAATGATCCGTTACATTGATCACTGTCTTTTCCCGACACTCAAAATTCAGTTTTCACCTGCGGTTTAACAAACCCCACCATAAAAGCCACACAATGACATGATCAGATGCACACTTATCTAAGCTTCTCTTGCTCAAAACTTGACCACCTCTAGTCTAAGTAAAAACCCAGGCCTTGAGTGAACTGTGATCACGCGTGTCAAGCATGACTAGTTCTTGGCGCCATAAAAGTAAAACTATACGCGTGTCCCCACCGTAGTAAGTCCAAGCGCATCCCAGTGTGAAGCATAACTAAGTACGCGCACGGTGGAACTGATGTTAGGCCTAGGCCTAACTTAGGCTTAGGTTACGCTAAATTATTAATTTAATAACGCTAACAAGCTAGGTAGGCCCTAGGCCTAATAGGCTTAGTTGAAATACACGCATGGTTAAGAACTTTGACCAAGTTTGTGAGCACTGTGGCTCATCACAGAATTTTGGCTGTCTATAACTCTGTTGCTTACCTTCTCTTGAAGAACTACCTAGCCTTATTCTTCTCTTGCATGGCAACAACGACGTACGTGTGCATCGCAGGGGCCAAGTTCAATTCACACACGCACACGCAATGCACGCACGCAAGTACAGTCGGTATGGTGTGAGAGCGACTGCGCTGCTTTAGTACACTGGATACACTCATACACTGTAAGCAGCGCCAAGTTCCAAACAAATGACATCACAAATAGACCGTGTGAATCATGCAGGCTACCTTTGATCTGGCCACCCGGCAGACGGCGTGTGTTGTTCCTGCACCCACACTGACTGTACTCCAGGGTCCGCGATACTTTTTTCAATTTCAGGTGCTATTTTCAAAAAAACTAGCCCCCCAATTCCATTTCGAGTGTTACTTTGGGATTTTCGGGTGCTATTTCCTATTCATTGATAAATGGCCCTAAATGCATTTATACTAAAGACAGCAATGGGTTTTCTATAAACTATGCACACACTAACTACTTCCCTTCAAGTGCGATAGAACAGACAGGCCATCCTGACATTGCAAAAAAAGACGACTGTGTTGGGATGTGGTTAGCTATTTCCATCATGGGCCATTCATACACAGTGTACGCGAGTAAGTGTGAAAGCGTACACCCCCCCCCCCCTTGTACGTACATAGTGCAATAGTGCTATACACACCTGATATTGTCTTGTAAGCAACCAAGTTAACTAACATCACAGCAGTTCCGAGTTCCAAGCAAATGACGTCACAAACACACTGGTATGAACCAGGTAGTCAAATAGCAACTTCCTTCCCACTACCATGCATGAATGAGCAGGGAAGGGGACTAACAGACTGTAGCTGTACTTGATCCATTGAGGTGGTGGATTGTGCACTGTTTCGGAATGTCGTCCTGGGAGAAGAACCCAAGGGTATGGGGTCCCATCTCCTTTAGAAAGTATTTTAGATGCATTTGGTGCAATATTTGAGCAAATTTTAAGCAATAAGACTGCAATTTTTTTTTGACATTTTTACTGAGCTTTTTTGTCCTGGAAATGAAGGGAAGGAGCCCACCACATTTTTGACGGGGGTAGGCTTTAGTCAACCAACCCCCACCCATTCGCCACTTATGCCTCTCACTAATTGCATCTTTATACGTTTATCATGGATTCTACCACCTCTAGCTATCTGTTATTGAGAATCCTGCATTCTGATTGGTTAAACACTGACCTGCTTTTCCACAACATACGGTCAGTAACCCTATGCACTGATAAAAATGAAGTTTTCACACATTTTCGGTGGTAGAAGAGAAATTAACCACATTTGTCGGACTTTTATTGTCTCATAAACCGTCTGGACTCCCAATTTGCAAAATAACGGACTCGGTTTCGCCTCGTCCGCCAAATGCGATTTATTCCTTAAACAGTACGCACTGTCAGTAATATCGGGAATTTCCAGTCTGCACTTTTCATACTTTCTTTCAGAGCACATTAGTTTTGATAGGGCCAATACAAGAGGCTCCTGAAAAATTGGAAGGGACATTGATCGCTACGTTCTCACCACCAACAATTACTCGGAAAGGGGTGTATGGACATTAAGCACTCAAAACATCTATTAATCACATTGTTGTGACGAGTCATGACTCGAGTCATTAATTTTCAAAAGGAAAATGACTCGAGTTACATTGAAAGTAGTAAATGATTCAACTCTAATTCTGCAAAACTGAGTGACTCTTAGGCCTACAACACTGATAAATCAGAGAGACGAGCAGAGTGATGCCAGAATCCACTGATCTAAATGTAGGACTGACATTAGTCCTACACATGTCTTACATATAGAGGTTCTTCACGTGACGTCATTGCGTTTCAGTCTGGCATACTGGTCGTCACTGAACATGCACAGAAGGTGTGTTATCGATACGCACGCACGGTACGGCCTTAGTTACAATTGTTGTACAATGGACGACTGGCCGTCAAAATAGAGAGACGCGCAGCGCAGTGACATCGGTGAAGAACCTCTATAGAGGGGTTTCACGAGACGAGATCGCCCGTCTCTATGGTTTTTGAAGGGCAAGATCACGCGTCTTTGGAGGTTTTGAAGGGCACGCGTCCATTGTGTCACATTAGCATCTATAGTTTTGCTGTGCGTGTGTGCTGTAAATACGCTTACTGCGTGTTAATACCACACTGAAATCAGAACCAGAAGCTGGCGGGTACCGTAAAGATGCCGGAATGAACAAACATCCCCAGCTCAAGATTAGCCTTCTCTTTTTCCAGTTTCCCCTTAGTGTTCAAACTAACGACAGTCATAGAACTGAGAACATGAATTAATTATCCTCGTAGAGCTTTTCTTAGGCCATGTCGATCATCACCAACCCATAACAATAAAATTACAGAGTGCTACACCAGACTCGGAAGAAGTAAAAGGATGTATTGGGATGAGATCATCAACTCCTTGATTGCCCTCTTGTTTTTGAGTCTTTTTTTGAACATGTCACTCCAATGGTTTTGTCATTTTTAACAAATTTGGTAATGTTTGACAGTGAATTGACACTCAAAAACGATGTATTTGGAAGTAGTACTCTCTGCAGTACAAGATGCATGCAGCAAGCTGTAGCTTACTTGTGCAATCGAACCATGTAAAATCAAGCTGTGCGGTGGCATTGCAACGTCAGATTGTATGGCTGGCTGTGTTCACTACGGAAGTTGCCGAATATTTTGGCGTGGGAAGTCTTTTTTTGGTCTTTTAAATGTACTAATCTGCATGTATTCTGATGGTTTTAGCATTGTATTTTCACACGGTTGATCATATTTTTTCAAGGTGGGCTGTTTGTTGCTCAGCACACAATTTAAGGAGGGCATTTTGTTGCACACCTTGGCAAGTGTTTTTGCTTCCAAGGCGGGCGTTTAGGCAGGCACGGGCGATCGCCCGGGTCATAATATGACCAGCCCTGCATCCTTCCACTCGAAGCAACGTTGCTTCTACGATGGTTTTACACAGTAAGTCAATGGGACAATCTCGCACTTGAAGTGAGCAAAAACACACACTTAAGGCTTATTGACATTGTGCGAAAGACAGCAGGGATCAGACTTGCTTTTAGTCTTTTTCAAGTTCTGATATTTAGTGCAGAGGCAGGAGGGAGTATTTACACAAAATCCCCGCAATGAAAGTAGTATCGTCGAATTTAGGGAAAATGCAACGAGCTGGTATGATCTTGCGAAACATACCACATACAAAAAGGGGGAAAAACGTGCGTATGTGACTTTCTCTTAAGGGTGCTAATTATATGCAAAAAGTTTCTTTGAGCTAGCTGGATATGAACCACGCTAGCAATAAAAAAGTTTTTAAGCACTTCCGATTTACGTTCATCATGCCTTCAAGTGAAAAAACGAAAAGGAAGAAACAACTCGAGATGGCTGAAGCCTCGAGAAAGTGTGCCCGAATCGACCAGATGTTCAGGTAAAAAAAAAATTATTTTCTGCGTGATACAATAAAAATAGCTTCAGAAAGATGGGCCTACATTACTTTAGGGAGGTGTTAGGATGTATAAGCCTAGAGATTACAGTCCTCTGGCTACTGGGCCTAGTGCCTGACAATGACTGTTCTTAACGGCATCTGGCATGTCTGCGGGTGGTGGAGAATAAACTGGCGGGTCGGGGAAAGGTGGGATGGGTATGGCGTTGGGTGAATACTGCAGTGCTGATGCTGATGCGGAATTTATTTATTTGTGGAGCTGATGCCAATGTAAGAATATTTTGGGAATTAAATTATAAGATTATCAATAAGCCCGGCCAGTCTGTTCTGTAGTGTGTACACAGGCCTAAGTTACTATCAATATTAGGCAAATTACATGATACTGATAGAATTAGAACATGAATAAAATGATTATAACACTTAACATGAATAAGATGAACAGTTTACGTTATGGAAAAGGATGATAAACATCAAATGATCAGTGCTCAAGGGTACCTAGTATGTGGAGCAGTGCTCATACAATACATCAAATTGGAGACTTATGTGATGTAAGGGATGGGTGCGTGTTGGAATTTTTTAGTGGGGCTGATCAAGCTACAGGCCAAAGTAATTTTTAGTTTTATATTTTATGATCAAAATTGATATAATGGAATCATCGAAGCCTAGAAGTCAAAAAATGCTTTTTTGATGGGAGAATGTAGGTTGAATAAAGGAGTGGTAGATATTCTGTGGCATTTTTGTTCTCTTTGTACAGTAGCAAACTAATGAAGTGGGCAAGCCAATCTTATAGTTTTATTTTGTTACTCTTAATTTAAATAAGGAGGATGATTAAGCATTTTTCTATTTTTTTTTTTTTGATAGGTGGGTTTCAAATCCATCATCTGCTGAATCTAGTGATGGGTCCTCTGGAGCATCCTCCTCTGCAGGTCAGTCACTCCAAGTTCAACTGCCTGATACTCCACCTGCCAGAGACAAGTCCCGTCTACCACCAGAACAGCAGGAGGCCATGCAGCACCAACAAGCTACCACAGTACCAGCCAAGGGTACACATGTGATGCCAAAGAAGAATGTTGTAGAATCCTGGGGTTTCAGTGATTAGTTAGAGTATGAAGTGACGAATGGTTTGGTACCTAAGGTGTTGTGTAAAGTTTGTAGAAATTACTATGAAGAGAAGCAAGGATCTTCCTCTATGAACACAGGGCAAGCTCAAATGTGTGATGGGCAGGTTGATGCTTATGTTAAGGGAACCAACACAGTGAAGAAGTGCAGTGCAGTTACACACTTCAAGTCAGGAAACCATGTACATGCTGTCAACTCCCTGCATCCAGTGGAAGATTCTACTATTGTGCAGATGTTAACACACTGGGATACTATAAAACATCAGCAAATGATCAAGCTATTTGACATAGCCTACACAGTGGCCTACTCGGAACAATCCTTTCAAATGTTTAGGACAATAGCTCTTCTTGAGAAGAAGCATGGTGGGGAGTTAGGAGACAACTACCTCCATGATAAAGCATGTCAGAGGTTTATTGGTGACATATAAATGACTTTTCTAGATAATCTGAAAGGCAAAATTCAAATGAAACCATTCTACTGTTCCTTGCTGTTTGATGGCAGAACAGACAAGTCCTTGTCAGAAAAGGAGATCATCATCATCAAGTACCTTGATGAAGGAGTTCCCACCATCAAGCTCCTTAGGTGAGTTACTTAAAATTGAAACTGAAGTTGTTTAAGTTACTTTTCCCTTATAAACTGTATTGCAATCTCAAATATGTAACATGTTGCAAAATCTACATGCTATTTTAATACTTTTCTCACAGCATTACTGAACCAGAGAGTGGGAAAGCAGAAGCTGTATTTGAAGCAATAAAAGCAAAGGCTGAAGATATGGACCTTTCTCTTGGAAGAAGTTGCATTGCCATGGCAGCACATGGGGCATCTGTGAATTTTGGATCACAGAGTGGGATGATGGTATGAATGCAGAGGGAGTTACCATGGATGTTGAAATTCCACTGTGTTGCTTACAAACTTGAGCTGGCATTAAGTTATGCATTCAAAGGGTCAAACTACACTCAGGTAATCTCAAAAGTGTAAGTTTGTGTACAATTAATAATAATTATGGGCATGGCTTAGATTGGGCATTGTGTCTCAGTGTTATACATGTATTGATTGCCATTGCCCCAGATTGTTAGCTCAACAAGTTGAGCTATTATCATGGCAATGCGTCTGTCTGTCTGTCTGTCTGTCTGTCCGTCAACATTGGAAAAAATGCTGCTGTCTGCAGGTGCTTTGACTGTTCCTTGTCAAAGTTGGTGTGGCTATAACACATATCAAGGGCTTGATAATTATGGTAACAGGAAGTAGGTCAAAGGTCATTTGGGGTCATGAGAGGTCAAAGAGTGAAATCACCTCAAAGCCTTCAACTCCTTGTGGTTATGTTGGAATCTTTTCAAATTTGACAGGAGTGTTAAGTAAGTGATAGGTCATCAAAGTTGTAGTTAGTTTTGAAGTAGATCAATGGTCATTTGGGGTCAAAGAGGGGTCAAGCAAAAGAAGGTCAAACAGTGTAATCATGCAAAAGCCTTCAACTCCTATGGGGTATGTCTGAATTTTATCAAATTTGGCAAGAGTATTTAGAACATAATGGGTCATCATTGTTGTACTTTTGAAGTAGGTTAAAGGTCATTTGGGGTCAAAGAGAGGTCAAACAGTGAAATCACTCAAAATCCTTCATCTCCTAGGGGTTATATTCAAATCTTATCAATGTTGGCAAGAGTGTTCAGTAGATGACAACAGGTCAGCAAAGTTGTACTTTTGAAATAGGTCAAAGGTCATTTGGGGTCAAAGAGTGGTCAAACAGTGAAATCACTCAAAATCCTCCAACTCCTAGGGGTTATATCCAAATCTTATCAAAGTTGGCCAGACTGTTCAGTAGATGACAAGTCATCAGAGTTGTGCTTTTGAAGTAGGTCAAAGATCATTTGGGGTCAAAGAAAGGTCAAACAGTGAAATGTTGTAAATGTCTTCAATTCCTAGGGGTTATATCCAAATCTTATCAAAGTTAGCCAGAGGGTTCCTGTTGCAGCAGGTCATCAGACTTGTACTTTTGAAGTAGGTCAAAGGTCATTTGGGGTCAAAGAGAGGTCAAACAGTAAAATCACTTGAAATCCTTCAACTCCTAGGGGTTATATCCAAATCTTATCAAAGTTGACCAGAGTGTTCAGTAGATGACAAGTCATCAAAGTTATACTTTTAAAGTAGGTCAAAGGTCATTTGGGGTCAAGCAGAGGTCAAATACCAGAATTGTACAAATGCCTTCAGCTCCTATGGGTTGTGTGTGAATCTTATCAAAGTTGGCAAGAGTATCCAGTAGATGAATTGATGGGTCATCAGAGTTGTACTTTTGAAGAAGTTCAAAGGTTGTTTGGGGTCAAAGAGATGGCAAACAAAATAATCAAGTAAAAGCCTTGAAATAGTCATGGTTGTGTCAAAATCTATCAAAGTTGGCCAGGGTGTTCAGTGGATGATGCAAAGATCCACTTTGTGTTGATGTTAAATGGCATTTGGGGTCTCAAAAAGTCAGATGGTGAAATCCATGCCAGTGCTTTTCCATAAGTGTTTATGTTTTGTATGATGTATATTGCCAAAGGACTCATTTTTTGAAGGACCTGACAAATTGGGGTATATGTAGCACTTTATTTTTGGCAGCAGTGTTACCTATAGTATTGTGCCTACAAACACTTAAAAAAAAGTCGCAAGCTGGGCAACCAGCTGATATGCCACTGCTGGACCATTTACATCTATAGCATTGAAGTTGTTAGATCATGACAGTCCATGACTCCTTGATTTGGATAGCAATGAAACTACATAAAAGTAACTGTGTGTGAGGGAAATTGTAGTTGAGCTACAGCATCATTGATGCTCTTGTCTTTAAATTAAGGCACCAGCATCAGTAAAAGTTAAAAAGTTCAGCTGACATTGATATGAAGTGTTAGCTAAAGATCAAAAGTAGCGTACTTTTTACAGTAGTTGTTGTCTTAGGTTCTCAGCTGCACATGTAAAAATAAGGGATTGCACTAAATATTTAAACCTTTTTCCCTTTTTCCCAGATTGACGATCTCATGATGAACTTCTATTATATGTACCATCGGTCTGCAAAGAAATGGAATGAACTTAAAGCTGTATCTGAAATACTTGGTGAGGATATACTTAAGCCAGTCAGAGCCCAAGGCACTCCCTGGATTGATCATAGGAGAAAAGCCCTGAGAACACTTGATAGAGACTATGTCTGTCAGGTGGCTCACTTCCAGGACGTTGCCTCTGGGGTAAGAACAGATATCCCTGCAGGGGATGTAGCTAAGATGAAGGGTTACCTTATGAAGATGACTTCACATGAATTTGTCCTTCATCTGGCATTCTACCAGGATTTAGTGGAAGACTTGGCAGAACTGTCTGTATCTCTACAGGCTGACAACTTGGCACTATCTGCTGTACGTACAAATATTGAGGCAACAACTGTAGAGTTACGCACAAAACTAACCAAACCTGGCCCAAGACTTTGAAAAGTTTTGGAGGAAGTCACCCAGGGAAGTAACTGGAAGTTTCGAGGGCATCACCTGACAACAACCCCAGAGACCCTTGATAAATTCAAAAAGATTTCCACAGAGGTTCTAACAAATGTCTTAAGTTGTATTGATTCTCACTTCCAGAACTTCACCCAGGACAAAGTCCTTTTGGCAGCAGACATATTGGACCCTGCCAACATATCATTGGACCCAGCTTCCCTACAAGACTAAGGCAGTGATCAGATCCAGGAGTTGGCTGACCATTTCCATGACATATTGATAAAGAATGGATGCAATCTGGACATCATTCAAAGGGAATGGACAAAACCGAAGTTGGACCTAAGCAGAAGCCAGAAAGTATCCCAGGGGGCTGGCGGTGAATCTTTTAATTCTACATGGGAACATATAATAAGCCGCAAGTCCTTGCACTTTCCCAACCTGATGCACCTCATTAATATCTTGTTAGTTTGCCCTGTGGCTCCTGCACAGGTAGAGCGGTCATTTTCATACTTGAAGAGGATCCTTGGAGACTCGCGTCTATCTCTGAAAAGGGAAACTCTGGAGGATCTTCTGCGGATTTGTACAGAGGGACCTGAACCATCTGTGTACAATTCTGAACCAGCAGTAAACAGGTGGTGGGCAACAGCTGCAAGAAGATCCAAGCCATCTGCAAGGCTCGAAATAGCGGGGGCCAGTGGGCCCGATGCTCCTAGAAATTCGTTCGGGCCCATAGCTTCTACGAGGAAAGGGGCCGGGTTGGCTCCTAAATTTTTCAAGTCTAATTGTACAGTCTGCACGTGAACCTCTCCATCCACAAGTCAACGATCTTACATCTTGCACGGCCTGTGTATTTTGTATACTGACAGTCACTAAGAACTTGCAAAACACATTATTTATGAAATCAGTTCACATCGCTCATAAACAGTCTGCTTTGTCACAATACGGAATATCACTCACGCAGACATACACCGATGTCAGTCATGAGTAAGTAATGTAGGCGGAGCCTCACAAGATCACCTGACGACAGTCACCTTTTTCAACTTCCGTACCAACAGCATGTGGCATTTGCACAGCTTAATTTACACTGTACTGTAATGCATAGACCTGCAATGGAAACAGTACGAGTATGCCTTCTCTATTGTGCACATGTAATGCATGTGGCCATGCTCAAGAAACTGTGAAATGGTACCGTAGGAAGTGCATTCTTCGATGACCAACGTAAAAAGGGGAGGGTCGAATTAAAAACTCTTGGTAAACTTGGGCAAACCTTTTTAGGCACAGCACATCGTATAGTACATCACACGCAATTTCGAAGCCTTTCCATTTTTGGAAGGATGAAAACAAACTATTTTCGGGACTATTAGCTATTACAAATCTCGGTGAACCTAGTAATCTATTTGTACAGCGAAAGTCATGCAGTGAAAATCTATCACATGCAATGCATTAGCCTACAGTTCTAGTGGCTTCAGGTCTCTGTACTGTTTCATACACACTGTACGTCTAGATCATTGACTGCATATATGAATGATGTCAGGTTTATCCAATCACAGGGTTCTGCCCAGGATGATTTGAGTGCCGGCAGGACTATCTAAGCGGAGCGCCACCATCGGTTGGCGCGGAGCGTACAAGAAAAATTTTGGAATTTACAGACCCCCAGATGGCCGGAAACGGCACTTCCCGAGTGTTTTAAGCTGTCTGTACACGGCCTTGAAAAAGGGATCTCATGTTGTTAAAATTTCTCAAATTATCAAAAACAAAATCTGTGAAAAATTGTAATATATATCAGATGCAGAAAAAACAAGATGTCACCTTTTATTGTTATTACTTCAAAGTTTGCTCTAGCTGTTTTTTATTTGAAGCAATTTCATGCCGTACATAGCGCTGAGGCCAAGTTTGGGCAATATCTCCAAAATTACTTTTATCATAATAATTTTCTTGTGAGTCTATAACAATTGTAAGAATTCAAAAGCATGATCTACTGTATGCTTGCGAAAAAATATGAAATTATTTGCCTTGTATTGTTGTTTCCTTTCTTCTTTTTGCTGTCCAGATTTATATTTTCTTCTTTTATGGTATTCGTTTTTAACACTGAACTAATGTATACTGTGGTTGCCCTTGGATCAACTAATTGGAATCATGCATGGCATAGTACTGATATGAGGGTCCTTTTTGTGGGGGAAGGGGTGGGGTAGGGGCCACGACTCTTTTCATACTCCTCTCATGGCTTTGGACACATCTTTAATTAAGAGTGGGATAGGTTGCAGCAACTCTATTGCATTTGAATGGACTTGGAGACATGAGTTTGTTCCACGTAACAGTTATATATATGGTAATAAAATTAAAATTTCATGAAAGTCATTTTCACAAGAAAAAAAGCCACCCTGTCAGTATATCACCCCTTCTATGTTAAACAACCTTTTTTGGAACACATTTAATATTTTTAAGCACTTTGGAACGAAATTTTATCAAAGTTCTTGGCAATGTAGCTCAACTTGTAAGGGGACTCCTACAAATTACACATGTGTAAGGTGAGGTTCTCAGTATACACGTATTACACGTTAGGCAACAGCCAATGTGCTAAGACACTATGAAGAAAGACACCCGGTAGAGAAAACCTGTTTGACTAGAGCTTGCGATTATCATGCGAATTGTTGTTTTGGGGTCTTTTGCACATGTCAGGGAAATGTTTTTGGCATTTTTAATGATTTGGGCTATTTTTTATTCTTCTGACGATCAAATATGCTACCTGTGCTTTACACAGTACAAAGTGTATGGACAGGACTGTAGCTTGCTTTACGAGTCGAACCACTGTTCGGGACTGAAATCCTTTCCTTTTTGGATTAAAATAGAATTTGTTTCCATACTTAACCATGTGCCAAAACTGTCTCTAAAATAATATCAATTTAAGTCATTTTTGAAGTCAATTCAAATTGATACGGTCAACACTTTTATCGAGGTCTGATGGTTTCACTTACTGTCCATGCTTCAGTTTGGAGCCTTGGACTGTAGCCAATCACAATCATTCTTTTACGATTGCATCTATGTATTGGCAAAACAAAACGTAATTCGTTGATTACGGGCTGTAATTATACACTTTCTTACCGATATTTCTTGTCACTTTTTCAAGAGTCTTCCTCAAATTAATTCTTGTTACGAGAGTTTTTCCCACCACTTAGATTTCGGAGGATATTTTTGGCCAATTTAGAACTTGGGTGCAAATTCAAGTTGTTTAGAGGCAATTGCAAAAGCATGGGAAATGTCTCAGGAGTTCTGTATGGTTTCATTGTCAACATGAAAACGTTCTCCATGTGTAAGCTAGGGAAAGATCTAGTCCGTGCCTTCCAAGTAATTTTCAAGGTAGAAAAAGTAAGAGGCGGTAATTTTAAGGCGAGGTAGTCGCAAAAAAGCAGCAAGGCAGCCGTCTCGTAAATTAAGTAGGCTACCAGGGGAAACACTGATATTAATTCGTATGGTGTAAATTGTGCTTTGTGCGTTTATGATTTACGCAATTACAATACCTGAAAAGTAGCCCAGTGAGGTAGCTGTGCATGACAGTTTGTTACACTCGTATACATGTGCTAGCTGAGGCAGGGAGCTGTTATAAGCACCATTGATTTACGCAAAGTATTGAACATATGTACGTACGGATATTTAGTACGTATATGCTTTGTGTACTGCTGTAAGAAACTATTACTCGTGATAGCCTACACTCTTATGTATGCCAAGCACTTGCTTTGATGGTCTCTGTTTTACCGTTCCTTTTGTTAGCGAATGTGGCTATAATTCTGAGTGTAAACTAAGAAGAAACACAATGGGCAAGGGGTATGGCAGCATCATTTTACTCCTTATAGTTCGCATTCGCTAAGTGGAGGGCCTACCAAGGGTTTGCAATATTCATGGCAGTAGCGTGACGGGCTTTTAAATCATGAAGTTTCAATCCCGAACATTGGAATAAGGATTCCCAGGCACCCGACGCATAGGATTTTGTAAGCCCTGCTTAGGTTCGTGGTCGTACGTACTTCAATAAAAAAAACATACTTTTGGCATGCTGGTTGCCTGTACATCGCTTCTTTTGATCACTGAAATACAGTGCGACGATCAAGCATCGAGTCATTGCTCTGGAATGCAAAATTATAGTATTTTTCACGAGGTGTGTTTTGGATATTATGGACGATTATGAACTGGATTTCATCCGGACTCAAATTATGACCAACAAACAGTTTCTTTTCAGTCGATCCTTCGACCACGTGGCTATTTTATTTGGTTTCTTATAAGGAATAAGTGCCGGTCGGAAAAGTTAGTGTGGCAGATTGTGGCGGTCGGCAATGCTGCGTCCTGGTCGGGCCCGACCGGCGCCGACCGGCAGCGGCAGATCACTGCAGTCAGAGTACAACAAACAATAACTTGACTGAGGGGATTTGCAAAACCTGCCGTAATACGGCTGGGCCGCTCAGGCAAATATTTAGCGTTCATGAGTGACTGGTTGGCGGGAATTGAACATTGCCCTTCATTTTGCCATGTAATAACTTCTAGAGTTACGGGAAAATTTTGAAAATGTACACTGCATGCAACATGTACAGTTGTTAGGTACTGGTGCGGATATTTTGGTTTCAGGCTATTTTCAGCCCCAACTTGCCTTAATTATACCCATACTACACGTTTTCAAGTTCGTAAAAAGCACCCGTACACTTTAACAGTCCTTTTTTATTTGTTAATTTTGGGCCCCTTGATTTCTCATTTGGCCCCTAGATTCCACGGGCTAGGGGCCCGGCTGGCCCCCAAAGGTTGAAGGCTTATTTCGACCCCTGATCTGCATCATGTTCTTCGAAGTAGCATGAACCCCCCCCCCCCACAAAAAAAAAAAAAAAAAAACTGACTGTACAACATGCACATTATGTATAAACAAACTAAATAAAACTGTGCTTGGAACTGTTATGAAGTTAACATAAAACTGTAAATAAAATGTTAAAAGTCAGACTTTTATCCCAGAAAAGTAAGTATTTGTTGCAGGTTAGTTGTATTAATGTTCACATAATGCAATAGTCTTGGTACGCCCTTTAGTAGTCCACAAAAGATGTACCACCCTCGATAATGCATACTTGACAAAGTGCCATTGTGCCCCTCACTCATATTCATTTTTGCCGTTATGCCCTTCATATCTGCCGTGGTGCCCTTCACTTTTAAGACCCACCGATGGCATTTTTGCCGTGCCCTTTTTGAACCTTATGTCAGGCCCTGGGTATAATTAACGCAAGTTGAGGCTGAAACTATCCTGAAACCAATCTGTCCACGCCCTCTTAGAACCTCTTGCACATAGTGTACATTTTCAAAAGTTTTTCATAACTCCGGAAGTTACTAACCAGTAAAATGAAGGGCACTGTTCAATTCCCGCCAACCGTCTTCTTAAGTTGATCTTGTGAGGCTATCTCTACGTTTACTCAAGACTGTGTATGTCTGCGTGAGTGATCTTCCGTTTTGTGACAAAGCAGACTGTTTATGAGCGATGTGAACTGATTTCAGAAATAATGTGTTTCGCAGATTTTTAGTGACTGGTAGTATAGGAATACAGGCTGTGGGAGATATAAGATCGTTGAGCTGTGGATGGAGAGGTTCACGTGCAGACTACAGTTTGACTTGAAATATTTAGGAGCCAACTGGGCCCCTCTCCCTGTAGAAGCTATGGGCCCGAGCGAATTTCTAGGAGCATCAGAGTACTGTACTTGAGGCAAGAAGTTGCAACCCCGTACATCCGAAATACATTCGGTCCTGATGTGTTCGGATAAATGGGGTTTTACCGTACTCCAAACCATATGCTGTTGCCTCACGACATGGCGTAAACACACACATTTACAGCATTATGTCATTTTGAAATGTTGTTTTCGTAATAAGCTGAAAACATGTTGTGCACTGTGGCATTGACAGTGCAAGTGATCGCTCGTACACCTACACACTATACGAAGCTCAGTGTGGTAACTGTCACATAGTCATGTTTTCTTTATATTGTGAATACGCAAAAATGGGTTTTTGAGACTCAACAAAATGGGTTAGGTTGGGTTACGTGGATCAAAAACCACATAACCTAAAAAATGGTTTATACCATGAAATCTGAAATCCTCAGGACTGAGGTTGTAGAATTTGCCCACAGTATTTACCGCCTGTCGTAAGAGGCAACTAAAGGGAAGGACTTGCACCGTATTTGAGCTGAATTTCTAACCAAACTTGAACCGTATTTGAAACCATATTTAAACTTTACCTTTTTATCTAGTTGACACTATGTGACACATTCGTGTTGGTGTGTTGTTAAATCCCATCTAACCAAATCCAACAAACGATATTTAAAAGTAAACTTTCACCAATGGCCTAAGTGCTTAGCATGATTTTCTCGGCTTCATATCGCACCTTTTTAAAAGGTTTGCCAGGATAAGAGTACTATTAGCTCAACAAGTTGAGCTATAGTCATGGCAATGCATCTGTCCATCTGTCTGTCTGTCCGTCCGTCTGTCTGTCAACACTGGTTTAAAGGCTACTATCTGCAGGTTCTTTAACCGATCCTTTTCAAAGTAGGTGAGTTTATAATACATATCAAGGGCTTGATAATTATGGTAACAGGAAGTAGTTCAAGGTCATTTGGGGTCGTGAGAGGTCAAAGAGTGAAATCACGAAAATGCTTTCAACTCCTAGTGGTTATGTCTGAATCTTCAAATTTGACACGAGTGTTCAGTACGTGTAGGTGATTCGTCATCAAAGTTGTACTTTTGACATAGATCAAATCAAAGCAGGGCTGGTCATGAGAATTTTTCAGGAGGGCAAGCAACTGCCCGCCTTGCTTTAGCTGTCACACTTCAAGGCGGGCAATTAGTTGCCTACCCAAGATTTTAGGAGGGCAGTTGTGTAAATATAAAATTTACATTTAAATTTATCATAGCTCAAAGCATAACAGTATTGTACAAACTGAACTGCAAAGAAACCTTGTTGCATAATAAAAACAATGAGGATGACCACTTTCATGTTTAATTGCAATAACTGCGTAAAAGTCTTGGCTCAACCGCCCCATCTAACCCAAGGGGAGGTTTTGACATGAGCAATGGGCCATACATACTGCAAATCACCTGGAGCACAGATCGTGGAGATCATGGTGTGCAATTACTCTCTCTGAAAATAAATGTTGGGGGAAGAACCCCCCACCCCCGCCAGATCCAAACTTAGATGTGGCACAACATCATGGCACCCTTCAGAGTAGAGTTGGTGCTCTGTGCCCTTCTACCATATGCATGACTGCGGACACTTGTTGGACCAAGTCCGGGGTAACATATCCATGAATGATGCCAACTGACATCCATACAGTAGGGCCTATACCAATATCCCTTCTTCCATGGTACATACTGTAGTCGGGCCCAGGCCTACAGTCCGGAAAACGGCAGTGACAAGTTAGATCTAATCTCAAAGCTTTGTGTCCTTCAATTGTGAGTAATTAAGTGTAGTATGCACAAAAATCAAACTTATTCCCCTTTAACATAATGGGTATATACTTTGATCATTATACACATATCTTCTGACAGGAGTGGGGGAGGTAGGTTGGGGCCATGGTCCACAATGTTTTCGTCTGGTGGTAACTGATGAATCCCCCACCCCCACATAGCAACAGAATGAGGATTTAGAGTGGTGTTATGTTCATTTCACTTTAAGGACTTAAAGAGACTAAAACTATTTGCTTCTCGTAACAGTAATATGTATGGCCAAAGGCTTAAAAAATATTCAAGTTGGTTTGACAAGCAAAGACTTATTCTGGCCATAAATATGTCAGAACGCTGATACCAACATCTTAGACAACATTTGATAACACTTTGGAACAAAAATGATTGGTAAATTTTAGACCCTGTAGCTTTACGAGTAAGCAGACAACTTCTGCATATTGCAGCATCTTAGTAGGCCTATCCATGTATTTTACACGTTAGGCAACGGCAAAACTGCAAAGCACCTCTAGAGAAATGTGCCTCGTGGTGAAAAACCTTCCAATTAAAAATTGTCATTATTATGTAAATACTTGTTTGAGAGTCTTTTGAACATGTCAGGACAATGGTTTTGTCATTTTTGACAAATTTGGTTATGTTTGACACTAAACGATGTATTTTGAAATAGTACTCTCTGCGGTACAAGATGCATGCAGCAAGCTGTAGCTTACTTATGCAATCGAACCATGTAAATCAAGCTGTGCAGCATTGTTAGATTGTACTGCCAGCTGTGTTCGCTACGGAAGTTGCCGAATGTTTTGGTGTGAAAAGTCTTTTAAATGTACTAATCGGGGTACAACCCATTAGTCCGACACATCTTCATTTCCGACAAGTTTTCAGTCCGACACGTTTTCATTCCGAAAATGAAATACACGTTTTCATTCCGAAAAATAAAATACACGCTTTCATTCCGAAAAAAACGAGTTTTCATTCCGAAAATAAATACACGTTTTCATTCCGAAAAAAAATACCGCTTTCATTCGAAAGTAAAATACACGTTTCCATTCCGAAAATAAAATACACGTTTTCATTCCGAAAAAAACGAGTTTTCATTCCGAAAATGGAATACAGCATAACTCATGAGAGGCGTAGGAAGCGGGGGAGGCTTGGGCGCTTTAGGCCCATCCAGTCAAAAATTTGGAAGTATGATGTAAAGTATGCCTTTCATACTGTCCCTCAATCCAAGGTTGAAAAACCCCTTATTTGTTGCCTGTGTAAAAATGTCAAACTTTGGGTGCAAGTAATTTTTTTCTTAAAATTCACCCAATTTGTTCATCAAATTGCATATAAAGACTAACCCCAATACCAAAAAAAAAAAAAATTTATCCTAGGGTAGGGGGCCCCTCCTAAAAGGACGGCTCTCCGAAACAAAGTCCAGCCTCCCCCCTCAAATCTCGAACAGCTTCCTCCTACGCCCTTTAAGCATAACAACGTACCATTAAAGTTATTGGTTTCCTAAAAGTCTTTTTGGTTTCGATGAAAGAGACATCCCTATGATGCCATGAATGGCGTTGTGTGTTTGTAGTGTGTGTAGCCTGTGTGTGTATGTTGTGGGTGATGTAAGTGTGAGTTTGTGACACTTTGCTCAGTTAACACGATATCTCAAGAAGTGGAAAGTCTTTGATAGTTTCTCCAAACTTGGTACACAGGTGCCCCATATAGAGAGGAGGAACCTATTTGTTTTTGATGAGGGTAAAAAAGGTCATCTAGGGTCACCAGGAGTCAAACTCTGAAAACCTTGTTAACACCGATTTTCGAGATAGGAAGTCTTGGATTTAAAATACTTTTTTTCCAAACACGTGTTAGCATTTTTACCTATGGTGACGTATAATAAATGGTATCATCATGTTATAATTTTTCCAATGAAACATTTTTCATCGAAACCCTCAATGCAATTTTTTGCAATTCTGGTTAAATTAATAATTTGTTTTTAAATTTGTACAGGGGTACCCAATGAATACAAAATTTAAAAAATCTCACCACACCGCCCCTTCAGATTACCATAGCAGTAACACCATATTATATGTGATTCGACCCCGCCCGATCCAAGTCGTAATACTTATCTCCATCGGACTTTTCTTGTTGTTGAGATAATAAGATAAAACCCAACGTCCCTTTTGCCAACTTTTTGACAATATTCTCAATAACAATGGTTTACATGTTCTTAACTTTCAAACGACAACATTAGGCGATTTTTTTAATTCATTCATAGTAATCTTTACTATACAAGAAACCACAATATTTGTATCATTCATCTCTCTTTATAAGAAAAACGATTTTTAAAGTGGACCCCGTGCATGATTGGGGGTGGGGGGGGGGGGGGGTGGGGGGGGGGGGGGGTGGGGGGGGGGGGGGGTGGGGGGGGGGGGGGGTGGGGGGGGGGGGGGGTGGGGGGGGGGGGGGGTGGGGGGGGGGGGGGGTGGGGGGGGGGGGGGGTGGGGGGGGGGGGGGGTGGGGGGGGGGGGGGGTGGGGGGGGGGGGGGGTGGGGGGGGGGGGGGGTGGGGGGGGGGGGGGGTGGGGGGGGGGGGGGGTGGGGGGGGGGGGGGGTGGGGGGGGGGGGGGGTGGGGGGGGGGGGGGGTGGGGGGGGGGGGGGGTGGGGGGGGGGGGGGGTGGGGGGGGGGGGGGGTGGGGGGGGGGGGGGGTGGGGGGGGGGGGGGGTGGGGGGGGGGGGGGGTGGGGGGGGGGGGGGGTGGGGGGGGGGGGGGGTGGGGGGGGGGGGGGGTGGGGGGGGGGGGGGGTGGGGGGGGGGGGGGGTGGGGGGGGGGGGGGGTGGGGGGGGGGGGGGGTGGGGGGGGGGGGGGAAAAATTGTTTTTTCAATTTTCTGGGGACCATTCTGCAGTGTTTTTGGGGCCGAATTTTAAACCCCCCTTTTTTAAAAAAAGGGTGCAAAATGAGCCGAAAAAAAAAAAAAAAAAAAGGCTTTTAAAAAAATTTAAAATAGCCGTTTTCAGGGCCCTTTCGGTCAAAAAAAATTGCCCAAAAAATGTAAAAAAAATTTTAAGAAAAAAAAAAAAAAAATTCATGCTCAAAATTCATGTTTTTTTTTCTGGGGGGCCCCATTCTGCCCAGGTTTTTTTGGGGGCCGATTACAACTTGTTAAAAAAGGGTGCCCAAAATAGGCCGCAAAAAAAGCGAGAAAAAAAAGGGGCGTTACAAAGCTTTTAATACGCCGTTTTAAAGCACTTTGGGGTCAAAAATTGGCCCCAAAAAAATGTGGAAAAAATGTTAGAAAAAACACACATTAAAAATTTTCATGCTCAAAATTCATTGTTTTCAATGTTCTCGGACCATTCTGCAGTGTTTTTAGGCCGATATACCACAATTTGTTAAAAAAAAGGGTGGCAAAAATGAGCCGCAAAAAAAGAGGGGGGGAAAAAACGGCGTTTACAAGCTCTAATTACGGCCGTTTTTCAGGAAACTTTGGGGTCGAAAATTGACCAAAAATGTGAAATGTTAGAAAACACAATTAAAATCATTGCTCAAAAAATCCATGTTTTCAAAGTTCTCGACCTTTTCTGCAGGGGTTTTAGGCCGATTTTAAACACCCACTTTTTTCAAAAAAGGGGTGCAAAAAATGAGCCGCAAAAAAAAAAGCGAGGGGGAAAAAACGGGCGTTTACAAGGCTCTAATCCCGCCGTTTTCAGCAACTTTGGTGGCGAAAATTGACAAAAAATGTGAAAAAAATTTTAAAGAAAAAAAAAAAAATTTCATGCTCAAAAAAAATCATGGTTTTTAAAAATTTTCTCCCTCCAAACAATCATGTTTTTCAATGTTTCTCGAACCATTGCAGTGTTTTTTTAGGGGCCGATAACACACCTGTCAAAAAAAAAAAGGGTGGCAAAAAAAATTGAGCCGCCCAAAAAAGGCGAGAACAAACGGGCGTTTACAAAAGCTCTAATACGCCGTTTTCAAGTACTTGGGACGTCGAAAAAATTTGATTAAAAATGTGAAAATTGTTTTCAGGAAAAAAAACACCCATTAAAAATCATGCTTTTCAAAAAATCAATGTTTTTTAATGTTTCCTTTTCGCGAACCATTGTTATTGCAGTTTTTTGGCAAAGAAGTATACCCCACACTTGTTGAAAAAAAAAAGGGGCTGCCAAAATGAAATAGGCCGCAAAAAAGGCGAGAAAAAAAAAAGGCTTTTTACAACCAGCTTCTAATACGCCGTTTGCCAGCACTTTAAGGTCAGAAAAAATTGAATAAAAAAAAAATGTGAAAAATGCTTTTCAGAAAAAAAAAAACACAATTAAAAAAAATCCGATCAAAAAATTCCATGTTTTTTTCAATGTTCTATCGGACCCATTTGCAGTGTTTTAAGGGCCCGAAATACACACTTGTGCACAAAAAAATGTTGCAAAAAACTGGAGCCGCCAAAAAAAAAAAGCGAGGAAAAAACGGCCTTTTTAACCCCAACAGCTCTAGTTAACGCGTTTTTCCCAGGCACCCGTTTGGAGAAATCGAAATTGGATAAAAAGGTGGGAAAAAAATGGTTGTCCACGAAAAAAAAAAAAAAAAAAACAACAATTAAAAATCATGCTTTCAAAAAATCATGTTTTTTCAAAAATGTTATCGAACCCATTCTTGCAGTGTTTTTACCCGCCGATATTTTTACACATTGGCCCCAAAGAGGGTGCCAAAAATTTGAAAGCCGCCCAACAAGCGAGGGGAAAAAACGGGCGTTCAACAACAGCCCTCTAATACCGCCGTCTGGCAGCCCCTTTTAGGGTCCGAAATTGGGACCAAAATGTGAAAATGTTCAGAACACATTAAAATCATGCTCAAAAACATGTTTTTGAATGCTATCGACCCATTTCTTGCAGGTGTTTTTTAGGGGGGGCCGGGATATTTACCAAAACTTGCTCCAAAAAATGTTGCACCAAAATGAGCCAGCAAAAAGCGAGAAAAAAAAAACAAAAAAACGGCTTTACACCAAAGCTCTAGTTACGCCGTTTTCAAGCCACTTTTGGGATCGAAAAAAATTGACAAAAAAGGTGAACAAAAATGTCAAAAAAAAAACACCTTTAAAATACCATTGCTCAAAAATCCAATGTTTTTCCAAGTTATCGGGGGGGGACCATCTGCCAGTGTTTTTTTACCGCCGATATACACCCACTTGGTTGCGCAAAAGGGGCCAAAAAAATTTGGAAAGCCGCAAAAAAAATGCGACGGAAAAAAACGGCGGTTTAAACCAACAGCGCTCTAAAATACGCCGGTTTGGCAGCAATTTGGGGTCGAAAAATTTGGACCAAAAAATGTGGAAATTGGTTTTCAGAAACACATTTTAAAATCATGCTCAAAAAATCATGATTTTTCAAAGTTTTTTCTTCTGACCATTTCTGCCAAAGTGTTTTTAGGGGCCGATGATTACACCCCCCCAACGTGCTCCAAAAAAGGGTGCAAAAAAATGAGCCGCAAAAAAGGGCGAGAAAAAAAACGGGCGTTCACACCAAAGGCTTAATACCGCCGAATTTGCCAGACACCCTTTAAGGGTTCGCAAAACAGTGACCAAAAATGGGCAAAAATGTCAGCAAACAACAATTAAAAAAAAAAGTCATGCTCCAAAATCATGTTTGTCAAATGTTATCGGACCATTCTGGCAGTGTTTTTACGCACGATCATTTAACCCAACCACTTGTGCAAAAAAAAGGGTGCAAAAATGCAAGGCGCAAAATAGCGGAGAAAAAAAACGGCGTTTTAACCAACAGCTCAAATAACCCGAAGTTTTGCAGCACCTTTGGGGTTCGAAAAAATTGACCCAAAAATTGTTGGGAAAAAAAATGTCATAAAAAAAAAAAAAAAACACATTTAGATTCATGGCCTCAAAAAACAATTCATGCTTTTTAATGGTTCTCGACAATTTCTGCAGTGTTTTTTTTAGGCCGAGATACACAACTTGTTTCCAAAACAAAAAGGTTGGTCAAAAAATTGAGCCCGCCAAAAAAAAAAAAGCGAGATAAAAAACGGCGTTACACCAGCCCCTTAATACGCGATTGCAAGGCCACTTTAGGTCGAAAAGGTGGACCCAAAAAAATGTGGAAAAAATGTCAAGAAAAAAAAAAAACACATTAAAAAATTTCATCGCTCAAAAAAATCCATGTTTTTTTCAATGTTATCGACCTTCTGCAGTGGATGTTTTCGGGGGCCGCTATAAAACAACTTGTGCAAAAGGGTGCAAAAAAATGAGGCCGCAAATAAGCGAGAAAAAAAAAAAAAACGGGTCGTTAACCACAAGTCTCTACATACGCCCGTTTGCAAGCACTTTGGGATCGAAAAAACCTTGATCAAAAATGTGGAAAAAAATGTCAAAAAAAAAAAAAAAAAACACATTAAAAAATTCATGCTCCAAAAAATCATGGGTTTTCAAGATTAATCGGGGACCATTCTTGCCAGTGTTTTTTACCGCAGATATAACCCCACCACCTGTGCAAAAAGGGTGGCAAAAAAATGAAGGGGCCGGCAAATAGCGAGGAAAACAAAACGGCGTTAACCAACAGCTCTAATACGGGGCGATTGCAGGCACATTGGGGGTCTGAAAAATTGACAAAATGTGAAAAAATGTTTCAGGGAAAAAAAAAAACACCATTCAGATTAATGCACAAAAAAAATCCTGGCTTTTTTACATGGTCTCGACACATCTTTGACATGTGTTTTTAGGCCGATATAACACACTGTTCCAAAAAGGTTTGCAAAATGAGCCGCAAAAACAGCGAAGATAACGGGCGTTTACCCAACAGATCAAATAACGGGGACCGATGCAGCACTTTTAAGGTCCGAAATTGGAACAAAATGTGAAAATGGTCAGAAAAAAAACAACATTTAAATTCATGCTCACAAACTCATGGGGTTTTTAAATGTTATCGGGACCATTTCTGGGCAGTGTTTTTTAGCGATATTAACCACACCTCGTCGCAAAAAAAAAGGTGGCAAAAAATGAAGCCGCAAAAATAGCGAGAAAAAAACGGCGTTTACACAGTTAATACGGGCCGTTTAGCAGGGCACTTGGGATCGGAAAAATTGACCAAAAATGTGAAAAAATGTCAGGGAAAACACATTAAAAAGATTCATGCTTCAAAAAATCATGTTTTTCAATGTTCTTCGAACCCCAAATCTCAGTGTTTTTTAAGGCCGATATACACACTGTGCAAAACAGTTGCAAAAAGAGCCGGCAAAAAAAGCGGAGGAAAAAAAAAACGGCTTTTACCACAGGCCCTCTAAAATTACGACGTTTTCCAGCGCAACTTTGGGACGAAATTGATCAAAAAAATGTGGAAAAATGTTCAAAAAAAAAAAACACTTTAATGTTCATGATTCAAAAAAAAAAAAAATTCATGTTTTTCAATGTTATCGACCATTTCTTGCCAAGTGTTATTTTACGCCCGATATACAACTTAGTGCAAAAAAAAAGGGTGGCAAAAAATGGAAGGCCCGCCAAAAATAGGCGAGAAAAAACCGGCGTTAACAACAAGAGGGCTTTCTAATACGCCGTTTGCAGCACTTTGGGGACGGTCGAAAAAATTGAACCAAAATGTGAAAAAAAATGTCAGAAAAAAAAAAAAACACATTAAATCATGCTCAAAAATCATGCGCTTTTCAATGTTCCGGACCATTCTGGCCAGTGTTTTTAGGCCGAATATACACACACTTCCCATAAAGGGGGTGCCAAAAATTTGAGGGCCGCAAAAAAAAAAGCGAGAAAAAAAACGGCGTTACACAGGCTTCTAATACGCCGATTGTCAAAGCAACTTTAAGGGTCGAAATTGACCAAAAAATTGGAAAAAAAATGTTCGGAAAAAACACATTTTAAAAATTCATGCCTCCCCAAAAAATAAATGTTTTTTTCAAAGGTTATCCGGGGGGACAATTTCTGCCCAGTGTTTTACCGCCGCTGACAACACTTGTGCCCAAAAAAGCGTTGCAAAAATGGAGCCGCAAATTAAGCGAGAAAAAAAACGGGCGTTAAACAAGCTATAATACCGCCGTTTGCCCAAGCCACTTTTTGGGGGTCGAAAATTGAACAAAATGTTGAAAAAATGTTCAGTAAAACAACAATTAGAATTCATTGCCTCAAAAAAAATCAGCTTTTTTTAATGTTTCTCGGGACCATTTTGCAGTGTTTTTAGGGGCCCGACCATTTACCCCCACTTGTCAAAAGGGTGGGCCAAAAAAATGGGAGCCGCAAACAAAGGCGGAGATAAAACGGGGGCGTTACCCAACAGCCTCTAATTCGCCCGGAATAGGCAAGAACTTTAAAGGTTCGAAAAAAAAAAAATTGGACCAAAAAAACTGTGAAAATGTCAAAAGAAAAAAACACCATTAAAAATTCATGCTCAAAAATCTGTTTTTCAATGTTTATCGGGGGGACCCATTCTGCAGTGTTTTTTAGGGGCCGATATACACACTTGGCAAAAAAGGGTGCAAAAATGACGGCCGAAAATAGCGAGAAAAACAAACGGCGGTTTACAACAGCTCTAATAAACGCCGTTTTGCAGGCACTTGGGAATCGAAAATTGATTCAAAATTGTGAAAAATGTTCAAAAAAACAATAAAAATCATGCCGCAAAATTCATGTTTTGTCCAATGTTATCGGGACATCTGCAGGTGTTTTAACCGGCCGATATACACACCTGTGGCCGTCAAAAAGGCGTTGCAAAAAATGCAGCCGCAAAAAAAAGCGAGGAAAAAAAACGGCGGTTCACCCCAAAGCTTAATTACCCGCCGTGTGCCCAGCCACTTTAGGGGTCGAAATTGAACCAAAAAAAGTGGGAAAAAATGTTTTTCAGAAAAACACATTTAAAATTTCTATGCTCAAATCATGCTTTTTTAATGGTTCTCGGACCCATTCTGCAGTTTGTTTTTAGGGCCGATATACCAACCACTTGTCCAAAAAGGGTTGCCAAAAAATGAGGCGGCAAATTTTCCGGCGAGAACAACGCCGGCCTTTACAACCAGCTCATTAACGCGATTTGCAGCCCACTTTAAGGGTCGAAAATTGACCAAAAAATGGGAATGTCAGAAACAAACAATTAAAATCATTTGCTTCAAAAATCATGTTTTTCAATGTTATTCGGGACCATTCTGGGCAAGTGGGTTTTTTACGCCGCTAATACACACTTGTGCCAAAGGGTTGGGGCCAAACAAATGCGCCGCCAAAAATTAGCGAGGGAAAAAAAACGGGTTACACCGCTCTGAATTACGCGATTGCAGCCAACTTTCGGGGTCGAAATTGGACCAAAAAAAAAATGTGAAAAAATGTCAGGAAAACACAATCAGATCCATGTGCTTCAAAAAAAAAAATCATGCTTTTGAATGTTTCTCGGGGACCATTCTGCGCCAGTGTTTTTACGCCGATATACACAAACAAATTGTCCAAAAGGGTTGCCCCCAAAATGAGCCGCAAAAAAGCGAGACTAAAAACGGGTTTACCAACCGCTCTAATACCGGGGGGCGATTGCAGCAACTTTAAGGTCGGAAATTGACCACAAAAATGTGAAAAAATGTCAGAAAAAAAAACCACATTAAAAATCATTTGACTCAAAAAAATCAGTTTTTCAATTGTTAGTCGGGACCATTTGCCGTGGGTTTTAGGGCCGATATAACCCACACTTGTGAAAAAAGGGTGCAAAAATGAGCCCGCAAATAGCGAGAAAAAAAAAACGGCGTTACCCACAGGCTCAAATTAACGCCGTTTAGCAAGCACCTTTGGGGTTCGAAAATTGGACCAAAAAAAAAAAAATGGTGAAAAAAAAATGTCAGGAAACAACATTAAAATCATGCTCAAAAAAACAATCATGGTTTTTCCAATGTTCTCGGTACCCCATTCTGGACATGTTTTAAGGGGCCGATATTTTTACCAACACCCACCTTGTGCAAAAAAAATTGTTGCAAAAATTGGAAGCCGCAAAAAAAAAAGCGAGAAAGAAAAAACGGCTTTTTTTTTACACAAGCTCTAAATTACGGCCGGGTTTTTTCAGAACCTTTGGGATCGAAAAAAATGATTCAAAATGTGGAAAAAATGTCAGAAAAACAATCAAAAAAAAATCATGACTCAAAATCATGTTTTTAAAGTCTTCGGGGGACCCCAATCTGCAAGTGTTTTTGAAGCATGATTTAATGTGTCGTTTCTGACATTTTTCACAATTTTGGTCAATTTGGCACCCCAAAAGTTTTTTGCTGCTAAAGGCGTATTTAGAGGCTGTTGTTTACAAAAACGCCGTTTTCTCGCTATTTGCGGCTCATTTTTGCACCCCTTTTGCACAAAAAGTGTGTTTTATAAGTCGGCCTAAAAAAAAAAAAAACAAAACTTGAAGAAGAATGCGTTCAGATTAAACATTGAAACAAAAAAACCCATGGATTTTGGAGGCCATAGATTTAAATGGTGTTTTCTGGACCATTTTCCACCCATTTTTTTGGGGGGGAAATTTTGACCTTAAAGTTGCGCCTGCCAAACATTCGGCGTATTAGGAGCTGTGTTGTAAAAGGCCGTTATCTCGCCTGTTTGACGCGCCTCATTTTTTGCACCCTTTTGGGGGACTAAAGTGTGTATTCGGCGTAAAAATAAAAACACTTGCAGGAATTGGGTCGAAAGAAAAAAAACAAAAAACATTAAAAAAAAAGGCCATGATCTTTGAGGGGGCCATGATCTGATGCGTGTTTCTGGGGGGACCCATTTTTCACATTTTGGGTCAAATTTCGAACCCCCCAAAAAGTTGGTGGCCCAATCGGATGTATTAGAGCTTCGTGTCACACGCCGTTCTTTTCCTTCGATTATTTGCGGTTCATTTTGACACCCCTTTTTGCACAAGTGTGTATTATCGGGACCGTTAAAAAAACTACCTGCAAGAATGGTCCGATAAACAATTGAAAAAACATCGATTTTTTTGAGGCATGAATTTTAATGTTGTTTTCTGGGGGGACCATTTTCCCCATTTTGCGGCGTCCAATTTTCGGAACTTTTTAAATTGCTTGCAATTCGGCCGTATTTAGAAAAAGCTGGTGTAAAAATCCCGGCCGTTTTCTCGCGATTTGCCGGAGCTTTTCCTTTATTTCTTGCCCACCTTTTTGAGACAGTGTGTAGATCGGCATAAAAAACACTTGACAGAAAAATGGTTTCCGAGAAACATCTAAACAAAGCAATGATTTTCGGAGGCGAATTGAATTTAAACCTGTTGTTTGCTGGGACAATTTTCAAATTTTGGTCAATTTTTGACCACAAAGTGATGCCCAAAACGGGGGCTCGTCATTAGCGAAGGCTGTAGTTGACACGGCCCGTTTTCTCGGCTTTTTTGCGGTCATTTTGGACCACCCTTTTGCCACCAAGTGTTTTGTATAAAATCGGTGCCGTATAAAAAAAAACACTGCCAGTGAAAATGTCCGATAAACATTGAAAAAAACATGGATTTTTTGAGCATGATTTTATGGTGTTTTGAATTTTTGCACATTTTCTTGATCCAAAATTTTTTTCGATCCCAAAAGATGCTGCCAAAACGGCGGGTCTTAGAGGCTGTGTAAACGACCCCCAGTTTTTCTCGCTATTTGGGCGGGCCCTTCCATTTTGCGCCAAACCCTTTTGCACCAAGTGTGTATTATTCGGCCCTAAAAAAAAAAAAAAAACTGCAGAAATGGGGTCGATACAAAACATTTGAAAAACAAAACATTTTGATTTTGAGCATGATTTAATGTTGTTTTTCTGGACAATTTTTACACATTTTTCCTTGCGTCCCAATGTCGGAACCTTTAAAGTGATAGCAATCGTGAGCCGAAAAATTAGGAGCTGTTTTGCGTAAAACGACGTTATTCTCGCTTTTTTGGCGGCTCATTTTGCCCAACCCTTTTTGCGACCCAAGTGTTGTATATCGGACTAACCCATAAAAAAAAACACTTGCACGAAAAATTTGGTTTCGAAGAAACAATTTTAAAAAACAAAAGAATTTGAATTTTTGGAGCATGATCTAAAATTGTTGTTTCTGGGGGGCATTTTCCACAATTTTTGGGTTCAATTTCGACCCCAAAAAAAAAGTGCCTGCAACAAGGCGTATACTAGAGCTGTGTTTGTACAACGCCCGTTTTCTACGGCTATTGCGTCCCGTTTCAAATTTTTGCCAACCTTTTGACACAAAAAGTGTGTATTAAATCGGCCGTACAAAAACACCTGCAGATATGGTCCGATAACATTGAAAAAAAAAACATTGATTTTGAGCATCGAATTTTTAAATGTTGTTTCTGGGAACATTTTTCCCATTTTTGGTCCAAATTTCGAACCTTAAAAAAGTTTTGCACCCGGCAAATGGCCGTTCTTAGAAAGCTGTGTAACAACCAACGGCCCCGTTTTTTTCTTCGCTTTTTGCGGCCTCATTTGCAACCCTCTTCTGGAGAAAGGAAAGTGTGTAAATATTCGGCTAAAAAAACATGCAGGGGGGAATGGTTTCGAAGAAAAAACATTGAAAAAAAAAAAGCAATGATTTTTTGAAGGCATGAATTTAATGGTGTTCTGACATTTTTCACATTTTGGGTCAATTTCGACCCCAAACTGCTGAAAACGGCGGATTTGAGCTGTGTGACGCCGTTTTCTCGATTTTTGCGGCTCATTTTGAAAACATTTTTGACAAGTGTGTATATCGGCTTAAAAACACTGCCAGAATGGTCGAAACTTAAAACCATGATTTTGAGCATAAATTTTAATGTGTTTCACATTTTCCACATTTTGGGTCAATTTCGACCTAAAGTCCCCTGAAACGGCGTATTAGAGCTGGGGAAAAGCCCGTTTTCTCGCTTTTTGCGGCCATTTTGGCACCCTTTTAACAAGTGTGTATATCGGCCAAAAACACTGCAGATGGTCGAGAACATTGAAAAACATGATTTTGGGGCATGATTTAAGTTTTTTTCTAACTTTTTCCCCAAAAAATTTTGGTCCAATTTCGATTTCCAAAGTGCTGAAAAACGGCGTATAGAGCTGTGAACCCGTTTTTTCTCGCTTTTTGCGGGCTCATTTTGCACCCTTTTAACAAGTGTCTATAACGGACAAAAAAAACACTGCAGAATGGTCGAGAACATTGAAAAACATGATTTTTGAGCAATTTAATGGGGTTTCTAACATTTTCACATTTTGTCATTTCGACTTCAAAAGTGCTGAAAACGGCGTATTAGAGCTGTGTTAAAGGCCGTTTTCTCGGCTTTTTGCCGGCTCTTTTTTCCCACCCTTTTGGACAAGTGTGTATATCGGCCTAAAACCCACTGCAGAATGGGTCGGGAGAACTTTTAAAAAACATAATTTTGAGCATGATTTAATGTGTTTCCAACATTTTCACATTTTTGTCAATTTCGACCTTAAAAGTGCTGAAAAAGGGGCGAAAATTAGAGCTGTTTTAAACGCCGTTTTCTCGCTTTTTGCGGCTCATTTTGCACCCTCTTGGACAATTGTGTATATCGGCCAAAAAAAACATGCAGGAATGGCGAAACATTGAAAAAACATGGATTTTGGAGCATGATTTAATGTGTTTCCAACATTTTCACATTTTTGTCAATTTCGACCCAAAGTCTGAAAAAGCGAATGAAGTTTTAACGCCTTTTTTCTCGCTTTTTTGCGGCTATTTTGCCCCCTTTTTAAAACAAGTTTTATATGGGCCCCAAAAAACATCAGAATGGTAAGTACGCCGTTTTCAGCACTTTGGGGCCGAAATTGACGAAAATGTGAAAATGTTAAAAACACATTAAATCATGCTCAAAATCATGTTTTTCAATGTTCTCGACCATTCTGCAGTGTTTTTAGTGCGATATACACACTTGTGCAAACGGGTGAAAAATGAGCTGCAAAATGCGAGAAAACAGCGTTAGACAGCTCTAATACGCCGTTTTCAGCACTTTGGGGCCGAAATTGACGAAAATGTGAAAATGTTAAAAACACATTAAATCATGCTCAAAATCATGTTTTTCAATGTTCTCGACCATTCTGCAGTGTTTTCAGTGCGATATGCACACTTGTGCAAACGGGTGAAAAATGAGCTGCAAAATGCGAGAAATTAGCGTTAGACAGCTCTAATACGCCGTTTTCAGCACTTTGGGGCCGAAATTGACGAAAATGTGAAAATGTTAAAAACACATTAAATCATGCTCAAAATCATGTTTTTCAATGTTCTCGACCATTCTGCAGTGTTTTTAGTGCGATATGCACACTTGTGCAAACGGGTGAAAAATGAGCTGCAAAATGCGAGAAAACAGCGTTAGACAGCTCTAATACGCCGTTTTCAGCACTTTGGGGCCGAAATTGACGAAAATGTGAAAATGTTAAAAACACATTAAATCATGCTCAAAATCATGTTTTTCAATGTTCTCGACCATTCTGCAGTGTTTTTAGTGCGATATACACACTTGTGCAAACGGGTGAAAAATGAGCTGCAAAATGCGAGAAAACAGCGTTAGACAGCTCTAATACGCCGTTTTCAGCACTTTGGGGCCGAAATTGACGAAAATGTGAAAATGTTAAAAACACATTAAATCATGCTCGAAATCATGTTTTTCAATGTTCTCGACCATTCTGCAGTGTTTTTAGTGCGATATACACACTTGTGCAAACGGGTGAAAAATGGGCTGCAAAATGCGAGAAAACAGCTTCTCGCAGCTCTATACGCATACAAGGGAGGTCCAGCATACATGGGGACCTCCCTTGTATGCGGGAGTTCGCTGGTTCGAATCTTGCTTGAGGCGAATTTTTCTATTCACAAATAAATATCCTCCTTCAGTATAAGGGAAGTGCCTATGTTGGAGGAAAAAATGGCCTAAGGCCTCTGTGCGACTATTTAATATAGCTTGGATTGACTCATATAAATCGGATATATATATATATATATATATATATATATATTATATATATATATATATATATATATATATATATATATATATATATATATATATATATATACATATATATATATACCTTGTGCTACCAATCTCTTTTCCGAACTGTTCTGTGTATAACATTATTTGCTACTTTACCAATTCTACATAAATCGATGTGTAGATGCTCGAGCAATCCAGGAAAGTTGCTCAGAGGGTAATCGGGGTAAGCTCACCTTCGTTAGAGTGTTTGTATCATGAGAGGGTCTGCAATAAGGTGAAACAAATCATGCAAGACCCAACCCACCCCTTGTTTGAGCATTATACTTACAACCGTTCCGCAGTGCGTTTATGTCCACCCCGCTCACGTAGAACCCGTTACTGATGCTCGTTTGTTCCTAATTCTATACATATTTTCAATTCACAGTTACGGAGATAATTGTCCTATTTGGAAGACTTTCTGTATATGTCTGTATTTTTGTAAGTGCACCGCCTTCTAATGTAACGATTATTTTTCTTGTTTATGTGTTATGACCTGTGAAAACTAAATTTCCGATTGTGGACAATAAATAAAATTTCAATTTCAATTTCAATATATGTATATATGTATGTATATATATAGAAATTAAAGAACGATCCAAAACGGAAGATGGACAAAATGAAGTACAATGTTTTAATTAGCAGCCATATATGTTTCTACCCCACCTTTAGTCTTTTTCAGTGGCTAATGATATAACAGAAGATAGATCGAAACAAAACAAAACAAAACAAAAGCGTTAACACAGTGCTGAGAAACGCTACAGATAGTTACGTAATAAAGAAAAAGAGCGCGCGACTACAATAGATAGTTCCCACGTGACGTCATACGAGCTTTTCACTTGTATTATTTCAGCCATGCCTGAGGGCAACCCCGGCATGTGTGTACAGGCTTGCCCTCAGACATGGCCCTAGCTGTGACGTCACTGAGAACTATCTATAGAGGCGAGGGTCGTGGGCGCGATCCAGTGTGGGACGCGTGAGAGTAAAATAGTGCATAAGTATAAGCTAACGCCCACTCGCGCAATAACTCCTAAAAGAAATGTAGAGGAGCTGATAAAACTGCGCATTTCTTAATAACGTGTGTCCACAAAGGAATAGCCTTTCAGGGAACCCAAATCACGATTTAGACCGCGTTTATGGGTCCCGAGCTTGAGGATCCATTGCATTTCCCTCCTTTTCCTGCAAATGAGGGAATTAAACCCTGAACCTATGAGAATGCATTTCAAGTTATCTATACTGTGATCAGGTAGGTTGAAGTGTTCAGTCACAGGGTAACCCCTCGAGTTATCACGAATAGTCGTCTTATGGTAGTTGAACCTGAATTGGAAGGGGTTAGAAGTCTCACCAACGTAGTTACCATAGGAACATCTGTCACAGGACAAAAGACATACTACGTTAGGCGAGTCACAAGTGAGCATAGGTGGTTTGATAATTACGTTGGCTCCCGGTGGTTGGAAGTTGGGTTCACAGTTGATAATATTGCAAATCTGACAACGGGGTTTCAGACACTTCCATTTACCTGTGGGTTTGTTTTTGGACGGGAGGCTGGAGGAGGTAAGATTGGAACTCAGATTAGATGTTTGCCTTTTAGCATGTAGGGGTGGTTGGGAGAATAAATTACAACGAGACCCGTCGTCCCTCAATATCTTGAAGTCATTACGTAAGATTCTAGAAAGAATCTCAACTTTGGGATGGTAATCAAATACCATAGGGATGCGGGAACTAGGATTCTTTGTCTTGTATTCCAGCAGTTCAGAGCGGTGAGAGTTGGAAAGTTTCCTAATTTCTTTGTTAATAAGCTTAAGGGGATAGCCACTGGAAAGAAGATGGCTAACGAAAACTGCAAGTTGATGCTGGCAGTCATCGTTGTCAGAACATATACGCTTGATCCTAATGCCTTGGCAGTAAACAATAGATCTTTTTAAGCTAAGAGAGTGACAACTATTGAAATCCAAATACTTGTGGATATCAGTGGGTTTGGTGTAAAGGGACGTGGAAATTGTGGAATCCTTGAGTTTCACTAGTAGGTCGAGGAAGGGTATCGCTTCATAGGAGCGTTTCATAGTGAAAGATATGCTATCGTGTAGCTCGTTTGCCCGTTTGTAAAACGCTTGGAATTCTTCCTCACTATGGGGTCATATGAAGAATATATCATCTATGTAACGGTAATAGTGGGCGGGTCGAATTGTTGAAGAATTCATAAGTTTATCTTCGAAACATGCCATGAACATATTAGCATAGCTAGGAGCCATTCTGGTGCCCATTGCGGTCCCTTTGACCTGAAGAAAATGATTATCGCTGAAGGTAAAGTTGTTATGGCTCAAAATAAATTCAATAAGGTCGCATATATCACTCACAAATTCATCTGGGTGGTTATGTTGAGTGAGGAATTTTATGTAAGCCTGAACACCGTCAGCATGGGGAATGTTAGAGTACAAATGAACTGACGTCCATTGTGACTAGGAATGAATTAGGGGTGAGGGTAGGAATCTCATTAAGAATTCTAAGGAAGTGGGTGGTATCTTGTACATAGCTAGGAATCCTACTTACTAGAGGATTCAACACAGAATCAATGAAACCTGATAATGTGACAAAGCGCGGCCAACTCAGTTAAAATACTCCATTGTTACTTCATAGGAACGCGTCTATGTAATATTAAGTAGGTAGAGTGACGTAGCGACTTTTATATAAATGAGTGAATTAACGCTGTATTGAATAATCGCATGAAGACCTTAGGCAATTATTCCTCTAACATAGGCACTTGCCTTAAACTGAAAGAGGATATTTATAAGTGAATGGAAAACTTAGCCTCAAGCAGGATTCAAACCAGCAACCTCCCGCATACAAGGCGGATGCTCTGACCACTAATGAGCTTTCCATTGTTACGTCATTAGTGGTCAGGGGGCGGGATTCACTAACATTTGCGTAAGTTTTTGCGTAAGTCAAAATATTTACGAACTGCGTAAGTACTTTCTTAAGTGGTATTCACTAAAACAACTTACGCAGTTCGTAAAAATACGCAGCGTAACTACTATAAATGCACAAGAGCCAATCGTGTGTGCGGTTGAGTCTTGCTTTGTTACATTTTGAGCCAATCACATTGATTGTTATTGTTAAAACGACGCACACGGTCTTCTGTGGCTACACACGCGGTCCTATGCTCTACACAACCATGTGCACAACGCGTACTTCTGTATGTGTTACTATGGCTATTTTGTACTTACGACAACTCTGAAGCTTGCGTAAAGTTACGCAAAATATTTAAGAACTTTTCTCTTCGTGAATACCGACTAAGCAAGATACGCTTCGTAAGTCTGACCTACGCAAATTTTTGTGCGTAAGTATTCTTTGTGAATCCGGCCCCAGAGCACTAATGAGGAATAATGGCCTAATAGAGGAATAGAGGAATAATGGCCTAAGGTCTTCATTCGACTATATATATATATATATATATATATATATATAATATATATATATATATATATATATATATATATATATATATATATATATTATATATATATATATATATATATATATATATATATATATATATATATACTTAGGTGAAGGAGCAATACACAATAATTATATGACCATTAGATAGAGTTTCTTCACGTCACTTTAATTCCGACAAACTTGTTTCGAAGAGGTGGATACTACCGCCTCCTCTCATCAGGGAATTACAGCTTTCTCAAACGGTTTAAAAAACATCTCATGTGCGTAGGTAAAATACTTGCGCGCGCATTATGGTTGCGCGCGGTTGTCTAGGTTACGCCGGCAAAGTTCATCAGCTGAAAGCTAACATTTGAGAACGATGATGCTCGACTTAAGATCCTCCAAGAAATTTCGAGATTTTTGTTTCTGTCCTTAAGAGTCCAAATATGCTTAGATAGCTCTGTTTGGTTCCTGTATCTTTCCTTATTAAAAGACTGCTGGTGGTTTGCGAGCCTCAGTTTAAAGTTGCCCTCTGTCAGACCGACATACGTTTCCTCGTAGTTGTCGCTTTTTACGGTGGCTTGGTACACAATGCTCGTTGCTTTGCACTATCTTAAGTCGAGCATCATCGTTCTCAAATGTTAGCAAACGGTGTAACCTGTGTACAATGGAAAAATTTTTCATTATTTGCCACCCAGAGATGGCCTCTTTGAATAAGAGATCAGAGTTAGTTAGCACGTGCCGGCACGCGTCTAAGTTTCAGCTGATGAACTTTGCCGGCGTAACCTAGACAACCGCGCGCAACCATAATGCGCGCGCAAGTATTTAAACTACCTACGCACATGAGATGTTTTTTAAACCGTTTGAGAAAGCTGTAATTCCCTGATGAGAGGAGGCCGTAGTATCCACCTCTTCGAAACAAGTTTGTCGGAATTAAAGTGACGTGAACAAACTCTATCTAATGGTCATATATATATATATATATATATCAAACCCCCCCCCCCCCCTTACCTGGCCTCTCAACTGAAAACCTTCATTATAAGTACCTGCTTCCAACGCCCCCGGAAAGGTTGTTCAACCAGAAAGAGCGAAATGGTTCCTCAGCTTTCCGCCCATATGAACATTTCTTAACCGATAAAGCTATCTGGGTTGAGTGTTTCTGTGGTGACAACTAATGGCCAAACCCTTATTATTTCCCCTGTAGATGAAGATTGAACGGATCCATTTCGCCAACGTCTCATATTTTCTTACGCAAGGTGATAACCGACATGCTGGGGTAGTAAGCAAGGCGCAGACAGTGGCGCCGTCAGAGGTTGGTGATTGGGGCACCATAGAAAATGATACTTTAATTCCACCTCAGATACACCCGAGGCAACGAGGGGCAGTTGTGCTGACTGGATAAATTCGTGGCTCCATGGTAGATCTCAGAGAGCTGTTGTCATGGTAATTTCTCTTCTTGGAAAGAAGTCACAAGTGGAGTGCCACAGGGTTCTGTTCTTGGCCCACTTCTTTTCTTAATTTTCATCAATGATATGCATATAAGTGCAGGGGGCTTCATTGTGGTCCTAAAAATTTCAGCTATGATTTATGTAACATGAATTGTAGTATTTTGAGTGATGTGAGTTTTCAGAAAGATCTGGGTGTAGTATCTAGACAGTATGCAGCTGCTGCTATGGGTAATAGGGTGATGGGATTGATCAAGAGGAATGTCAATTATAGTTTTGTAAAGAATTGTACTAAATCTGTATAACCAGTTGGTAAAGACGCCATCTCGACTATGCCGCTCAGGCTTGGAGTCCCTTTTGTGAAAAGGAAAAGTTTCTTTTGGAGCAAGTTCAGAGGAGAGTCACTCGCCTTATACCCGAGGTGAGAAATATACCTTGGTCATACCACCCTGGAGTTGAGAAGGAATAGGGGGGTATGCTCCAGGTTTACATATTTCTCTCAGAAAGGAATCCTTTGTTATCTTATAGTTATTTAAAGTTTCAAAGTAATTCTCGGGTTCGTGGCCATTGTAAGAAGCTAAAGTGTTTTGCAATTAGTCTTGACATTAAGAATATCAGCTTCTTTCATAGAGTTGTCAATGAGTGGAAATGCTGTTTGCCTGAGTTAACTCCACATCATTGCACTGCCTTAAGGTTAATGTTTATGGTTACTGCTTTTAAGGCCCAACTTTAACCCGGTTCTACTAACTGTAGCCCGGCTCACCCGGCTATCCCGGCGCTACCTAAACTTAGCCCCGCTACCGATGTACGTACAAATCAACCGCCGTAGTTGCTTAGCAACCTAGTAACAGCAAATTGGTACGTAAATCACACGTATAGTAATATTATACAAACAAATTTGTCCCCCAAGCCAATTACTGTATATGTTAACTTAGGCTATGTTGTCGGACATGGTGGGGGGGGGGGTGGCAAAACTTAATTGATCAGATCAGCAGGCCCGTTGCTGGGGGTAACCACTTTGAGGGTCTCACCAAGGTAGGATTGTCGCTGGCCTGGAGGAGGGGTGTAAGGGGAGGGGGTGAAAAGTTTTTGCATTTTCAAGGAGCCTATAGATGCAAAATGGTGCGAGATTTTCGACTTTTCACAGAAGTAGTCTTGAAGGTTTAGTTATTTCTTCCTTCAAGTTTTTTTCAAGTTTTTCATTTTCAAGGGGGGGGGGGACAAGTTCTCCCTTGCCCCAACCTGCTGACGCACATGTTGTCAGAGCTAATGAAATTACACTGAACATCTTTGAAATTTATGATTGGTAAAAATTGATATTGTCAATGCAGACTCATTGACTCATTCTGTAATTACTTTTGTTCAAAAAATATAAATAAAATCATACTTTTTGACTTCAAAATACAACATTGAAAAGGTACTTTCCGGCCACCAAGTTCTTTAGGCAGTCAAGTTTATCGTACATTATTACGTACATTTACTATGCTTCTATAATGTACTGACTCATGTATAGCCGGCCTAAGTTTAGGTAGCACCGGGCGAGCCGGGTTAAAATTAGTAGGACCCCTTTAACATGTTCTGTTACGTTATGTTTGTTACGTTATGTTAGCCTTCGTCACGGTTAGGCCAGCCCAGGTACAGTACCGTATAGCCTAAAGCCCGCATCTGCTGACGTAGTATTTGGGTTGCTAAGTTGCAGGGGCGTAGCGGGGTGTTAGAGACTATGTTTTTGCCGACGGATCTGGTAATGCGTAGTGCGAAAACGAGCTTTAGCGGGTGGGGTCCAGGGCTCCGTATAAGGACCCCTGGTGGGTCCGGGGGGCGCAGCCCCCGGAAGCTCTGAGGTTTAAGTATATCTCTGGGTGAAAAGTTAAGTCTCAGGATGAATATGTTTCGTTTCATAATGCATCATCAAATATAAACTAGCCCCCACCAATTTTAATGTATTAGGCTATTCCTTTCGTCAGACCCAGGGCCATCTTAACGCATGGGCCCACTGGGCCCAGGCCCAGGGCCCCGCGATGTCAGGGGCCCCGCAAATTGACCTTTGCGCAAAAAATCATACCTCCCCTTGCGTAAAAGATTTTTGTGTGGAAATACTTTTCAAAAGTCCAGTGTTGTTATTAGGGATGGAGAGCAACTGGAAGATTACTCTTCTATAATGCATTTCAGCTTTTAGATATATCACATATGTTATTCACATAAAAGTTCCAATTTCCATGCTTTATGCGCGACATGGGGGGGGGGGTAAATGCAGGCATGTCTATGCTTGAGCGATGGTCAAGGATGTCAATTTTTCACGCAACTTTTTTCGAACACACTTGAAATTGAGGGGCCCCGCTCCAATGCCGGGCCCAGGGCCCGGTGATCTCTTAAGACGGCCCTGGTCAGACCGCTATAGTTTTAAGCGGTTGGGATCAAGAGGCCCGCCAGTGCTTTAGCCTGGACGTTTTCTCAATGCGACATTTACTGATCTGTGACCTAGGGGAGGGATCTTTGGAAATTTTTCGAATTTGTAAGGTGCCTAGATCGCAAATGGTGCAATATTTGAGTGGATTTCTGCCCTAATGAGGAACCTCAAAGTTTACACCCGGTTAGAATTTGCGTGTCAGATTTTTTTTGTGCGACATTCGTCGCCGTTTATGCGATATTGTCCCACAAATAGGGGCTGGCTAAAACACTGGGCCAGTCTTAGGGCCCCTTGTGGGGCTTCGCCCCCGGAAGCTCTGAGGTTTTAGCATAATCTCTCTGTAAAAAATTAAGTCTCATGCAGGATTGGTATATTTTGGTTCATATGCATTATCCAATGCAAAGATTCAGGTTAATTCCATTCCTCCCGTCATGCCACTATACTTCAGGAGCTGAACCTGTCGTTCAGAATTGGAACACTATATGTTCAGCATTTGAACACTAGAGGCGTCAGGCGTTCAAATACGATAAGTGGACAGGCGTCCGGCGCTTAAAAAGGGAGAAAAAGTGTTCAGAATCTTAATACAAGCGTTCAAAATATGCTCTGAATGCCAGGGTCTGTATCTGTTTCATATCGGTGTTCAAAAGTTAAAAGCCTGGGATTGCAGTGAAGGGAAGACACGCGCGGCACGCATCATTTTTCCCAGGATGTTTGTGGGTAAACCGGATCCTCAGAAGTTTGCAAAATATGTTGGAAGTCAAGGTTAGGGTTAAGAAGACGGGCTACGGAAACCCTCTCCATGGGTAATCGGGTGCTGCTCCCCATGGTGATGATAAAAGTGAGGAATAATGTGCAGAAAGTGGATTTTCAAGAATGTCATATGACCCGAAATAGTGCACCTATACGGAAGCCGTTAATTCCATTTCTTTTCTCGAGTTCCCGACGGACTCAGTCACTGGTCAAATTACACCGACGGCCGTTCATACGGCCGTATAAGGCCGTCACATGCATAACCTATTCTCCGACGGGCCTTCAACTTGAATGGGCCAATTAGATGAAGAGTCGAAAGTCGAAATAGCCGATAATAGACTGGCCCGTTCTCTCTTTCTCTTTTTTTCTTTTCATTCTCCGTCTTCCCTTTCCCTCGCTTCCTTTTACTTTCTTTTCCCTTCTTCTCTCTTCTTTTCCTCCTCTCCTCTTTCCCTCTTCTTTTCCTTTCCCTCTCCTCTTTTTTTCGACAGACCGAAAATTTGCCAACGGGCGACCAAATATTGGGGGGTGTGACACCCCACACCCCCGCTCGCTACGGCCCTGCGTATCTTCAAAATTTTGATGGTCTCGACTTTCTCCAGTTCACATACACTCCTAGATAATTGATCCTTACACGGATCATTAATGTACAGTGGCCGAGACGGGACATCAAAAAAAAAAAAAAAAAAAAAGGACTTTTTTTTGGGGGGGGGGGGGGGAGTCGCATCTTAATTATCTCAGAATTCTGACTTAGTAACTCAGAATTCTGAGATAGTATCTTAGAAATCTGACTTAGTGTCTCAGAATTCTGACATAGTATCTTGGAATTCTGACTCAGTAACTCGAAATTCCGACTTAGTAACTCGGAATTCCGAGATAACCAACGTTAAACAACGCGTGCGTACAGTATGAGTACGTATCGTAGTACAAATAGATTATCATTTTGACTCCAACAGTTGTTTGAAATAAACAGTTCCATCCCATAGAATGTTGGATTTCTTTAAGGTTTGTTCTTCCATAAAACAGGCTTAGATATCACTGAAATTTAAACAGGTGTTGTCTGTGGTAGCTGAGTGATTTGACATGTCTAGAAAGCCACTAAGTGTTGTGGTTTGATGAACAGTCACTCAGTCTGCATAAATTGTTATTATAATCAAGAACTGGATGTGGGTGGAACTTGGCATTCTTTAACTTCCGATATCTTCTATTGCCGTGTCTATTCACCCCATTTGCCTCTTTCTATTCGGTTCGTTCACCATCTGAATAACATTTCATTTACTAGTCAATAAACTAGAAAGGCAGGATGGGATTTGCTGATGATTTGAAAGTACGTGGGGGGGGGGGGCAAACCAGGGCTATTTGTTGAGGGTCACCTTCGGGGCCTAGGGAGCCCAAAGCGCTCCCCCTAACGGCGTGGGGTCCAGGGCCCCGCCTTAGGCCCATGGCGGGAAACAGGGGCAGAGCCCCGATGGGGGCAAAGCTCCCGGAAGGTCTGGTAGAGTCTGGGAGTTACCAAATTGTAGACATTACGTGATGCATTTTAGCTTCCAAAGGTGCATGGGCGTCAATCCTGGGGGGGGGGAGACGGGGGACAAGTCCCCCAACATTTCGATGGGTGGTGGACACAATATCAAATGCCCCCCACATTTGCGTAAAAGAGTAGTGTCGTGGCTCTATTTGACTGGCTTTTGAGTGGCATGTAGGTTTATTGGCCAATTGTTAACTGTCTCGATGCAGATTCTGAATGCAGATTTCGTCAGGGAAATCTTATTTAAACAAAATTTTGGCGCGCTTCGCGCGCATGCGTCACGGTTTGCACTCCTCATGACCATTAAAAAGGTAATTATACATGGAACTTTTCTGATTACAATACTCTCCGAAAACAGACATACATCTCCAAACATCTGAAGGGGCTCGCATCAATATGGGATCATTCAATCAGTGACGTACGCAGAGGGGAGGGCCATTCGGCCATGCCCCCCTCACTGATTCCGATTTTTTAAGTTCCTAAAAATACGTAAATTTTTTAACACAAATTTACTTCAAAAGGTAGCATATCTGGCACCAGATTGCATGCAAGGACACCAATTTTTTTAAAAATTTTCAAAGGGGAGGGGGACACCCCATTGGGCCATGACCCTCCTCACTGATGCCTATTTTTTAGTTCCTAAAAACGTAAATTTTTTAACACAAACTTTACTTCAAAGGGTAACATAATTGGCACCAGATTGCATGTAAGGACATATTATTTTTCAAAAAATTTCAAAGGGGAGGGAGACACCCCTCCCCTAGGCGGGCGGTCACACACCAACTGCATGCCCCCCCCCTTGAGAGAAATCCTGGGTACGCCACTGCATTCAGTCTAATTTGTAGCATGATGTGGAAGGTTGAAAGTGCGTTGCTGCCGTTAGACATTTTTCAAAAATTTTTACCGAGAGCTTCGCCGAAGCCATTATCGGTATAGATGGTGATTGTTAATACACTTACGAATAAAAAGCATTCTGAAAACGCCCTTGCTAGTCCTTCACACCTTTGCTTTACTATGATCAGCTCCAAAAATATCCCAAAGATAGCACCATTTTGCATCTACGCAACCTTAAATTAACAAAAATTTCTCAAAGGGGAGGGGGACGCCCCTCCCATTAGACCCCTCCCCCAGGATGACACCTTTATATAGTGACAAAGGAAGGATCCCCACTGCTTTATGCAAACGCAGGGTGCATAAAAAAGGTGAAATTTACGCGCTGCCACTGCAGTTAGTAAAACGTCCAGCCGTCGGAAAAATTAGAATTCACTAAATTATGGACATTTTCCAGCCATATACGATCAGCTCCAAGAATATTCCAAAGATAGCACCGTTTTGCACGTAAGCAGCCTTGAACTAACAAAAATTTCTCAATGGGGAGAGAGAGTCCCCTACCCTTAGACCCCTCCCCAGGACGACACATTTATGTAGTGACAAAAGGAAGGATCCCCACTGCTGTATACAAAACGCAGAGCGCATAAACAAAGTGCAAATTTACACGCCTCCATTCAGTTGGAAAAAACATCCAGCAAGTCGGAATTTGGGACCTTCATACCCCCAAACATATCACCCTAGCAACGGGTCTGGTCGGGTCCATGATCTCCGACAATGATCCACACTGCGAAGCGTGGTTTCAGCCATTTTGGGACATGGTGAAAATAACATCTTGAAGTAATTCCGTGGACTCCGTGTATTTCACCAGGCAGATCATCTATGATGGTCATGTTAACTTTGAAATGATAATTCTTATTAGAATAGGGCGTCAGTCATCATAAGGGGGGGGGGGAGGAAAGGGCCTATAGGAAGACACCCCCTCTTCAAAACCAGAGGGATTGGTTTGTGCTAAGTCATGTATGTCCCCCGTCCCCCCCCCCACACATTTGAATACGGATTGACGCCCTTGCAAAGGTGGCACCCGACAGACCGCAAAAATCACAATTTGACCCTTTTTTCAATTTATTATTAACCTATGACAAACGGTTGGCCGGGACTGATAATACAGGACTGGAGAACGGATTATCTTGAAGGGTCTCCCCGGGCCTTGGAACAATATTTCAGAGAGTGTGAGATCTAGAATTCAGAGTTGGTGTGGAAGAAGCGCGCTGAAAAAGTCGCACTTTTTCATGCTTTTTATCGATATGAGCAATGGAAAAGTTAAGAAAAGTGTTCTAGAGGAGAGGGCTGTTGTCTCACTCCCTTCCCTTTGCTAAGCGACTGTCCCTTGTTACGGTACCAAAAATGGCACTTTTCGTGCCTAAAAACTTGGATCTACACAATCTTTACAAAATGTGTAAATTTGCACAGACCGATGATGATAAAAAATTTGATATGAAAATTTTTTGGGAGGGGTAATTTTCCACTTTTGCTGTGTGCTGCCATGCAGGTGTCATTCGTCGTTCAATGATAATGGAAGAGATTGTACTAAGCTATGATAAGCAATGCATTCTACAGGAAGTATCTCTTTATCCCAATGCAATAATTTTAAACGGATGCGCGCGAAACGCGCCAAATAAGACAGCTTTGAGACAACGTTTGAGACATTTAATTGTAGGCTATTGTTTTCTTCAGTGTTAGATGCAGTGTTTTTTTTATTGCGTAAAAATTTCTCCAGGTGCGCCTTCTTTCCCATGTTTAAAACTGTTTAAAGGATAGTTTTTACATGAACCAGGGAGCTGTTAGTTGGACCAAGTAAAAGCTCCCTGCATGAACACGGCCAAAGATATCGGCAGTTAAAGCGCCCGGGAAGTAATTTTTATCGGAGGCTGCATCTTAGGAGGTTAGGCCGGCGAAGCCTTTAACTGCGATCGCAGAAGGCGCGAACCCGAAGGCTTGAAAGTAAGGGTCCTTTTCCCATTCCTTTTTTTTAATTCGACGGCTTTTGGGGCCATTCTGGACGATTTCTTGAGAAAATCTTGCTTCCTCCAGGTATAGTTTGAAAAGCTTATAAAAAAAGTTTTGTTATGTTGGTTGCAAACTTTAGATAGTGACCTTTGTCAATTTGCTGAGAATGGTGGTAGTTTGCTCGGAGAGTGAAGAGTGAGAGGTATAGCGAGGGTTTTGGAAAAAGGTATTTACCCAAGTTGCCCTATAGGGAATAATAACAAAGCAATTCCACCAAAGTTTTCCTATGCAGTAGAGCAGTACTCAGTGAAACATCGATTTATGTAAGCCTCGTGCAAAGCGCGACAAACATTTTAATTGCGGCTCCCTTCACGTTCGACTTTGTATGCAAGGAGCATGGTGCATTTAATGTCGAACATTGCTATTGACCTTATTTTAGAGCTTCAGGTCACATAGTGTGGTTCCTATGAGGAAAGAAATTTTACGGAGCCAGACAAAAGTGTGGATTGAATTAGTTTTTTTTTCTAGGGGTGCGCGCGAATCGCTGAGAAAATTCTTCCTGGAATTATTATGGTTTTTGATATTAAAATTTTTCATCTTTTAACATTGCAAATTTAATCATAATAGGCTATTGAAAATTCTTTTATGATTTCTCTGGCCTTCTTTACTTCCGCTCATTTTTATTATTTTATTTTTTTAATCTCTGGAAAAAGTGGGGGGAGCAAATGCCCCCGCCTGCTTCCCCTCCCCCGTAATCCCGGCTTAAGTTGAAAGGTGTTACCTATGCGGTAATTTCCTGTATTTATCAAAACAGTTTCGCTAACTCTTTGCTGTTATTTCAATCTCATCTCCTCATGGATGAATTTAGCGCAAAACAAGAAACGAATCTAGTTAATCCAGAGCACAGTGCCTGATAATAGCAAGCGCTACACTATTCTGCTAGTTAAGCGCAGTTGATGCGCACTGTTTAAGAAAAAATAAGTGCAGCCGTCAGCGATAATATGCTTTTTTACTTTGATTGGTTTAAATCTTCCGTTGTCTTTTCCTTGATGCCTTAGGCGTTAGGATGACCGTCCTCTCTGAAAAGGTGAAGAGGGGCATTTTGGTCACCGCCATTGTCAATAAAGAATATTTAGAGTCCCCGCTGTAATAAGGATACATTTTGCAGGTTCAAGTTATGTTATCGAGCGGAGACAAAAACTTTGGATGAGGGTGTCTGTTAATTACCAGCTAAAGATTCGACAAGTCGACAATTTTACTCAGTTAAAAACGAAAAAAAAAAGCAATAAAGCCAAATGATCAGCATGACAATTTCTTTTTCTCAGTTCTCTGTAACCTGGTATTATTGATAGCTATTAAAAATGAAAGATTTCTTGTAACATTGTTTGTATTGAAAGTTGCAAACCTGAAAAAATGATGAGGCAATCCATATAATTTCTCCTTTATAAAGTGAGTAAGGAAGAACAAATTTATACTGACCTGAATGTGGCTCATTTTACTGATGAGAAGGCATACGACATTAGAGAGCGCCGAGCACTCGCAGACCTTTAGTTATAACTTACAGGTCATTTCACCTGACAATTTGCATACAAATGCCTTTATTACAATGGATCTGATCAACTCAAAATCTTGATTGTAAGCTTAATCTCGAAATTTATGTTTGATTATTTAAACTTATCACTCAACCAATCAGTTGGATATATGTAACATTCGGCAGAATGAGGCACAAACTTCTGTTTTACAGAGACCCCGCATATAGCCTATTAAAGGTGATCGGTCGTCTTGAAATATTGTTTGTGACGTCAGCCTTTTCTTGACATGTTTCTGAGGCGTCACTGTTCAACAGATACACCGTACAAGCGTGGTATAGCTAATCGGTAAGCAAGACGAGACGGCATGTAGCTGCATACCTACTAGGTATACCGATGTCATCATAGCTACTTGTATGGTGTATCCGTTCAACAGTTACGACTACAGAACATGTCAAGAAAAGGCTGACGTCACAAACAATATTTCAAGACGACCGATCACCTTTAACATATACATTGTGAAGGGGGTAAAGGGAGTAAGCCCAATCGGTTTCCCCTTCCCCCGCCCCCCACAAATCTGCTAAATCTCTGTTTCTTCCTACAAATATCTTATAGTTATTCCCAACAAAAGTGAATATTGACAGTAAGCCAAGAAGGAATTGCAAGAAAAACCTGCATATGCATGGTTGAATCTCTAAACTAAAAAGTAGGTTGTTTGATTTGGTCCAAAAGATTTTACCCCTGAATATAACGACCTTTCAATGCATACAAACGGCTATCTATGTCTCTCTCTCTAATATATCTTTGTATCCGTATGGAAAAGATACTATGAGACAATATAAGTCGGATTTTGATTAGTATTATTATTTTGGTGAAGCGGTGTTAGGACTGCATGGGCAATAAGTAGCTCTTATGTGAGTAACGCTGGTGGGTGATGAAAGATCGTCAAGTGGTGCTCTCTGCAGGCATACTGGTCTTGACTGGCCATGGCTACAAATGTAATTATTGATGGGGGCAGGTACTTGACGTATCTCAGTCATGTGAGTACATGCCTGGGTTATTAAGTTGGGTGAAAGGAAAGTTATCTTCCAACCCTCTAAATTGGGGTAATCTCTAGCTTGAAAGGGAAATATCACGTTTATGGGACCCAGCATGTTCATCTCTTTAAAATCGTACTGTAACGAGCATAGCATACCGTGTGATAGACAGCTTAAAGTAAAGGTCTTGGCGAGAGGCATATCTGTTACAGGAAGAAATTCACTATTGTCTAGCACACGTGTGATTTGTTGAGCCAAACTTCCATAGTTTTAATGATGCAACCTTAATAGCTCCTTTCCTGGGTAATATTTTGAAAAGTAAAGCTACTGCTAGAGTTTATTGGCAAAACTGAATACTTTCGTATAGTAATAACTACATTTTGCCTATACCAGTCAAAAGCAATAAAACGCAATATTCACCCTTAAAATTACTACTAGTTTAAAAGAGATAAAAAGCAAACATATGGAACAAAGGCTTCGCGTGTTCCTTGTATGTCTCACAAGCACAAGGCATGATTAATCTGTAAATTCAATTGAAAAAATCCAGAAATCTCAGTTAGAACTGTTAAGCAAATGCCAGGCCAAATGCTGCCAGCAGAACATGTACCGGTACTATGGGCCATTCAATTAAAACTAGGGATCGATCGATGTATTTTCATGTTCGTATACAAACATTATTTTACAATCCAGCTGACTTGGTATCCGACGAGAAATAACTCCATGGTAAAATTATAGTTCCAGCAGATTACGTACTTCATTGCGAAGACTGATGTACAGGTCGGTTACCTCATAAAAATCATCCGGAGCAGCAATGTTGTTTTCTTCCATTACTATGCAACATAGTTCAAAAAGTGCCTGGTCACAAGGGTAGACGTTTTGATCGGTTTCCTCTTCCTTGCAAAACAGGACCTAGTTTTGCGGAACGGGGTGAACAAAATCTCTTGTTCCATAAAGATATGGAGCATTGTACATAACTAGCGGACGACCAAATGGACCACTGGCGTTTCGAGATGACCGTATAGGATTACCCAGTGTTGAAGTCGAGACCAGCATATCCGAGACCGAGACCAAGACCGAGACCAAGACCGAGACCAGGGGGTGTAGAGACCGAGACTGAGACCAGGACAGAAATTCGAGACCGAGACCAACAAGGACCGAGACTGTACATATTGTATAGAAAAATGAAACAAACTGTCCAACTTTCTGAATAGTTTTTTACCTATTGGAGTACTCGTAGTTCAATCACCAGACATTTTGTTTTCGAGCCTAGGATAGGATTGCAGATAACTATGTCGGCCTAGCACAGGGATGGGGAACCTCCGGCCCGCGAGGCAATTTTGCCAGGCCCCCAAGGCAAGTCATAAATGCAAATTCAGAATAATTTAAAAAGTAATTGATAATAATCTTTTAGTCTATGGTTCCCATCGTTTATCCTGCTTTAGCCCAAGGTGTCCATCATTTATCCTGCAGGTACCACTTTCTGGATATTTCACGTAATACTGCTACTAAAACCCTAGTATGCACAACATAACATGCCCACTGTTTCGTTAGACAAAACAGGTGCAGAATCCTAATACTTCTAGTGGTAGGCTACATAGCATTGAACAAAATTGTAGTATCACATATATAGGTCTATATATTACAGTACGTAACTCAGAGGGCACTGTATTTATTCCGCTAGATTCGGGGAGGGGGGTAAGAAGTGTCTCTCTGAAGAGTGAGTTAAACATTAAAAAGTAGATAATTTGCAATTTAAAGTGAAGAAAAATAAAGTTGGTTCCAAAACGCGCACTTTTCGTTCACTGTTGCTTCATGCATAAATAAGACAAATGTTCTTATTGTGATACTCCTGGTCTGAGTAGCCTTGCACAGTCAATGCCATTAAAAGTTAGTGGATGAACATTCTATTGCCTACAAATTTGCACAAACTCAACAGCTTCTGGGGGCATCGCACTAGTTCCTTACCTGGGCTTTTTTCCTAACCCCACCAGGGCCTAGTCTGGGGCTCCTTGTCGGCCTGCGCCCTTTGGGGAAAGCTTTTTGCGCCCTCACTATCTGTCGCCCGGGGATGGATTATGACTATCAAAACAGTCCTTCTAGGGAAAAAGGTTCCCCACCCCTGGCCTAGCATATAATATACAGTTAACAGTGTGTAATATTTAGACCTAGACTCATAGCCTTCAGAGTCGCCAGATAGCTGTAGTATCATGTCTAATCATGATGATCAAATGTTTTGCAGCTGCACTTTTTCCCATCTAAGAAAGAATTCTGGTCGATAACTTAAGATATTCGTATAGGGAACTGGTATATTATTTCGTTCCATTTTTGCAATAGCCAAATGATAATTAGTACCCACATTTGGTTAAATATGGTCATGAAAAGGCCAACAGGCCATCCCGAAGAGTTAGAAATGGATAGCAGTGAACAGATTTCAACACACACCGTGAACACGCAATGCAGTGCAGCACCAGATTGCCACTGTTCTGATTATACTGAGCAACCTTACCTGTGTGCTAGTCCAATGCACATTGACCAAGTAAAGTTAAAGACCCACTCACTAGCTCACAGAAGGAAGTTCAACCCATATTAGATACAGTGTATGGACTCACTGGATGAATGATTTTTTCTCAATGAATTATTTTTTTTCATTGAAAGTAAATGAACTCAAAAATAGTTTGAAATAAATGAGTTTATTTTACAAAAAATGAAAAAAAAAAAAAAAAAAAAAAACGGCAAGTTTTTGCCGGTCTCGAAGCAAGACCGGAAAAAATTCCGAGACCAAGACGGAGACCACAGGGTGTCGAGACCGAGACCGGGAAAAACCGGTCTCGAGACCGAGACCGGTCTCGAGTACTACATCCCTGGGATTAGCATTCCACTCCTCTGCAATTCGATCTAATTCGCTCTGTAGTTGTGGATGTAAAAAAAATAAACATAACATTTATAAATGCAACGGCTGCAAAACAACCTTATGTACACGCAATATGCATGGTCATCAGGTATATGGTTCGTACAAAATAGCCTGCTCGCGCTAATTAGTGGGTGGGGGCATCTAGTACACCCTCTGTTTTGGCAGTTAAGATGGGAATGGCTGGGTGTCATAGTTTACCCTGTACCAGCCACTAGTTCGCTATAGACCTTATGCATTAACGTCACACTGATTTCATGGTTGGCAGGCCCGTAGCCGGACAAGGTGCTGAAGGGGGGCGAAAAATTTCCAGAGGGGGCTAAATATACTACAATGCATTACGGCAATAGTAATTTTTGATCTTCTAGGGGGGTGAAAAGTTTCCCAAGGGGGGACTTAGCCCCCTTAGCCCCCCTTTCGACTACGGGTATTTATTGGTTGGAGGAGAACAATGAAACAAGTTACCGCACGCAGTAGAGTTCGCCCCGTATGTGTAGCAGACAACACGCGTATTCAATTGGTTGACAAATCAGCTGTCTGTATTTGTTGGTGTTGGTTTGCGGCCACGTGTTTCATTGTTTTCCTCCAAACATGACGTCAGTGTGACTTTAATGCATAAGGTTTATAATTCAGTTGCACCAGCCTCGATTACGTCACGTGCATACAAGCCCGTTGTTAAAGGGTGGGGATGACTTAATTGAGTGATGCATATCTTCGCACTCGGTGACAAATATTTTGAAACAGATTTTGCTCTCATCTTGATACGTCTTATCTCGCCCTTCTTAAAATATGTTAAGCCAGAGCCATCTTATCCGTTTTGTTTGTGCTAACTTGTAACAGCTGTAGGTTATATTGATGTAAATATTAGGTAGGTTACTAAGACACTGACTTATAATGGGCTCTTACCCAGGCCCGTAACCTGGCCGGGACACGAGGGGGCCGTGCCCCCCGTGCGGACCATTGTGCCCCCTATACGGAAAATTGATCGAAAATGAAATTTTAGTACATGTAAACGGTGGCCCTGGTATGACACCAAGCGATTTGTAACCAAAAATGATCCCAAAAAGGAGTTTAATAATGAACGCATTTTGTTCTCTGTAACATTTTTGTTCTAAAATTACGAAAATTTTCGCGCGCTACGCTCGCTTTCATCTTCAGTTCCATATAGCTTTAACACCCGTTTCAGAAATGCTGGCTTAATTTATAAATGTACAGGTTCCACAATTAGGCTATTGTTCTTTCGTGTAAGTGTGATTCCCGGAAAAACACAAAATTTAATCCATAAAAAGTCCATCCTCTTTCTCTTATGATCGGGAAGATTCTTAATTCAGACTTAACATCATGATAATCATTTTGTATGAAACGTTAAATGTCTCAATGTCTAGGGGTGGTAAGGGGTGGTGGAAGGGAGCATCCTTTCGCGACCAGTCGCCCAGCGTCTTGGTTTTGTTCTTAAAGACAGACACTCATCACCCCCAATACATTTTGGTTCAGGAGAAAGCAAAATTCTCAATTGGTCATGGGTGAATGCTCTTTGATTTACATCAAAGCTCACAATAAACAGCATGCGCAGAGAATGTTCTGGTTACATATTATGGCCTTGTATGCCCAACAGGATATACCCTTAAGCAATAAACTAGGTTTGTGTCTGCACAAGGAGGGGCTTAACACAGTTTGGAAGGAGTAACTTAGTCGGGAGAATTGGAACTGTCTACGACGAAGAGGGGCAGATTCTTCCACAGAAACCCAAATCTTCTAACTTTCCTTAATAAGAACCAAATATTTTCAATTTTTCGTCAACAGAACCCCAAAATTTTCGCCGGCACCCAAAATTTCGCGTACGATATCCAATCTGTAACCCATTGCTTCTGACGGGGCTTCGGGTTGCTGGACCTCTTAGGGGAGCTTGGCCCATCGTCGGGCTTATCTTTCCACCACCCCTTGCTGAGTCTGTATGCAGGTTTTACCGTGGTAAATAAGTTTCCTGCAAAATTTCGGCGCGCTTCCCGCGCAATTCTCACAAGCGAAGTATATCACCCATGAACATTATTAGTACAAAAGTTCAAGTGAACTCTTTCAGCCAAAGCTAGGTGAAGGCTCAAAGTTAGATCCCGGACATCAAAGGGGCTTTCATTTAGTAAACTAGTACCTTGAGTAGCATTCTCTCCGCGACGACTATACGGTTTGAAGCTAAATTTACTCGTACCAAAAATTTATTCCAAAATTTACATTTTCTGTTTTTTTTTCTCATGCAAAATTTCGTTCAAAGTAGAAATACGATAATGACCATCTGAATTGTGAACTGTGGAGACATTGGTGTGCTCTCACTGTCATTCAAAGTCCTGCTCAAGGCTCCATGCTAGTGTTCCCATACTGTTAATTCGCCACATATTCGGGGAATTTTCCTCTGGGTCCTAACAAAATCATACTGGATCATACTAAGCCTACCTAATGACAGCCCCTGGTCCCACCTCGCTGTTCGCGAAGTACTCAACCGACTTCACCTGCGCTTGCTGAGCTGAAGATATATCGTGATTATGGTCTTTTTCCCATCACTTGTGGAACATTTCTACGTCTCTGTATTGCAAGCGGAGGGAAAAATTTCCATCAGAAGAGTGAAATTTTCGCGCGTATGTGCACACGTAAAAGCGATACCTTTAAGCTGTGTGTGGTAAGCTTGAGATATAATCCCTGTAGTTTGGTCAACTGTAGTCATGTGGTGACAACAAACATAATCTTCTTCGGTGCCCCTCAATGAGGTGTCGGTGCCCCCCCCCCCATATCAGAACTCCTGGTTACGGGCCTGCTCTTACCTGAATAAGCCTGGTGAAACAGAACTGGACCATGTTTTTGTCGAGCTGACTTCCGTCGAAATAACCGTCTTGTGAAAGTTTGGCAATGTGTTCAATCCAAAACTATGTCCAATGTTTTCGAAGGAATGCCCACCAGCTCTCTATCCTCTGATTGTGATGACTTGCACATAACGGAAGCTCCTATCTGCCGCAAACTGGTCATCTCCGTTCCTTCGAAGAAATGTTTGAATAATCTCAATCCCACCGTTTTCTGTCCCTCTGTCAGCCCAAATAAGAGAGGGGCACCCACCAATCGATTCCACTTTCCTTATAAAATATCCTGATATTATCCGAGGATTATTATTAGCAGAGTTAGCTTTCAGCCATAGAATGATTCTGGAAAATCCATCGATGCATCATTAATGGCAATGCCATATCGCTTTATTCTACGTGCCATGCAAAATTTGGACCGGGCATATGGGACCGGGTGATATGTACCTTCGTCCAACTGGCCTTCTTCTTTGTCTACGACGAACTCCTGGATCAAATGCAGCTAAAATATCTCTTACCATCTCTCTTCTAACTGTCATGCCAGCCTGTATGCATCTTCTATGCATTCAGCGATAACAGTGCATTTGCCCATGACCACTAAGTTCACCCCCAATGCAAGCTATCACTTCTTCTACATTAGTGAAGTTCTTTTATCTCGAGAGCCCGAGCTGGCGTAATTTTCGCTTCAAGCTTCTTTCGCTAAGTGCGTTCACACCAAAAACGCGCGATTCACGCCGCGGGAAACGCGGCGTTTCCAGCAAAACGGAGGGTTCACACTGCAACGGGAAAATGCGACGGTTCCCGCAGCGGGCTTTTGATAGTCACTTGTAAAATAGCATACGCCGAAGATGATGTGGGGCATTTGCTGGCTCTTTTTGTACATGCACGGGCCAAAAATATATCGATAATTAAAAAAGGGAATGTAAACTATGTTTTGGTAAACAAAAATCACAAATCAACGACTGATTTTAGTGAATTCGGAAGGGAAGGAGACGTTATGGATACTTCTTGTAATGAAAAATCAGATAACACCTTAAGTAGTTTTTAAAGTGTGATTCTTGTTACTGTATACGCCTTTCTTCTCTTTGGACAACTTAAGTACAATGTTTGTGTCAAAGTTTAGTGAAATAACCCCAATTTTATACGTCCAAGAAACTCGATCCAACATCATCAACTATCCAAAGTTGGCATTTGTAAAAGAAAAGGGGAAATGGTGGTGGTGGGTTGTTTGTTGCATAGGCATAGCCTATTTAACTATTCAAAGCCATTTCAAGATATTGAAATACTTCATTCTAATGCTCGCAATTTTGTTAATACCCATAGCTTGTTCAAGCTTCTACCCTTAGCCCCTGTATTTGCCTCTAGATCCGTACCCATCAATGTCATTGAATTACAGCTCATGGACCGAAACTTTAAGGTGCGACTCATTCCGTCCTGCATAAATGAAAATTAGTTGATTTTCCCTCTAAAAAGCTACCCTGCAAAAACATACAACAAATAGTACAGTGTAGGAATAGAGATATTACTTTGCATTAGCGTAATCTAACAAATCAAGATTTGTTTGGCTATTTTAGTTTATATGTAATGCTTAAAGTGTGTTCCTAATTAGAACTAATTTTGTCACAAAAAATTCGGAATTTTCTTTCATCTTCGACCCTCAAATATTTAACTCTCCAACATCCTTCTCACGCATCATGCTCTGCATTTTGCACAGCACAATGAAAAGGTTGCTAGTCAAGTCGCCCCCTAGCAAAGTCAAGAAAGGAAGGGTAGGTGGTACCACCATCTCAGTGACGTCACGTGACAGCCGTCGAACCGCACATTTTTTAGGAAACGCCCGAGTCTATCTATGTGACTCATGCGAAAGAGAATAAGGCTTTATAAAATTTGCCGGGGGTTGTAAGACAAATTAACTCCACTATAGTTCTTTACCACTGGTGGAGTTTCAAACGCTTTATTAGCGGCAGGGGCGAATGCAGGTTTTGACTAAAGGGGGGTTTTGCGATATAGTTACTATCTAACCGGAGCGCCACCATGAGTTGGCGCGAAGCGTACAGAGAAAAGTTTTGGTCCAGAAGACCCCCAGATTGCAGGAAATGCCATTTCCCAAGCGTTTCTTAGACTCTTTGATCCGTATAAAACAAGCTTTCATTGAAATTCCCTGTGTCAGAAATTTTATGATAAATGTCCTGTCAGAAAGTTTTCTTCCTTCTTGTGAGAGATGCATGCTATACAGCCCGATAACTATCTTGAGCGTTAGGAGTTCGGAGCATTCAGTCATTTGTTGTGCTCTCTCTCTCTAGACACTCGCAGTGACTCACTCAAAGTTGCTCGCTTGTGCTCAATAAAGAAAATTTGGTTTCTCTTTTTGAAATCTTCTGAAAGTATTTTGGTATTGGGGCCATAAAATTCAACTGGTAGGCTTAATCGCATGCATGTGATATTTGTTTGTCTCGTTATCTAAGCGGAGCGCGACCATCGGTTGGAGCGGCGTCAGGGGTAGCGCCAGGATTTGCCCGACGGGGGGGGGGGGGCGCGACCCGAAGCCCCGACAGCCATGATGTCGTCGATCTCAGAATTTGTGAGGAGGAATTTGAAGAAAACTTGTGTACTAAGATTATGACATTGCGGGGCATACTATTTCATAATATTTGTATATACTAGAGAAATATATTTCCGCCCTTATTTATCGTTTTTCCTAGAATCTAAACTGTGAAATTTCAAAGCGCGCGAAGTGCGCGAAATTTTTTTGGATAGGCCTACACTAAAAAGAATCTGTACTTATTTGAAGCATATATATATATATATATATATATATATATATATATATATATATATATATATATATATATATATATATATATATATATATGCTGAAACCACTGAGAACTCCCAAATCTTTGTTCAGGCCCCGTTTGTGGGTGTTGAGGGCCAAAACAAAGATTTGGGAGTTCAGGCCACAAACGGGGCCTGAACAAAGATTTGGGAGTTCTCAGTGGTTTCAGCTTTGTTAGCAACCGTTAGTCCTTAGCAACCTTTCACTCCCCTTGCGCGCGCTTTTTCACTCACAGGAACGCGGTGTGGGCGTATAAATTCAACCCATTGTAAAGAAAACCTCTCCGCGCGTTTGACGGTTTTTGCTATTGCTTTGTTTTGACTTTGATACATTTGTTGTTACGCTGATGAAGGACACAGGAGTGTCCGAAATATTCGTTTTAATATAAACTATTGTGCTCTGAATCTCGTCGTCTTATCATTTTTTGTTTTCTTGATATTTGAAATGGAGCATACGTGGAACTCACTATTATATATATATATATATATATATATATATATATATATATATATATATATATATATATATATATATATATATAGGTCGATAAAAGTTGTAAAAAGTGCTAAAAGTTTGCGGAAAATTCCACGACGTTTCGAGTATAGACTCTTCATCAGGTGGAAAAGAAATGCAACTGAACAACAAAGAAGTAGAAATAGAGAAGAAACACATTGAAGAAAGGCACGGCAAACCGGTCGTACAAAGCCAACACGGTGTAAAAATGCGAAGGCTGCATAAAACTGGTAAAAAGTAACGAAAAGGGGAACAAGTTAAAAAAGGTCCATTCTAATGTTAAGACCGTGTGGGGAGAGGGTCCTGAGCTTCATGATAAGCCGGTTTTCGGCGGTCTGACGATCACGGTCAGAACCTCTGCACATTAAGGCTGCGGTGACGGCCAAGTCTATAATTGAGCACGGTGATGGTGGGTTGAAATGTGTGGCGACCGGATAACCTTGAAGGTTCTGTTTGATGGACCTGAGGTGTTCAGTGATTCGGTCAGCCAGCCGACGTTTGGTCTCTCCCACATACAGGCAATTGCAACGTCCACAAACTAAAATGTAAACCAAATTTGTGGAAGTGCAGGTAAAGTGTTGGTTCACACTGAATTTGTTGCCGTTAGAACCCAAAATATTAATGAGTGTGTTCTTGCCAACCACTGGGCATGTGTTGCACCTACTACGCCCACAGGGAAATGTACCTGGGGTGTTGTCAGTTGGTTGTTGTGGATGGGAAGCCCGAACTAAGTGCTTGGAAATGTTCTTTTCAACTCTGAAGGCCGTAATGGGGGGTTCGGGGAAAAGATCACGGGTTGAAGGGTCTTTACGAAGGGTCTCTACATTCCTGTAAATGGCACGAATGATGGGGCGTACCGATGGGTGATGGGAAATTACCAAAGGAATGCGTAGATTGGTAGACGTGTTAGATTTCTTACTCAAGGCCTCCTCTCTGTTGATTCCTTGGATTCTATGTAGAGCACCGGTAAGGATTTTGGTGGGATACTGACGCTTCTCAAAGAATGATAGTATATTTTTGGAAGCTGCTGAAAAATCAGAATCTTCTGAGCAAATCCTTCTGGCCCTTAAAAGTTGTGAGTATGGGATGGATTTGGGATGGTTGGATGGATACAAAAGGTAGTTATGAGAATCGGTGGGTTTGAAATGTAGGTTTGACTTGATTTTACGATCGCAAATTGATAATTGAAGGTCGAGGAAAACCACTGAAGTGTCAGAAATACAATGTGTAAATTTCAAAAATGGACTGAAGGATCCTACAAATTGGATGAAAGATTCTAAATCTTGACGGGTCCCTGTTGCCACTCCCACAATATCGTCAATATACCTTTTGTAAAGGAAAGGGTGAGCACCGGTATACTGCGAAAAAAGTTGTTCTTCAAAGTGGCCCATGGTTAGGCAAGCAACAGAAGGACCCATTTTGGTTCCCATGGCTACTCCTTTGACCTGACGGAAAAAGCGCCCATTGAACTGGAAACAGTTTTGGGTGAGAACAAGTTCGGTCAAGCGAAGGAAAGTAGTTGTAGGAATTTGGGGGTCTTGTCGTTGGTCCAGGTAATGGCGGATAGCTGACAAGGCAGCTTGGTGGGGGATGGATGTGTAGAGACTAGATACATCCATGGTGAATATATATATATATATATATATATATATATATATATATATATATATATATATATATATATATATATATATATATAATATATATATATATAGGTCGAACGTGGTAAGATCGACTGTAAATGTAGGTCGAAGAGTAAGTAGCTGATTCGATCTGAATTACAGATCCGAGAATCACGTTAGTCACGGTGGTGCAGTGGTTAAGGCAGTCGCCCGGACAGCGACCGTCCCGGGTTCAAACCCGCGTGGCTCAATTTTCCTTCTGGTTTCTTCTTTCATTCTTCCCTTGTTCAAAAGGCAATGCCAGTACTTGGGTTGAATTTAATTCAGATCGAATCAGTTACTAACTCTTCGACCTATATATATATATATATATATATATATATATATATATATATATATATATATATATATATATATATATATATGTCAATTGTCAAGGCAGTTGGGCCATATCGGGCATAACCTACGCTGTACTTCCCTCCTCGAGTCACTAGCAGTACCGCACAACAGACACAAGAGAACATTAACTAGGTTTAGCAAAATAAGATGAAATGACCGACATTTACATAAATCCCTGAATTCTACTTATATTAAGTTACTTGAAAAGGTGGAAAGGGTTTGTACTAAAATTTAGCTATTAGTAACGGAACTGAGAAAGAGTGGGCAAGGTGGACCGAAAATTTTGGGTTTTATCGCAGAAGTGACCCTTTTGAAAGCCAAAGTAAGTAAACCGACCAGGTCGGTAGCGACAGCATTTTCCCGACAGGGGGCCGGATCATGCAGTGACCCGAAGTTCCGACATCCCCTATGTCGAGGGGGTGGTAAGTAGGGGATATGAAAGAGCCTAAATATCCCAAGCCATTGCAGGGCATATTTTTCATAATATCACTGAATACTCCATGAGCCGAGTTGCGCACTGATAGTGTACTTTTGAATCTGAAACGTAAAATTGCAAAGCGCGCGAAGCGCGCGAAATTTTGGTTTTACACAAAAAATACACGTAATTATTAAGAACAAAAAGAAAAAAGAAAAACTGTAGGGGATGTAGACCACATCAGGGATAACATACATTTTATCGAAACCACCTGGACTACCCTATGAAATATCCACACTTTGCTCCCATAAGCGTAGGAGCCCAACTTGATTTGGGGGGGGGGGGCTGGAACGACTTGCCCGAAAATTATAACCCCAAATTTCCGCGCGCTCCAAGCACGTTCGACATGTTATTGTACATATCATATGGACATTCATCGTTTTATCACACCGCATGCCAAGAACATACAATAATTTGCCTTGCTTCTACCTTCTTTATTGGTTTTAATTTTGACGGAAGTCGTTGATCGCCGGCCTGGGGGAGGGGTCTAAGGGGAGGGGGTACCACATATGCTACCTTTGAAGTAAAATTTGTTTTAAAAAATATACGTATTTTAGGTACTAAAAAAAGAGCACGGCATTATCCCCTCCTCTTTGAAAATTTTGAAAAATTAGGTGTCCTTACATGCAACCTGGTGCCACAGATGCTACCTTTGAAGTAAGATTTGTGTTAAAAATTTAGGTGTTTTAGGTAGAAAAAATCAGCATCAGTGAGGGTGGGGCATGGCGATATGGCCCCTCAAATACACCACTGATAATCATAATATAAGTTTAGCCATTAAAAACACATTGATGAATTAATACGGAATATATAGGTGCTGGTGTAATTCAAATCAGAATTTTATATTAATTACCAACGAAGTTTTTAAATGATTAATACCCTTTAGCTACATCATTGCATTATTTTTCTTTCAGTAGGTGCCCGAAAAATTCTCAGCATTTTGCCCAAATTTTCATAAAAATTTTTGCTTTGGGGCTGCAGCCCCCTAGCCCCCGCCTCTTACGCCTATGTTTGCTCCTTGAGTCGCTCACCAACTGACCGTACCGAATGACACACACAAGACAACAGTAAGTGATATGGGATGGAATTTACGACCTCTACAGAAACTGTGTACTCTGCCTACATGTTACTTGTTAAGTTTGACAAGTCTTGTGCTATCTAGCAATGCAGAATGGAAGTATTGAAGAAACTGGAGTGACTCTACCGCGCGCCTAGCGCGCCGAAAATTTTGGGTTCTTTTAAGGGAAATTGTCCTCTTGAGAGCAAAAAACAGGTAAACCGTCGGGGCGACTTGTCGCCGTTGGGGACTACACACTTTAACGTATCGACTAAGACTCCCCGACGAAACTGTAAAAATTCCCCGACGGGGGGGGGATGGTCCCCCTGCCCTCACCTGGTGCCATCCCTGCGCGGCGTGAACCAAGAAAAATTGACCCTTCTCAGACCTTACAATCCATACTTAGGCCATCTTCATGTTTCATGTTTTGCATGTTTGTCATTTCCATGGAAATTTTACGTTTCTTTGATACCCTCCCTTGCTGTACATACAACCATGTCGTCTAGAGGCACGAAGGAAAATGTGCTAAAATACCGCCTGCAGGTCCCTGGCACTTCCCATGTGCAAGAAACTCCAGGCAAACACCCACTCTTTTGCATGGAATAATGTTTCAACGTGATCTTGGTCATAACGTACTCTTGGATAAAAAAAGGAATATATCTTGTGTAACAAATGAAAGGGATCCAGTACATAAGCGAAATCTGGATTATAATACCTTCCCGAACAATGGTAATTTCTGTAGATGTATGTTCCAACCATAGAAATAAAAGTAACTGAACAGTCTATTTTCCCCTGAACGTCTTTACATCCAACGGATGTCCAAAGTATGATTGGCCTACTCGATTTCTGATTATATTAAGTGATTCCAATTCAACGACAACCACTAGCAGTCAACACAATATTTGAATTTTTCAGCGGGAGTACAAGCGAAAAGCTGGAGTCGCGTTCCCATTTCTTAAAACAGAGTTAGGCACTACTGGATGCGATTTCATTGCATATGGGAACCAAACTTAGAGCTGGACCTCCTCTTGAAGGACTCACTGACTTTACAAGGATTTTGAATGAGAGAGAATCGGGACGATAGAAGGAAAAATACACTGTCAGCAAACTTATAATTATGGCATGCTACTTTCATTGTTGTAACTGAAAATAACCTTCAAAACATACCGGGGAAAATAAACAATACATTATACAAAATGAAAAAAATCCTCGAAAATCAAAGGGGGTTTAAACCCCTAAACCCCCCTTGGATCCGCCCCTGAGCGGGGTTAAGAAAATTAGTTTGATTCTTATGATCAAGCTAGACCAGTTTCTGCAATATATTGTTTATTCTTTGCCACAGTGAACCGTTCACCAGTGAATTGTAAAGTTGAGCAAGAACACAGAATATATTTACAGAAATAGCAGACTCAGTATGATTGTAGTTTGTGTGTTTCGAGCTAACATCAAAAGAGTGGACGCGTTCGTGAGGCTACACGCGAAGGTCCCATCTTCATGTAGAGGTGCGCCTTCAAAGTCAGAATTCCGAGATACTATCTCAGAATTCAGAGAGACCGACTGCAGTGGCCGAGTGGTTAGAGCATCCGACTTGCAGCCGGAAGGTCTAGGGTTCAAATCCTGGCCGGGTCATACCGAAGACTTTAAAAATGGAACCTACTGCCTTTGTGCTTGGTGCTCAGCATAAGTAATGGAGTAGGGAAAACAAACCAGTGAGCCACAACTGGAAAAAAGGCCGTGGTCGTCTCGACTTGAACCAATTGGTTGGAAACTGGGACATTAAACCTCATCTAACTCTGAATTCTGAGATACTATCTCAGAATTCTGAGATACTAAGTCAGAATTCCGAGATACTATCTCAGAATTCTGAGATACTAAGTCAGAATTCCGAGATACTATCTCAGAATTCTGAGATAAGATGCAACCCCCCCCAAAAAAAATTCACATTTTTTTTTTGGATGGCCCCTCTCGGCCACCGTATTAATATGTTTGAGCCCCTTCATACTAAGAATACTTGCACTTTGTGTCCAAAATGTCCAAAAATTTTGATTTACAAAAGCGATCCTGTTTGTATTTTTAACATTCTAACAAACTGCTAAATTTGTTTTTTAGGACGTTCACACTATTGTGGTCTAAAATAGAACGCTTTGCTGTTCAGTTGTGAAGTAGGCCCATAGAGCGGGTCATACTAATACAGCAGGATATAAGAACTTTATTTTATCCTGCCTCATGCATAGTAGACCGTAGCTGGTTACATTCATACACGCACATAGGCCGTGTGTAGCAACGAAATCTACAGCCACGCATGAGAGTTGAACGTGAATATCGAATAAAAAGTAAACTGGCTTGCCATGATATCTAGGATCTAAGCCAAGGAACAAAGTGAACGAGATACAGTTAAGTTAAGCCTATAAAGTAAAACAGAGTAAGCCTAGGCCTACATCGCTTATAACGTTAACACGATCCGAATGGATTACAAAATAGCCTAGGCCTAGCTTAGCGAAGACCTACAAGAACAAACAAAACACAGATGAAAGGAGACAGGCTGTAAACGCAGGCCTTTCCATCCTTTGTGTCCTGATAATCAACGTTGAAGTAATATTCTTTGGACGAGATTTTATGGTTGTATGTTGTAGTGTTTCTTAAATTCAAAGAAGCAGAAAAAAAAATGACTTCGGCCCACAGGCGCCCCTTAACATTGTATAGTATACCATATACTATTAAGTATATATAGACGGAAAGGTATGTCACAAATCTCCTAGCTCGAACAAACAACTTACGTTTCTGGCACAATTACTGCACTTTTCTCGCCAAATTTGTCTGTGTCGAGACTTTTGATCATAAGGTACCTCAAGGCGGCTCTTTTTCCCGAATAATTTCACTTGGCATTGTCTGAAGGATGAAATTTCGATGGAGTAACAGTATGAGGATGGTAGCTGCTGATAGGAGAGCATTCAGCACTTCCACGCTATATAATAAAATACTCCTAAAATATTCTCTAAAGTTCTCTTAACTTTCTAAATTTCTTCCAAAATTTGTTTAATTATGGTTCACTTTTTATTATTGCAGATCTTAGAGATATATATTAGCATCAATATGAATAATTTTTGAACATTAAATTTCATAAAATTTGAAAACCTTTTGAAAAGTGGAAGGGCTAGCATTTTCTACAAGCACTTGTGACAGTTGAACTGTAACTGTTGTACAGTCTTCAACTGCCACAAATGCTCATAGTAAATGCAAGCCCTTCCACTTTTCAAAAGGTTTTCAAATTTTATGAATTTCTGTGTTCAAAAATCTTGCATATTAATGCTAATATGTATCTGTAAAATTTGTAATAATCAAAGCAAAACATAACTGAGAAATTTTGGAAGAAATTCAGAAAGTTAAGAGAACTTTAGAGAATATTTTAGGAGTATTGTATTATATAGTGTGGAAGTGCTGAATGCTCTCTATCAGCAGCTACCATCCTCATACTGTTACTCCATCGAAATTTCATCCTTCAGACAATGCCAAGTGAAATTATTCGGGAAAAAGAGCTGCCTTGAGGTACCTTATGATCAAAAGTCTCGACACAGACAAATTTGGCGAGGAAAGTGCAGTAATTGTGCCAGAAACGTAAGTTGTTTGTTCGAGCTAGGAGATCTTGTGACATACCTTTCCGTCTATATATACTACATAGTATATGGTATACTATACAATGGTAAGGGGCGCCTGTGCTTCGGCCTAGGCCTAGTCCGCAGTCTGCTGACCTAGGCCTAGTATTTGGGAAGCTTTGAGGCTTCCCATACTAGGTCAGCAATATACCCATTGTCAAAATTGGGCTACCGTGACTTCAGAAATTTTGAATGGTCTCGATCTTTCTCAAATTCACGTATACTCCTACATAATTGACCTCTACGGGGCCTTATATGTTTAACACCCTTCATTCTAAGATTATTTGCACTTAGCCTAACGTTAGTGTCCAAAAAGGGACCAAAAATTTTGATTTACACAAACGATCCTGTTTTGTTTTTTAAACATTCTATGAAACTGCAAAATCGTGTAACTAGGACGTTCACACTATTGTATGCTAAATAGCACGCACTGCTGTTCAATTGTGACATAGTCCATAGCTATAGTTACGTTCATACACGCGCATACGCGTATATAGCAACAATCACTGCAGCAACGCACGCAGACGATATTACTCTCACAGTAATATGCGGTCAAAAGTTTGTGTTGCAATAGCCTAGGCCTAGTTCAGGGAACAAAGTGTACGTGAGAACTAGGCCTAGGTACCCTAGGCTAGCCTAGGCCAAGCCGCCTAGCTTAGCCATTGAACAGGACCCAGTATTAGCCTACGTTCCTAGGCCTATATAGTGACATGACCTAATAAGGCCACTTTCGAATGTCGTGCATCGATACAGTCAACAAAACGCGTCAAAACTGCTGTCACAATCAGTGCCTCAATTTTTTATGCAGCACGCGCATAGCAAACTAACCTGCTAACGCGTGTGAACCTGTTTTTCAAGCACTTGCAGGCTAAGATATGCAGCTCAAAATGAACGCACAAACTGCCTAGGCTACACTGAACCTGTACATACAGCTCTGTACAAAAATTGTAAACAGCGCCCGCTGGCCTTATTAGGCCTAGGTTACTTCTGATTTTAGGCTTGAGCTGGAAACGCTGAACTTGTCCTAATGGTATCTCTTGAAAGGAAAAATCTGTGGTAAAGATTTAAAGCTCTCAAATAAGGTGAAGTCCGCCAAAACTTTTTCAGGTACAAACAGATTCACATTCTTTTGTCTTGTTTTTTAAAAACGAAAACTTTCTTAGAGTGGCCTTGTTAGGTTGTGCCATCATACTAGCCTATACACTCCTGTAACGAGTAAAGGAGTTACCAGACGGAACAGGTTAAGCCTAGGCTATACGTTCACGTTCAGTGACTAGCCTAGGCCTAGATCAGGGCCTAAGTTAGGCCTAAAGTAAGGTCTTCATAGGCCGGGTCCCACTAATGAATGCCCGATGTTGCCCGTCGGTACCACAGGCGTTCCGATTTATATGTACATATATATAATACACTATACATATATACTAACAAGGTACGACAATTTTCTGGACGAAGCTTACAACTTGGCCTATTTTTACACTCTTATGCTCACTGTGAACCTCTCTGATTTCTTTCAATCACGTCATTCGATGAGTAAGAACATTCAACATCCCTTCGGGCACAACTGCGGGCATAAAATCACTTCTAATCAGAATTATTCGTAAAAAAATGGACTCTCCGCAACTTGGTGGTTACACAGACAGATGACGTATGATTATAACCTGCGCAACCATCTATGCCGTCTCATAAGCGAAAACACGCAGCGCAAGGTAAAGCAAATCAAAAAACGTACGTTCGCTATGCAGATAGATACGAGTAGCTCCTCATTTGACAAATCCTATGTAACGTGCATTGTGATTGGCGTATAGCTAAGTCAAATTATTTCGACGCCAATCACAACGCACGTTACCTGGATTTGTCAAATTAGGCGCTACACGTATCAATCTGCATAGCGAACGTACGTTTTTGTGATTTGCTTTACCTTGCGCTGCATGTTTTTTGCTTACGAGACGGCATAGATGGTTGCGCAGGTTATAATCATACGTCATCTGTCTGTGTAACCACCAAGTTGCGGAGAGTCCATTTTTTTACGAATAATTCTGATTAGAAGTGATTTTATGCCCGCAGTTGTGCCCGAAGGGTTGTTGAATGTTCTTTCTCATCGAATGACGTGATTGAAAGAAATCAGAGAGGTTCACAGTGAGCATAAGAGTGTAAAAATAGGCCAAGTTGTAAGCTTCGTCCAGAAAATTGTCGTACCTTGTTAGTATATATATGTATAGTGTATTATATATATGTACATATAAATCGGAACGCCTGTGGTCGGTACAATGAATGCCCGACCTGTGTAAATGATTGCCAGTGATGTGTTATTGATTGCTCGACCTGTGAATTGATTGCCCGTGCTGTTTTGATCACTCGTCGTGTGAATGATTGCCCGACTTGTGAATGATTGCTCGATTAGGAAAGGTTTCATTTTGAGGCTGGTGAGGCCTAACGTTAGGCCGTGCCGTCACGATAACACTTGATTCGGAGGTGGGATCAGCTTAGACATGTAACTTAATACTTTGTGGGGTAAAGCTGGTGAGGTAGAAACAGTTTTTTCACCTAGGCCTAAACATTACTGAGAAAGTATTGAACCAAGACATGCATGTTGGATAAAAGCCTGAGCCACTTCACATTATTTACAACTGAAGTCTGGGGGAGGGATTCAGTCACAGGGGAAGACTCGGGAACACCAAAACTTTTTCTTTTCCCTATGTACTTCACCAGGCAAGGGCAATGCCAAAATATTTTGATGGGCAGGGAAGCATATGGTGAGTGATCGTCGTCCTCAAGGGAGGGGGTCTAAGGGAATTAATACATCCCCCTCCCCTTTGAGAATTTTTTGTTAATTTTAAGGTTGCTTAGATGCAAAACGGTGCTATCTTTGTGATATTTTTTGCAACTAATCATATATGGCTGCAATGGCACCGGCAACCAGGATTTGATGTCGTTCAAATCTCTTCATACCAACCCATTTTTCCGAGTTGGAGCTGTTATATTATGTGTAGTTTACTGTTTACATCTGTTTGAATAACTATATTATTTCACCGTTGCTCAACGTAGCTAGTGACGAAAAGTTACAAATTTTAAGTTTTCAAACGAAAAAATGTCACATAATGTTATCAGGTCACTGACAATACAATAACCTTTCCATTTCGTGAAATTTTTCTTCTAACTAAACCCATTCCATGAGCTTTTCATCCGTTAATTGCATCTTCAAGTTTTGGGCATCCATTCACACGACGAGAGATCAATAACTCAGCACGGGCAATCAATTCACAGGTGGGGCAATCATTCCTTCAGGTCGGGCATTCATTATACCGACGGGCAATATCGGGCATTCATTAGCAGGACCGCATAGGCCTAGATCTGAGATAGGCCTATACCGTCTAGCACTAGGTTCTGGTTCTGGTAGATAGGCCTAGGCCTGCTACAATTTACAAATAGGCCTAGGTCCAGGCCCCTAATCCTAGGCCTAGTTCTCCTCTAAATGGGATATAGGCATACGGTTGTAGGTGTAACACGACTAGCAGACAGAAGTTAACTTGAATTAGGCTTAGGCTAGGCCTAGGCTAATTGGATTAGGCCTAATTCAGGTATCACTAAGTTAGGCCTACATCAGTCTCCCTAGGCCACAGGCGTTCCGATTTATATGTACATATAATGGTATCCAGTCAAAACATCCCCAGACCAAAACGTCCCAGCATTTTTGCTACCAAAACGTCCCCGCTTTTTACCAAAACGTCCCCGTACTATTATATATGGGAAGTCAAAACGTCCTTGCCATAGAGACTTTGAACATGATTTTAGGAATCCAAATTAAAACTATCGGTTGGAAACTTGAAGAAAACTTGAGACATGTTAAAAAAAATTGAGTGTATGAGGATCGATTACGATAAAGTTAGGCAGGCCTAGGCCTACGATAACGTTAGAACTTACTAACGTTAGAACTGAGAACTGAGATGCTATCCGACTAACGTTAGGCCTAGGCCTAACTGTTAGTTTTACAACAGACGAACATAATGTTTACCACAAACACTTTGGAATTCAACATAAAAGGTTAAATTTTCTAGAAAATTTCCATTTCATTCCAATAACTGTACTTTAAAAAATTATTTGAACTTCAGAGAAGGCATACTGTAAGGGAAGATAAAGGCTACCAAATCCGGGGACGTTTTTGCACGGGGACGTTTTGACCAATAGCGGGGACGTTTTGGTACGGGGATGTTTTGGTCAGGGGACGTTTTGACTGGTAAGCCATATAATACACTATGTACATACTGTTCTATACTGAGATGCAATAAATATACAATTTAAACCTAAAGTGTTCATAGTGACTGTTGGCAGAATGTGTCAAGGTATTTTATATTTCATGTGAAGAAGGAGACAGCCATAGGAAGTAGTGCCTGAAAGCCGAAGAGACAGATTGAAAATTTACAGTAAAGCAGTTAACGATGCTGGATGCAAACTCCAATGCACTGAATAGTGCAGTACACGCCGGAGTGCTGAAGGCAGGGGGTGGGTCCATTCAGAATGGGTAACTTGAAAATAAGTAATTTACTTCATTGCATGACCAGTGCTACCTGGCACTTTCTATATTGGTCATGGAAGAGGACAGTTGGTAATGTAAGGTCACGCCTTGACATTTTTCAGACTGCTGGTGTGTGGCTAGGGGCCTACAGAGTGTCAGTGCCATGAAACTTCAGCAGCCTACTGCATTGTCCCCACATATATGAAGGCGGCCTATACACTAGGCTATATGTGGCGGCTATACACCTACAGATTGTCAGTGCACTGAAACTTCAGCAGCCTACTGCATTGTCCCCACATATATGTAGGCGGCCTATACACTAGGCTAGGCCTACAGTGGTCAGTGTAGTAAGCATAGGCTACTACAGTGATCATTCCTGTTCCATATAGAACTTTGTGGCTGGCAACATATGCATGTCCTGTCCTCATATGGAATAGAATGGTAGATTCTCTGCAGTGGAGTTGTGCCCAAGCACACACACATATTTACAACACAACCTGAGGCCAAGGATTTATCATGTACAGCTTGGCTACATAAATAGAATGATTGCATATGGTCCCCTCGTGCAGTATTACTAAAGGTGCATAATTTTATTACTTCAAGTACATAGAGTATAGCCTGCCTGCCTATAGTCTTCAGTATATTAATCTGCCTGCATGACAAGCAATTCATACAAGTACTTATATGCATCTCTTCTCCCTGGGTTTCAGTTCTTTCATGCTGCAAATGACTGCACTGATAGTGCAAAGTCATGACAGAATTTTCTGCCTGTAGTATATTAAACTCATTGATCCTTGGTATAACCACAATATCACTGTACGTATACTAACAAGGTACGACAATTTTCTGGACGAAGCTTATAACTTGGCCTATTTTTGGTTTCGATGATAAGAGAAACCTATGCATTCATGATGGCGTGTGTGTATGTATGTGTGTATGTGCGTGTGTGTGGGTGTGTATGTGTGTGTGTGTGTATGTGTGTGTGTTTGTGACACTTTGCTCGTTAACACGATATCTCCAGAAGGGAAACTCTGACAGTTCTCAAACTTGGTACATAGATGCCCCATATTGAGAGGAAGAACCCTATTGTTTTTGGTGGGGGTCAAAGGTCACCTGGGGTCACCGGGGGTCAAACTCTGAAAACCTTGTTAACACAATATCTTGAGGTAGGAAGCTTGGATGAATTTCATACTTTGTATGTAGATGCGTTATGGTATGAGGAAGAACCCTATCATTTTTGGTGGAGGTGAAAGGTCATCTGGGGTCACCGGGGGTCAAACCTTGAAAACTTCATTAACACGATATCTCAAGAAGGGAAACGCTGACAGTTCTCAAACTTGGTACATAGATGCCCCATATTGAGAGGAAGAACCCTATTGTTTTTGGTGGGGGTCAAAGGTCACCTGGGGTCACCGGGGGTCAAACTCTGAAAACCTTGTTAACACAATATCTTGAGGTAGGAAGCTTGGATGAATTTCATACTTTGTATGTAGATGCGTTATGGTATGAGGAAGAACCCTATCATTTTTGGTGGAGGTGAAAGGTCATCTGGGGTCACCGGGGGTCAAACCTTGAAAACTTCATTAACACGATATCTCAAGAAGGGAAACGCTTACAGTTCTCAAACTTGGTACATAGATGCCCCATATTGAGAGGAAGAACCCTATTGTTTTTTGGTTGGGGTCAAAGGTCACCTGGGGTCACTGGAGGTCAAACTCTGAAAACCTTGTTAACACAATATCTTGAGGTAGGAAGCTTGGATGAATTTCATACTTTATATGTAGATGCGTTATGGTATGAGGAAGAACCCTATCATTTTTGGTGGAGGTGAAAGGTCATCTGGGGTCACCGGGGGTCATACTCTGAAAACTTTGTTAACACAATATCTCAAGAAGGGAAGCTCTGACAGTACTCAAACTTGGTACATAGATGCCCTATATTAAGAGGAAGAACCTTTCGTTTTTGGCGGGGGTCAAAGGTCACCTGGGGTCACAGGGGGTCAAACTTTGAAAACCTTGTTAACACAATATCTCGAGGTAGGAAGCCTGGATGAATTTCATACTTTGTATGTAAATGGGTTATGGTAAGAGGAAGAGCCCTATCTCTTTTGGTGGACGTCAAAGGTCATTTGGGGTCACCAGGGGTCAGACCCTGAAAACCTTGTTAACCTGCTATCTCCAGGTAGGAAGCTTAGATGAATTTCATACTTTGTTTGTAGATGCCTTATAGGTAGAGAAAGAACCCTATTATTTTTGGTGGGGTTCAAAGGCCATCTGGGGTCACCGGGGATGAAACCCTGAAAACCTGGTTAACACAATATCTCAAGGTAGGAAGCTTGAATAAGTTTCATACTTTGTATGTAGATGTGTTATAGTAAGAGGAAGAATCCTATCATTTTTGGTGGAGGTCAAAGTTCATTTGGGGTCACGGGGGTTAAACTTTGAAAAACTTGTTAACACGATATCTCCAGGTAGGAAGCTTAGATTTCATACGTAGTATGTAGATGCATTATAGTGAGAAGATGAATCCTATTGTTTTTAGTGGAGGTCAAAGGTCATCTGGGGTCACCAGAGGTCAATGTCTGAAAACCTTGTCAAGACGATATCTCCAGGTAGGAAGCTTGAATAGATTTCATACGTGGTAAATTGATGTGTTATAGTGAGAAGATGTACCCCATTGTTTTTGGTGGAGTTGAAAGGTCATCTAGGGTCACCAGGGGTCAAACACTGAAAACCTTGTTAACACAGTTTCTCAAGGGAGAAAGCTTGGATAGATTTTATACTTAGTAAGTTAGTATGTGGATGTGTTATGGTGAAAAGATGGACCCTATTGTTTTTGGTGGAGGTCAAAGGTCATCTAGGGTCACTAGAAGTAAAAAAAGCAAAATTTCCCAAGAATTCCCAAGACTAAATAGGAATACAAAACTGTATTTTTCCAACATGTTAAGATAGCATTTGACCATTGACTGAAAGATATGGGACATCATATGGCTTTATATGGAATAGAACATATATCATCGAAACGTCAATGCATTTTTGCATTCTGGTTGCACTCTTACGCTCACTGTGAACCTCTCTGATTTCTTTCAATCACATAATTCGATGAGAAAGAACATTCAACATCCCTTCGGGCACAACTGCGGGCATAAAATCACTTCTAACAAGAATTATTGCGTAAAAAAATTGACTCTCCGCAAGTTGGTGGTTACACAGACAGATGAGGTATGATTATAACCTGCGCAACCATCTATGCCGTCTCGTAAGCCAAAACACGCAGCTCAAGGTAAAGCAAATCAAAAGAACGTACGTTCGCTATGCAGATTGATATGTGTAGCGCCTCATTTGATAAGTCCAAGTAACGTGCGTTGTGATTGGCGTGGAAATAACTTGACTTAACTATACGCTAATCACAACCTACGTTAAATAGGATTTGTCAAATGAGGAGAGTGTCAAATAAGAGTGTAAAAATAGGCCAAGTTGTAAGCTTCGTCCAGAAAATTGTCGTACCTCGTTAGTATATATATGTATAGTGTACTATATATGTACATATAAATCAGAACGCCTGTGCCCTAGGCTATGTCTGCCTCTGAATTTTGTGGTTTGGAAGAAGTCACTTCTGAGTATCTTGGTGTCATTCTTGATAATAAACTGAATTTGAATAAGCACATTGAAGATATCACTAATGAGGCTACTAGGCTATTTACATTTGTGTCGCCGTAACCTTCACATGTGTTCTAGGGAAATCAAAACTACTGCTTAGGCTACTATGCTATTGTTCGTCCCCACCTTGAATATGCTTCCACATGTTGAAATCCACACACTAAGCTGAATATAGGCTAAGGTAAAATTGATGCAGTCAAAAGACGTGCAGCGCGGTTCATTTTAAATTACTACGATTACAGTAAAACCTCGTTAATCCGAACAAATCGGGACCCTCCCAAGGTGCAATACAAGATCGTCCATTTTGACAATAGCTCAAATCATCGTCGGAGATCGTCGAGATTACAATCAGCAGCACAATAGTTTGCGGTTTCAAACAAAGTTACTGTGCGGTTTTGTAATTTGCTACTTGCTAGACATGTATTGAACTCCCAACAAAAGGAACAAACAAATTGAGGGTAATCACAATGCTCGCAATCTTCGGAGCGTATTGAGCTCCACGAATGAATAGACTCAATAGACCTGGTAGGCCGAGGTGCATGAGCAGTAAATTGCGCTGGGCGTTCGATGAAGCTGGCTTGCGAGCAAATGACTACACTCATGTATCGCACCACTATAAGTTCATGCGATAAAAATAATTGTGTGAAACAAACATGAATATTGAATGATATCCTTTGTTCCAAGTCTGTGAATGTCTGAAACAGATGGTCTACAATCATGGTTCTGAATCTCGCTCCAAGTGGGAACAACCTTCCGTTAATTCAACTTACGTTCTGAGGTTTTGCAAATTTTCAGTGCTGCTTTGTATTTTCTTCTTGCTGTGACTCCTTTTTTTTTAAAGATCTTGCTTTGTGTATAACATCAATAAAAATTTACAGAAGTAAAAATATGCCTGCATAAACCAGGAAATACAGTACCACAAACTGGAAACTGAGCTAACTAGTTTCCGCACCCCGTTTCGGAAGACATCGTATAAAAGAAAAGAAAAAGAAACTTGTGTCTGTGCATCTTCTTTTTAGAGTTATTTATAGGAGGCAAAGGCAAAGTAATTAAGACATAAATATTTACAATTAATTTCAGAAAGTCATGTAACGGAAAGTGGAGTCACCATGCTGTACCCGTAGTTTACCGTAGAGGGCCGCACTTTGCTCACTTTGCTACCGTGCCTTTTTGATTCCTTGCCGTAGGCAGCCAAGGAATCTATGCGATGGTGATGTCGTGTGTGTGTATGTGTGTGTGGGTGTGTGCGTGTGTGTGTGTGTGTGTATGTGACGGCTTTGCTTGTTTACACAATATCTCAAGAAGGGAAAGTTGGACAGTTCTCAAACTTGGTACATAGATGGCCCATATTGAGAGGAAGAACCCTATTGTTTTTGGTGGAGGTCAAAAGTCATCTGGGGTCACCGGGGGTCAAAATCTGAAAACCATGTTTACACGATATCTCAAGTTAGAAAGCTTGGATAGATTTCATGCTTGGTATGTAGAGGCGTTGTGGTGAGAGGAAGAACCCTATTGTTTTTGGTGGAGGTCAAAGGTCATCTGGGGTCACCGGGGTCAAAATCTGAAAACCTTGTTTACACGATATCTCAAGTTAGAAAGCTTGGATAGATTTCATGCTTGGTATGTAGATGTGTTGTGGTGAGAGGAAGAACCCTATCGTTTTTGGTGGAGGTCAAAGGTCATTTGGGGTCACCGGGGGTCAAAATCTGAAAACCTTGTTTACACGATATCTCAAGGTAGAAAGCTTGGATAGATTTCATGCGTGGTATGTAGATGTGTTGTGGTGAGAGGAAGAACCCTATTGTTTTTGGTGGAGGTCAAAGGTCATCTGGGGTCACCGGGGTCAAAATCTGAAAACCTTGTTTACACGATATCTCAAGTTAGAAAGCTTGGATAGATTTCATGCTTGGTATGTAGATGCATTGTGGTGAGAGGAAGAACACTATCATTTTTGGTGGAGGTCAAAGGTCATGTGGGGTCACCTTGGGTCAAAACCTGAAAACCTTGTTTACACGATATCCCAAGGTAGGAAGCTTGGATAGATTTCATGCTTTGTATGTGGATGTGTTTTGGTGAGAGGAAGGACAGTATTTTTTTGGTGGAGGTCAAAGGTCATCTGGGGTCACCAGGGGTCAAACTCTGAAAACCTTGTTTACACTGTATCTCACGGTGGGAAGCTTGGATAGATTTCATACTAAGTATGTGGATGTGTTATAGTAAGAGGAAGAAGCCTATTGTTTTGGGTGGAGGTCAAAGATCATCTGGGGTCACAGGGGTCCAAAGTCTGAAAACCTTGTTTACATGATATTTCAAGGTAGGAAGCTTGGATACATTTCATACTTAGTATATGGATGTGTTATGGTAAGAGAAAGTACCCTATCATTTTTGGTGGAGGCCAAACGTCATCTGGGGTCACCAGGGGTCAAAGTCTGAAAACCTTGTTTAGACGGGATCTCAAGAAAGAGGAAGAAGCCTATTGGTTTGGATGGAGGTCAAAGGTCATTTGGGGTCACCGGGGGTCAAAGTCTGAAAACCTTGTGTACACGATATCTCAAGATGGGAAGCTTGGATAGTTTTCGTACTTAGTTTGTGGATGTGTTATGGTGAGAGGAAGAACCCTATCATTTTTGGTGGAGGTCAGAGGTCATCTGGGGTCACCGGGGGTCAAAGTCTGAAAACCTTGTGTGCACGATATCTCAAGTTAGGAACAGGGATGTAAGTTTTCCGTATTAATACGGAATTCCGTATTTTTAAAAAATCGACTGAGGTCTCCATATTTCTCCCGTATTCCTGTCGTATTTTTGCCGACTGGAAATACGGAAACTAATCTGAAAACATTGGAGGCAGTTTTGTTGAAGTCCAAACAGAAAAATACGTTAAAATAACAGCAAACTTAACGGTGTTTCTCTATTACTGCATCATGTACAAAGAATATCTGTACCGCTCACGCCGATACCAGTTCGATCACTCCGTACTGTGCTGTACGTTGTGGCATGGCAAATTTGCTGCAAGTAACTTGCGGCTCGCCTACCCCGCGGAGCGAACTCTGCTCTGCTCAGCTCCTCAGCTTCCCAAACGAACGGGATGTGACTGAAGAAGGAATATGCCGTAGAGTCTGCTACGTAGGCAACGGCTCGCCCAGCCCGACGTGTCCGTTTCTAAACAAGACACATGTCTAGACTAGTTGCGGTGCTATCGTTAACTGTGGTGGGTTATAGCTTGGGTTTTGAATATGACCATCTTTCACCTGTTCTTGTCAATTTTGTTTTAGTCAATAAAGGCAGCGTTCTACTAGTAGTATATTTTCAAAGTTGTTCATAAACTGTCAGGAAGAGTCACATTCAGTTTTCGAATATTTTCGTCACTTTTTCGTGGCAATGGAATTGAAACTAGAGATATATACAACAGGTGTAGCTTAACGCGTTTCAGATCAAAGATCAAGTCAATAATTCATCAATGAACCTATGTGGTATTTTGTTTTATCATACTTCAAGGGTTGACCTTAAGGTTGACAGTAGGCCAAGGGATTTCGATCAAAATTTTTGGAGAGGAATTTTGTACAGATAAGATGATTCTAAGTTATTTGAACGAGGGTATACACGAAAGCAAAATGATTGAAGATAATATAACTGAATTAGGTAATTCATACATGAAGAAAGTAATGGGAAATGAAGGTATCGAAGAGTAATGGTAACATGTATATATATATATATATATATATATACGTATACAGTGGGTGATGATATTGTAAGAGTTCGAATTATAATGATTGTAATACTGTGGCCGTCTTCTGTTTCGTCTGGGTATACTCGACGTTAAGGTTGCGGATGAGGTGTCTGGGTTGGTAGGTCCCGTTGGGACTTGGTCGGTGACTGGCGGTTGTTGCGAGTCGGGAGTCGTAGGGAAATTGTCATCGTCGTCTATTGGGGCGTCTGTACCAATATTTACTGGTTTGAAAAATGACGAGTTTCTTTTCACAATTTGTTCTCTTTTTGCAGAGGTCCCATAGACCCTTTTACTTCAACTACAGTGTAAGGATTGCAATTGAAGGGGGAGGAAAACTTGTTGCGTTTCTTTTCACAAAGTAATTCCCTGTCACCAACTTTTATTTGAGCTGGTTTTGCGTGCTGTCAGAATTTGACTTCCATTTTTTGTTTTGCATTAGGATCTGTCACTTGCACGGACTAGTCATGCAGTTGGGGACTGTCGATCAAACTGTACTGTGATCCTAATGGCACGGCCAAACAGAAGCTCTGCCGGCGATTTGTTTGTGGTACTATTGAGTTGCCCTGTAATTCCTTAGGAAGGTATATAGCTCTTCTTTCCAGGGTTTTCCTTCAGTAATCGCAGTGCGAATGGCTCGGTTTTTCCAGGGTTTTCATGAATCTTTCAGTTTCACCATTGGCTTTTGGCCATAGAGGAGAGGTGTAATTTTATGATGGTGAATTCCTTGATGTGAAAATACGTAGCCGTAGTATTTCAGATTATGTTTGTTAAAATAACACTTATCCTTGTTGATATAGCCTAGTCAGGTTGTTTTCGCTCAAACATTTGAATACTGCCTCTAGAGATCATGGTCGCTTTGTGTTGCTCCAAAAATGAGTATGGATCTAAATTGATAACTCCAGGAATATCAGGGAACACTAATTGCTGGATAATATTTTGGAAAATTTCGTCTCCGTCAATGTCAATTACAGTTTTCACTAACCAAGTAACATTAACAGACTTGGGCATATCATATTGCCCAACTCTGATGTTAGTCAAATAGCAACTCCATGTGCATTTGAAACAATACCGTACATTCCTAATCCTCACGTACGCGTCCTCACGAGCAAAAAAAAAAAACGCAATCATAAGTTCGATGGCGCTGTGTAAAATTAGTAACAGACTCTTCACCATACCATATATAGCGAGTGTAGTATATACCCAAGATTGTTGATAAAAATAGATACCGCACTCGCATTTAAATGAAGAAAAATCCCGATTATACCCTCTTACAAAAGTCATATGGTCACCAACATTACCACACTGCAACGGAACAACCATCCCTACAACTTGGACTATGCCGTATTTCGATACCACCATCCGTCTAGGAGGAGATCGTGTGACCAGCCCAAATTTGTATTTCCCTGTCGATTGCATTAGTAGCGGCTGCCTGCGTGGCAGGCACTGCAACTAAAAAGCTAAACCAGTACGTACTCCAGTGCACAAGCCATGTAGGATATACTGTACGAGCACTACCTTAAAAAGTCGCGCGCGCTCTGGCTTCATGTACGTACGTAGGTACGTACGTACGTGTACAATGTCGGCGTGCTAGTGTTACATCAGTAAACATCACCGATGGAGCAAGCTGCTTCGTTGCCGTTTCGCGTTGTATTGGACGATACAAATGCGGTTGCTTCCAGGTGAGAGATAGTAATTTCAGTGATAAATGCTCAAAGAAGGATGTTTATGATCGTTCTTAAAGTATATTTTAGTTGGACCATGGAACTGGCTCCTTGAACTTGGCTACCATCTTAAGATGTTGTACTGTGGTAGCTTACTACAGTACTATGTTAGGATACTGTGCACTTAGGAGGCTAGGCCCACACGTGTAATACACTACAGTATAACCAAATTTACGTGCTGTAAGCTCCTTGTGTTTGCTCTTGTTGGCCTAATTGTACATCATTGAGGTCTGCTGCAACTGTGTAAGGAACAATGGAACTCGACAGAACAGCAGACATTAAGAAGATTGATCAAGGGATCAAGAGTAAATGGAACTGGAAGTGTACAGAATTAATTTTATTTTTTAATTTTAATTTTTTATTTAACAAAATTACATGTTACATTTGACAGTCTAAGTGAACCAAAAATACCATGAAAGTGGTATTCTCTGGGGCATAACTGTACTTCAGATAATGAATTTGCAGTGCACCATTTTGCATCTCAGCCCCTTCCTGACAGCAAAAATTTTCAAAAGGGGAGGGGGTCCCCCTCCCCTTATACCCCACCCCCAGGACGGCGTTCACCCATACAACCTACTATTTTCAGCATTTTTTTTACCCTGCACTTACATCCCTGTAGGAAGCTTTGGTGGATCTCATGCTTAGTGTGTGGATGTGTTATGGTTAGAGAAATATACCTATTGTTTTTGTTGGAGGTCAAAGGTCATCTGGGGTCACCAGGGGTCAAACACTGAAAACCTTATATGATATTTCAAGGTAGGAATCTTGGATAGATTTCATACGAAGTATGTTCATGTGTTATGGTGTGAGGAAAAACCCTATTGTTTTTCATGGAGGTCACAAGCCATTTGAGGTCATCAGAGGTCAAAACTGAAACTTTGTAAACATGTCATTACCAGGGAGGAAGCACAGACAAATCCCATCTTTTTTTTTCATTTTTTGGTTATTCAAGTTTTAGTTCAAAGGTCATGTGACATGAGCTGACATGAGAAGAGGTCAAATTGTGACCAGATCATAAAAAATGATGTAGTAGAGAAGTATAAATTTGATGGATGAACCTCAGTGTAGCAAAGCACCCTCCTTACGGCAAGGAATCACTAAGCCTTTTGGCTTTCTGGTTTCATTTTTTTGTTTTTCAAGTTTTGGTGGGGTTCAAAGGTCATGTGAGGTCAGCAGGGGTCCAGTTGTGAACACATCATAAAAAATGATGTAGTACAGAAGTATAAATTTGAGGGATGAACCCTGGTGTAACAAAGCACTGTCCCTTTTGGCAAGGAATCACAAAGCCTTTGGGCTTTCTGGCTCATCCAAGCCATCTCACATAGACAAAAATTTCTCAAAGAGTATAGGGTGTTCAAGTTTTCCCCTGCTCTTAGACAACACCTCTTACCTTACCTTAGGATTTCGCCAAGGCTACAGCCCTGTAATGGATTATGACAAAGCATGATTTCACCATGTGAACCATGACAGACTTCTTTCAGTGTCTTGACATTGATGGAAAATTCCAACACTGGTCAGACAACAGAAATCATAAGACTTACAAAAGGATGTATGACTGCCTCTCTCCAAAAATACAAACTAAAAGAGGTATTGTAAGGCATGGATTTGTGCTGTCACCCTTTTTGGTTTCGCTGAAATAGAAACCCATGCATTCATGATGGCATGTGTATGCATACGTGTGTTTGTGACATGTATCTTGTTAACACAATATCTCAAGGAGGGAACCTCTGACGGTTCTCATACTCAGAACCTAAAGTGATCCATGGTGAGACCTTGGGCAAGGTCAAAGGTTATCTAGAGTCACTGGTAAAGCTAAAGCCCAGAAAATCTTGTTAACATGATATCTCAAGGTAGGAAGCATAAGTAAATTTCGTACATATTACCACTATGAACTTTTTCACCCAGGTGAATATGATTCGACCACAGTCAAAATGTGCATCAGAATTCTTCACATTGCACCGTAAATTCACCCTGTTGAAAATTCTAAATGCTATTTTGGCTGCTTCCATATGACAAGAAAAGCACCGTGGTGAAAAGTGTAACCACAAACCACTCTTGGCTGCTGACTTAATCAGGTTGTCAGTTGTGGTTAACTCCATGGCCTAAAAACAGTACTTGTTACCATCATATGTTTACACGATGTGTAATTGTGGTTTCACAGGGGAACAGAACTTTTTTAACTGCCAGTCTGATGCCAGAGTTCACAAATTGATGGGGGAATTTACATTACCCAGGGAATAAACCATGGGCATACTAAAAGTTGGACCAGGGAGCTGTTTAGAGCTAGTTTTTAGGACATAGGTAGGTTAATCAATAATATTTTACTGTAAGGGCTTGGCACAGGATAACAGACACTTCACCAAAATGACTTTTTGCTTACACACAAGCACTTTGTCCCATCTTCATTTTGCTGTGAGTGATACTGAAATGAATTTCTGAGTTGGGTACAAATACATTCTTTTCAGAATGTATTAAGTATAAATTAACCTTCTAACTCAGGCTTCGTAGTGAATTACAGAGAGGTTTAGATGCAATTTATTGATGTGAAAGGTCTAGAATATGCCATACCCCACCCTATCTGGATAGTCAAGTTGACCAAAAATTATCTGCCAAAGACGTTCGATTACTGCTGTTAAATTGCCAGGGCTATAGCTAGCAAGTGGCAACATACTACATGGGGAACTTGCGGAAGTAGTACATCCTTGCTGGGGGTGTCATCCCACAGCATAAAAATGCAAATCATTTGAAATCAAAGCCACCTCACATTGAGATCAAATTTTGCAACAAATCGGGGTGTCATCTCCTACTCTTTCCTTGCACCAACCAAAACTGGAAAAAATTACTCCTATATTTGACTTGATGCTTGTAGCTATACCAAGTTTTTCTTTAGCCTGGAAGCACAGTTTTAGTAACATCTAAATCATAAATTACAATTAAGTAGGTCACTCAAAGATTTGCCTCATTGTTCATGGTCCCTCAGGGTAAACAACAAGCCAGCTTAAAATACCTCTTCAGGAACAACAGGTCACACCAAATTCCTCAGTGTGCAGCCTGCAGTAGTACAGTAGGGAGGACATTATGTACCTCAGGCAGAGTCCTGTGGTAACCACATTGCTACTAGCCCACTACTGTATTCAGTTTGTATGGAATAGAGAATTCTTGTCAAAAGAATGAGCTTTTCTGTGCAATACTAGATCTGTATTACAGTATCTTAGTATTATATGGTGCTTCTGGCAGTGTAGTGACACCTGGAAAATTATTGGATTAACTTTGAAAGGGAGGTGTTTACAGCCTCTGTTTGTTATAGTTAGTACTTGAGCTATGGAATTGAGAATTGTGATGAAAGCATTTTATGAAGGGGATATAAAGAAATTATCAAACTTGGATTTTGAACATCAAGATTTGACTTACCACATGTTGGAATACAGTAGGTACATTTATCTGCTACAGTTTTTTTCTTTTTTTTGGGTGGGGGGGGGGAGGGGATTGGGGGCAGCATTCATACTTTGAGCTGGTATTGATTGGTTAATTTTTCTGCAGTTACGATTGAAGCAGGAAAAATTAAGTTGCATGTGCAAAAGTTAAGCACTGATACTTTTAACCTCAAGTACATTGGCAAAAATCACATTTTTCTTCATGGACTGGTCAGCTTCAGTGTATCTAGACAAGAAGCATCCCTTATCTCTACTTAAAATGTGTAAGCATGAAGCTATTTTATGCAGTTGGTATTTCATTGCTTGCCAATTTGCAGTAAATATTACTTCATCACAGATGTCTCCACATCTTTGTAGAAATTAAAAATATTTAAGAAAATATAGTAAATGTAGTTGATACAAAATTTATCCACATCACACAGTATCTCCCTAACCTAAAAATATTAATATTTCAACAAAAAAATAGTATTGGTAGCAAACAATTGCATGAACTCATGTAAACACCATGAACTGAGAGCTAAACTGAACCTTATGTCAGCAGACATTGACTCCTTTTACAGAGGGGTGATATACAAAGAGACATGCTTGCTACAGTATCACAGGATATCAACCGTTCTCCACATATTTGGAGAAGGGGTGACATAGGGGAAGGACCATGGGATGAGTGTGTTTATAATTGCTTGTCTCAAGTAGGTTGTGACATGGTAAATCCCAAGAGAAATGAAAGCAGGAATAATTTTTTCTTAAATATACTTTTAGATTATCAGGTATTTTTGGCTAAACTTGACCTTTTCATTCTCTAGACAGTTATTCAACAGTCTTAAAATAAGTTCAAATGTTTACCAGAAATTATACTATTTATATATCCTCTCTTGTGACAGCATCCATGCAAGGGTCATATAAGAAGGGTCTGCTCAGGTGACAAGTGTCTATGCTCTCTAAATTCAAAAGATTGAAATAAGGGACCAGTTAGTATTTTTTGTAGTAAACTGGGAGTAAATCTTATTCTTTGTTTTAAGCTTTTCAGTCCATATTCAGGTTTGTCACTAAGCCCACTCTTTTAGATCAATTGAGGAAAAATGCAGTGGTTGAATACTTGAATGTATTAAATTCCAAAATGTGATATTTCTGTGTTCTAAACCTCTGAAAACAATATATATTAAAGTCTCAGGTTTAAAATTAAATACCTCTATGCTCAATAAGAGGTGCTTCTATCAAACTTAACCTCATCACTGCCAAATTACAGCATTTAAACTCTCTTTGAGTAATGCCTACTTCCAACAGGGGATCTCCCTACTTTCCACAAGCCCTTGAACATTGCATAAACAAGATCAGCTCTCACAGGGAGCAAAACTTGAACTGCTATCAGTTTCAGTGTTTCAAGCAACCATGACACCCAAGTGACCTTTGAGGGTAAATGTGGTCATTTTGTTTGTTGAGGCTGTCACTAAATCAAGGGCATAATTTGTAAGGGGATTTTTCACCTTCTTTTCACCATGTTTAGTTTGTAAGTTGTCTTTTAAGGTGATTTCAAATTCCACCATGGTTAATAGCATTTTCACAGGTGCTTTTCTCCAGTTTGTTTAATAACAGGGTGTTTTTTTTCACCACAAAAATTCACTATTTGGACGAAAAATGGTGAGTGTTCATAGTGTATGTGGATGCCCCATAATGAAAGGAGGAACTCTGTTGCTTTTTAGAGGTGATATTACCTGTTCACGAAAAGGGAAATACATACCGCCTAATGTTTTTCTTTATTTGTCAATACACTAACTACACTATCCAAGGATGGAGTTGTTTATTTAGTGACTGAAAATGGTAGTGTGAATGGCAAAATATAAAGAAACAGTACGAAAACAGTCAAAATCTGCAGGCTATTTTGAAAAAAGCTGTCCTCATTACAAATAGCTCAAACCACGCCTACCACAACACTATATGAATATTCAGTGATCACGCAGCTGTGTGTACCGACTGTACAGGGGATTATATTCCATCGGTCATTCATACATTAGCTGGGAATAGAGTGATTTTGAAGGTTGCATACTGCGCAGCACACGAGCTTTTGAAACAAAAGCACCTGTTTTCATCATAATATCCGTGTTGGTGAATTTCACCCCTAACAGTATTCAAGGAGACACTTGCATACTAATGCTTGTAACGGTAACCAGTTACACCTAACGCCTGTATACGCTTGCTTACTTCCCCGCATCCCAAGTCTTTGTCCTTGAGCGGTAGGCTAGGAATAATCTACGTAAACTGGACAACGATACACTGTTTGAAAAAAATGAGTAGAGTTTGCAGATTTCGATAACTAGCAAGGGCACTAACCTGTTCAAGCAGCTCCCTGCCTGAAGTATGACAATAGTAGTCGTAAAATCATATGGCTCGATTCGATTTCCTCTGTGAGCAATGTGTTTTTCCATCGGTCAACTTCGATTGTTGTAGGTAGTTTCTCCAAGAGTTTCCAACATGTAAAAGAATTTGTGTCTGTTGTATCAGAACTCCCTGGTTGAATCAAGGCAACTGTGTACATTTTAGGTGAGTAACGTAACAGGGAAAGAATGTCCAGGTAGTAGTAGCTCCATGGTATGACCTTGCGACGGAGGGTAAGCTTCTCAGATGTCATACTCCAAGCTGATATCGTTGACCATCAATGATTTGAATGACTCGAGAATTGTTCAGTATTATTTGTCGGAGGTAGTACTCAAATATTATACTGATAGCCAGTCTTGTGGGTAATAAATTGAGTTAGATTTACTCGTATTTTCTTGAGTCTGCCTTTAGAATCATACAAAAACACTCTTTGATGATCCCGAAAGCTCACTAACTGCACAAATTTTACAGTCCTTACCCTTCCAGATAGCAACCCTTTGCTGATGCTTAGTCCCAAGCTGTGGTGTTATCGAGTAACTCACAAGGGCTGTAGTTTGTTCCAAAATTGGTCGGGTGGGCTTCAACAGAAATTTCTCCTTTCGATTTACTACCATGGAGCCAATAAAACCTTTCGCATATCCGCTCCATGGTACTATAGGCCTACAGTCAGTCAGTCAAGTACTTAGGCTATAGCGTGAATATCATGTGTTCAGTGTTCCTTCGCTGGCATATACGTGGGCACCTTTCGTTGTGCTGCCTTTTGCATATTCATATATTAGAGCACTCCCATTGGTTTGTTCACTCAGCAGTGGGATTGAATGGAATAAAGATTGTGTGGAATCATTTTCGATTTTCATAGTTTTCATCGTTATTTTTATGATAATTGAAACAATATTTGGAACAACTACTTCTGTGAGGGATCTTTATTTATCTTTATTGTTCGGATGGACTGCTTAAACGTTATTTCAACACTTTGGACAAGGCAGTGTTATGTATTTCCCTTTCTTGAACAGGTAATATCACTTTAACAGAATATCTCAAGGTAAGAAGCTAAGATAGATTTTATACAGTTTAGTATGTGGATGCCCCATGGTGAGAGGAAGGAGCCTGTTGTTTTTTTGGTGGAAGTCAAAGGTCATCAGGGGTCTCTGGAGGTCAAATTCTGAAAAACTGTTAACATGATATCTCAAGGTAGAAAGCTTAGGTAGATTTCATATTTAGTGTGGATGCACCACGGTGAGAGGGAAAAAAGACTATTGTTTTTGGTGAAAGTCAAAGGTCATCTGCCGAGGTCAAACTCTGAAAATCTTGTTAACATGATATCTCAAGGTAGGAAGCTTAGGTAGATTTCATACTTAACATATGAATGCACCACAGTGAGAGAAAGAAACCTGTTGCTTTTTGTAGAGGTCAAAGATCATTTGGGGTCACCAGAGGTCAAAATCTGAAAACCTTGTTTTAGATGATATCTCAAAGTAGGAAGCTTGGGTAGATTTCTTACTAAGTGTGTGGATGCGTCATTGTAAGAGGAAGAAGTCTGTTGTTATTGGTGGAGGTCAAAGGTCAGGGATCACCAGGGGTCATACTCTGAAAACAACTTAATGCTGTATCTCAAGTTATGAAGCTTAGCTAGATTTATACTTTGTATGTGGATGCCCCATGTTGAGTGAAAAAAGCTGTTCTTTTTGGTGGAGATCAAGGGTCATCTGTGGTCACTGGAGGTCAGACTCTGAAAACCTTGAAAACATGATATCTTAAGGAAGGAAGCTTGGGTAGATTTTATTCTTAGCACTTGGATGCCCATGTTGTTAAGATAAAAAAGTTCAGAGGAGCCTAACATCTTTGGTGGAGGTCACCTGGGATCACTAGGGGTCATAACCTGAAAACTTGTTAATATGATATCTCAAATTATGAAGCATTAATACATGTTGTATTTGATATATGGATGCCTCTGGTGGGTGAAAGACCCCAGTTCACACCACAAAATCCATGATGGCCATCCGGGCCATGACCATTGTAATTTTTGTTATGGCCTACGATAGCCATTTTGCACAAACTTATAGAAGGCCACTTTTGGTCAGCGACACTCCATATGTGTTCTACTAAATACCGAGCTCACTTAATCATTCTTTTTACAGTAGCATTCGTGATGCCAACGCATGGGAACCGGTATTTTTTTCACTTTCAAAACTATGCTGTTGATATTCGATTTGCACAATCCGCGAAGTGATCATTCTATTTGCACACTCTTCGAAGTGATCATTCATATCCCCTACAGAATGTACAGACTACTATTTCTGCAATACATTTGTACACATATGTGTAGCCACCATATCTGGCGTATGTTTTTTTTGCACTCAGTTAGGCTTTGTTGCACAGATAACCTACACGGTCAAACGGGAAATACTGTATAAACTGTTCAGATCATTTGGAATCTTCCAAAGCACCTCACCATCATAACAGCTTCCCACACAAATGATATGCACTGGTAGAAATACGTAATGTGGAAGTATCACATTGACCCAGTTAAAGTAATAGGTCTTGCGGCAGTTCTCTGCCGTACAGTACTTGATATGCTAATTGAAGTTACACATGTCCACTGTATGGTAGAACAACTTTTAGCCGTGCTGTGCTAACGTTAGGCTACGCTTAGGCTTGGCTGCATTGAAATTTTACAATTACAATAAGTGTTTTGAATTGTGTCATAGCAAACCTCGTCTTGGCTCAATATTCTTATTTCAGGTGTATTACATTTGGCCTTGGACGAGAGATTTTCGGCATATGATTAACCTAAAAGTGTTTGGTTACCAAGGCCATGTTTGGCTAAGGTCACAGGGGGTCAAAATCTGAAAACTTCGTTAACACTGTCTGTAGTTAGGAAACATACATTTTGTACATCACATGATGTTGCATTAAATTTAGTAGAAAAACCTATTGGTTTTTGGAGGTTAAAGGTCATCTGTGGTCACTAGAGGTCAAAAAGGAAAATTTCCCAAGAATTTTCCAGGTCAAATATTAACACAAAACTGTATTTTCCAACACATTAGGATAGCATTTGACCAGTGACTGAAAGAAATGGGACATCTTGGCATTGCATGGGATTAAACGTATTATTGAAACCTTAGTGCATTTTGGAGATAACAATGGAGGGGATGGCTATTTTCTTTCCAAACTGAATCCAACTTTGTTTGGAGCAGGCATTGATACACTGAGTCAGTGGAAGGCTGATGACCTCATATGACTCTACCAGCTTTCCTAATTATGTGATTTAAGCGGTTCCTCTAGGTTCTAGTGACATTCCCACCCCAACACATGAGGCAATACCTCCAAACTTATCATATAGTAGCATTGTAGAACAGTTCCTTTATACCCAAATGAATGTTGAAGTTAGCCATTAAACTTCCTGAGGCAATATTACTTGGTATTCAGTCTCTTGATTAAGACATCCACATGACCCCTCCCTCCCCCCGCTTCCAAGTTAATGTGTTGATCAGGTGGACACCTAGATACTTGTAACAAGAAGTTGAGAGGGGTTTCTTGTTATATAATAAGAAACTCCACCTTCCATGTCCTATTCAAACCTTTGCATAAATTAATACTACCCTCGGAAACCCTTACGTATCATACCCAAATTTAGCCTCTCTAGGGCTAGTTAGATCCTTTGGGGTATTGTTTGTATCCAGTTCATATCCTTGACAACTCATGCCTGTGCATTCCTGTAGGCAGACATTTTCTTGGCCTTCTTGTGTTGTCCTGGTCCTTTGCTCTAAAAGTTATGTACATGGCTATTGTACATCAGTAATCATAAAGAAGCAATGCAAAATATGACTGGCCCTTTTTTCTTTAAGTTTGTGGATCATACTTCACAATAATCCAAACGTGATCCAGGACACAATGTTGTGCTAGTTCTGGTATACAAAAAGGTCTAGTGTATTAGTAAAATCATCAAAACATCAGTGCATTTTGCATTCTGGTTATGGGTCAGTTTGGTCCACAAGAGATAAATAGATATTCAAAAAAGTTAAAAGTTTATAACCATATTTTAAGCTTGTGCAGTAAACAGGCATAATGGAAGCCTGTCCTTATTGGAACTCAGAAATTACTACAATATCTTCAGTGATGTGAAAATTTGTGCAAACTTGAATAGTTTAGTTGGCCATCTCACGTTGTATGTGCATGAATGCTGTTTAAAGGTGGTCTAAACCTTTATACAGTAGTCATTTCTTTTCAAATAGTATTTAATTTTTGGCCATTTATTTTCAGATACTAGTTTGAAGATTCACTCAGAGGACTGCAGTTTACAACTTGCAATGAATCAGCAAGAGCTAAATCTGGACAGAATTATTGAACAGCTTCTCAATTCCCCAGGAAAGCAGGTAAATATATCATATTTATTCCCACACAAAGTACTGAGAATGCACTCATCTCAACACTTTTCATGGTACTGTAGGTATGGACTACTGTACTGTAGCATTAAAATTTTGTAGCAGTGGTATGGCTAGACCCATAGTTTAATTAGACCCTAGTCTTTGGGACTTTATCACAGGTTTGTTTGAACATTATCTGTTAACAATGTGAATTCATTAGACATTAAATTTGTCTGTTAGAAATTTCCTTACTCTCAATTCCTCAATTCTTCTGTATCTGCATGAAAAGGTGAATTCACAGCTGAGGTTTGATATTAGCCTGTTAAGGATTAGTAAAGAGGGAATATTTCCCATTGTTTTGTGAAGGTTCAACTTCCAGAGAGCCAGATAAGACAGCTTTGTCAACTTTCTCGGAAACGTTTCCTTGAGGAACCCATGCTGGTTGAACTGGCAGCTCCAGTCAACATTGTAGGTGATATTCATGGGCAGTATCAAGACTTGATCCGCCACTTTGAGAAGTGCAGGTTTCCTCCTGAGGCCAATTATCTGTTTCTTGGTGATTATGTTGACAGGTAAGTATTTCACCTTTTGCAAAAACTCATTAAGTATGTAAGGTAGAAACAATTCACAGTGGTATGCAATTGAATGTAAGACTCTGAAGAAGGTATTGTTTTTATATCAGAGTCCAGTTCTTGATCTAACAAAGCCTGCTGCAAATTTTTGATTCCTTGCCAAAGGCCGAAGGAATCTATGCGATGGTGATGTTGTGTGTGTGTGTGTATGTGACGCTTTTGCTTGTAAACACGATATCTCAAGAAGGGTAACTCTGAGGGATCTCATACTTCGCTTGTAGATTGCCCATATTAAGTAGATGATCCCTATCCTTTTTGGTGGAGGTCAAAGGTCATTTGGGGTCACAAGAGGTCAAATGATAAATACCCAAGAAATTTGCTTGTAAACACGATATCTGAAGAAGGGTAACTGTGAGGGATCTCATACATAGCCTGTCAATTGCCCATATTGAGTAGATGATTCCTCTTATTCTTGGTGGAGGTTTTTATCAGGGATCAAAATGTCAAAACCTTGTAAAGACGATTATCTCCAGAAGGATAAATGTGAGGGATCTCATACTTATTTTGTGGATTGCCCATATTGAGTAGACGATCCCTATTGTTTTTGGTGGAGGTCAAAGGTCATTTGGGGTCACCAGCGGTCAAAAGGTCAAAACCTTGTAAACAGTATATCTCAAGAACGGTAAGTGGGAGGGAATTCATACTTACTGTGTGGATTGTCCATATTGAGTAGATGATCTCTATTGTTTTTGGTGGAGGTCAAATGTCATTTGGGGTCACCAGCAGTCCAAAGGTTAAAACCATGTAAACATGATTTCGCAAGAAGGGTAACTTTGAAGGATCTCATACTTAGCATGTTCATTGCCCATATTGAGTGGATGATCCCTAGTATTTTTGGTGGAGGTTAAAGGTCATTTAGGGTCACAAGAGGTCAAAAGGTCAAATGTTGTATATCAAATATCTCAAGAAGGGTAACTCCGAGGGATCTCATACTTAGCATTAGATGATCCCTGTTAGTTTTGGTGGAGGTCAAAGGTCATTATATCTCAAGAAGGGTAAGTGGGAGGGAATTCATACTTACCGTGTGGATTGTCCATATTGAGTAGATGATCTCTGTTGTTTTTGGTGGAGGTCGAAGGTCATTTGGGGCCACCAGAGGCCAAAAGGTCAAAACCTGTAAACACGATATCTCAAGAAGGATAACTGTGAGGGATCTCACACTTGACATGTAAATTATTCGTATTGAGTAGATGATCCCTACTATTTTTCGTGCAGGTCAATGGTCATTTGAGGTCATAAAAGGTCAAAACCTTAGTGAACATGATATTGTAAGGAGGATTACTATGAGGGATCACATACATGGCCTGTTGATTGTTCATACAGTATTTAGCATGTAGGTCATTTTGGGTCACAAGATTTCCAAACCTTTTGACCTTGTTAACATGATATCTCAAGTAGGATAACTATGAGGGATCTCATGCTTGTCATGTGGGTGATTCATGTTTGTTACAATATACCCATATGGCAAGGAATCACTAAGCCTTTTGGCTTTCTGGTTTTATTTTAAAGATGAAATGAATTCTTAGGGCATAAAGCCAACAGAACAAATGCTCCTGTGTCTGTATGAAGGCAGATAATTTTGCACAATAAAAGATGGTTGCACAGAATTTTGGTGGCTGCAACTTGGGTAATGTAACCTTGCTGTTGATGTTAAAACCTTTTTGATTTTGGAATGACATCACATTCAGCAAGGTTTCACGATTTTGCACAAGATTGCATGCGTCATTTCACTACCTTTAAAACCAGGTGTGTACAATATTTCGACATTATGGTTTGAAGTTTAACACTGCTGAACTTTTGTACCAATTTTATCTGGAGGTGGGGATGAGAGAAAGTGAATTCCATATTTTACACCCTGAAAAATAAGAGACACACCTGCTTACTATGGATAATGTAATGAAGCATAGAGGGATAACTGGCTGGTTAGGTGGCTGATGTAGCTCATAGGGAATACAGTTGCTTCAAAGAATCCTCGGGCCTGCATACGATATAAGCTTTCAGTTCCCTGGCATTGACTTGTTGATTCTGTTTTCTCCAAAAATATTCAGCCAAGTCTTGTGCTCACAGAACAGAATTAGAGAGGTTAGTACTTGCAGGCAAGAACAAATCAAATCCCCTTTAAGATGGTATAAAATGAAGAAGAATAACCCAAACATTGGTGCCACCTGATTTCTTTATCAAATAAATATTGTGTGAGATACGAGAAGGGGCAAACGGCATACCATGTTTTCTTTTGAGAGAACTTTTCAAACCAGCTTTACACACCTATACAAGAAATGAATCTTCTGAGCAGGCAACAGGTGGCTGTATAACATGTTTACAGTAGTTTGGGCATCTGTACGTGCAGCTAAAGCTAAACTGTTTGAATGAATTTGTGCCAGAGGTCCACATGTTCAACATGCAGAAATTTTCACAGATTTGGTTACAAGTCTAATGCTATAGTTAGCCTGCATAGAAGTTTTCAAGTCTGGAACTATTTTAGCTGGATCACACTTAATAGTAATAGTACAAAATAAGAGAGGCAATAAAACTGGGTGTGGTTTATCATTCTTCAAGGTGAAGACTATTTCATTGGCTCAAATGAGCTGTTAATTCACTTTAGAACTGTTTAAGTTTGTGAAATTTGGGAAATGGTCAAAATTTCACTGCATGATATAATCAGAATAACTGTGTGGCAGATGAAGTATGGTGGTATGTTTGCAATAATCATGCCAAGCTACAAAAGAAGGCACAATCCACATTACAGAATGAGCAATTCTTAGTACGGAATTACAGGCTGGCCTTAGAGATCATTCAAAAATTTTTACAAACAACTACACAGATTATTCTTTGTTCCCTAGCTGTGATGCTTTTGTTAGCTAGTTACATCTTGACTTTCTTAGCATCTGATATTAAGTGCATAATGCTTGCAAGCATTAACTACTAGTGTGGGATATAACTTTGTTAACCCCAGATTCGTCCATAGCTGACATACTCTGTGCAGTACAACATATGAATGAGCTTGTAGGGTTGACCAATCAGAGGGGGGAAAAGGGTTTGGGAAACCACACCCATAAATTGCACACACTAGCATGAGGCTAGACATCTGGAGTATGATGTGGGAATTTCCTGAAAGTCTGGTTGGAAGGAACCTGGATTTCAAGGACAATAGGTAGGAAACCATACTTGAAAACAACTCCTAAAGCTCCGGTGGCATGAAAGTGACATAAGTTTGTTATTTGATATGGAAGCATTATAAAGGTAGAAAGAAGCCCCAGTTCCCATCAAAATCCATCTGATATTGACCATTTTGCAGGGTTATTTCTGTTTCATACTCACATCACATAAGCTAAATATGCAAATGTAAGATGGCAAAAGAGGGACCCATAATTAGTTTCGTGTTATCCTTTGTTTTAATCTTCATTTCTAGAATAATGGTATTATTGGTATGTCCTAGAGGATTTATTTTGGAAGTTGAACTTTTCTTGTTGAAAAATATAAGTAATCACTCACCAGTTTGTAAACTTCTTGGCAAGTACTTTAGACATATAACTAAGTACAGGTTAACAAAAGAAATGCTAACACTGTGCAACACTCCACATCATTTTTTTTATTGGGAATGAGTTATATCAAAAACTATCAAACTCTGAAGAGGTATATCTTGAGAATGGTAAAAGATCATGAAATAACTCAAATGGATCTTTCTTGTGGGATTTTACTCTTTTAAATGTCAAGACAGAAACAGACCCTTTTAGGTTGCATGTCACCACAACTTGAGCAACTTGCAATACAACTTATCACCCATCTTGATCAGTACTGAAGTACCTACTGTGCTGCATGATAATGACATAGTTAAGTTTCATAGGTTGGTTTCAAAAAGAGAAACCTATGCATTCATGATTGTGTGTGTATGTGCACCTGCATGTATGTGTGTACGTTTGTGATGCTTAGCTGGTTAACACAATATCTCGAGAAGGGAAACTCATACAGTTCTCATACTTAGCATATGGATGACTTGTACTGAGGAAAAACCATGTTGTTTTTGGTGAAGGTCAAAGGTCATTTGGGGTCACCAGTGATCAAACTCTGAAAGTCAGGTTAACACATATATTAAGGTAGAAAGCATTGACACTCTTCATAGATGGGTAACATGATATTTCAAGCAGGGAAACTCTGATGAGGTTCATACTTGGCATGTGGATGACACAGACACAGTTAATGATCCATATTGTTCTTGGACCAGGTTAAAATCATTTGGGGTCACCAGAGGTCAAAAGCTTAAACTTTGTAAACAATAATCTCAAGCAGGGAAACTTTGATGAAGCTCATACTCAGCATGTGGATGGCCCATATTGAGTTGATCATCTCTGTTGGGTTTGGTGGAGACCAAAGGTCATTTGGGGTCATCTACAGTCAAAATGTGAAAACTTTGTAAACACTACATTTCATGCAGGAAAACTTTCAGGAATCTTATATTTGACATGTAGGTGGCCCACATTGAGTAGATGACATCTATCTTTTTTGTGGGGATTAACTTTCATTTGTGGTCCTTAGAGGTCAAAAGGTGAAAACCTTGTGAACATGATATTTCAAGCAGGGAAACTTTAATGCACCTCATACTTGGCATGTGGATGGCTCATACTGATTAAATAATCCTTAGCATTTTGGGTGTAGGTCATAGGTCTTTTTGTGTCATCAGAGGTCAAGAGGTTAACTTTGTAAGTAAGGTATCTCATGCAGGGAAAGGTTGATGGATCTAATACTTGACATGTGTATGACCCATGTCAAATTTATGATCCCAATGATTTTTGTGGAGGTCAAAGGTCATTTGGAGTCATGGGTGGTCAAAAGGTTAAAAGGTTGTAAACATAACATCTCATGCAGGGAAACTGGAAGGGATCTCATGCTTGACATGTTGGTGATCCACAGTGAGTAGATGATCTCTGTTGGTTTGCAGAGGTCAAAGGTCATGGGGTCACCAGAGGGCAGAATTCTAAAACTGTTAAACACAGTATCTCAACTAGGGGAAGTTTGATGAATGTCATACTTAACTGAATCTCATACTTTGCATGTGGATGGACCTATATTTATTTAATTATCCTCATCATTTGTGGAGGTCAAAGGTCATTTGGGGTGATTAGAGTTCAGAGGTTAACAATTTTATATGCCATATCTCAAGCATGGAAACTATGATTCATATCATACATGCTAAGTAAATGATTCCTCTTGTTTTGGGTGCAGGTCAAAGGTCATTTGGCATCATTGGAAGTCTATAGGTTATCAACATGGTGTAAATGTATTTGATCTATTCCTATGGATCCTATAGGCTTTCTTTGCCTAAATTATTAAGAGAGTAATTTATGAAACACTGTCCATTTGAAAAACACACACACGAGACTTACATTTCAGTGGCAAGGAATCACTAAGCATTTTGGCTTTCTAGTTCTGAATAACAATTCCAGATTCAAATATCATTTCTCTTCTAGTAGCTCTGTATTCATGTGCAAACGACTGGACCACAACTAACAATCTGGAAACTACCTGAATGAAATCCTCAGTTGAAAATGTGTTGCTTGTTACTGTACATACATTAATTATTACACAGTAATAAGGGTGTTGCATATACAGTGCACATGGGAGCTTTGTGTATGCTCTCCAGACTTCATTAATCAAGTCCTTTGTAATGAGTCCCTTGAATTGGCCACAGAATATTGCCAAACACTGTACAGTCTTCTATGTAAGCTCATGCGCACATACATCATGCATGCTGCACTCTCTGCTATTATTTATGGATATATGTATATATACAATCCGATCCTTCCAAGCACAAGCATGCTGTGTAACAACTATATGTGATATTGCACATTAATGCGAATGTATATTGATTTCGAAATGTATATTTTTACAGGTGTTCATTTGCAAATTTGAACATTTTCAGTGGAAAAACAGTTGAAAAAAGGTGAAAAAATCTGAACTTAAAAATGCAGCAAGTTTCAGGAATATTCCTTGTACTCTGGATTTTAGTAAAAGCATAATGTTATGGCTTGTTACTTGACAAGGTCACAAAAAGAAACTGAAATCAAACCTTTGGGTATCCTATTAAAAACTTCAGTCAAAAGTTACAAAACAATTCTTTGCTGGGTAGTATCCTCCCACATCACGTAAGAATTGTTTCAGCAAATTCAAAGAGACTAAACCTACAGTATTTTAACCAGGATCCAATTTATCCCAAGCATATCTCGTTTGTGAACAAGTGACCGACTTTTTGGAGAGTTGGCCAACCCTCCTTTGAAAGTGATAAAAAGTGAGCTTTAAAATGCAGCGAGTTTGAGGAATATTCATTGTACTGTGGATGGTCGGTTTAAAATATCAGTAACACTTATGTTACTTGGCTATAGGCCTATCATGTGAAGGGCGGAGCATTCACATGTTAGGCTACTGTGCCTATAGTAGGGCTATGCAGTGATTATTGCTAACTTTAACAGTAGGCCTAACCAGGCCTCGAATTAAGAATTGAGAAGGGCAAGGCAATTTTTGGGCCGCACTTAAAAGATCGCCTTGGATTGTTGTCCAAAATGCAGGGCACCAAGGCAGTTTTGATCAACCAAAGATGGCACCAAGGCAACTCACAAAATTCAGTCAGGGCACCAAGGCATTTTCTCGAAACAGTATTGAAATTACTTAAATTGATACACAGACTACCTAGGCCAATTTATTAGCTCAACAAGTTGAGCCATTGTCATGGCAATGCCTCTGTCTGTCTGTCTGTCTGTCTGTCTGTCTGTGTCTGTCTGTCTGTCTGTCTGTCTGTCTTTCAACATTGGTTTAAAGGTTACTGTCAGCAGGTTCTTTGACCGATCCGTGTCAAAGTTGGTGAGTTTATAAAACATATCGAGGACTTGATAATTATGGTAACAGGAAGTAGGTCAAAGATCATTTGGGATCGTGAGAGGTCAAAGAGTGAAATCACGAAAAAGCTTTCAACTCCTAGTAGTTATGTCTGAATGTTTTCAAATTTGACACGAGTGTTCAGTAGGTGATTGGTCATCAAAGTTGTACTTTTGACATAAATCAAAGGTCATGTAGGGTCAAAGAGAGGTCAAGTAGAAGGAAGTCAAACAGTGTAATCATGCAAAGCCTTTAACTCCTACTGGTTACGTCTGAATTTTATCAAATTTGGCATGAGTGTTCAGAAGATAATGGGTCATCAATGTTGTACTTTTGAAGTAGGTCAAAGGTCATTTGGGGTCATGCAGGGGTCAAACAGTGAAATCACTCAAAAGCCTTCAGCACTTAGGGGTTATATCCACATCTAATCGTAATTGGTCAGGGTGTTGACTAAATAACAGGTCATCAAGTTGTACCCTTAAAGATGGTCAAAGGTGGTCTGGGTCAAGCAGGGGTCAAACAGTGAAATCACTCTAAGGCCTTAACATCCTAGGGGTTACATGTATATCCAAATCTTATCAAAGTTAGCCAGAGTGTTCAGTAAATGACAAGTCATCAAAGTAGTACTTTGGAAGTAGGTCAAAGGTCATTTGGGGTCAGAAAGAGGTCAAACAGTGAAATGTTGTAAAGTCTTCAATTCCTAAAGGTTATATATTGAAATCTTATCAAGTCAAAGTTAGCCAGGGTGTTCAGTAGATGACAAGCCATCAATAATGTACTTTTGATGTAGGATAAAGGTTATTTGGAGTCATGCAGGGGTCAAACAGTGAAATCACTCAAAAGCCTTCAAATCCTAGAGGTTATATCCAAATCTTATAATAATGGTCAGGGTGCTGAGTAAATAACAGATCATCAAAGTTGTACCCATAAAGTTGGTTAAAGGTCATGTGGGTCAAGTAGTGGTCAAAAAGTGAAATCACTCAAAAGCCTTCAAATCCTAGGGGTTATATCCAAATCTTATCATAATTGGTCAGGGTGTTGAGTAAATAACAGATCATCAAAGTTGTACCCATAAAGTTGGTTAAAGTTCATGTGGAGTCAAGCAGGGGTCAAACAGTGAAATCACTCAAAAGCCTTCAAATCCTAGGGGTTATATCTAAATCTTATCAGAGTTTGTCAGAGTGTTCAGTAGATGACAAGTCATCAGAGTTGTTCTTTTGAAGTAGGTCAAAGGTCATTTGGGGTCAAGGAGAGGTCAAACACTGGAATTGTGCAAATGCCTTCAGCTCCTAGGGGTTGTGTCTGAATCTTATCAAAGTTGGCAAGAGTATCCAGAGTATCCAGTAGATGAATTAATGGGTCATCAGAGTTGTACTTTTGAAGAAGTTCAAAGGTTGTTTTGGGTCAAAGAGAGGGCAAACAGTAGAACCAAGCAAAAGCCTTGAAATACTCGTGTTTGTGTTGGAATCTTATCAGAGTTGGCCAGTGTTCAGTGGGTGATACACAGGTGTACTTTGTGTTGATGTTAAATGCCATTTGGGGTCACAAGAGGTCAGATGGTGAAATCCATGCCAGTGCTTTTCCATAAGGGTTTATGTTTTGTATGATGTATATTGCCATATGAATCATTTTTTGTTGGACCTGACAAATTGAGGTATAAGTAGCACTTCATTTCCGTCAGTAGAATTACTTACAGTATTGTGCCCACAAATACTTAACTTTAGCTGATATGCCACTGCTGTGACTATTTACATCTGTAGCGCTGAAGTTTCTAGATCATGACAAGCCATGACTCCTTGGTTTGGATCCTTATTAATGAAACTACATAACAGTAACTGTGTGAGAGAAATTGTAGTTGAGCTAAGCATCATTGATGCTCTTGTTATATTGTCATCACACTCATAGAATGACAACAAATTATTTGATCGGCCAAGGAAAATGTATTGACTACAGATATGACTGTGATGGGCTGATTTAATCAGACAATCTCTACAGTCCACACCCATCCTCCCACCTCATATTGTAACCCGCAACAAATTTTTTGCAAGACGATATGATAACAATTCAAAAAAATGACAATTTCTTGTGAAATAATTTGCCTTGTGTTGTCTGATTTCTTCTCACTGCTGTCCCATTTTTGGTTTTGATGAAAAGAGAAACCTATGCAGTCATGATGGCGTGTGTGTGTATGTATGCATGTATGTATGTGTGTATGTGCGGGGGTGTGCGCGTGCGTGTATGTGTGTGTGTTTGTGACACTTTTCTTGTTGACACGATATCTCAAGAAGGGAAACTCTGACAGTTCTCAAAGTTGGTAGGTAGATGCCCCATATTGAGCAGAGGAACCCTATTGTTTTTGGTGGAGGTCAAAAGTCATTTGGGGTCACCAGGGATCAAACTCTGAAAACCTTGTTTACACGATATCTCAAGTTAGGAAGCTTGGATAGATTTCATACTTGGTGTGTGGATCCATTATGGTGAAAGGAAGAACCCTATTGTTTTTGGTGGAGGTCAAAGGTCATTTGGGGTCACTAGGGGTCAAAATCTGAAAACCTTGTTTACATGATATCTCAAGGTAGGAAGTTTGGATAGACTTCACACTTGCTGTGTGGATGCATCATAGTGAGAGGAAGAATTCTGTAGTTTTGGTGGAGGTCAAAGGTCATTTGGGGTCACCAGGGGTCAAACTCTGAAAACCTTGTTTACACGATATCTCAAGTTAGGAAGCTTGGATAGATTTCATACTTGGTGTGTGGATGCATTATGGTGAGCAGAAGAACCCTATCGTTTTTGGTGGAGGTCAAAGGTCATTTGGGGTCACCAGGGTTCAAACTCTGAAAACTTTGTTTACACAATATCTCAAGGTAGGAAGTTTGGATAGACTTCATACTTGCTGTGTGAATGCATCATAGTGAGAGGAAGAGCCCTATTGTTTTTGGTGGAGGTCAAAGGTCATTTGGGGTCACCAGGGGTCAAACTCTGAAAACCTTGTTTACACAATAGCTCAAGTTAGAAAGCTTGGATAGATTTCATACTTGGTGTGTTGATGCATCATGGTGAGAGGAAGAACCCTATTGTTTTTGGTGGAGGTCAAAGGTCATTTGGGGTCACCAGGGGTCAAACTCTGAAAACCATGTTTACATGATATCTCAAGTTACGAATCTTGGATAGACTTCATACATGGTGTGTGGATGCATTATGGTGAGTGGAAGAACCCTATTGTTTTTGGTGGAGGTTAAAGGTCATTTGGGGTCACCAGGGATCAAACTCTGAAAACCTTGTTAACATGATATTGTAAGGTAGGAAGCTTGGATAGATTTCATACTTTATAGGTAGATGCTTTATAGTGAGAGGAAGAACCTTATCCTGTTTGGGTGGAGGTCAAAGGTTATTTGGGGTCAGTAGAGGTCAAAATTTGAAAAGGTTGATTACACGATATCTCGAGGTAGGAAGCTTGGATAAATTTCATACTTTGTATGTATATGCATTATAAGAAAAAGAACCTTCTCATTTTTGGTGGGGTTCAAAGGTCATCTGGGGTCACAGGGGGTCAAACCCTATGTTATTATAACACATTAAGTGCTATATTCATCGAAACCACAATGCATTTTTGCATTCTGGTTTTTTTTTATTGAAGACATTCTTTTTTACATTGAACTTATGTACAGTAAAATCAATGAAAGTTTGTCATTTCTCTCTACATTTTTCCATTGAGGAGAGAGCGAAAAGAATTTGTGCAGTCATTAATCATATGTTTGCTGTATAGTCAGGGTTCTGGTGTAATTTTGCAAGGTAGGCCTGCATAGTTTGACTTTATTACATTTTATTTACAATTGGGGTATTCTGAATCCACAAATGCAGAGTTCCATTTTTTCCGTCATTGTAAAGGCGGCCATTTTGAATTTCAAAATGGTCACAACTTTTTATTCCTTGCGAAAGACCGATGGAATCTATGTGATGGTGAGTGTGTGTGTGCGTGTGCGTGTATGCATGTGAGTGATGGTGACCCTTAGTTCGTTAACACGATATCTCAAGAAGGGAAACTGTGACAGTTCTCATACTTGGTATATGGATGCCTCATATTAAGAGGAAGAACTCTATTGTTTTTGGTGGGGTTCAGAAGTCATCTGGGGTCACCTGGGGTCAAACTCTGAAAACCTTGTTAACATGATATCTTAAGGTAGGAAGCTGCGATAAATTTTATACGTGTGTAGATACCTTACGGTAAGAGGAAGAAGCCTATTGATTTTGGGTGTAAATCAAAGGTCATTTGGGGTAACCGGCGGTCAAACTCTAAAAACCTTGTTAACACGATATCTCAAGATAGGAAGCTTCGATAAATTTCACAGTTGGTATGTAGATGTGTTATGATGAGAGGAAGAACCCTCTTGTTTTTGTTGGGGTTCAAAGGCCATTTGAGGTCACCGGGGTCAAACTTTAAAAACCTTGTTAACACGACATCTCAAGGTACAAATCTTCGATAAACTTCATACTTAGATTGTAAATGCATTATGGTGAGACAAAGAACCCCATTGTTTTTTTGGGGTGGGGGGTTGAAGGTCATCTGGGATCACCAGTGGTCAAAGTCTGAAACCCTTGTTTTACAGGATATCTCAACTTAGGAAGCTTAGCTAGATTTCATGTTTGGTATGTTGATGCATTATGGTGAGAGGAAGAATCCTGTTGTTTTTGGTGGAGAGCAAAGATCATCTTGGGTCACTGGGGTCAAATTCTGAAAACCTTGTTAACAGGATATTTTACGGTAGTAAACTTGGATAAATTTCATACTTTATAGGTAGATGCTTTATAGTGAGAGGAAGAACCTTATCCTGTTTGGGTGGAGGTCAAAGGTCATTTGGGGTCAGTAGAGGTCAAAATTTGAAAAGGTTGATTACACGATATCTCGAGGTAGGAAGCTTGGATAAATTTCATACTTTGTATGTATATGCATTATAAAAAGAAAAAGAACCTTGTCATTTTTGGTGGGGTTCAAAGGTCATCTGGGGTCACAGGGGGTCAAACCCTGAAAACCTTGTTAAACATGATATTTGAAGGTAGGAAGATTGGATACATTTCATACTTTGTAAGTAGATGACTTACAGTGAGAGGAAGAATATCATTTTGTGGTGGAGGTCAAAGGTCGTTTGGGGTCACTGGGGTCAAACTCTGAAAACTTTGTTAACATGATATCTTGATGTAAGAAGCTGGGATGAATTTCATACGTGGTATGTAGATGCCTCGTGGTTAGGCAAGGAATCCTATCATTGGTGAAGGTCAACGGTCATCTGGGGTCACAGAGGGTCAAACCCTGAAAACATCGTTAGCGCGATATCTCGAGGTAGGAAGCTTGGATAGATTTCATACTTAGTATGCAGATGCGTTTAGGTGAGACTAAGACGCTATTGGTTTTGGTGGTGGTCAAAGGTCGTCTAGGGTCACCAGGGGTCAAATGCTGAAAAACCAAGATTGTCTCTGGGGTCACCAAAGGTCAAAGTGCAAAATTTCCCAAGAATTCTCAATATCAAATATGAATGCAACTGTTTTCTTCCAATATGTTAAGATAGCATTTGACCAGTGACTGAAAGAAATGGGACAACGTGGAATTATTTGGAATAAAGCATATATCATGGAAACCTCAATGCATTTTTGCATTCTGGTTAGTTTCACCCTTTGTCCAAAGGCTAGTGTGGATGGTCTTGGTCCATTGTTTTGATCCTGTAAGTGTCACAACATATCAGTCACTTCGTATTGTGCCATGCATGAGTTTGGTACTTAAGAACATCAAAATTTGCTGGGTACTTTTTAGCAAAGATGTCAATGGTCGACATGATGTGTATAATTCTACACTACAGTCAGAAAGCTGGTGTGTACATTAATTTAAAGAAGGGTCTAACCTTAAATCATGTTTTGATATGTTAGAGGGGTATTTATTCTAAGCATTGTGGTCAAATTTGCAATGAAATCTGATGTGTGGTTCTCAAGATATTAGCAGTTAAAGTTGTCCCTTTTCAACACAAGGTGAACTTGAAGCAAACACATATGACATCAGCCTCACATAAATGAGCAGTCTTTTGCTTTTCTTTAAAACCAATTTTCTCCTCCACCATCACCTGTTATGGAAATGTGATTGCATGAGAGGCATAGGAAAATTACAAACTTCATATTCCCCATGGGGATGTCCTATCCCAATTACCTTCAAGGTCAACACAACAGACTAAAAAAACAAAAGAAAGCATTCCTTTTCAAAGTGAGGAAGTGATATAACCCCTGCTTGCCTCAAGCTCAGGCTTTGGGTCACAAATTTAGTAACTTCATTGGCTGATATCTTGAGTACATGTCCAATTTGAATGGAAGTTTCACCAAATTGTGGAGATATAGTTCCTTTTTCACATATGAAAATCATATTTTTGCTTAAATCCTCCCTTTAAAGATAAAGATGCTGGACAAAGTGAACAAATATTCCCAGCTCACTGTTTGAAGATTAGCATTGATTCTCTTTTCCCAGTTTTCCCTAAGAGTTCAAACTATTAATGACGGTGATTGAACTGAAAACATGAATTAATTATCCTCATTAGAGTTTTTGATCTTAGGCTTTGTCGATCATCACCAACCATTAGGCTACAATAAAGTGATAGAGTGCTACACTGGAAGAAGGGAAGGGATGTACAGTAGTGGGATGAGATCAGCAACTCTTTGATTCCCCTCTTGTTGTGATTCTTCCTTACCAGTTTGGCTATCTTGGATAATTGAATTTGGACCATCAGTTTGCTCAGTTAAGACGCATTGACTACAGTACACACAGTTTGAAGAGAGCTGTAGCTGGTCTATACAATCGAAGTTTGACTTTTGGGTTTAACATCTCTCTCTTTGGGAGTCAAAATCTTGCATACCTATCCACAGACTTAAAAACTCCCACTGCTAGAATATTCATGGTTTACATAATTTTTCAAGCCTTGATAAATTCAAATGGTTTTGATCAAGATTCTGAGGGTTGTACTTAACCACAGAAATTAGTTATTTCAGACCCATTACAGTGGTGCCTATACTAAACTGCACATGAAAGGCACACGTACATGCACTGGATGTAATCTGAACACTTAACTGGTACAGTATGATACATGCCAGTTGCTCAAGCTTCATTTGAGATTAGTTTGTCCTACAAGACATACCATGTGACTTTACGATCAGCATTCACTCTTGAAGAGATACATTTCTCGTGATGATTGAGAAGGGATTGAAAGCCCCAGCCAAATCAGGAATACATTGCAAAAAGGCTTCACACAGATTGTAATGTGATACTGCTTATTTCTGTCACTGCACAGATCTGGGAAGCAAGAATTTATTGTTTTGTTTAATATGTTATCTGAAATCTGTGCCGGTCAGAAACTGCACTTTTTGAGCTTAGTGTTGGTTGGCATTTCTGGGTACTAGTTGGGGCTGACCAGCAGTGCCAGATCACTGGTGGAGAGAGGCCTTTGAGATAAAGTATGTTGCAAATGGACACAAAGTAATGACCCAGGTGTGAGTCGAACCAGCAACCCGTAGCCTTCACCAGTAGGTGTTATGTACCATGAAAATATAATCCCTGTGAGGGACTTAAAGGTTTGCTTCTGTTATGCCCATATTATACAGGTGCTTTGCCTCTTGGTCAAACCAAAGGCAGAAAGGTATACCTATATCCCCAAACTGTAGTGTTCATGCTTTTTGACATGCCACATGGTTGTTAAACATTATAAACATGGTTTGTTTTTTTTTTTGTTGTAGGGGGAAGCAATCATTGGAGACCATTTGTCTTATGCTAGCTTACAAACTGAAACACCCTGACAACTTCTTTATGCTTAGAGGAAATCATGAATGTGCAAGCATCAACAGGTAAAGTCAAGATCGGATGAGGAAATGAGTGAATGTTTCTTCTTTTCTACAGTGACATCATAATTTGTTAATGACTCCTGACTGTGAAGTGGCAAGGTGTCATTATCAGTTGAGTAGTATTTGCATGAATGTGACAGTCAATTGATTGCAGTAAGATATACAACAAGTTGCACTTCTATGGACCAGGATTCTTAAGGAATGTTTGCAACCAGGATTGCCTGTGTTTAAGTATGTGTATTTGTGATATCCATGTAACCCATGTGCTCTATGATGTCATGTTTCTTGGTTAAAAAAATACTCCTCATGTGCATTCCTGTTTTCAACCACCTCACCAAATTTCTCATTACAATCTCTCAAGTGACTGAACATAATCGTGTGATGGTGAAGTGATTTTCATTAAATTAGTATATACTGGCTTCTGTAACCTCTTAAATGTGTTATTTTTGCTAAAAAGCATTATAATTTGCTTTGGAAACTTGTCGTGCAGTACTTGTACTAGGGAGTTGGTACGGATGGAGTTCAAGCACCTAATCCATCAGACACTACTCACTTGAGAATAATTTAATCCTTTTTGTTAGGGGAGGTTTTCATTAACAGGTCCTTTAGTTCCTCTTCTAGATTTGTTTGAGCTAACCTTCCTTAAAGGAAGAGGCAACTTGAGACGTTCATGTGTTTGTGGTCCAGACAGTAATTCGTAGCTTCAGCCTTATAAATTGTAGCTACAGTGGTGATGGGCCTACTCTGTGTACCAACTGTGTGAAAACTACGGGTATTAGTATTAACAGCATAATCAGAGATTCAGAGTTACGCTAGTACTATGTATGTTTGTCATTTTTTTTAAATTTGTCTGGATCTCCTTTACACCGTTCGAATGATGCTTCATTGGAAAAAGTTTTTCAAGGTCATATTTATAAATTATGATCCTGCATTATGCGTACAAACCAGTTACGTGAGAGATATTACATGACTCTTGGAAGTCAAATACGTGAGACTGCTATTAGATTTGAGTAATTTAAATGCCCCGATGACCCGTCAGCCATGGGGTGGGTATTCCCTCTTTGGCTTCCCTCTCTTCTGGACTTTTCGAGTTTCATTGCAGTCCGACTTTACACTCTTATGATGTGTAGACCTACATGAATATTTACCTTCCCCCACCCGCAAAATCCATTTTTTCTGTACTTAACATCTATTAAAGAAAAGGTTTTGCCCCCAGTTGTCATGGAACTTTCAATGCTGAAATATTTAATAAATTTCCCCTACCCCGATTGTTATACCTTACCAGGCCCGTAGCCAGAGAAGGTAGGCTATTGAAGGAGGAGAGAGATTGCTTACGGGGGATGAGAAAACTTATTATCACTACTTAGTTTTTTAGATTTTTTTGAAAAAATTTTCGTAGTTCAAAAAAGAAATTGACCAGTTGCGAGAACCTTTGAAAATCACAGCAGTTAGCCTGCAACTTCATGAGTCTTAAACAAATTGAAGGAAGGCTGCCATTTACTGTGGAAAATGTCTTTGCAATTATGAATACAATTTTGTAACTTTGAAAAGAGAAAAATCTGGAACATTCCTAGTGCTGTGTACCCCTTCCTTTATAAATATTACCACACATCTGGAAATATTCTTGGGCATTTGCAAATCCCCCATAACGGGACGATTTTTTTCAAACATTCAAAAAATTTCCGCATGTTCCCGGTCCAAAAACGGAGAAATTTACCAGTTGTGTGACCCTTAGAAAATTACATTTTTAAGTTTCAGAAGAAAAAATCTGAATCATTCCCAAAAACTTTGTACCTTCAGTCCCCAAATATTTCTGCACATTCAGAAATATTCATGTGCCTTTGCCAATCCCTACCGTAACGGAACTTTTTTTTAAATGTTCGAAAAAATTTTGGCACCTTCCAGAAAAGGAAAAAATTTATCAATTGCCTTACCCTTTGGAAAGTAGATCAGCCTAAAACTTCATGAGTCTTTTATGTATAAAGAAAAAAAAGGGAGTGCCGTCATTTACTTTTGAAAATCTCTTCGGAATATTCTTGAGGGTTTGAAAATCCTTTCCATAACATTTTTTTTTCATATGTTCTAAAAAATCTTTTCATTTTCAAAAAAAAAAAAAATTTCTTGCGTGACCCGTTGCCTGCAACTTCATGAGTGTTTTACAAAAAAGAAAAATGGAAGGGCAGCCATTTCCTTTGAAAATCTCTCTGCAATTATGGATACATTTAGTAAGTTTGGAATGAATAAATCTGGAACGTTCAAAATGTACTCATACCTTCTGTGGAAACTATATCATTTTGGGACTTCCATCAATTGTGTCCAGCCTGCCGAAAACGTTTCTCCAACTTTCCCTACCAGGTGTGCCATGGTTGGTCTGCCAGTGAATGGGACTTAATCCACCAGAGATTGGAAGAATGAGGACAGGCCTTCATGAAAAATAAGAGTACCGCCAATCCTCCAAATCTTCTTCGAGCAAATCTTCTAGCCATGACTCTTCTCATTCAAGGTCACAATCCAAGAAGAAATCTGTTACATGTTCTGCTTCAGTGAACCCTGCAGAAGAGGCTAGTAGAACTGGTTCGGGCACTGCAAGACCAGGTCCTACAGTTCAGTCATCCAGGGAAAAAGCCTCTGAGATTGGTGGAAACACTGCATGGACAGGCTTGCAGCATCTCCCCACAGACAACCAACCAGAGACTGGAGGAAGCACTGCAAGAATAGGCTTACCGAGTTTTCCAGGCTCCAGCCAAGCTGATCCCGACATTCAGTCTGGTAACCAGGGGCTACCACAGGACAATCAGCCTTCAGATTCTGTGGCCTACACTGCTAACCCTCTGAATAACCAGACCACAGTTTCTAGCGCTGATCTCTCTCAGCCACAGTTAATCCCCGGCTCTGGATTCCGGTATTCCAGGTCAAGATCCCGGTGACGATATCGACCCATCCTTCTCCTCTGGCATACAGTCTGCCTTAATTAGGGATTTCGAAGGTTTCTCCAATAGGAGCTGTTCCAGACACCATTCTAAGTCTAAGACAAGAAAAGACCACCATTCTTCCTCCTCTTCTGATAGTCACCGTCATAGAGGGAAACTCCGTTCTGACACCACCTTCCTGATGGAAGCCATCTCAGCTGCTGGCTCTGCTGTCTCAATCTGTGGAATGCATGCCCACTCTGAGCAATCCAGATCCAACTCAACAACAGGGTTCCTCAGCTGATGCCAATCCAGAATCTGCCTAGTCTGCCCAAGGTAACTCCCAGCCTATTCCAGATTCACTGTCAGAGCAATAACAGGAGTCTCCAATGTTGGCGATTTTCATTAGCAGGACGATCTTGCCTTTTCTGACAATGATTCTGATGATGATTCTATTTTGGGTACTATGTTTTCCAGAGATGCTTTTTACAAAGCCATTGACATTTTCGTAAGCAACTGGGCTCCTCCTCCTCCTCCTCCTCCAGAATCTTCCACATCCAAAAGGTTGAAACTTGCTCTGAATAAGCCATCAACCCTGTTGAGATCAATTATGCCCGTTGAGGTGGAGTGCTTTGACTGCTTCGAGACTCAGGCTAAATCTAAGGAATGGCAAGCCTTTCCAAAAAGACAGTCCACAGATTTTCACATCAGTGAATAAGATTAAAAGACTTCTTTGCTTCTCTGACAATTCCAGATTCCTGCCTCAACAAACTTAAGGCTTCCTGCTCTGTTGATCAGAAGGGATATTATCGTTCCCCCGCAGCCAAGAAGTCACACCTGTCTCTTCAGAACATTAAATTGGCTGCCAGGACTAGCATGAAGTTTACCTCTTCTGTCCTACTTTTGGCCGAGGTTCTTAGTCTTTCAGACAACTAGGTACTGACAAAGTTCCTTGCAAAGATGCCAGTGCCATAGCAAATCTCCTGGGTTGAATCTCCAGGTTTGCTTACAACCAATGTGCCAGAGTCACTGTCAGAGCTTCTATGGACAGAAGGGAATTGGTCTGGACAACATCCACGGGCCATCCAAGTACATTCAGTGCAGTGTTATGGACCCTTTGTTATCTAGTTTGAGAGGTTCTAGCCGTTCTAGTTCCCGTGGCTCCAGCTGTTTCCAACCAAAGTCCTTATGATGCCCACCCTACCGACCAACTCCCATCAGTAGGGGGGAGATTTCTACAGTTGCAGAAAACTGGGAGTTTCTCAGCCCAGACCCTTGGGTCCGCAGTGTCATACACCAGGGCTAGAAACTAGAGTCCTCCTCCAACGAAAGGTCCCTTCTGGTCAACTCCAATTGCCAAATCATGAGACCAGTACATGGCTCTGGAGAAAGAGATTTTCCGACCAGACGCTACCGTTCATCTGTCTTCCTCACTCCAAAGAAGCTTGACAGGTGGAGGCTGATAACAAATCCCAAACCACTGAACAAAGCTTACATCTACCCCAAGAGATTCAAGATGGAATCCCTTGCCATAGGCCTGTCATCCCAACAACAAGGCTCCTGGGCAACGTCCATAGATCTAAAGGACACTTACCTCCACATCCCTATCCATCCGTCTCACCACAGATTCCTGGCCTTCCGATACAGGAATGTGGACTTCTGCTTCTGGGCTCTTCCCTTCGGCCTCTACCCGTCAGCCTCTCCACAGCCCTGAGGGTTTTCTCAACAGTCACCAAGGTTGTCCTAGCTTTCCTCCAAAGACGAGGCATCCATGTATTCGCATACCTGGATGACTGGTTACTGGTTGGCCGTTCAGGTCGAGAAACATCCGAGATCACCTCTTACATTGTCTCTCTACTGGAAAGCCTGTTGGATTGTCAATGTCGAGAGTCATCCCTAGTTCCAACTCAGACGATACTTACCTGGGTGCAGTCCTAGACTTCAAACCAGGAAAGGCACTCCTTTCACCAAAGGGTTCTCACCGTGTCAGAGATGGCTTCAGATATTCTAACCTTGTCCAACGCTCCAGCAAGAAGATGGCTTCACCTTCTAGGTCTCATGGCCAGCATGGTAGACGTTATCCCATTTTGTTGACTGTTCATGAGACCGATCAAAATTCACCTCCTCGAACACCTCCCTCCACCCTGGAGCCCACTATCTAAAAAGGTCAGTGTACTTCCGTCCTTCAGAGACCATTTACTTTGGTGAATGCTTCCACACAATATTGTGTCAGGAAGACTGTTCGGGGGAGACAGACCCAAGTCAATGATCACGACAGAGGCTTCCTTTTCTGGATAAGAGGGTAGTTTGGGAGTCAGAGACTTTGTCAGGCCTGTAGAAACCAGAAGACTCCTCTCTCACAATCAGTACCCTGGAGTTGAAGGTTGTCTTCTTAGCCATCTGTAAATGGGGCCCAACCTTGAAGTGACAGTCCTATGCGACAACTCCATGACAGTATTGTACATCAACCACCAGGGTGGAACCAGGTCGACCTCCCTCTGTCTCAAGACCTGGGAGCTTCTGCATCTCTGTCGATGATTCAACATCCTGATTGGAGCCTCTCACCTTGCTGGTCAACAGAATGTCATGGCAGAAGCATTGTCCAGAGGGAACTTACAGGAAACAGAATGGTCCCTGTCTCAAGTATGGGTCAACCACATCTTCCAGATCTATGACAAGCAAGTGTTAGACCTGTTTGCAACCCCATGCAGTACCAAACTGCCAATGTTTTGCACGAGATTCTACCATCAACAAGCCTTGCGATCCCATGGGACAACCTCTACTCTTACGCCTTCCCCCCCCCCCCATGGTGCCTAATACAATGAGTCCAACTCACTTCTGCTAGTTGCTCAATATTGGCCCAACCAACCGCGGTTTTCTCTGCTCCTAGAAATGTTAATCGACCAACCCTTTAGGTTTCTGCTTCATACACAAGTAGGAGGGAAAAATCTGGTGCCAGCCCCTTCAACACCTCCACCTAGCTGCTTGGAAACTATCACCAGACGTTTCACTAGTGAGGGCCTTTCACAGGAAGCTGCAATCATTGCCTCAGGCTCCTGTAGACCCTCTACCTTGTCAGCTTTTGACTCTAGATTGGCGAGGTTTAGAGATTTATCCTCCAAGAAAAATCTCGATCCCCTGGAGGCCCCAGTAGATGCTGCCGGCGACTTTTTCGTCATGCTGTTTAATGAGGGCAAACAAGTCAGCGCAATCAATAATTATCGCTCCACTATTTCCTCGATCCACAGTTTCCTGACAGCTCCTCGGTTGGTACCAGTGTTGTTCTATGTCATCTTCTAAAAGCAATGTTCAATTAAAGACGACCCAGAAAATGTCATACTCCATCCTAGTCAATCAGCAACATACTTACCACACTATCCCTTCCGCCATAGGAGCCGATGCACAACACAACTCTAGTGCCCCTGACTTATACAACTCTGTTCCTAGTGGCTGCTGCCTCTGCCAGGAGATGTAGTGAACTCAATACTCTGACAACCCAGAAAGGTTTCATCCGATTTAGCCAAGCGGGTGTATTCCTGATTCCAGATCTATCCATCCTTCCTAACCAAGAATGAGACTATTTCTTTCCCGGGGAAATTTATCTTCCTAGCATCTTTTTTAGCTTATTCAATCTCCAAGGACAAGAAAGAATGCCCGAGTCAGAGCATTAAAATGGTATCTGGAAAGGACTAAAATCATTCAAACTTCAGAAAGTATTTCTTATTTCGAGATCTCCCTTTAATCCAGCCTCAAAGGACACTTCATCCAGATGGATAGTCAAGTTGATTTCTCCTCACTCCTCTCCAGACAAATCGTTCTCGCCCACCATCTACAAGCTTCTTCTACAGCTTGGTTCAGCGAGGTTTCTCTGGACAGTATTTTATGACCCGCTGCCTCGAAGACCCCTTATACCTTCGTAGCGTGCTACCTAACAAATGTCGTTTCAGAAGAGGGCGCCTTCATCAGAGCTGTTTTAGTAGTTCTGGACCATTGTCGTCCAGTCCTCCCACCATCTTCTCAGTGCTAATCTGGATACATATGTAAGTAGGAGGTGAGGAAGAGGGGAATAGACTCACCAAAACTCCCTGGTTTGGGAGCCTACGAGTGATGATACTTACCTCCTATTTACATCCTGCCTCCGCTTCCCGTGGACTGTGACGGGATCAACTGCACTGAACAGCTGTTTGGGTTTTTACTCTACCTACAACAAGGACACTCCTTTTCTACAGACATGACATCACTCGACACTGATTATGACACTCTACCAATGCTAATCACGACACTCTACCAATACCTACTACGACACTCAAGACACTGACGGTCTCCTAGTCATCGCTCTCTCTAGGTGTTTTCTTCTTGGGTTAAGTTTACAGGTTTTGGTCTCCTTTTTTAGGGGGGGGGGTTGTTTTGGGGTTCCCAGTTAGGTCCTGTGGATCCTCCCACAGTGTGGCTAAAAATACAGGATAATTTAGGGTTCTAGGTGCCTTCTACAGGTAGGGGTCACCACGGTGCTATTACATTACGTGATATCACCCTTACTCAAATCGCCTTTCTCTGAACAGTGCAAAACCCAACCTTCTGGGGAGAAAGTCGGGATTTTACCTGATGTTCGCACCTACAGATTTTTGCAAGTTTTAGGCAATAATCTGTTGGTGCGAACATCATGTAAAATCCCGACTTTTCCCCCAGAAGGTGGGGTTTTGCACTGTTCAGTGGTGGGCAATTTGAGTAAGTGTGATATCACGTAATGTACTTTTTTGCCATATGGTTATTGCAGGCAATAATGGTTACATATATAATAGGAGGTAAGTAAAAGTATCATCGCTCACAGTATCCCAAACCAGGGAGTTTTGGTGAATCCTCAGACAAAGATTTTATGAAGACATTGCTTTGAAGTGATCTGCTCCACTGACAGATGTTAAAACTGCGCCTTCTTTCTAATATATTAAAGTTACTGTAACTACAGTTTTAAGGGATCCAATTTCTTTATTATTCTAATTTTTACACATGTAAAGTAGCATCCCTTCTCTGTGAGCCAGCAAGTCTACATTTTGTCTTCAAAAGTTAAAAAGATCTGCTCTGTTCCTAAAATTAAGAATCATAGATTCATGTTCACTAAGCTATGTGAACTTTTAACTGAACCCTTTTGAAAGATGTAAACTGGCATATAAAAGAGAAGAAGTAATTTTTGTTTTCCATGATGACTGGCAATATCATAGCAATGGGTAAAATCATCCCAAAACTGTTGGAGGAGTAGCAGAAGACAACAACCATTGTCACATATTGTAATCTCTTTCAAGTGGTAAAGAATTTGATAGAGCAAGACAAACAGGAGGTTATTGTCAGCAAACCACGGTGTCAAAGGAGGGAAAAGTGTTTGTGCTCCAGCCGTAACAACTCCCTGCATGTACAGTGGCTTCAGCTACTGACACACAGAACAGCACATTATATCACTAGGTGGAGAATGTGAGAAAGACAGGGTGGGTAAAGTCACTCCATATTCATGAGCCAGACATCTATATTTTGTGAGACTTTCTGGTTTTCATTTAATGATGGAAATAATTTTTTGAACAGGAAGGCAATGTGCTTTTGCAGCATGCACAATATTACTGCAGTATTGTTGTCAGCTGCACACACTACACCTTTATGAACATCAGTGTAACATGTGTGTCATTATGAACACTGCGTGTGCTTTGCACAACTGTGCTGGGCAATCTCAATCTCATGATGTCATATGAATAAAATAATCCCTGAATATGGAACGGGACTCCTGACAGCGCTCTTGTTAATGAAGTCAAGGGGTCCAAAAGGCCTGGCAGCCCCATTTTGTCTTACAAGTAGGGATGTCAGTATGTCACACACTTGCCTGATTGTACCTGAGGAGGCTTCTTTAGGTAATGTTGCACTAAGGAAGTCAGAAAAAACAAGGCTGCAGTCAGTGGTGTGCTGCTGTGTATGCAGTTGTGGAATGCCATGCATTGTTTGAGACACAATTGTGCATGGTTTTAGGTTACCTCAAGATAGGAAGTATGGATACATCTCAACCTTAGCATAGATGTAGTCCATCAGGGCAGGCTCAGTATTGTTCAGTTTAGTTGCACCTATTCAGTGCCAAGGTTTAGACCCAAATTCTAGTGTATATCAATGGTTTCTTCACAATTCGTGATGTTTGATGATTCGGGAAGTGTTGGTTTAACAATAAACAGCAGATTTGTGGCAAACTTATTTATTACTCTGGCAGTAAACATAGTCCTGAGTTACTGAGGTACTGTACCTTACTTTTGACCCAATATTTGCTAAGTGAACCAATCAAAGACCTTCCTTGTAAGAGGTGATGTGTCAACTGATACAGAGATGTCGTAATTACTTCTGTCGCAATGAGGGGTAACTCACAAACAAGTGCATTGGTTTGTGTAGTGTACACTGTATATATGGGACTGTACTGTACAGCTGTACTAGTACAGTAAAACCCCGTTTATCCGAACCCCATTTATCCGAACCCCGTTTATCCGAAACCCCGTTTATCCGAAATAGCCATCAGATTTGACAACAACAATAGTCAACACAATTACAGTAGTATACACCAAGTTTTAAGTGCTTTACAAGGCAAAATTCAACGTAAATTTTTGCAGAAATGCACTAATCTTTCTCGGGACTTTAAAAGTAATGGAAAGATGTCACGATGGCTAAAACAGCCGACATGTGGACATGGAAAACAATCTGTTATCTCTTTGTCAAATTTGGAAGAAATATCGTACGTATTTGCTTTGACATTCTTGTTAGGAGCCATGAGTTGGTATAGGCTCAATATCCTCTCATACAAAAATACGTTAGGCTAGTGTAAGTCTTAGTTTCACTAAATCTGAAAAGCTAGTAACGTAGTGAGCTTCATACCTAAAAATAATGAAAGTAGACCTTACAAAAACATTGCGAACTGCTGTTTGAGAGTCTCCTACACATGTGTCTCTAACATTTTTTTACATTTTTGCAGAATTTTTACTCTAGATACCTCTCCAGATCGTTACAGCTTTTCTTCAGCACACACATTCATTTAGTGTGTAGAAAGCATTGATCATTCAGACGAGCGAAGGCTCAAATTTTTGGAATAAAATATCTCTTTTTTAGACGTCCTAAAATTTATTTATCATATCATCGGTCACAAAAAATAGTAACGAAATATTTTGGGGGATTTTGTCTGCAATTTTAAGCCTTTTTGGAATTATTTTGGAAATGTGTTGACACACTGTCTTATATGGACCCAGTGTACCGCACTTAAGGCAAAAACTTGAAACCCCGTTTATCCGAACTTTTTCGTTATCCGAACAACCTTCGGTCCCGATGTGTTCGGATAAACGGGGTTTTACTGTATATTACATCTTTGCATTGCATCGTACTATGCAGCATCGATGAGCATACATGTGTCTTTTATATTTGCAAAAAAAGGCAATTAAAAACTAAAAAGGTTGACGGAGAAATGATGGCAAAGATGTGTGAGCTGTGTCAAGATTTGGAAAGAGTCAGATGATGACTGTGGCATCTCAATATTTGCAGAAGCCGGAATGGTAAAACCTTCAAAGTTTATGAAGCAGGTTCACAGGGATGTAGCTAGCCACATTTGAGTGCCAGGTCATTGTCTGATCTGGAGAAAGCACCTCACCCCACCCCGTGGCATATCTACCCCATTTTTCAGCCATTAATTTTTCATTTTTCCATCATTTTACTTTAGGGAGTAAATTTAGGGCTGGTTTTAGGTCTCGGTAGGCAGATTTGTGGTGGGCGGGGAGACGTGTGTTTGCCTGGAGTGCCGGACGGGAATATAGAGTGCTGGCTGTCACCGCCCAGTGCCGCCCACCGTAGCTACATCCCTGCAGGTTCACTACTGGAAATTTTTGTTAATATAATTTGCCCTAGCCTAGGCTAGCCTAGGACTAAGGCTAGATCATTCATTGGCCTAAATACTTAAAGCCATGGCAAAGGATAATCGATGATGGTATTAAGATTTGAATTTGATACAAGTGCTTGTTTATAAAAGAGTGAAACATGGTGCAGCAGTTGCATTGCAAATGAGTACTGAAGCTCAAGAAGTGGGTGACATATGTTTAGTGAGTTATGTACAAGTGGCAGGTCTAGTTCAGCAGTATGTGTTGAAGATGCTTCAGCAACCACTTGTTGTCCTTACTAACTTTATTGGGGACTTAAAATGCCATATAGTATTGCCCTTAAGTTCGATGCCAGAGTTGTCAGATCATCATTAGCAGGTCTAGGGGTGGTGGCTCAGTGTTACTGAAGGCAATTATATATTCATATTTAACTGTCCATTGGTGAACAAGATGTAACTTTAACATTTGGTCAATCCTCATTGTGAATGTGGAAAGTTAAATAGTTTGTGTCACCTAAAGGTAGTGCTGGTAATATTTCTGTAAGTATAAGGGATGTTCCAGTGGACATTGGGAATATTCCATGCAGTCAAAAGAACAGATGGAATTTCCGATGTAGTACTTGTTAGAGGTTGCTGCTGGTGGCTGATATTTCTGACTTTTTATAAGGTATGAACATTATTATGAAGAAAAAGTTTCAATGAAAATGTCACTGTAGCATTAAATAAATGAGACTTCTGAGACTCAGACATGTCCTAGAGTCCTAAGACCTTAAGAAATATCCACAGTGACTTAAAGGGAAAACAAATTCTTCTTCCTTACTAGATACATATGATGGGGCAACAAATTATAAACAAGAATCAGCAAACAGCTTCATTGTATCTTGTTCCATTCTAGAGCTATGGCTATTTATTGCAATGACAGGGTGCCACCATAAATGACTTGAAGCAGCAAACAGCTTCTGAAGAAGGGAAACGGAGACAGTTCTCAGACTTAGTACATAGATGCCCCATATTGAGAGGAAGAACCCTATTATTTTTGGTGGGGGTCAAAGGTCATCTGGGGTCAAACTGAAAACCTTGTTAAAAGGATATCTGGATAGAAAGCTTGAATGAATTTCATACGTAGTATGAAGATGCATTATGGTAAGAGGAAGAACCCTATTGTTTTTGGTGGAGGTCAAAGGTCATTTGGGGTCACAGGGGGTCAAACCTTGAAAACCTTGTTGACATGCTATCTCATGGTAAAAAGCTTGGATGAATTTCATACCTAGAATGTAGATGCCTTATGATGAGAGGAAGAACCCTACTGTTTTGGTGGAGGTCAAAGGTCATTTGGGGTCTCGGGGGTCAAACTCTGAAAACCTTGTTAACACGATATCTCAGGATAGAAAGCTTGGATGAATTTCATACTTAGTGTGTAGATGTGTTATGGTGAGAGAAAGAACTCTATTGTTTTTGGTGGAGGTCTAAGGTCATTTGGGGTCACTGGGAGTCAAGCCCTGAAAACCTTGTTAACACAATATCTCAAGATAGAAAGCTTGGATGAATTTCATACTTAGTGTGTAGATGCGTTATGGTGAGAGAAAGAACTCTATTGTTTTTGGTGGAGGCCAAAGGTCATTTGGGGTGACTGGGGCGTCAAAGTCTGAACACCTTGTTAACAGGATATCTCATGGTAGAAAGCTTGGATGAATTTCAATCTAGAATGTAGATGCCTTATGATGAGAGGAAGAATGCTATTGTTTTTGGTGGAGTTCAGAGGTCATTTGGGGTCACCTGGGGTCAAACTCTGAAAATCTTTTAAACACGGTATCTCAAGTTAGGAAGCTTGGATGAATTTCGTACTTAGTTTGTAGATGCCTTGTGGTGAGAGAAAGAACCCTTTTGTTTTTGGTGGAGGTCAAAGGTCATTTGGGGTCATGGAGGGTCAAACTCTGAAAATCTTGTTAACATGGTATGTCAAGGTAGGAATCATCAATAAATTTCATGCGTAGTCAAACCCTAAAAACCGTGTTAACATGATACCTCAAGGTAGGAAGCTTGGATAAATTTCATACTTATTATGTAGATGCCTTATGGTAGCAGGAAGAACCTTATTTTTTTTGGTGGAGGTCAAAGGTCATTTGAGGTCACCAGGGGTCAGACTCTGAAAACCTTGTTAAAATGATATCTCAAGGTAGGAATCATCAATGGTTTTGTATGATATATTGACATAGGAATAATTTTGGATGCACCTGACAAATTGGGGTATAAATACTTCATTTTCATCGGCACAATTACCTACTGTATTGTGCCCACAAACATTAAAAAAAGTCCCAAGCTGGGCAACTCTGAAATGTCATTGCTGTGACCATTTACTGTACATGGATAGCACTGAAGGTACTACATCATGACTGTCCATGCATGACTCCTTGGTTTGAATCTCTAATGAAGCTACATAAAAGAAATTGTTTGAGTGAAATTGTAGTTGAGCTACAGCATCATTGATGCTCTTTTTATGAAGATGCCTATGGTAGCAGGAAGAACCTTATTGTTTTTGGTAGAGGTCAAAGGTCATTTGGGGTCACATGGGGTCAAACTCTGAAAACCTTGTTAACACGATATCTCAAGGTAGGAATCTTCAATTAATTTCATATGTAGTATGTAGATGCCTTATGATGAGAGGAAGAACCCTATTGTTTTTGGTGGAGGTCAAGGTCATTTGGGGTCATCGGGGGTCAAACCCTGCAAACTCTGTTAACATGATATCTCAAGGTAGGAAGCTTGGATAAATTTAATACTTATTAGCTCAACAAGTTGAGCTATTGTCATGGCAATGCGTCTGTCTGTCTGTCTGTCTGTCTGTCTGTCTGTCTGTCTGTCCGTCAACATTGGTTAAAAGACTGCTGTCTGTTGGTTCTTTCGCCGTTCCATGTCAAAGTTTGTAGGTGTATAGCCCATATCAAGAACTTGATAAATATCATAACAGGAAGTAGGTCAAAGGTCATTTGGGGTGGTAAGAGGTCAAAGTGTGATTTCACGCAAAATCCTTCAAGTCATTGTGGTTATGTTTGAATCTTTCCAAATTTGGCAGGAGTGTTTAGTGAATGATTGGTCATCAAAGTTGTGTTTTTGAAGTAGGTCAAAGGCCAGTTGAGGTCACCAGAGGTCAAATATTGATTTTTTGGGTAAACAGGATTAACTCTAAAAGTGAACAGTGGCTGATCTTGAAACCTACAATAAAAGTTGTTCTTATTGAGTTTTCACTCGCTTTGTGATGGTGTGGAAAATTCATGGCCATTCTTATGTGAAAAATGAAGATATAATTATAAACCTTTTTTCTACGGTAACTCCCATTGACCATCATGGTGCATTGTTTGTCAGCATATTGTGCTTCCAAGTGGATGCGTGATGCTCAAGCTTTAGAGATTACAGTGTTTTGCACATGCATCCGTATACAACTTCGGTGGTTACGTGTTAGCCTGTGTAATATGTGTAATACGCTCGCACGAAATCTTCCGCAATATGCAACCTATCCGTGTATGTACCACTGATCTCTATACTAACTGGATTGGATTGGCTTCGACATATTGATTGGATAATCAGTGACGAAGTCGCCGAGCGGCCATCTTACGACTATCAAAATGCAGTGCAAAGTATCGCAGACCAAGTACCTTGGGAGTTGAACACCTAAGTGTCCGTGCTTTTGCGTAGACACGTGAAAATTAGTTATCCATGAAAAATAATCGCAATACAAATTAAAAAATTACCCTTGACAACGAATGCGCTTTGATTCCCGCATAAATTATAAATAAATATAATGAAATAAAATAAACAGTGCACCCAATAAACTGCACATTCGCCGGTTTTGATATTGATAGTCACAAAATGGCGGACGCTGACTTCACATTGACATGGTTACCGCCAATCCAGTCAGTATAGAGATCAGACTCGACTCGAAGTTTGATTATTACGAGTCGTCCACAGTGGCGGATCCAGGGGGGGGTCGCCGACGTCCGGACCCCCCCTCAAATTTTCCAGTGTGCCCTTTTTCAAAATTGGGTTTTTCCACACTAGCCTCTAAAAAAAAAAAAAAAAACAGTTTCACAGGTAATGGCAGTTGTCCAATTCCGAGGAGATTTTGGTTACCCCCACCCAGTATCGAACAATCCATCCGTAAAAGTCTAGCAGAAACTTTCGGCAATATATTTGACTACGGTAGCCTATATTGCCCTCCCCGACACACGAGCAGTGCAATCGTTTTACAGAGAATGTGACTACAGTATGTCTTACTGCCTGCGTGACAGTCAGGCATTCTAATCACTTTTCGCTTGGAACCAAGTGTGGCGTGCTTGGGCATTCAAAGTAATACAACACACGCAGATATTACGTCATACTCACAAGCTAGCGCTTTATGCAACGTATTACTGTTGGGTTTAGAATATTGATTCCAAAAGGTCACTGCTAGTTTTTTGGTCTTACAAAATAATGATCTGTTCACACTCCCTAAACGATACATCTACGAAACCTTTCCACCACCCGCTAGTATCCCTCCTCTCATGAACAAGAGAGAGTATGTAAATACGTTTCGCTATTCGTGGTCTGGAATTACTCTCTTCTTTTATTGTGTTGCCCCAGCGATGGTATAAAAAGCCAATCTAAGGTTAAAGTCCACAGTCAAGAGTTGACCAGAAGTCACAATAGACGAATCGATGTTGCTTCATTTTAAAATTACTATATAATATCACCACCAGGTCAAATAACGCAGTGCCAGTCGGTTCAATTTTTTGACGTCTTTGGACCGATGAATGGTCTGCTGTCGCAAATAAAAAGCACACATTCGACTTCAGTCATCTGCTCTGACAGAGCATTTTTGCCATTCACGCCGCAACTATATAGGGAACACAACATACAGCATTTTAACCCCCTCCCCTAGTCGAGATAGCGGTGGCGCCAGGTGGGGGAAGGGTTCATGCCCCCGTCGGGGAAGGCTGGCCCCCTGTCGGGGAAGTTTTACAGTTTCGTCGGGGAGTCTTAGTGGAAAGTATGCAGTCTCCGACGACAACTAGTCGCCCCGACGGTTTACCTGTTTTTGCTCTCAAGCGGATAATTTCTCTACTAAGAACCCAAAATTTTCAGCGCGCTACGCCCGCCGTAGAGTCACTCTGTTTTCTTCAATAGTTCCATTCCACATAGCAGGATAGCACAAGTCCTGTCCACCTTACCAAGTAACATATAGGCAGCAGAGTACATAGTTTATGTAAAGGTCGTAACTTTCATCCAATATCGCTAAGCCTAGTTGGTGTTCTCTTGTGTGTGTCATGCGGTAACAGCGGTACAGTCAGCCTAATTTTTTTTCCCACGAGGTTATGGGCAAATTTGATTTTCAAATTTTTTTCAAATTTGTTTCTAAATCATGGATGGGGTTATTTCTAAGGTTAGGGTTACGTGGACTGGGGTTATTTGGCCTGTTCTTTCATAATCTGGCGTCAGAATTACAAAAAAATGGTTCAAAAGCTGTCATTTTGGAATTAGGGGTGTGGCCTATTTCCAAGAAGCTGATTGGTCCATTGGCATGATTTGCCCATAACCTCGTGGGAAAAAAAATTGCGCGTACAGTCAGTTGGTGAGGGACTTACGGAGCAAAGTTTGGCTATTTCATCGTGTAGTCTAGGTGGTTTCGATACAATACGGTACATGTTACACCCGGTACGGTCTACAGACCTTACAGTTTTCTTTTCTTTTCTTTTCTTTTCTTCGTATGTTTTATGTGTAAGCCTATCAAAAATTTTCGCCCGCTTCGCGCGCTTTTCAACTTCACGATCCAGATTCAAAGAACACTATCAGTGCGCAACTCGGATCTTGGAGTATTAAGCGATATAATGCAAAATATGCCTGCAATGGCATGGGATAATGAGGCTCCTCCATTTGCCCTTCTCATCATCCCCTCGAAATAGGGAATGTCGGAACTTGGGGCAGCTGACATGGCCCGTCCCCCTGTTGGGAAAATTCTGCCGCCACTCATGGTCGCTTTACTTATTTTGGCTTTCATCGTTCATAAGGGTAATTTCTGGGATAAAAACCAAAATTTTCGGTACGCTTTGTCCACTCTTCCTCAGTTCCGTTATACATGTAGAAAAATATAATACAAACCCTTTCCAACTTTTCAAGTTAATATGGATTTACGTGAATGTCTTGAATTGACTTGCATTTCGCTAAACCTGGTTAAAGTTCACTTGTGTCTGTCATACGGTACGGCTAGTGACTCGAGGAGGGAAGTACAATTAAGTTATGCCCGATAGGGCCCAACTGTCCGGACAATTGTCACATTGAGTTGGTTCATGTAATTCACCAAAATTGCCAAACCTGTTAAGTTTTCTTCACATACTATAATGACAAATGGTCAAACATAAACAATCCCCACATGTTGCAAACAAATAAATGTTTCATAAGTGAGTAATAAACAATTCAATTCGGTTTTCAAAAAATCGTGACCAGACACTTTTTCAAATTATGCACAACCGTTACGAGCTAGGATACCAAAAAATTTTCAAAATTTTAACTTAATGCGTAACTTTTGGATGTGAAACTTGACTTATTATGCTAATAATAATCATTGTCATGTGGCAGTACCCTTCAACACCCTCCACCCTCGTTAAGTTATCGACATCAACTCAATATGCCCCTTTAAGCTTTAAATTAGTACAAATTCTTATAAGTGTAGGCTTACCCAAAAAATTTCGCGCGCTTCGCGCGCTTTGCAAATTCCCCGTTTAGATTCTTTAGACTCCAGGTTTTGATTCCAGTTTTTACATGTGTCTTAGTTTATCCTTTCTTTGTCAATATGCGGTAAATTGTATAATCGCTGACGTTTATGGGAACCAAAATTAAAAAACAACGAATGTGCCCTTTTTTATGTTGGACCCCACCTCAGAAAAGACCCTAGATCCGCCCCTGGTCCATGAAAAGAGCGAAGGTAATCAGACATTTTTAATTTTAGTCCTAGGCCTATTTTGCAATATAATAACAGCGAAACAGGCGTAGCACTTACGTTCACGTTAAACGGGATATTATGAAATTGTTTTGTGTATTATCAGTATCAACATCCGTGCAATTTTTAGAATATTTCATGTCAAAGTTAATACCGCGAAAAGTACTTCGAGCCTTAGCTAGGCTCTAGCCTAGGCTAGGCTCGGCCTAGTCCGCAGTCTGCTGACCTAGGCCTAGTACTTGGGTCGCTTGGGGATTCACATACTAGTTCAGGGAACAAAGTGTATGTGAGAACTAGGCCTAGGTACCCTAGGCTAGGCTCGGCCTGGGTAGCGCTACTAAGTTACTGCTACTAGCCTGGTTTGAGTTTCTTCAAAGGAAAAAAAAAAAATACAAATTACAATTTAGGCCTACCGCCACAATCATAGTTTCATGTGTTGTATATGTAGCCTATATGGCGCTATAGCCTACGCGGTGGTAAGTACTTTACTTCGTGTCATGGTATTACGGTTCTGAAACCAAAAGAACTCACTGATTTCCCTAATACCCACTGTAGGCCTACAACAAATCAATTAGAATTAAACATCTCGTTATTGAACTTAAAAAAGAGATTTTACGTAGGCTATACATATTCATTGGCAGGGACGTTTTGGTAGCTAAAATTAAAGTGGGGATGTTTTGCTAAAGGGATGTTTTGACTGGATACCCTTGACACAGTGGACACTTTAGACAATGTCTCATTTACACAAGCAAGTTCTGTTGTTATGGCCAAAGTAAATTACCAAATTGGTTAAAAACTCCCTAATAATGAATCCTGCAAGTGCAAAAAACCCTCATACAACAACCTGAAATGTACTCGCAGCGTTCAGTTGGAAGGTTTTTGTACGGGGCAATTTTCTCCAGAGAAGCATGGCACTTTTGGCATTACCTAAACATATCCAATGCATAGGCCTAACATTAGGCTATGTGCACCATGAACCTAAGCTACACACGTGTCACTACAGCCCAGCTACTTCTAGAACTGCAGGGCTTATTTGAATCTTTCAATAATTTTTGGTGGGAAATTTATGTGTTGTACTTGTTCTGTGATGTATTGTGTTTATAATGTGTGGAATGTCTTATTTATATCTATAAGATTAGGCTACATAGTTACTTGTGTTAACTTCTTACATCATTCTAACACTTTTTAGGCTAGCTACAGTACATAACCCATATATGTTACTGTTAGGAGAGAGTGTTAAAAAAATACAGACTCACCAAATGAGCATATGCTTGGACAAATTTTAATGAAACTTGGGCACAGTGATACAAGGATAAAGGGTTATCAGTGGTGGTCAAGGATAGACTCAAAGGTCAGATTTATGGGTCAGTTTGGGGTCATTTATAAAAAAAAATGTTACTAGTTGTGTCTTAAAGATTCAGTGACAGTCTTGGGTGTTTGTCATTGTAGCTTGGCTTTTGTGTATTAGTTCTATTACTGGTGTTGAGAATTTTAAGGTCAGTGGTTATTTTCATGCATGGTGTACTACCTGTGAGGTCATGACCATGTACTTTTATACTTTTGAAGTGGGTCAAGGGTCATTTAGGGTCAAAGAGAGGTCAAACAAAAGGCCAACTGAGCATAATTATGCAAAAGCTTTGAACTCCTAGGGGTTGTGTTGGAATTTTGTCAGATTTGGCAAGAGCATTCAGTAGATGATGGGTCATCAACTGTGTCCTTTTGAAGTAGGTCAAGGTCATTTGGGGGTCATGCAGAGGTCAAAACAGTGAAATCTTGCAAAAACCTTTAACTCCTAGGGGTTACCTGCAAACTTTATGAAATGTGGCTGGAATGTTCAGTGGATGATGGCATGTGCCAGTTGTACTTTTGAAGTATGTCAAAGGTGATTTGGGCTCATAGAGAGGTCAAAGGTGGAATCATTCAAGTCTTCATCTCCTAGGGGTTATATCCAAATCTCATCAAAATTGGCCAGTGTTCAGTAAATGATGGGTAGTCAATGATGTATTTTAAAGTAGGTCAAAGGTCATTTGGGGTCATAGAGAAGTTAAAGCTGGAATCACACAAGTCTTCATCTCCTAGGGGTTATATCCAAATCTTGTCAAAAGTCGGCCAGTGTTCAGTAGATAATGGGTCATCAAATATGTATTTTTGAAATAGGTCAAAGGTCATTTGGGGTCAGAGAGTGAAAGCTGGAATCACAGAAGTCTTCATCTCCTAGGGGTTATATCCAAATCTTATCAAAGTTGGCTAGTGTTCAGTTGATGATGGGTCATCAAAGATGTATTTTTTGAAATAGGTCAAAGGTCATTTGGGGTTATAGAGAGGTTAAAACTGGAATCACAGAGAAGTCATCTCCTAGGGGTTCTCCTAGGGGTTATATCCAAATCTTATCAAAGTTGGCCCGAGTGGTCAGTAGATGGTTGGTCATCAAAGATGCATTTTGAAGTAGGTCAAAGGTCATTTGGGGTCATGGAGAGGTCAAACACTAGAATTGCTAAAAAGCTTTTTCAACTCCCATTGGTTATATGCAAATCTTATCAAAGTTGGCCAGAATGTTCAGTGGATGATGGGTCATCATAGTTGCTCTTTTGCAGAAGGTTAAAGGTCATTTGGGGTATTACATGGTTGAACAATGGAATCATGCAATAGCGCCTTCAACTTTACGGGTTTGTGTCTGAATCTTGTCAAAGTTGCCAAGACAATCCAGTAGATGGTAGGTCATCCCTTACTCCTAATCCAGATATGGGCCAGATATGAAATTCCATATATGGGCCAGATATGGATTTCTTATCTGGCCCATATCTGCTGCAGATATGGGATTTATATCTGGGCCAGATAAAAAATTGGGCAAATATAACCCAGATCTACGCCAGAACCAGATCTAAGCTATATATGGCCAGATAAAGTTTTATCTGGATCAAGTCTTTACATGGAACAGATAAAATTTTATCTGGACCAGATATGGTCCTTATATGAGCAGAATATATATCCATATATGGCCCATATCTGCACCAGATATGGAATTTATATCAGATCAGATAAAAAGTTAGGCAGATACAACACAGATCTAAACCAGAACCAGATCTAAACCATATATGGCCAGATAAAGTTCTGTCTCGATGAAACCTTTATATGGCACAGATAAAATTGTATCTGGACCATATCTGCCCTAGTTATGAATCATAGTTAGGACTTATAGTCCACACTCCTCATGGAGACTTTGAACAACAGCAAACAATGTTTAAGTGCTCCATGAATTAAAATTTAATGTACATATTGGGTTGAATTGACTTAAGTACATAAATTCAACTTATTTCATAACAGTGAACAGAAAAAAGCCTTGAAATTTCCTCTTTTATGTCATCACAGTGATATGGGCTTCTTACTTTAAACTTTATTACGTATTTGACTCTAAATTTTGTTTACTGCATAGTGCATACTTTACTTTCAACTTCCTAAATCATGAAAAATGTAGGTTTAGATACAAGCTCCGCCCAAATATGCAAATCATTTGCCTAAGTTCACTTAGTAGACTGCGGTATTAACAAAAGTGTAGCCACTAAATAACTGCAATGTCTGGAAAGGTGATGCTGTATCTAAAACATGTCTTAGTTTGTAACAAGCATAATCCAAGAGTCAAATCAAATAAATAATAAAACAAACTAACAAAATGCTCATTTGCATATCTAGCATATCAATTTATATCTGGCTTGATATGGTCATATAAAACTTTATTTGCATATCTGGAATTGCATTGTATCAAGTTATATCTGGCTTGATATGGTCATATAAAACTTTATTTGCATATCTGGAATCGCATTGTATCAAGTTATACCTGGCTTGACATGGCCATATAAAACTGTATTTACATATCTGGACTTGCATTTCATCGAGTTATATCTGGCTTGATATGGCCATATCAAACTTTATATGCATATCTGGAATTGCATTGTATCAAGTTATACCTGGCTTGATATGGCCATATAAAACTGTGTTTACATATCTGAACTGGCATTTCATCAAGTTACATCTGGCTTGATGTGGCCATATAAAACTTTATTTGCATATCTGGAATCGCATTGTATCAAGTTATATGTGGTTTGATATGGCCATATAAAACTGTATTTACATATCTGGACTGGCATTTCATCAAGTTATATCTGGCTTGATATGGGCATATAAAACTTGATATAATGTATCAAGGCATCTAAATCCGGCTGTATATCTGGCTTGATATGGCCATATAAAGACTGTATTTAGCCGGATATATCCAGATATCAATCCATATCTGGATTTGGAGTAAGGGATTAAAGTTAATCTTTTGAAGGTCAGAGGTTGTTTGGGGTCAAACAGTAGAATTAATTACAAGCCTTTAAATATTAGGGGTTGCACTGGAATCTTATCAAAGTTGGTCCATGTTCCATGGATGATGGTTCATCATAGGTGTACTTTGTGTTGATGTTAAATGCCATTTATGCCAATGCTTTTCCATATGAGTTTTGGTTTTGTATGATATATTGACATAGGAATAATTTTGGGTGCACCTGACAAATTGGGGTATAAATACTTCATTTTCATCGGCACAATTACCTACTGTATTGTGCCCACAAACATTAAAAAATGTCCCAAGCTGGGCAACTCTGAAATGTCATTGCTGTGACCATTTACTGTACATGGATACAGGGCTTTCATTAGTGTGCGTATTTGCGTATTGCGCGTATTGGGAAGTCCAAATACGCGTGGAAAAAGTGGGATAAGGAGTCAAATACGCATCCGAGTATGAAAGCAAAGAGTCAACTTACGTATCACATTTTACAATGTACGTCAAATACGCATTGCATAAACCCCCTTTCCGTATTTCTGTTCACGGTCCATACGGGTTTCATGTGATCCCTAGCCTATTCTAATGCCACACACGTTCAGTAGTCTACGTAAGGTCTTGATTCCAACAAACTCCACACAGAACTTAGTAATATCACTAGCACTTTCATTCACACATACTGCCATATTAGCATGCATGCACTGTACGCAACCATACTGAATCAAACAGCATGTGCGTATCACGTTACCCACACCAATAGTTCTGTCGTCCAAATGTACTTACTGTGTAGAACAGTAATTGACCTTTGACTGGATCTGCGCATTTTGTTCGAGGGGTGTTGGTAACACAGCATGAGAACACTTTACTTTGTTTGCTGTTAGTGAATTTACGATCTATTTCGACAGTGAGTATTTTTGCTAACATTAATAAAATAGTTGTGACACTGAGACAGAATATGATAGTGAAAGACGAGAGTTCTAACATTCTTGTAGTGCAAGACTTCTGAAAATGTTTATCGGAATATCGATATCGGGAGACTAACGTTAGACACAGGTACAGTAGTCCTAACATTATGTATGTTACATACAAACATGCACTTGACACAGTAAGCCTATAGTGAAATATGATGCGGTGGATATACTGTGGCTGGGGTACGTAGCCTACTGTATGTATGTGTGTTAATAAGTAAACAATATGTAAATACACTTTGAAAATTTTTACTGGGAGTCAAATACACTTTTGAAATAATTATTAGCAGTCAAATACCCTTTGCATATTATGACTGGCAGTCAAAAACTCTTTGGTGAAAAGAAATAATGAAAGCCCTGAATCCAGCACTGAAGGTACTACATCATGACTGTCCATGCATTACTCCTTGGTTTGAATCTCTAATGAAGCTACATAAAAGAAATTGTTTGAGTGAAATTGTAGTTGAGCTACAGCATCATTGATGCTCTTGTTATGAAGATGCCTATGGTAGCAGGAAGAACCTTATTGTTTTTGGTAGAGGTCGAAGGTCATTTGGGGTCACATGGGGTCAAACTCTGAAAACCTTGTTAACACGATATCTCAAGGTAGGAATCTTCAATTAATTTCATATGTAGTATGTAGATGCCTTATGATGAGAGAAGGAACCCTATTGTTTTTGGTGGAGGTCAAAGATAATTTAGGGTCACCGGGAGTCAAACCCTGAAAACGGTGTTAACATGATATCTCAAGGTAGGAAGCTTGGATAAATTTCATACTTATTATGTAGATGCCTTATGGTAGCAGGAAGAACCTTATTGTTTTTGGTGGAGGTCAAAGGTCATTTGGGGTCAGGGGGCATTAAACCCTCTAAACCTTGTTAACATGATATCTTGGGATAGGGAGCTTGGATAAGCTTCATACTTAGTATGTAGATGCTTTATGCTGAGGGGGAAGAGCCCTATTATTTTAAGTGGAGGTCAAAGGTTATATCGGGTCACCAGGGGTCAAACCCTGCAAACCATGTTAAACACAATATCTCGAGCAAGGAAGCTTGGATAATGGACACTTTTCATTCTTTATATATAAATTTAAATTTGTCATGTTGAGAGGAGAAAGCACAGAGAGATCCCTTCTAAGACTTTTTTTCATTTTTCTGTTTTTCAAGTTTTGGTGGGGTTCAAATGTCTTGTGAGGTCCACAGGGGTCCAGTTGTGAACACATCATGAAAAATGATGTAGTACAGAAGTATAAATTTGAGGGATGAACCTTGGTGTAACAAAGCATACCCTTTCAGCAAGGAATCACTAAGCCTTTGGGCTTTCTGGTCAAAATCTAGCATAGTATTTTAGGTTTTGGTATAGCTGTACCAAAGAACACATGCCCAAGTATATCGCGCGCCACACTATCCCTTGGACCGAAAACATCCATGCAAAACAGTCTGAAGCAAACAGTGGTTGGGTAAGCTTTCAGGGAGGAATCAGACTTCCTTTTGTGTCTTATCTTGCTCAGCTTTGGATAGTGTGAACCCTCTTACAATACTGCCAATTTCTCTCTCTCTCTGAGTACCAATATTAATGAAAATGCTTTTTTACAGATTTTAAATTTTGGTGCAGTAACACACAATCGGAGTTTGCAAGTGAGGTGGTAACAAAGGCAACTTATGCTTTGTGTTTATATGCCTTTTGGTGAAATGGAGTGTTATACTTGTGAAGAGGTCAAATCCCCAGAAAGATATAGGTCTAGCTGCTTTAATGGTACAGTATATTTTTGTACAGATTTGCTGTTGTAGAATAGAGATGAGTTAACCAGTATCATGTGGAAGTTCTTGAATCCATTTGTTACAATGCTACTGGTATTTATTCAGATTAAGGGAGGTGGGAAAGGTCAGTACCATGCATTCAAGCATAACTTGAAGTTCAGCTAACTCAGTGGATCCTTTTCTTTCTTTTTTAGAATATACGGCTTCTATGATGAATGCAAAAGAAGATACAACATCAAATTGTGGAAGACTTTCACTGATACTTTCAATGCCCTGCCAATTGGTAAGATTGCATGGCAGTAGATTTTTGGATACTTGCTAAAGGCCAAAGGAATTTATATAATGGGTGTGTTGTGTGGGTGTGTGCGTGTATGGGTGAGTGAGTGCGGGTTTGTGCATTTTTAGCTCTGTGCTTGTTAACACGTTATCTCAAGCTAGGAAGCTTGCATACTATTCCTGCTTAGTATGTAGATGCCCCATGGTGAGAGAGAACCCTAATCCTTTTGGTGGAGGTCAAAGGTCATCTAGGGTCACCGGGTCAAACTTTGAAAACCTTGTTAACATGATACCTCAATATCTCTAGGCTATAACTAGTCAGGGTCACCTGTCATGAGGGAACATGTCTCGAACTGCCCCTTAGAGATTTTAACAGCGTTGTGTAGCCATGCATGTAATGTTTATTCCCAGAGGCATCCGATCAGTTACTCTCCTTTCCTGCTTGCTGATCTTATCTCTTTAAGCAGATTATCTTTCCCCAGAGTTGACATACACAGAGAGGTAGTACTGCAGCAGTTACCATGGTGATAATCCTCTGAAGTATTTTGCCAAGAGGCCAACAGGTGCAAACCCGATATAAACATTTCTCTGAAAACCCGAGGAACAGCCCATTGGTCGGGTAATTTAAAATGTTAGATTTTCTAAGGGGCACTTCCATGGCATGAAGGTATTGTCTTTTCACTTACACCTTGATGAGGGATAAGTGAAAGGATCAAGTGCAAACACGTTCATTCCAGCAGGGTGACACTGACTAGGCTATAATGTATGCAGTGCAGGCACAATTACAAGTACAGTAGGTGGTACAATGTAGTATGACCTTTGCAGCACTGTGCCCAGCATGCTTCTATGTGTCCAATAGCTTAGGGTACCTAGACCTAGTTCTCATGAACACTTTGTTCCCTGAAATGTCATAGAAAGATGTCGCAATGGCTACAACAGCAGATATGTGAACATAAAAAACAACCTCTTGTCTCTGTTAAATTTGGACGAAAAATCATATGAATTTGTTTTGAAATTCTTGTCAGGATCCATGAGTCGGTATAGGCTCAGTAATATGTTAGGCTAGTGTAAGTCCTAGTTTCACTAAATCTGAAATGTTTGTATCGTAGTGAGCTTCATACCTAAAAATAACAAAAGTAGACCTTACAAAAACATTCAGAATTGCTTTTTGAGAGTCTCCTACACAAGTGTCTCTAACATTTTTGGAATTTTATGCTGAATTTTTACTCAAGATACCTCTCCAGATTGTTTCAGCCTCTCTTCAGTCCATACACTGATTTAGTGTGTAGAAAGCCTTGGTCATTCAGAAGAGCGAATTAAGGCTGGAATTTAAGGATTAAACTCTCTGTTTTAGAAGTCTGAAAATTTGTTTGTCATATCATCAGTTACAAAAACAGTAACAAAATATTCTGGGGGATTTTGTCTGTAATTTTGCTTGTCTTTTTTGGCATTATTTTGGAAATGTGTTGACACTCTATCTTACGGACACAGTGTAGCCTACCGTACTTGAGGGAAAATCTTTTAACCCCATTTATCCAAATTTTTTAGTTATCCAAACTATCTTAGGTCCCAATGTGTTCGGATAAACAGGGTTTTACCGTAACAAGATTTAGCAACTTGATAGAATGTTGATGAACAAACAGGTTCCCTTGGATAAATCAAATTTTTGGACATACCTTTGGACACTAAGTGCAAGTATTCTTAGAATGAAGGGTCTTAAACACATAAATGATCTGCAGAGATCAATTGCCTAAGGGTATATGTGAATCTGAGAAAGATCAAGACCAATCAAAATTTTTGAAGATGCAGTAGCCCGATTTTGCAGATGGCATATATCGCTGACCTAGTGTGGGGAGCCTCAGAATGACCCAAATACTAGGTCAGCAAACTGTGGACTACATCTTGCAGTGCAGCATTGTCTCTGTTCTGCATTTGAAGGGAAAGTAAATTCATTCTGTTAACCAGTTAAAAGACAAATTAGAAGTCTACGATGAGCTACTAGACCCACAGGTTTTGTTCAAAGTTGATTTCAACATGGTGTGTAATGGAACTATGTAGTGCTAGGCTAGGCCTAACTCATATTTACACTGCAAGCACTTGACACATGAAGCTATGTGATTCATATGGTCACAACTTGCACAGTAAGTTACAGATTCAGTGAAAGTGAGTATGGGCATGTACTTTTACTGTATGCAAAGATATTATAAGCATAGATTCCAAACTTAAAATGCATTTGCTCGGCATGAGCAAATATATCGGGACAGAGGTGCTGATCACCATTCAGTCATTTTAGAACAAACAGGCAATTGAATGTCTTACAGAAGTCTTGGTACTTGTTATTGGAAATATTCTAAATTTAAAAAGTATCACTCCTCAACAAAATTCCTTGGGGCATTCCACATAAGTACACTTGAACATGAATGCACAGTGACTGGTTTGAAGTTTGTGGACTTGTTCAGTGGTCGGTTTCGATGGTATCTTCAAATGATGCACTCTCAATATGAGCATTCAATTTGTTACATGCTCACAACGGAAAAGCAACTACCATGTCTGTCTTCCCAGCGTGCAGAAGTGTGCATCAGCTAACATTTTGGGAATGAACAGAGATGTATTCTGCACATATAGAACTGGTTGTAAAAGCACACAGGCACTAACCTCTTTTAACAAGGAAATTTTCTGTAATGTTCTAATTATTCTACGTAGATCTTTGAATAGAACGGGGCTCATATCAAATTAACACTTCTGCCCGAATATTTGCATCTCTGTGAGGAGTTGCTTAGCTTAACAGTGTAGGTGTAGGAGTTTGGATACTATGTTTAAAATATCTTTGTATGGTTATATTGCACCAAGACCTAGTCATGCTTTGCCCACATGATCACAGTACTTGTAGGTCTGGGCTGTTGAGTACTGTTGGTTAAATATAGCTTAGGTTAGTCTCCATCTGAGCAGCTCATTTTATGGCTTTTATCATGGGGTTTGTCAAACCCCAGGTGAGAACTGAATTTTCGATGTCAAGTAAAACACTGGTGAATACCAAGGTGGAAAGAAAATGCTGTTTTCTATGCTGATTTAGGCTACAGCAAAAATAAAACTTAACAGGAAAATAAAATGTTTGCGACCTTTGACCTATGCCTTTGACTTAGCACTATGAATATAAATTTTTCAATTTCAAGTTAAGACGCAGGTCAAAGCCCAGAGGGCAAAAACCTGCTGTTTTCCATACTTTCCCATACTTAATATCTACAGCAAAAATAAAGGAAAAATAATATTTGCTGTATGTGACCTTTGACATAGTACCATGAATGTCTTTGAGGCACAATGTCTCATGACCATCCACCTACAAACCAAGTTTGGCGTCAATATTATTTTCAGTTTTGGAGTAGGTGAGGACACAATTTTGACCTCCAAATTTTCATTTGCCCTTGTGACCTTTGACCTTAGGAGGTCAAATGTCAACTTATGCAAAGGCTTCATTCAGAAAGCCATGCCAAGAAATCAGGACCATTTATTGTTTCATTCAATTTCATAGCCAGATTTAAAATATAATTATTTTGCTCTAATCTTTGACCTATCATACTGAGGATGTTTCAGGCACATATTCCAAAAGCTCTGTATGCATCTGCTCACCAAGTTTGGGGTCAGAAGTACTTTCAGTTTTGGATGGGGTCACAACACTTTGACTTTGACATTGTCATTTGACCTTCTGACCTAGTGACCATTGACCTCAGAAGGTCATATGGCAAGTTGTGCCAAAAGGCTTCAATCAGAAAGCCAAAAATCAGGACCAGTTATTCTTATATTCATATTTTATAGCCACATATAAAAAATTGCTTATTGTGACCATTTCTTCACCTCTAACCTATCATACTGAGTGTATGTGAGGGACATGGAGCAGGATATAGGAGCTAGAGGGCGGACTTCCTGAAACAGCTGTGATTGCATGGGGAATTGGTCACCATGCATTATAGGAGGAAGCAAGAGTCGGCTGTATGCTGTTAAACTTACATTAAAACATGTACAAATTACACCAATTTTTCGTGTTTAAAGACATGCCACAGTCTTTCCTTATAAATTATCTGCATCAGCCAGAGATGAGGAGGTAGTTGTATCTGATTTGAATAGTGACAGTCCTATCATAATTTTGTACTTAAGTTTTGATGAAGTGAAAATAAAAGCAGTTCGCATCATTGAGTTTGCACATTGGCTAGTCTCACTGAAGCAGTGAAGAGCCTGCTGGTGCAAACTATGTGCAGGGAGCCTTTTCGCAACAAATTATACTAATCTACCTTTAAACAGGACTGTCAAAGCAGAGGTTTGCTGGATCTACAGCCCACCGAAATTTTCAGATTAAAGTGTTTCTTTCAGAATGAGTATTAAATGACCAAATTTCAGGAGCTCAAATTCTCTTAACCCCAGATGTTGTTTACTTCAATTTGTCTTTGTAATGGTGCATGGGCCAGGGCCTACAGGATTACTATTATAAGTCCATTTTAACTTGATGCGGTTGAAGTTAGGCTTGCTAATACTTAGAACATGTTGACTACAGGGTATCATTATTGTGTTATACTGCATGTACCATATTGTACTGGGGTTGCTTTGTGTTTTATGTCAGAGTCAGTGGTAAGGTTACATGGGAGTAACAGCAGAATACCCAGCATACCAAAGCTCCTTTAAGGAAAAGCAGGGGGTTGCATCTCCCTGGGAAAAGATAAAGGCTACAGAGTCTAGACAACAAATGTAATTTGAGAACAACTCACTTGTGAGTCATATTCAACTATTCTTTGGCTATGAATAAGACATCTTGGTAGTTTTACCTTTAAAGAGGCTACAAGGATCATATGCAGTCAGAATTTATGTTTTGATGAGGCTGCAGGGATAGTGGGATGTGCAGTGATGATTCAAATTGTGTGGTTGAGGGGATATGCATTGACTGCGTAGCCCTGTAGCCTATGAAGAACTAGGGCTGTGATGGTTAAACGGTTAGCCAACCGATCGGTCGGTTAAACGACCGCCAAACATCGTTTCGTTTAACCATTTTTCTGTTGCCACAGTTCACCTTTATACCTAAACTCATTTATGCAGTAAACCACAGAAGTTGCTTATCGAAAACAATGTAGCAATGGGTAAACTTTGGATAAAAATTGCAAACAGTTTAAAAAAGACCTTTATAATGACAGCTGCACAGTCTGCTTTGCGCAGCTTTCATTGGTATATCGATCTGTTCACCCCATGATCTGGGAGTGTTTTGCCGAAATAATGTGACAATAAACTCTTTCACGCAGCTTTTGAAAAGTATTAAAAATTATCAAAGGTGCAGGGATTAAACTATGCAGTACACGCTACAACAATCCAGCATACCTTTTAAAGTATGGAGGACCGTAAATTTGATAGATAAGACTAAAAGGTTACTTCCAGACGGCAGAAAAATATATGCGTAATATTGTTCATTATAAATGCACTACGGGAATATTCCTGGGCGTAACTTCCAAGGTTCCATGTTTACAGTTCATCAGTCTCAAGACAAATGCAATCTGCACAAAAAAGTGACCAAGCTATGTAGTTCTGGGCTTAATTATTAAACCCTGGCTTGCAAGCCTTGTAGGTGCAACTAAAATATTTGTAACTAAGCCACCCCATTTAAGCTGACTTAATAATTTAACAAGTGACGATTAAACATTTTTTATCATTTTTTCAATGTTAGTATAATTCGTGGAAAAGTTTCAACCCCCAAGATTTGCTAAGATGAGTGAAATTCCTTCCACCATTTCATTTATTAACCCCAAATTATAAAATATGAAACTTCATGAATAATCGTATTATTTTCGAACATAATTAGCACGGCTGGGTGGACTTGCTGAACGAACCGGCACACTGTACGTACATGCATTGTACAGCAGCATGGTTATATGGAATATTGCGCACTTGCAGCGGTTTTAAATATCTTCATAAAATTACCATTCATATCCATAAAATTATTACCAGAAAATCTTTAGTTCTTCGCCTTTAATTTGACATAAAACATGCTTCCATTGAATGGAAATTCAGGAAGGTATGGTCGATTAAACAAAGGCACTTTAGGGAAAGTTCCACTCTATTTATTTCCCTTATTTTGTGCACCACCAAGTTTGAGGTGGTGGCGTACTTGGGCAATGTAAAATCGGAGGCTACGTCTTTCAGGTGCTGCTGGAATTGGAATTTGGGAGTTCCCAAAGTCCCTTAAAGGGTCGGTACTGAAGAAAAATGCATTTCACTTCAATTCAAGGAAAAAATTAATCAAATATTATGCATGCATCATTGCTAAACTGAAACTAAAGCTAAGGACTGTTTCCATGGTCCCGAATGGTCTACATGAATTTAGATTATGCTTATATCCATTTATTTAAGGGAGGGGCATCTTTGTAGTGTTGGGTGAAATAACTAAAAAAAATAATTAAAAATAAAAAAATTAATAAAAAGCAGTTAAGGAGAACTTACCTTTTACTATTATTCTTCACCTTTGCAGTGAGGATAAGTAAAGTCGCCAGCATTCATTATTTCATCCACATTTTCTGGAACACAGAACTGAAGGTGTGTCCAGTGGCCACATCTGCATTGTCCCCAGTCCACAAAAGTCACCTGCCTCCTTAAGACACCCCTCAGTGTTGAAGGTGAAAATTTCTTGCATACACAGCAAACATCACTCTCACTCATCTCTGACTCATCAGATGAGCTTGTGTCCAATTCTTCATATGAGGTCTCCTTTTGAGGCTTTGGAGGGTTTACTTTCTTTTTGTTTGCACTTTCCTTTTCCTGAATGACTCTCTTAATTTTCAGGATGATTTTTTCTTCAGTTATAAGCCACACCACCAGGTTTCTTTTCTTTGTCTCAATTGGTTTTTGGTCGGGGTAATAGGTCATCCAGAAATTTTGTTTATCACTTGTTATCACTTGACCTGGATTTTTCCTCATATATGTTTAACACTCATGGTGGTAAAAGTCTTTTGAGTGGTTTGAATGTGGCAACATCAAGGGGCTGGAGTAGGTGACTGGAGTGTGGGGGAAGGACAAACAGAATGATTTTCTTGGATTGGGCATTATTTATTAAATTAAGAGAAATATGAGAGGTGTGGCCATCATATAGGAGTAGAATGTGCTGATTAGGATTTCTTACTGGTAGGTATTTTGTGAAATGGTTCTCGATATAATTAATAAACATATCTCCGTTATTCCAGCCACTTGATGTCATTTCAAAACCACTTCCCAGGTATGCCTCTGCCTTAAGCCCTTTGATCATGTGTTTTCCTTTAAATACAAAGTATGGGGGGATGGCATATCCAGCGGCATTTCCTGCTGCAAGGATGGTTGTTATTGCCCCTTTGTCAGTTGTGATAGCATTAATTTTCATACCTTGTGGTGGAACAACCTTTGTAGGTCTATGTTCAAAATTGAACCCAGTCTCATCAACATTTAAGATCAAATGAGGGTTATCTTTCAGTTCATATTTGATCAAAATGTTGTTAAGTTCATTGAAATATTTGGAGATTGACTCTTTTGTGATAGCTTTGGTGCGTTTCATGCCAAGTTTTGAAGGTCTCACCACCTTTAATTCTGGCTACCTTGAAAGAAACCTGTTGAGTCAGTGTTGTGACAGCCGATCACTTGGGTCTTCCTTTTTCTTGAAGAAAAACTGCTGTTTGAGTTGCAATTTGTAAAATGTCAGAACGGGTGAGAGGATACCCCAACTTTGCAAGGTGGATGATATGGTCTTTAAGTAGACATTCTTCTTCTTGGGGATGAGAGATGGCCGTCCCAGAGAGCTATCAAATTTTTCACCTTTGTTCTTCTTCAGTTGAAACCTGGGTGAGGATTTTGGGACACCACAAAGCTTTGCAGCCTAACATCTAGACCATTTCTTTTTCTTGACCAGATTGATGGCCCTTACCATTTGTTTTCTTCCTAGGCTCGGTGGTATTTGCCCTGCATTATACAAAAAATGGCACGGACAAAGAAGGAAAGGGGTTTTTAACATTATGTGTCCCAGGGAAATATTTTATGAACGTTAAAACGATTTTAGAGGTCCAAAATTAGTGGAAAATTATTGGAATATACAGCACAGCATTTGCACTCTACAGCAATACTTTCCCTTTAAGTCAAAGTATTTTAACCTGTTACACACGAAACTGAAAATTACATCATTGCCCAGCTAGGCTTAAGTCATTTGTATGCATGCACAGCATGTTAGTAAACAGACCGTGAAAATGGCAGGTCCTTACAACTTCGCTTGCCTAGGAAAATAATGGATTACTGACACCTGCCTAACAGCTTCTCCCCAAAAATATTGCAGAAGAAATGAAGGTAATATATGTAGGTCTTCTGAATGATTTTAAGAGGAAAACTAACCTTAAATGGACTCATTTCAATGGAAAATTTGTTACGGTTCTGCTCCGGACAGTCGAATGGCTAGGATTTTGCATTGTCATGGTGATATGGAGCAAATTGTGTTAGGCTCTGGATCTTGGGGTGCGCAAAATAAGGGACATTAACGATACAGTATTTGTAGTTAGCAGAGCTGTTTGAGCTTACTGCACAAACTGGGCCGGCTTTTTTACGGAGCATGCAGTAACACATACGGGTAAAAATTTTCACACCATTACGACATAATGGTGCTGGAATTCTTAGCAGACACACATATATTACGTATGAATTTATACAGCAAGGTCACAAGGCACACTATAGTACACTGTATTTGGTACGTTTGTACTCAACACTGCACTAGGCGTGCGTGATACTGTATCGCTGTAGCCGGAGAAGCGCATCTAGAACTGCCATAATGCCAGAGATATTCATAGACTTCACATCTTACAGTGCTGTGTTGGACCACAAAAATCTCAAAAAGAGTAGTCAGTGCCATAACAAAAAGTATGCATGTTTGTGAAAAGTTTCAAGAAATGCGTGATTCACCCTTGCATACGGACTGCTTGCCAAAACATCGCAAATATGGCAAGCCAAATGCCCAATAGTTCGAAAAACTTGGTTTATCAATTGATAAACCAAGTTTATCGGTCGATAAGCCAAGTTTTTTTAGCTCATACCAGCATGCTGGTGTGAGCTATTGTGATCACGCGGCGTCACTCTATCTATCTATCTATCTATCTATCTATCTATCTATCTATCTATCTATCTATCTATCTATCTATCTATCTATCTGTCCACACTTGTTCAAAATGCTTCTCCTCCCACATGCTTTCATGGATTTTTTTGAAACTTGGGCACAATGTTCCTTGGGTGGTGGGCCATTTGGGGTGTTCAGGAATTTTTGGTCCAAGGTCCAATGTGGACCCTAGGGCCCATTTTATGAAATTCTACAAAATGCTTCTCCTCCTACAGATTCTCTTGTACAATGTTGATGGTTTGCCATAATGTTACTCTGTTATTGGTCCCTTCGGGGTGTTCAGGAATTTGGGGTCCAAGGCCCAAAATGGACCGTTGGGTCCATTTTGTGAAATATTGCAAAGTAATTAACTTCTTCTCTATTAAATGTGTAAAGAGAGGTAACAGCCTCTCATTGTATTGCTTGGGTAGTGATCTCATTATGGTGTTCTTGAATTTTGGTCTAAGGTCCCATGTGGGCCCCAGTGGCTCATTGTATGAAATTTTACAAAATACTTTTTCTCCTACAAATTGTGTTGTTCAGTGTTGATGATTTGCCATAATGAAGTTCTGTTAATGGTCCTTACAAATTACTTCTCCAATTTGGGATGAAGAATACTTTTGATACCTTTCTAACCAATTTTGTGCCACCCCTCTATTTTACCAGTCTCACAAAATCACTTTATTACCTATTTTTCTTTGTGCTGCAACCTCTTTAAAACTGTCTGTGTAGAAGAGGTCAATCCTGTGCAGTTGTTTAGGTTAGTTTAAAGGGAACTGCTTAATGGGATTTCCATTGGCAATTTCCATTGTGTGTGCATTGTCAGAGCACGTGGGTGTGTTTGTCATAGTGATCCTCTGTTAATGGTTCTTTTAGGGTGTACAGAAATTTTGGGTCCAAGGCCCCATGTACCCTAGGGTCCATTTTGTGAAATATTGCAAAATGGTCAATTCCTCCTCCAGTTAATGTTTAAACAGAGTTGAAGGCCTGTCATAATGATGCTTGGTTAGTGATCTATATATGATGTTCTGGAAGTTTGGGTCTAAGGTCCCATATGGGCCCTATGGCCCTTTTTATGACATTTTGCAAATTGCTTGCACCTGCAGATTCTCTTGTACATTGTTGATGGTTTGTCATAATTATATTCAGGTAGTGGTACCTTCAGGGTGTTTAACAAGTTGGGGTCCAAGGCACAAGATGGACCATAGGGTCCATTTTGTGTAGTATTGCAAGTGATTAACTTTTCCTCCAGTTAATGTTTAACAGAGTTGACAGTCTGTTATAATGATGCTTGGTTAGTGATCTTTTTCTGGTTTTGTGGAATTTTGGTCCAAAGTTTGGGGTCCAAGGCCAAAGATGGGCCCTAGGGGCTTTTGCTTTCTTAAATTGTATTCATGAAACAACTTACAAAGCAAAGATAGCATGACAAATTTTTTGTGACATTCAGGAAGGTGCCATCAGGGTATGTGAGATTTGGGGTCATAAGCCATTTGACATCATTTAAAGTCATACGATGCTTGTACTAACAAAGACTACAAGCCAGGGACCCTTAATTAGTTGAAGGTATGAGCTTCAGCACCATTGGTGCTCTAGTTTGATAAACCAAAATTATCGGTTGATAAACCAAGTTTATCGAATTGAGCATTAGGCGTCGGTAAACTTGGTTTTTCAACCGATAAACTTGGTTTATCGGTTGATAAACCTGGTTTTTCGATTCGATAAACCTGCTGTATCACTTAACTGATGATAAACTTGGTTTATCAAATCGATAAACTTGGTTAATGGAATCGATAAAACTGGTTTATCGATTTAATAAATGAAGTTTATCAAAAAACTTGGCTTATCGGTCGATAAACTTGGTTTATCGACGCCAAATGCCTAATATTTCATTAAACTTGGTTTATCGACTGATAAACCAAGTTTATCGATTGATAAACCAAGCTTCTTGATTTAGTGGGCATTTGGCTTGCCATAGGCAAGCCAAATGCCCAATGATTGGAAACACTTGGTATTAATCGATAAACCAAGTTTATCGCTCGATAAACCAAGTTTCTCCATTTGGGCATTTGGCTTGTGCAAGCCAAATGCCCAATAATTCCAAAAACTTGGCTTATCAATTGATATTATTGGCTTATTATGGATAAACCAAGTTTATCGACCGATAAGCCAAGTACCTTTTTGATAAACCAAGTTTATCGACTGATGAACCTGGTTTATCGGTTGATAAGCCAAGTTTATCGAATTATTGGGCATTTGGCTTGCCTTTGGTAAGCCAAATGCCCAATAAATGGAGAAGCTTGGTTTATGGATTCGACAAACTTGGATTTTCAATTATTGAGCGTTCGGCATCGATAGACTTGGTTTTTTGAGTGATAAACTTGGTTTATCGGTTGATAAACCTGGGTCTTCGATTCGATAAACCTGGTTTATCACTTTACTGATGATAAACCTGGTTTATCGAATTGATAAACCTGGTTTATCGATTTGATAAACCAAGTTTGTCAAAAAAACCTGGCTTATTGGTTGATAAACTTGGTTTATTGATGCCAGATGCCAAATATTTCGATAAACTTGGTTTATCGACCGATAAACCAGGTTTATCGGTCCATAAACCAAGTTTTTCGGTCCATAAACCAGGTTTATCGGTCGATAAGCCAAGTTTGTCGGTCGATAAGCCAAGTTTATCGACTGATAAACTTGGCTTATCAATTGATAAACCAAGTTTTTCGAATTATTGGGCATTTGGCTTGCCATACGCAAATATTTCAAACGTTTTTTCTTGCACGCTACTTCGATGATCATACTACTGGCGCCATTTTAAGTGTATAAACTTTGGTATTTAAAGTAGTGGCACTCTTCCGAATTGTTTATTTTGTTTATATACCTTGACTGGAAATGCACAGCCCTATGAAGAACAGAGCTTCAGTCTCGTGGGTTATTCTTTAATTTTGCCATTACATTAGGATGTGTAAAGGCAGCAATACAGGGGTGAAGACGAGTGAAATCACCATGTGAATAAGCAGTAACCACAGCATTATTCACATATCTGCCATAAGAATAAGAACTGTGTAGCCCATTGTTTCATAAAGCATAGAGGATCCCTATCTTTTAAGGGATCGGATCTGATATATTCTAGAACTGGGTATCCTTATGAGAAGCAAGGATGTCCTCCCTTTAATGATTGTGCTGTTTATGGCTATAGCACATATAGTTTGGTTTGCTATATGTTTGGTTTACTTAGTAGCAACAGTTAAACAATTCTAATGAATCCTTTCAGAATCTAGGCTAGACCTAGCCAAATGGAAATGGAACGCTATTGCCACAACCCTTGGCTATGTAACATTATGCAAAGACCACAAAATCACCAGCACTATAGAGGGTTTTCAGGTCAACTTCTTGAATATGACTGGGTACTGCAGTACATGGCAGGACATGAGGATGACCTTGGCAACACATCTGTGAACATCATAATAGGTGCCCATTGTTAAATCCTGTCTCATGTATGATGATCTGGGGGCAATAGATTCACTATGTTTCATGCTAGAAACCACAGACTGGAGTACTTTCATTGAGGAGGGTGACTTGGATCAAACAGTTGCTCTGGTAACAGGTTACCTTTAGTTTTCCTTTGAAATGTCTGTCCCAATTAAGCTCTTCAAAGCATATCCTAATAGCCTTTCATGGATGAATAACAAAGTAGCAAAACATCATTTGAAGGACAGAGTGTTGTTAAATGCAACAACAAATCCTAAAAGGATGTGGAAAGGATTGAATCTCATGATGGGATGTAGTGAAGTAGAAACCGATGATTTGTTTGTTGATGTTAATGATCTCAATAAGTTTTTCTGTTGATCTGAAAGAGCAAAATTACCGTGTGACAAACTGAAGTAGGATAATAGCTTCTAACCGCCTTTCACTCTGGATGATGTCACTGCTGTTCTCAGTTTGTGTAAAGCATCAACTTTATGTGGCCCTGAAAACATTCACGGATGGTTGCTAAAATACTGCAGCTCTGAACTCTCTCATGTTATGTATATGTTGCTCACTCGAGTGTTTCGCAACTGGTTACATAGTGCTTGAATGGAAAAAAAAAATTGCTCAGTGGCCACCCATATAATTATCATAATAAGAAAGAATATTTTGTGATCATTTTGGTTGACCTGGACCATCATCCACAAAATGTCCAGAAAACTACTTTCTGAATATTTATTGCAGAATATGGACAGAATTTAGGTTTAAATGTGTTAAAAATATTTTTTAGGATTATTTTCCTTATTGTTATGCTATATTGTATGTACACCATTGGCGGCTATTATGCTATTTCCACCATCTTGGTTGACCTGGATCCTGCAAAAAATGTCCAGCAAAATATTTTTTGAGTATTTATTACAGAATATAGACAGACTTTAGGTTGAAATGAGTTGAAAAATATTTTAAAGATTATTCCTTTTAATATATGCTATATTGTATCTATACCACTGGTGGCCGTTTTGCTATTTGGGTCATTTCGGTTGCCCTGAATTCCAACAAACATGGTGTAAAAAGTTTTAATTATTTGGTATAAAGCATGGCAATATATTAAGAGCAAGTGTGTCAAACATATTTTTTTGTGAATGTTTTTGCCATTATTTCAATATACTATAATTATATAATAGAAGAACCCTAGTGTTTTTGGGTGTAGGTCAAAGGCCATCTGGGGTCATGGGGGTCAAACTCTGAAAACCTTGTTAACTCAGTATCTTGATGCAGGAAGCTTGGATTAATTTCATACTTAGTATGTATATTTGTAATGGTAAGAGGAAGAACCGTATTGTTTTTGATGGAGGTCAGAGATCATCTGGGGTCACCAGGGGTCAAACCCTGAAAACCTCATTAGCACAATATTTTGAGGTAGGAAGCTTGGATAAATTTTATACTTTGTATGTAGTTATGCATTATGGTGAGAGGAAGAACCCTGTTGTTTTTGGTGTAGGTCAAATGCCATCTAGGGTCACTGAGGGTCAAACTGAAAACCTTGTTAACTCAATATCTTGATGTAGGAAGCATGGATTAATTTCATACGTAGTATGTAGATGCGTTATGGTAAGGGGAAGGTGGTAGTCAGTCATCATCTGGGGTCACCGGGGGTGAAACCCTGAAAACCTCGTTAAACACAATATTTTGAGGTAGAAAGCTTGGTTAAATGTTGTATATAGTATGCAGATGCACTTTGGTGATACTTAGAACCCTATTGCTTTTGGTGGGGGTCAAAGGTCATTTGGGGTCACCAGGTGTCAAACGCTTAAAATGTTTGTTATATTTGGTGGGTTTCAAAGGTCTTGTGTGGTCAGCAGAGGTTAAATTGTTAAAACATAAAATGATATAGTCAAGAAAGACAAATTTGAGGGATAAACCTCAGTGCAACAAAGCATCCCCATTCGGCAAGGAATCACTAAGCCTTTGGGCTTTCTGGTTATAATATATGACATAATTACTGCAGTGGCGGCCCTTTTGCTTTTCTGCCATCTTGGTTGACTTGGATCCTGCATAAAATGTCCAGAAAAGTACTTTTTGAATATTTACTACAGAATATGGAAAGTCTTTAGGCTTAAATGTGTTGAAAATATTTTTAAGGATTATTTTTCTTATTTACTTGAATTAATTGCATTATGACGGCCATTTTGAAAAGCGCCGTCATTTGTATAATTCAAGTATATTTGTAAGAACAAACTGAGCTTATTTCTGCTTTATTAAGATCAAAACTGATTCAAACAGTGTTCCTCATTAATGATTTTTTAGCCCATGTATGCACTTTGTAGTAGATTTTGTTGGCCATTTTGAAAAAGCGTCCTTAAGGAAAAGTTCTCAGGTTACAGCCTTTTTACCTCATATATTCTTGTTCCTCATGAAAAACTGGTCTAGAAAAACCACATGAGAATTTCTCCTTCTCCAGGTGGGCACCTCCCTCAATTATAACCTGGCCTAATGTTCCTTTGTGCAATCACAGTGGATTTGACTTCATGGTATTAGGGAGTCTGTATTCCAGTTCCTGTATCTTGCTCTATGGGCACAAGTTCCAAGGACAATGCACCCATTCACCAAGTTTGGGGTCATTAGCACTTTCCATTTTGGACACTTTTTGACCTGAGAATCATCATTTGACCTTGTGACTGCTGACCTCAGGAGGTCGAATGTCAAGTTGTGCAAATGTTTCAATCAGAAAGCTGTGCCAGGAAATCAGGACCATTCATTGTTTCCTTCAGTTTTTGCAGACAGATTTGCAAAATTGCTTATTTTGACCTATTGTAATCTTCAACCTTTTATGCTGAAGATATGTGAAGCACAAGTTCCAAGGACTGTGCACCCACCCACCAACTTTGTGCTCAACATTGTTCCTAGTATAGGAATTGCAACAGACTCTTGATCTTGTAAATGTCATGTGACTTTTTTGAGCCTTTGACCCAAATTTTAGGCATATTTGGTAACATGACCAGAAAACAGGAACTTCACCACTCTTCCCTGCCCCACCCATGAGAAGTGGTCATAAAGTCCAAAATTCCCTACCATGCATTCCCATGGTTACGGTTGCTATGGCAACTGGCAGAGGTAAATGTAAATGAAGCTTAATAATATCTCATCCCTCACATACTATGTATGTGGGGATGAGATGTAAAAACCATATCTCAAGGTAGGAATGATGGGAACTTTTCATATTTGTTTCATTGATTTATCATATTGAGAGGAAGAATGCTATTGTTTTAGGGAGAGGTGAGAGGTCATATGAGGTCACTAGAGGTCACAAATTAACCTTGTGAACACGACATCTCAAGGCAGAAAGCACGAATACTTTTCAAATGTGGCTTTTGTTTGCATTTTGGTGAGAAGATAAAGCCTATAGTTTTTGGTAAAGATCAAAGGTAATCTGAGGTCACTGCAGTGAAAACTATGAAAATTGTTTGTAAGCACCATATCTGAAGGTAGGAATGATGTACACTTTTCCTATTTGGTATGTGGATTTATCATATTGTGAGGAAGAATCCTGATTGTCTTTGGCAGAGATCAAAGGTCATGTGTGATCACCAGAGGACAGAAATCAAGACCCCTGTAAATACAATACCTCAAGATAGGAATCGTAGATACCTTTCATACTTGGTTACATCATAGTTAATAGACACATCCCTGGTTGGGAAACTTGGCGAACTGCACTGTGTATGTTGAGATCCTGATTTTCAGTAGTCAGATGCTAACCGTGCACAAGGCTGGCTGGTTAGCTCTACTACACATGCGTACTCATAGCACAAGGCCTTACATACACCACTATGGAAGTACTACCTACCTACCTCCAAAGTAGTACTTCTGTAGCACTACTTGTGAACCTTTATCAAACGGTAATTATGAATTTTTTTTGTAAAAGTTTGGTTTTGCTACTTTTCAGTCTTAAAACCCTCCAAACACCGAATGGTATTTGCGGCTGGAGTTACTAGCTATAGTTAGTAGCCTACATTACACTGCCAACTGTACCGATAAAAACTCCCCAATTGTCAACAGACCAAAATAGGGTAATCTAAATTTTTCAGGGCAAAAAATAGCCAGGTTAGTGGGAAATTATAGGGAGATTGGAAGATTTTCATCTAAATGTAGCCTTATAGCCTACTCAATCGATTGTACAGTCGTATACGCCTCGTTATTTGCTACTGCACAGTGAAAGTTGCCCATGTATTTTCGTTCGTTGCAGCTACTCATACGCCGTATTGTATGCATATCTCACTGCTGCAAGGTGTCGGCGTGCGAACTACCGGAGTCTCCCGGTAAAACCGGGGGAGAAGTTGGCAGGTCTGTGTCAGTTTGAGAACGACTCACTTTTTTCCTAAAGAGTGGAATTTAGTGCTTATATCAAGTATATATCATGACTGGGTATTTTCCCTAAAAATACAACAGTTGACCGACTTGGTAACGTCAGATAGTGAACCGTCTTTTACTTTCACACGTGATAATATTTAGCTAACGCTATACATCAATGCAAAATTGCAGAGTACGGTAGTTTAATTCTACTCAAACAAGAAACAGGGGTTGTGGGCCATGGTTTTCTTTGTTTATTTGAACGTTCACAAATACTTACTGATTCGAAAGCTTCCTGAAACCCTTCCAACCCTTGAATCAACTTCAATTTATTTCCATGAATGACTGAACAACACAACACTCAGTGTAGCCATATCGCTACTCGATCAATCATGTGCACGGTCAATGTCACCTGATGCACTTTTCTGCACATCTCAACATAGCTACTCGGCCTGTACGTGGTGTGTATAGGGTGTGCGTAAAGTTTCCTAACCAGGGATGTGTCTTTTAACTATGGTTATATCAATTTATCATATTAAGAGGAAGCTGAACACTATAGTTTTTGACCAAGATCAAAGGTTATATGAGGTTACCATAGGTGAAACAGTGAAAATGGTAGAAATTTGCTAGTAAAGGCAATAGCAGAAGATGAAAAAGATGGATACCTTTCATTTCCCTTTGGCAAGGAATCACTAAGCCTTTGGGAGTTCTGGTTAGACATTACCAGCTGTTAGTTTGCTGGAAAATGTCATAAAACCACAAGATGTGTAGAGTAGTGAAACAAAATTTCATATGCTGCTTTTTGGTTCCCAAGGGTTGCGGTTGAAGCTCAAGGGCAAAGGCAAAATTTTCTGAAAAAGTAGTGTATTGGGAACTCCAATACCTGTTAGTCTCACCAAGTTTATACTTAGTGGAAAGGTACCACTAAGTAAAACTTGATGAGACTTGTGTATGCATAGAAGATAATTTCATAGGTCAACAGTCAGCAGTAAGAGGGTGAAAAAACCTCCAAATCAGCTTTTAGCTAGTTTTAATTATGACATGTTAAAAAGGTCAGATATGCTGATAATGATGAAACAGATTTAATAAAAGTTCTTTTCGGTTGCTAAAGGTCCAAGTTAAAATCCAAATTGGCCTAAATATTGTAAAAAAGACTTCTAAGGATTACATATGGAATAAATCTATGTAGGACAAATCTTTTAATTTAATCTTTGTTAATTATGATCAGAACAGTCACCCATTTGGTAAAATTTGGGATTGCTTCAATGCTGTGTGTACCTCAACCACTTGGTTGAGGCTAGGAGTCACACAGTCTTTTGGCCTCCAGTTAAGAATTTAAGAAAAGTTGACCTTTTGGGTCTTGGGAGCTTGAACCCATGAGCCTCCCCTTTTGGTCTGTAATTGGGTACCCCCTCCCTTCTCCCTTCCCATCCCCCTGGAACTCTATTCTGACATGGTGTTAGTGGACTCCCCTGTTAGAACTTCTACGTATAGCCACGTTACTTGAGTAATAAACATTTTTTTTTTGGAAATGTTACACATTTCTATGATTTCACTCAATAGCCTTGTAGCACACTCGCCATAGTCATTGGGAACCTTGTCACTAGTTGCAGAATGGAACATAAAACCAGTTCTTCTGTCTGAACAGAGCAACCCTTTCATCACTTTTCACACTTTCCATACATCAGGAAGTGTTCATTGAGACCTGTTAGCTATAGACTTTCATTTAGGAGGTTAAACAGTCCCACTATTTCATGTATTGTCTGGTTACAGCTGTTTCACATGTTTCATTCCAGTTATGGTACACTACATTTTGGTATTCCATTATTTGTCATCTTTCTTTGTGCAGCTGCAGTGGTAGAAGGTACCATTCTTTGCATGCATGGTGGTCTGTCGCCAGATCTGTCATCTATAGACCAGCTACGTCATATCAATAGACCTCTAGATATACCTGACCATGGGCTTGTATGTGACTTGCTATGGTCAGACCCTGATGAGGTACGTGTTTTTTTTTTCAGTTACTAACGCTTTTAGAGTGTGAAGATATCACTGTGAGCTTGTGGGCTTTGTAGTATTAAAATGAAAGTTTGCCACCCTTGTCAATCTTTATGCATTTGTTTTACTAAACATGATGTGCATTTGTCAAATGGCATATGGACATGAAGGGAAGGTTACAATATCATTTAAACAAGTGCTGTGAGTGTGGTTTGGTTGATTACTTAAAATCTTTTTATATTTCAATCTGTTTTGGGCCCCTGTTAAAATGCTTTTCTTTCTTTCTCATCCACAGGATATAACTGGTTGGGGTGAGAATGATAGAGGAGTGTCCTACACGTTTGGTGGTGATGTCATTAGACATTTTCTGAAGCAAAATGATCTTAGTCTCATTGTTAGAGCACATCAGGTATGGACAAGTTTGTTGGTAGAGAGGAAACCCTATGCAGTTGTGCAGGATCATGTCTTGATGTGTATACTGTGTATGTTTAAGTCAAAAGTTTCATGTGATCATCACATCTTAGGAATGGTGACCTGTAAAAGGTTTCATATGCTATGGGAAGGCCTGATTACAAGAATACTGTTTTTTATTATTATTGTTGTTGTTGTTGTTGTTTGCTGAGCTCTTTGTGGTGGTGTTAGTTCAAATGGGTTCACATAGGTTAGCTGTGAAAGCCTTTTGAGACCAATATTGCAAGAAAGGTTCAGTATAGGGTTTTATGTAAAATTGATGCAAAATATGCTCTTATTTTAAACTATGTGCTTAGCCTTTTAAGAGATATCTAAATAGCAAAACTGGAGTGGCTTAAATGTTTTCAATATGACAGTTATTTTTGCATTTAAGTTACAAGTACATAGGCCATTGAAAGCCCTCTTTTTAGAAATTGTATACTTCTTTTTGTGCAGATTTCATAAGAAAAAAATTGATATTAATTTAAATGTCCCCAGTAACAGCCATCATACGTTCAAAGTGGCCACTATCTTTAGCTTTTGTTTTATTTTTATAATACCCAAGTGAGGAGATGAAGAGTAATCCTATTAAGTTTACAAACATTATCTTCTGAGATTCATCAGAGAATGAGTCATGCAGTTAAGAGCTCCAAATATTGACTTTCATAGGTGGGATTCATATAGCTAAATGGTACAACCCCTTTTCCTTCTCCCCCATCAAGAATTAAAACTAGACTGTGTAGCTTATACTGTTTACTGTGAACGTCGGAAAAAGCAATGTATTTGTCTCAAGGTACAGTAAATGAATGAGGTGGTTTGATGTGTTTGTTGGGCTGGTGGATATGATATTGTGCATGTTATTCCTAACAGGGGCAGTACTGCTGATCATAGTTGATGTGTTGTTGCTGGTGATGAGTACACATTCTTCAATGTATCCCTGAAAACTTTTTTACATTGTGTATGCTGTGCACATTTTTTGATTCCTTGCTGAAGGCAGGCAAGGAATCTATGCGATGGTGATGTCGGTGTATGTGTGTGCGTATGTGTGTGTGTGTGTGCGGGTGTGTGTGTGTGACAAGAATCTCGTTAGCACTCTAGTTTTTGAAGGGAAAGGGTGAGACACTTCAAAGTTGGTTTGTGGGTAAAGCATATAAAGATCTCGGCTGGGATTGGTTTTGGTGTGGTTCAAAGGTCATCTGAGGTCAGCAGCAGGTGAAATATGGACAAACCATGTTTGCAGTATCTCATCAGCTGTATGTTGCCTGAACTTCAGACATGGTGGGTAGAGTAGTACCTCTTGAGTTATGAAAATTTCCAGAGATTTATTGGAGGTCAAAGGTCATACAGGGTCATGACAGGTCATGGAGTAAAAAGTTTGTTAGCACTCTAATTTTGGAAGGAAACATACAGGATACTTCAAGCTTGGCACATTGGTGTATTATGCAGAGATCTCCTTTGGGATTGTTGTTGGTGTGGGTCAAAGGTCATTTGAGGTCACTGTGAAGCAGAAACAGAAAAGCACAGAGCTGCATGTATCTCAGGCACTACATGTTGCGTGAAATTCAGACTTGTTTGGAAGTTGCTGCATTAAAGTTTACTAACATTTTCGTTATTTCTTGGAGGACACATGGGGTCAGGAGCAGTCATAGAGAGAAAAGTTTGGTTAACTCATGAAAAATTGGTTGATAGTTACTGTTTTAATGTTTAGTAATATTTTTATTTTCCCTAGAGGTCACATGGGGTCATGTGTGGTCAGAGAGTGAAAAGCTTGGTAACACTAATTTTTTACATGGAATATATGAAATACTCCGCAACTGGGGTTGTTCTTATGTGTGGGTCACATAGTAGGTTACAGGTGTTATGTTTAATTCAAACACTATATATTTTCTGCCTTTCACTTATCCTTATGATTTTATTGCTTTTAATATAGCCATTTTGAAGAGATCCATTTGCAGTTACTTGGTTTATATTATGGTTTTACAGTTTCTAAGCTCTTCTTTATTTGTGCCTCCCATTTTGTTGAGAACTGGAGACATTGCTATTGATACAACATATACCACTTTAAGTACCAGAGGTAATAACAATTCCCCCTCTACTTGTCCACTGAGGATAACACTGTCACAGCTCACAAAGACAAATCACCTTTGTAGACTGATAACGCTGGCCTCTGACCCTAACTTGTTGGTGGTGTAGCTGTTAGAGTCACACCAGATTGACATATGATTGCCTATGGACCAGGCAAGAGAAGAAAAATTTTGACAGTTTGTCCAGTGCAGTGTTGACAGCCCTTAAGTGTTTAGATTAATGTCAGTATAATGACCTAGTTTTTGGAAGGAGGATATATAAATCAGGCAATCCCTTGCTGTGTGTGAATCCCTGCTGTCATATGCCAGCACCAGTCATGTGGACCCATCTTTTCAGGGTGAGCTGGTACTTACTGTAATTGCTAATGATGGTAATTGTTCTTTAGGGAATACAGTACACCTTCCATTTTCCTGACACCTAACCTCCTCAAATCATAGCCTTGACAGTGGGGCTTTTTGACTGCTTGAAAGCATTATGGAAACCTCAATATATGTTGGCATTCTGGTTTTTGTGAAGGATAAGAGTGGCACACTTCAGAGTTGATGTGTAAGTTCAATGTGTAAAGATCTCAGTTGGGATTGCTTTTAACAGAGGTCAAAGGTCATTTGAGGTCACCAGCTGTCAAAATATAACATCTTTTGTAACCACATTATCTCAATCAGGAATACATAAAGAAACTTTGTCATACATTTACTTCTATTGATAACACAAGCCTACCATGATGGTCCTCATTGATTGCAAGAAAGATTTAAACTTATGCTCTCATACCTACTCCATCTCTCAACTTGGCAAGGAATCACTACGCCTCTTGGCGTTCTTGTTAAAGAAATACGTGCTAATTCAGCACTGAACTCAGTACATTATGTACACTTAAGTTATTGTGTCAAATAAGCCATGGCAAGGAGTAATGGTGAAAGATTTCTCCCCATCTCTTGCTCCATTTCACCCTCCCTCAGCCACCCAGCATGGCACTCGTTTTTGACCCTCTGCACCCTCACATGTAGAGGTATGACATACAAAAGAAACCTCAGGAAAACCTGCGCCCGAGTCCCCACCTGTCAAAAAAATGTTAGTTTTTGCCACTGATCTGCTACTTGTTAAATATGCACTGAATTGTGCTAGTGTGTGTAAAGGAAAATTTGCAGTCTTTATGTGCTCAAACATATGATTACACCTTTAATTACATGTACTGCACAATGGTTGAAACTGACTGTATTCACTCAAGCTGACTATATTCACACTGCAATGCTATTTTACCAAAAAAATTGAATATGTTATTCTTTTCTTGGAGAGTGTGAATGGGATCTCAAGAAATAGAATATTTAGATGCAGCATACTAGGTCTGGTAAGTGCCTTGCCTCACAGTCTAAGCAGCCTTTATGGCCAAAACATATTTGGTTCTGTACATGCCAACAGATGGTAGTAGTCTGCTTAGGGAATGTCTCTAACTGCACTGTCCTGTAATGTCAAATAGAACTTTTCTGTGCAGCTTATTACTAAGATTAAGCATCTGTCAATGTTCTGAAAGAAGCAAACATGGTTCGTTCATATCTCAAATTAGAATTGAAACTACCTTTTTGATTTCAATGATAAGAGAAGCCGTTGCAATCATGATGTTGAGTGTGTGGGTGTGTGTGTATGTGTATGTGTGTGCATGTGTGTAGTTGAGACTTGTAAACATGGTTTCCCCAGAAGGGTTACAGTGAGGTATTTCATATTCGGCATGTGGATGGCCCTTTTGTGAGTAGATGGTCCCTCTTGTTTTTGGTGGAGATTAGAGGGCATTTTGAGTCCAGAGAAGTCAAAAGGTCAAAACCTTGTAAACACAATATCTCAAGACAGGTAGTCCTGATGAATCACATGGCATTATAATAACTCGTATTGAGTACTGGTTACTGTCATCATTTAAGGATATGAAGGTCATTTCAGGATCAAACAGGTCAAACAGTGAAAATCTTTAAACTACTGGTACACATGGTATCTCAAGAATGGTAACCATTTTTGGTCTCATACTTAGCACATAGATGCCCCTTGTTCATTAAATGATCTCTGTCGTTTTTGGTTCCTTGACGTAGTCAGAGGAATCTGTGCGATGGTGATGCAGTGCGTGTGTGCATGTGTGTGTATTTGACACTTTGCTTGTAAACACTGTAGAAGGGCAACCTCAAGGGATCTCATACTTGGCATGTAAATACCTCTCATTGAGTAGATGATCCCTATTGTTTTTGGTTAAGGTGAAAGGTCATTTAGGGTCACCAGAAGTCAATGGTAAATACCTTGGAAATTGCTTATAAACACTCTATCTTAAAAAGGATAAATGCAGAGCTGCCAAGTCTTCTTGGTTTTCCGGAAGAGTTCCGGAAAATGCTAATGTTTTTTATGTTCCAACGGAAATCGAAAATCTTCCGGAAAACCGGCTTTACCTATGGAAGAAAAATATCCCCCAGAAGTTGCATACAGAAAAAGCTTGAACTCCTCTGGGTGTCCCTTTTCTCATTTTTTTGTGTTATATCATGTATTAGTACGTAGCAGTGCGGACATACATACGAAAATGACTGAACTGAAAAATCTGAAGACATGCCTTATTTCATGCAAACTGATTGCGTTCTCGGTCGGTGACATTGGTTATGAACCTTGTTCTGACATTCTCTCCACTGTGTAAGTCAATGCAGCTTTTCCATTGGGTGTTGCGATAGAAATCACACGGCCCCACTAGACCACGGTGTGATTCTGTTTCTTCTGCTCCTCTGTCATGACTTCACAAACCAGCACCCTAGTAATATCCTGTACAGCTTGTTACGCGGGAAACATGCCACCTAGCTGTTAGGCTGTTAGTGATCGCTAATTTGTTTCTTGGCTGTTTATTTGTGCCTATATGTGCTTTTAGTGGCGGTTCGTAATGGTGGCAAGTACCAGGCGGTAAGTGCCTAGACCTAGCCAAATTGGTTACGTTCATATCGCAATGCATGGTTTTGGTGGCAGTAAATTATCATGCGCCTAGGCTTATTAAACCCACGATGTGTGCATGTATGCAATAGAAGCCTAGCATTAGTCTTAACTATTTAACACTGTGCAACAGCTGCGTTACAATGTGGAGTCGTAGGTTTAGTTGTGAAATGAAATTAAGTAGTGAAATGGCATCAAAGAGGTAAAATACTACTACCAGAAGTACAAAGTAGAATTTTCCACTATTAAGTTGATGTTTGGAGTAGTTTTGAGCTCCCTGTTGGATGAATGTGTGTGCAAAAAGGGAAAACAAATGCTTTCTTTCTTAAAAAATTATGGAATTTCAGTTCATAAGCAAAGGCCCCAGAAGTCAAATACTTAGCACCATTTTGCATCTAAGATCCCTCATGAAAGCCAAAATTTCCCAAAGGGGAGGGGGACACCCCTCCCCCAGGCCGGCATTCACAAAAATCTTCCTGATCCATACTGTCTGATGTTGGCAGCTCTGTAAATGTGAGAGATCTCATACGTACCATGTGGATTGCCCATATTAAGTACATTATTCCTATTGTTTTGGGTGGAGGTCAAAGGTCATTTGTGGTGACCAGAGGTCAAAAGGTCAAAACCTTGAAAACACTATATCTCAAGAAGGGTAACTTGGAGGGGTCTTTTACCTAGCATGTAGATTATCTATATTGAGTAGATGATCCCTATCATTTTTGATGGCGGTCAAGAGGTCATTTAGGCAGGGCTCAAAATAACCAACGGCACCGACATCCATGGCCGTCGGACCCTTTCTGATGGCCGTGATGCAGTAAATGTCCATTAAAATAACATAGCCATTTTGCTCATTTGGCCGTGCCCTTTTTCAAGCTTATTTCAAGCCTTGTTTAGGGTCATGAGAGGTCGAAAGGTCAAAACCTTGTAAACACTATATCTCAAGAAGGATAAGGGGATTGATCTCATGCTTGGCATGTGGATTGCCCATATTGAGTAGATAATCACTACTGCTTTTGGTGGAGGTCAAAGGTCATTTGGGGTCACTAGAGGTCAAAAAGTTCAAACGCCGTAAACACTATCACAGTAAGAGTAGCTTTAAGGGATTAGCATTTGGATTGCCCATATAAAGTAGATGATTCCTTTTTTTTTTGGTGGAGGTCAAAGGTCACTTGGGGTCACCAGAGGTCAAAAGGTCAAAACCTTGTAAACCAGGCATGTGCTACTTCCTCTTTTTAGAGGATTTCCTCTTTTTTTGTTTTGCTTGTCCTCTGATTTTTATTCATTCCTTTCTATCGCACCAAAGACCCGAAAAGTTTCTGTCATAAATGTCTTTATAAATCTCAGCTATTAAACTTGTACAAACAGCCCTCAGAGTTCTAATCAATCAGGAGTCTGTATTACAATTACATCAATGCCACCAGGGACCCTTAAGCAGGCCCCTGGGCCCCCAGCCAAGAGAGTGCGGGGCTTCGCGCACGCCATTGATTGTCTCCCAAATAATTTACTCTTCTTTTAGGAGTTGCCAGTCACATGCCTGGTAACTCAGTATCTCAATATCTCAAGAAGGATAACTGTGACTGATCTCATACTTAGCATGTGGATGGCCCATATGGAGTTGATGATCCCCTTCGTTTTTGGTCGAGGCCAAAGGTCATTTGGGGTCACTAGAGGTCAAAAGATCAAAATCTTGTAAACACGATATCTCAGAAAGGATAACTGAGGGATGTCATACTGAGTGTGTGAATTGAACATACTGAGTAGTTGATCCCTGTTGTTTTTGGTGGAGGTCAAAGGTCATTTGCAGTCACCAGAGGCCAAAAGGTCAAAACTTGTAAACACTATATCTCACGAAGGGTAACTTTGAGGGATCATTTACTTTGCATGTGGATTGTCCACATTGAGTAGATGATCCTTATTATTTTTGATGGAGGTCAAAGGTCATTAAGGGTCACCAGAGGTCAAATGGTCAAAACCTTGTAAACCTATCTCAGGAAGGGTAACCATGAGCAATGTCATACTTAGCATGTGGATTGCTCATATTGAGTAGATGATCACTATCATTTTTGATGGGGGTTAAAGGTCATTTGTGGTCACCAGAGGTCAAAAGGTAAAACCTTGCAAACACTTTATCACAAGAAGGGTAACTTTGAGGGACGTCATACGTAGCATGTGGATTGCCCATATTGAGTAGACGATTCCTGTTCTTTTTGGTGGAGGTCAAAGATGAGTCGGGGTCACCAGAGGTCAAAAGTCAAAACTATGTAAACACTGTATCACAAGAAGGATAACTGTGAAGGATTTCATACTTAGCATGTGGATGGCCCGTATTGAGTAGATGATCCCCATTGTTTTTGTTGAGTTCAAAGGTCATTTGTTGTCTCCAGAGGTCAAAAAGTCAAAATCTTGTAAACACGATATTTCTAGAAGAATAATTGTGAGGGATCTCATACATAGTGGACTGTGTGTTTGGTTTAGTGGTAGAGCATCCGCCTCTCACGCGGGAGGCCCGGGTTCAATTCACAGGTCGAGTCATACCAAAGACTTTAAAAATGGAACCAACCGCCGTTGTGCGTGATGCTTCGCATAAGTAATGGAGTAGGGAAAACAAGCCAGTGAGCCACAATTGGAAAAAAGGCTGTGGCCGGCTTGACTTGAACCAATTGGTGAGAAACTGAGCCGTTAAACCTCATCTAACCTAACCTCATACATAGTGTGTGGATTGCCCATATTGAGTAGATGATCTCTATTGTTTTTGGTGGAGGTCAAAGGCTATTTGGGGTCCCAAGAGGCCAAAAGGTCAAAACCGTGTTAACACAGGAGGATCACTGTGAGGGATCTCACACTTGACATGTGGATTGTTCGATTTGAGGAGATACTTTCTATTGGTTTTGGTGTAGGCTAAATGTCATTTAGGGTCACAAGAGGTCAGAAGGTCAAAATCTTGTAAACAATACCTTAAGAAGGATAACTGTGAGGGATCTCATACTTGGCCTGTGGATTGTTCATATATTGTCCATATTTAGCATGTAGATAGCCATATAGGGTAGGTCAGCCCTACTGTTGTAATTGGAGGTGAAAGGTCATTTTGGGTCATAAGATCTGAAAAGGTCAAAACCTTATTAGCATGAAATTGCAAGTAGGATAACTGTGAGGGATCTCGTGCTTGTCATGTGGGTGATTAATATTTGTTACAATTTATCCACACGGCAAGGAATCACTAAGCCTTTTGACTTTCTGGTTTATTCCTTGCCGAAGGCAAAAGGAATCTGTGCCATGGGTGTGTATGCGTGTGTTTGTGATGCTTTGCTTGTTAACACAATACCTCCAGAAGGGTTACTGTGAGTAAAATAACTTTACCTTTTTATCTAGCTGACACTACATAACACATTCGTGTTGGTGTGTCATTAAGTCCCGTCTAACTAACTAACTAACTACTTGACATGTAGATACCCAATGTTTAGTAGATGATCCCTGTTGTTTTGGTTGAGGTGAAAGGTCACTGTATGTCACCAGAGGTCAAACTGTAAAAGCCATGAGTAATGCTTGTAAACACAATATAACTGAAAGGAAATGTCAATGACTTTCCATAGTTGGCATGTGGATACTGCATGTTAAGTAGTTAATCCCTATGGATTTTGGTGGAGGTCAAAGGTCATTCGGGATCACAGGAGGGCAAATAGTGAAAACCCTGAAAACTGCTTCTAATTACAGCATCTCAAGTTAGGCAAGCTTGAGGGATTTCACACTTGCATGTAGATACTCCATGTTGAAAAGATGTTCGTACAATTTTTGATGTAGGTCAATGGTCAGCTCGGATCACTAGAGGTCAAATTTTAAAACTCTTAAAAAATTGCTTGTAAGCATTTAATGTCAAGATGAATAAGCTCAGGGGATCTCATGCTTGACATATGGATACCCCATATTGAGTGGATGATCTGTTTTTGGTGGAGGTCAAACATCACCTGGATCGCCAGAGGTCAAACTATGAGAGCCATGAAAATGTTTGCAAATGCTATCTCCAGAGGGAAGCTTCAGTGAATTTAATAGTTGGCATGTGGATACTGCATTTTAAGTAGATGATACCTGTGGATTTTTGGAGGTCAAAGGTCATTTGGGGTCACCAATGGTCATGGTATCTCAAGGTGGGGAAGGGTGAGGGATCTTATACTATGCATGTAGATACTCCATGTTAAGAAGACCCTATTATTTTTGGTGAAGGTCAAAGATCATCTACTGTCACCAGAGGGTAAACTGTAAAAACCTTAAAAATTGCATGTTAACATGTAATCTTAAGATAGGTAAGCGTAAGGGATCCCCCACTTGATATGTGGATACCCCATATTGAGTACATGATCCCTAACATTTTGGTGGAGGACAAAGTTTACCTGGGGTCACTACAACAAAGTGTAGAAAATCTTTTCAGTATGATATCTCAAAAAGGTGAATATATTTAACCTCAAATTTTCCCAGTTGGGTACTCCATATTGAGCGTTTGGTCTCAACAATATTTGGTAGAGGTCAAAGGTCATTTGGGGTCAGTAAAGATCAAATTGTACAAACCATGAAAGTTACTTGAATACATGATATCTCAAGAAGGGTAACAATGATGGATCTCATACTTGTCATGTGGATACCCTTGTATTGCTTAGTTGATCTCTGTTATTTTTAATGGGTAACAGTGGTCACTTGAGCTCACTAGAGGTCAAACTTGCAGTATGTTCAGAAGGGAAACTTCGATCAGTCTCATAAAGTTTCTGAATATCCCCAATTAAATAGAAGGAACCTAAAGATTCAAGTGAAGGTCAAGGACATTTGGGTCACCAGAGGTCAAACAGTGGAAACCTTGATAACTGCTTGTAAACCCAACATCTCAAGATAGAGAGGAGACTATATTGAGTAGATAATCACTTTTGTTGTCATGGAGTTAAAAGGGCACTTGAGGTCACTGTAGGTCAGACTGTAAAAGTCTTGTTAATGTGATATCTCAAAAAGGAAAATGTATTGATTCTCGTACTTTGCAGGTAGGTACTCTATATTAAGCATATGGCTGTGCAATGTTTGGTGGAAGTCAAAAGGCATTTGAGGTCACTAAAGGTCTTACTGGAAACCTTGCTAACTTAATATCACAAGGAAGAAGTCCTATATGAATCTTATCTTTAATATGTTGGTGCCCAAACTTAGTAGAATTACAGTATTTCCTTATCTTGTGAGAAGTTCAGAGTTAAAAGCACAAAACATGAAAACCTTGTAAACATGATTTGTCAAGTATGAAACATGTTTGGATTTTAAACCTGGCATGTAATGCCCAAATAAGAAATAAGAAGCTAATAAATGATAATTTGAGATGATATGAATCTGATCAAGGCCCATGGACCTTTAACTATATGCCTACCTAACTATGAGCACAGTAACTTCATGATATTGTGTCAATGGGAAACCATTGTGCTGAGATTATATCCAAGAGGCAAGGAATCACTAAGCCTTTTGGCTTTCTGGTAAGATAAGGTCATAGGTTATTTTGGTTTACTAGAGGTCAAACTGTGAAAACCTAATAATCACAGTATCTTTAGGGGGCGACATATGGACGAATCTCATATTTGGTAAATATGTGGCTGCCCTGTGTCAAGCAGGTTTCATATTTTGGTTGAGGTCAAAGGTCATTTTAAGTCACATGAGATCAAACAGTATTAGCCTTGAAACCTGCTTTTAGACAGTATATCTTAAGATGAGTAAAAGTGAGGCACCTCATACTTTGGCATGTGAATGTCCCATTTTGAGTATTTCCTCCCTATTGTTTTAAGTGGGGTTTAAAGGTCATTTGTGGTCAGCAGGCACTTTGTAACATGATAATTCAAGATGGAAAACTCATATTACTACAATACTGTATGTGGCACATGGGTGCCCCACATTAGGTAGAAAGTGTCAGTTTTGGTTGAGGTCATAGGTCATTCTAGGTCACCAGAGGTCAGACTGAAAACTTGTATTAATCCTTCCTCAAGAGGAAAACGTATGAATGTTGTACTATCCATGTGGATGGCCAGTATTGAGTACATGATTTCTATAATATCTGGTGGTCAAAAAGTCATCCAAGGTCACCAGAGCTTACACTGAAAACTGTGTAAACCTGATTTATGACCATATTAACATGATATCGATTTATTATATCAATGCCCATGAATTTTAACTATCTATACCCAAAAATTCATGCCAAGTAACTTCACAATGAAACTTTGTTAACTTGGAACCACTGTATCAAATTACAGTATATCCAAGTTGCAAGGAATCTACTAAGCCTCTATGGTTTTTGCTTTGAATTTTTCTAAAAATGGTTGTCTCATTATAAGCTCAATAAGTTGAGCCATTATCGTGGCTGTCTGTCTGTCAACATTGGTTAAAAGAATGCTGTCTGCAGGTTCTTTGACCATTCCTTGTCAAAGTTGGTTATAACATGTATCAAGGGCTGGATAGTTAAGGTAACAGGAAGTAGGTTAAAGGTCATTGAGGTCGTGAGAGGCCAAAGAGTGAAATCGAGCAAAAGCCTTCAAGGCAGTCTTCAACTCCTAGTGGTCATGTTGGAATCTTTTCAAATTTGATAGGAGGGTTTAGTAAGTGATGGATCATCAGTTGTACTTTTCTAGTGGGTCAAAGGTTATTTGGGGGTCAGAGAGAGAGAGGTCAAACAAAGTGTCAGACAGTGTAATTATGCAAAAGCCTTCAACTCCTAGGGGTTATGTGTGGATTTTATCAGTTTTCAAGAGTGTTTAGTAGATGATGAGTCATGAAATTTGTACTTCTGAAGTATTTCAAAGTTCATTTGGGGATCATACAGAGGTCAGCCAGTAAAATCTTGCAAAGTCCTTCAACTCCTAGGGTTATCTGCAAATTGTACCAAATCTGGCCTGTGTGTTCAGTAGATGGGTGCATCATGACAGTTGCACTTTTAAAGGAGGTCAAAAGTCATTTGGGGTTGAGAGGTCAAACAGCAAAATCACTCAAAAGCCTTCAACTCATAGGGTTTATATCCGAATCTTATCAAAGTTGGCCAGAGTGTTTAGTAGACAACAGGTCATCAAAGTTGTACTTTTGAAGTAGATCAAAGGTCATTTGGAGCCATAGAGTGGTCAAACAGCAAAATCACTCAAAAGCATTCACATCCTGGAGGTTATATCCAAATCTTATCAAAGTTGGTCAGATGTTCTATGTGTTGATGTTTAATGCCATATAGGTTCCCAAAGGGTCAGATGGTGAAATGCTTGCCAATGCTTTCCATAAGAGTTTTGGTTTCGTGTGATATAGCCACAGGAATATTTTATGATGGACCTGACAAATTGGGGGTACAAATAGTACTTCACATTTGTCAGCAGAATCACCTTCAAAACATTAAGAAAACTTGTTGCAAGCAAGGCAACTCTGATATGCCACTTGTGTCACCATTTACTCCTGGAAGGTGCTAAATCTTGACTGTACATGACTTCTTGTTTAGATTCCTAGTGAAACTACATAACAGCATAGGTTTAGGAGCCAGGGGCTGCAGCCCCTCAGCCATATGTTTTTTATGAAAATTCGGGCAATATGCTGAGAATTTTTCACGCGCCTAAAAGAAAACTAATTCAATGATGTAGCCATTTCACCAGTGTGTTTTTGGTTTCCATGATAAGAGAAACCTATGCATTCATGATGGCGTGTGTGTGTATGTATGTGTGTATGTACGTGTGTGTGTGTGTATGTGTGTGTGTGTGTGCGTGTGTGTGTGTGTATGTATGTGCGTGTGTATGTGTGTGTTTGTGACACTTTCCTCGTTAACACGATATCTCAAGAAGGGAAACTCTGACAGTTCTCAGACTTGGTACATAGATGCCCCATATTGAGAGGAAGAACCCTATTGTTTTTGGTGGGGGTCAAAGGTCACCTGGGGTCACCGGGGGTCAAACTCTGAAAACCTTGTTAACACAATATCTTGAGGTAGGAAGCTTTGATGAATTTCATACTTTGTATGTAGATGCGTTGTGGTATGAGGAAGAACCCTATCATTTTTGGTGGAGGTCAAAGGTCATCTGGGGTCACCGGGGGTCAAACCCTGAAAACTTCGTTAACACGATATCTCAAGAAGGGAAACTCTGACAGTTCTCAAACGTGGTACATAGATGCCCCATATTGAGAGGAAGAACCCTATTGTTTTTGGTGGGGGTCAAAGGTCACCTGGGGTCACCAGGGGTCAATCTCTGAAAATCTTGTTAACACAATATCTTGAGTTAGGAAGCTTGGATGAATTTCATACTTTGTATGTAGATACGTTATGGTATGAGGAAGAACCCTATCATTTTACGTGGAGGTCAAAGGTCATCTGGGGTCACCGGGGGTCAAACCGTGAAAACTTCGTTAACACGATATCTCAAGAAGGGAAACTCTGACAGTTCTCAAACTTGGTACATAGATGCCCCATATTGAGAGGAAGAATCCTATTGTTTTTGGTGGGGGTCAAAGGTCACCTGGGGTCACCAGGGGTCAATCTCTGAAAATCTTGTTAACACAATATCTTGAGTTAGGAAGCTTGGATGAAAGTCATACTTTGTATGTAGATACGTTATGGTATGAGGTAGGACCCTATCATTTTTGTTGGAGGTCAAAGGTCATCTGGGGTCACCGGGAATCAAACCATGAAAACTTTGTTAACAAGATATCTCAAGAAGGGAAACTCTGACAGTTCTCAAACTTGGTACATAGATGCCCCATATTGAGAGGAAGAACCCTATTGTTTTTGGTGGGGGTCAAAGGTCACCTGGGGCCACTGGGGTCAATCTTTGAAAACCTTGTTAACACAATATCTTGAGTTAGGAAGCTTTGATGAATTTCATACTTTGTGTGTAGATGCATTATGGTATGAGAGAGGACCCTATCATTTTTGGTGGAGGTCAAAGGTCATGTGCGGTCACCGGGGGTCAAACCCTGAAAACTTCGTTAACACGATATCTCAAGAAGGGAAACTCTGACAGTTCTCAAACTTGGTACATAGATGCCCCATATTGAGAGGAAGAACCCTATAGTTTTAGGTGGGGGTCAAAGGTCACCTGGGGTCACCGGGGGTCAAACTTTGAAAACCTTGTTAACACAATATCTCGAGGTAGGAAGCTTGGATGAATTTCATACTTTGTATGTAGATGTGTTGTGGTAAGAGGAAGAACCCTATCATTTTTGGTGGAGGTGAAAGGTCATCTGGGGTCACTGGGATTCATACCTTGAAAATCTTGTTAACACAATAACTTGATTTACAAAGCTTGGATGAATTTCATACTTTGTATGTAGATGTGTTATGGTAAGAGGAAGAACCCTATTGTTTTTGGTGGAGGCCAAAGGTCATTTGGGGTCACCAGGGGTCAAACCCTGAAAACCTTATTAACCTGATATCTCCAGGTAGGAAGCTTGGATAAATTTCATACTTTGTTTGTAGATGCCTTATAGTTAGAGAAAGAACCCTATTATTTTTGGTGGGGTTGAAAGGTCATCTGGGGTCACCGGGGATGAAACCCTGAAAACCTGGTTAACACGGTATCTCAAGGTAGGAAGCTTGAATAAGTTTCATACTTTGTATGTAGATGTGTTATAGTAAGAGGAAGAATCCTATCATTTTTGGTGGAGGTCAAAGTTCATTTGGAGTCACTGGGGGTTAAACTCTGAAAATCTTGTTAACACGATATCTCCGGGTAGGAAGCTTGGATAGATTTCATACTTAGTATGTAGATGCGTTATAGTGAGAAGATGAATCTTAGTGTTTTTGGTGGAGGTCAAAGTTCATCTGGGGTCACCAGGGGTCAATGTCTGAAAACCTTGTCAAGATGATATCTCCAGGTAGGAAGCCTGAATAGATTTCATACATGGTAAATTCGATGTGTTATAGTAAGAAGATGTACCCCATTGTTTTTGGTGGAGTTCAAAGGTCATCTAGGGTCACCGAGGGTCAAACACTGAAAACCTTGTTAACACAATATCTCAAGGGAGAAAGCTTGGATAGATTTTATACTTAGTATGTGGATGTGTTATGGTGAAAAGATGGCCCCGATTGTTTTTGGTGGAAGTCAAAGGTCATCTGGGGTCACCAGAGGTCAAAGAGCAAAATTTCCCAAGAATTCCCGAGATCGTCATCTGGGGTCATTAGAGGTCAAAACACAAATTTCCCAAGAATTCCCAAGACAAAATAGGAATACAAACCACTAATTTTCCAACATGTTAAGATAGCATTTGACCATTGACTGAAAGGTATGGGACATCATGGCTTTATTTGGAATAGAACATATATCATCGAAACCTCAATGCATTTTTGCATTCTGGTTTAAGTGTTACATTTATATTATGTTTATCAATGGTGTATTTAGGGGAGCCATTGCCATCTCCTTGTCACTGATGCCGATTTTTTTTAGTACCTAAAATACGTAAATTTTTAAAAGAAATTTGACTTCAAAGGTAGCATACAAGGCACCAGATTGCATTTAAGGACACAACAGTTTTCAAAAATTTCTAAAGGAAAGGGGGACACCCTTCCCCTTAGACTCCTCCCAGGCCAGCAATCACACAACATAGTGCATGCCCCCACCTCCATGAGAGAATTCTGGCTATGCTGCTGATTATTGGTTTCGATGAAAGAGAAACCTATGCGGTCATGATGGCGTATGTGTGGGTGTGTGTGTGTGTTCGTGACACTTAGCTTGTGTGCGCGATATCTCAAGAAGAGAAACTCCGACAGTTTTCAAACTTGGTACATAGATGCCCCATATTAAGAGGAAGAACTCTATCGTTTTTGGTGGGGGTCAAAGGTCATCTGGGGTCACCGGGGGTCAAAACCTGAAAACCTTGTGTGCATGATATCTCAAGGTAGGAAGCTTGGATGAATTTCATACTTTGTATGTAGATGCATTATGGTGAGAGGAAGAACCCTATCATTTTTGGTGGAGGTCAAAGGTCATCTGGGGTCAGTTGGGGTCAAACCCTGAAAACCTTGTGTGCACGATATCTCAAGAACAAAAACTGCAACAGTTGTCAAACTTGGTACATAGATGCCCCATATTGAGAGGAAGAACCCTATTGTTTTTGGTTGGGGTCAAAGGTCACCTGGGGTCACAGGGGGTCAAACCTTGAAAACCTTGTTAACACAATATCTTGAGGTAGGAAGCTTGGATGAATTTCATGCTTAGTATGTAGATGGGTTATGGTACGAGGAAGAACCCTATCATTTTTGGTGGAGGTCAAAGGTCATCTGGGGTCAGCGGGGGTCAAACCCTGAAAACCTTGTCAACATGATATCTCAAGAAGAGAAACTGACAGTTTTCAAACTTGGTACATAGCTTGGAAGCTTGGATGAATTTCATACTTTGTATGTAGATGCGTTGTGGTAGGAGAAAGAACCCTATTATTTTTGGAGGAGTTCAAAGGTCATGTGGGGTCACCAGGGGTCAAACTCTGAAAACCTTGCTAACATATATCTCGAGGTAGGAAGCTTGGATAAATTTCATACTTTGTATGTAGATGCTTTATAGTAAGAGGAAGAACCCTATCATTTTTGGTGGGGTTCAAAGGTCATATGGGGTCACTGGGGGTCAAAACCTGAAAAACCTTGTTAACACCATATCTCAAGTTTGGAAGCTTGGATAAGTTTCATACTTAGTATGTAGATGTCTTATGTTAAGAGGAAGAATGCTATCTGTTTTGGTGGAGCTCAAAGGTCATTTGGGGTCACTGGGTTCCAACTCTCAAAACCTTGTTAACACAATATCTTGAGGTAGGAAGCTTGGATGAATTTCATGCTTAGTATGTAGATGCGGTACGATGAGAGGAACAACCCTATTGTTTTTGGAGGAGGTCATAGGTCATCTGGGGTCACCAGGGGTCAAACTCTGAAAACCTTGATAACACTATATCTCAAGTTAGGATGCTTGGATAACTTTCATACTTAGTATGTAGATCCTTACATTAAGACTAAAAATCCTGTTATTTTTGGTGCAGTTCAAAGGTCATTTGGGGTCACTGGGGGTCAAACTCTGAAAAATCTTGTTAACACAATATCTCCAGTTAGGAAGCTTGGATAGAATTCATACATAGTATGTGGATGCATTATGGTAAGAAGATGAATCCTATTATTTTTGGTGGAGGTCAAAGTGCAAATTTCCCAAGAATTCCTAAGATTAAATAGGAACAAAAAACTGTTTTTTCCAACATGTTAAGATAGCATTTGACCAGTGACTGAAAGATATGGGACATCATGGCATTTTTTGGAATAGAACATATATCATTGAAACCTCAATGCATTTTTGCATTCTGGTTATCATTATTGTAACGGCGTCCCCATAATTAAACAAATATGGAAGGGTAGTAACACAGCAAATGGTTTTATGTAATTGGCATGCAGTGTGATAACTGATACATGCCTATATGATATGTACATTAACATGTTGAGTGTGTGTGAAGTGCGGGGAAATTTTTAGTCCTAATCTCATGCATAACAGTAACCGTGTGTGAGGGAAATTGTAGTTGAGCTACAGCATCATTGATGCCCATGTTGGTTGAGATGAACTCGAAACCAGTTATAATCAGGATAGGGATACCCCGTGGGTGTCAATGCCAAGCGGTTTTATATTTTGCATGTGGATGGTCAATTGGTCATAGTTGAGGAATAAATTACCCCATTTGTTTTGGTGGTAGAGGGATGAGGGGTTGAATGTGCTCAGAACAGGGAAAATGTCATAACTACTAATGATGGATATTTTAAGAAGTGAAAAAGGGGTAGATATCTTTTTAATATGGTATGAGTTAAGCTGATGTAGGGTGGAAGTAGGGTGTGAAATTTTGGAGACAGGGACGTATTCTTGTGAGTCTCTGGGGACAAAATAAATAAAAGCATATAAACAATGGGTGTGCCCAGGGTAATCTGAAGGAGGATTATTAGTAGTATTTGCAATTTCGGGCATGTGGATATGATGTGTTAGGCACTGAAGGTCTGTCAGTGTCATGCAAGGCCAAAGGTCAAATGGAGCCATTAATATTACTTTTTGAATGAAAATGGTGGATATATTTAGAAGGGCAGAGTGCTACATGTTATGTATATATATGTTAAGTGGGCAAGTTTGGGCAGATTTGGAGTGTAACCATGGTTTTGTGTGTGTGTGTGTGGGGGGGGGGGGAGATTTTGAAAGGAGAGGTAAGTTTATTGCTGTTTGTGAAAAAGATATGAAAGTGATCTCTAGGGGTATAACTTTAGCATGTGGATATCTCATAATGTACAGTAGAAGACTTTGGTCTTTGGTGATGTTCAAAGGTCATCTTGGAACTCTGGAAAGTGAAAAGAAACTATTTTCTTTGGCAAGGACTCACTAAGCTTTTTGACTGTCTGGTTTCATGATTTGGCAGTATTTTTATTTTTGAATTGTAAAATTAATGCTGAGTATAAACTTGTTCTACCTTGAACATGCAATATATGTTCTAAATTATATCCTTTCACTATTGCTCATAAAAAGATGTGTCCAAACTCAGTGAAATGTAGAAAAGTTATTTAGTTTTCGGTTTCGATGATAAGAGAAACCAATGCATTCGTAATGGCGTGTGTGTGTATATATGTGTGTGGGTGCGTGGGTGTGTGTATGTGTGTTTGTGACACTTTGCTCGTTAACACGATATCTCAAGAAGGGAAACTGATGGTTCTCAAACTTGGTACATAGATGCCCCATATTAAGAGGAAGAACCCTATTGTTTTTGGTGGGGGTCAATGGTCATCTGGGGTCATCAGAGGTCAAACTCTGAAAACCTTGTTAACATGATATCTCAAGATAGGTAGCTTGGATAAATTTCATACTTGGTGTGTAGATGCATTACAATAAGAGGAAGAACCCTATCGTTTTTGATGGAAGTTAAAGGACATCTGGGGTCACCAGGGGTCAAAGGCTGAAAACCTCGTTAACATGATATCTCAAGATAGGAAGATTGGATAAATTTCATACTTGGTACGTAGATGTGTTATAATAAGAGGAAGAACTCTATTGTTTTTGATAGAGGTCAAAGGTCACCTGGGGTCACCGGGGGTCAAACGCTGATAACCTTGTTAACACCATATTTCAAGATAGGAAGCTTGGATAAATTTCATATGTAGTATGTAGATGCGTTATGGTAAGAGGAAGAACCCTATTGTTTTTGTTGGAGGTTAAAGGTCATCTGGGGTCACCGGGGGTCAGATGCTGAAAACCTTGTTGACACGATATCTCAAGATAGGAAGACTGCATAAATTTCATACTTTGTATGTAGATGCGTTATGGTGACAGGAAGAACCCTATCGTTTTTTGTGGTGTTCAAAGGTCATCTGGGGTCACTGGGGGTCAAAACCTGAAAACCTTGTTAACACAATATCTCAAGTTAGGAAGCTTGGATAAATTTCTTACTTAGTATGTAGATGCCTTATATTAAGAGGAAGAATCCTATTATTTATGGTGGGGTTCAAAGGTCACCTGTGGTCGCCGGGGGTCAAACCCTGAAAACCTTGTTAACACATTATCTCGAGGTAGGAAGCTTGGATGAATTTCATACCTTGTATGTTGATGCGTTATAGTAAAAGAAAGAACCCAATCATTTTTGGTGGGGTTCAAAGGTCATCTGGGGTCACTGGGGTTCAAACTCTGGAAACCTTGTTAACACGATATCTCGAGGTAGGAAGCTTGGATAAATTTCATACTTTGTACGTTGATGCGTTATAGTAAGAGAAAGAACCCTATCATTTTTGGTGGGGTTCAAAGGTCATCTGGAGTCACTGGGGGTCAAACTCTGAAAACCTTGTAAACACAATATCTCAAGGTAGGAAGCTTGGATAAATTTCATATGTAGTATGTAGATGCCTTACATTAAGAGCAAGAAACCTGTCATTTTTGGTGGAGGTGAAAGGTCATTTGGGGTCACTGGGGGTCAAACTCTGAAAATCTTGTTAGCACAATATCTCCAGGTTGGAAGCTTGGATAAATTTCATACGTAGTATGTGGATGCAAAATGCAAATTTCCCAAGAAATCCAAGATTAAATAGGAACACAAAACTGTACTTTTTCAACATGTTAAGATACAGTAGCATTTGACTGAAAGGTATGGGACATCATGGCTTTATTTGGAATAGAACATATATCATCAAAACCTCAATGCATTTTTGCATTCTGGTTTAATTTCAAGCTTTACATGATATGGGGAATAGGGATTTTAAACCTGTATTCAATATGAAATTGCAATATCCTCACTCTCCTCATTTTTAACATGTTTTTCTTTTGTTTTGTCGACAAGGTTGTAGAAGATGGATACCAGTTTTTCCAGAAACGAAAGCTTGTCACTTTGTTCAGTGCTCCAAACTACTGTGGTGAATTTGACAATGCTGGTGGAATTATGATAGTTACTGAAGATTTGACTTGTTCATTCTCTATTCTGCCGGTAAGATGGGAAAGTAGCTTTCATTTTTGGCACCAGGGTATGTGTGCTATTATGGAGTACTGTTTAGTGTGCGCACTATACAGTGCTATATATCACATGGTGTATTTTACACATTATAGCACAGTAGTGTTAGATGGAGTGTGTAGCTGCTTTACAGTACGTAATGTAGGTTTGTAGTATATTCTATTTGCATCAAAATACAGTACTATTAAATGGAGGAACTGTTGCCTGGGCAAAATCTGAAGAGGGCAGTTCAGGTTACTAATTGGAGTAACAGCTGGCATATGTAGGATAGTTGGCAACTGATGGTTAGAAAGGTGTGGTGGGGTGGATTCTCCCTTGGTTGCCCTCTGCAGAGGTGTTATCCTGGTGAAGGAGCAGAAGGGGAGAGATTGAAATCCTTTCTGTGAAGAATTTTTAAGGTAGCTTAGATGCACAATGTTGCCACCTGTGGCAAAGCTTTGAGCTGATCATATGTTTAGAAAAACATATTATCTAATGGATATTTCCCATTTGTGGCTGGATTTTGGGGTAATTGTAGGCTAAGGGGAGGGCTGCGCCCCATATTCTTTGAGAAATTCTTGTTTATAAAAGGTGGCTTAGATGCAGAGTTGTTCCATCTGTGGCAAAGCTTGGAACAGAACATGTTGTTAAATCCTCATTCTGTAGAGAACTTAACTTTTTGGGGGGCAGGGGACTGGATGTTAGGGTAGAAATACCTGGGGTGACATCAAAGGGGGAAAGTGAAAATTTCACTTGGAGAAGTTCTATGAACAGTGACTTAAATGCAAATTGGTGGTATCTTTGGCAGAGCTCTATAGCAGTATGTTATATCTTATCATTGCTAGTGGATTTGATCTATTTGTGGCTTGGTGTGAGGAATGGTGATGTTTAAGGAAAGTGTCCAAACCTTCCTTTGTGAGAAAGTTTTGTTTCTGTGTTGGTTTAAATCATCTACTCAGGAATGTGAATGAAGATGATGAACTTTTATTACCAAAGAGCTATGAGTTTGCTTGAACACAAGCATTTCAGCCATTTTAAAAAATGACCACTCCCACTCATGAATATTAACAGGAATGGGTAGTTATAAAAATGCTAGTCTATTACACTCCTCCATACCTCCTATTTACATATGTACCATTATTGCCTGCAAAAACGTTAGTCCGTCAAAACACTAATAACACGGCGGTATCCCCTAACAATAGAGGGCGCCTAGAACCCTAAACCATCCTTCTGCATTTTTGCCTCTCTGTGTTCACACGTTTCAAACTTGTCTGGTGAAAAACTTCGTTATTTTCCATCTTGTGAATCTTGGACGTATCAGACCGTCCTTCATTAGCACCGTGAAGATGACTTTAAAGACCTGTCTCATCGAAATCATGAGTAGCCTCTTCTTGTTAGGCCTTTTTTGGCCCCTTTTTGGCCAGTACTAGTTACGAGGATTTTCGCCTTTTGCGATCCTCCTATGTATGTAATTTTGTACAGGTACTAGTCTTGCACTGCCATTTTGTTCTTCTGCATCATCCCTCGGGGCCTTGTGTTGTTCCTCCTTGGGTTGACCTCCCCATCCCCATTTCATCCCCCTCCCTCTTAGGAGTCTTCTTGGGATGTGTCACCTGTTTTTTCCTTCCTCGATTGGTATTTTTGGTTCCTTGCGTTAGCAAAAGGAACCTATGTAGTCAGCTTGGCGTGTGTGTGTGTGTATGTGTGCGTGTGCGTGTGTGTGTGTGTGTGTGTGACACTTGCTTCGGTACGCTGTAACTCAACTTGGGAACGTTGGACTAAACTGAAACTTGGTATATGGATCTGTCATAGTGAGAAGGTGTGCCCTATTGTTTTTGGTGGAGGTCAAAGGTCATGTGGGGTCACCAGGGGTCAAAGACCGAAAACCTTGTTTGCACGATATCTCAAGGTAGGAAGCTTGGATAAATTTCATACTTGGTATGTAGATGCATTATGGAGAGAAGATGAATGCTGTAGCTTTTGGTGGAGGTCAAAGGTCATCTGGGGTCACCAGCAGTCAAACACTGAAAACTTGTTGTTAAAACAATATCTCAAGGTAGGAAGCTTGGATAGATTTCATACTTGGTATGTGGATGACTTATGGTGAGAAGATAAATCCTGTCATTTTTGGTGGAGGTCAAAGGTCATTTGGGGTCACTGAGAGTCAAATACTGAAAACCTTGTTAATGCAATATCTCAAGGAAAAAATCTTGGATAGATTTCATACGTGGTATATAGATCCACCATAGTGAGAAGCTGTGCCATACAGTTTTGGGTGGAGGTCAAAGGTCATCTGGGGTCACCAAGGGTCAAAAACTGATAACCTTGTTGTTAGCACAATATCTCAAGGTAGGAAGCTTGGATAAATTTCATACTTAGTGGATGCCTTATGGTGGGGAAAAAATTTTGGTGGAGACCAAAGGTCATCTGGGGTCACTGGAGGTCAAACTCGGCAAACCTTTTCAACTCTGTATCTCAGTGTAGGAGGCTTGAATAGATTTTTGCTTTGAGGTGTTGCATTAAATCTAGCAGAAAACCCATATGAGATTTGTTGGATGTCAGAGTTGAAATCACCAGATGCCAAAAAGCAAATTCCCAAGAATTCCTGAAGTCAAAAAATATAAGCACAAAACTGTATCATTGACTGAAAGATGTGGGACATCTTTCAGAGATGCCAAGTATCTCAATTTTAATTGAAATTATAGTATTATGATTTCAATCCATAATCCTGCCATTATGAAAACGTGCATCAAGTACTACTTTTTAATATTGCAGAAGATTCTCTGCCCACAAAGCAGAGGACTGTTGTGAAAGTTCACTAGACAGACAACATTTGTCCTTAGATTAGGACATGTGAGCTTGCAGGAATTGGAAATTAGAATTGATTAATTAAATGCTACTATGGGTTGTTAGTTTTATGAAGAGAACCAAGTAACTGATCATTTGGATCAGATACCATTGAGCGTGCATGAATTGTGATTGCTTAATTGAATAAAGCAAATTGTAACTGTATACTGTCTGTGTTGATATCCCCTGAAGTGCCTGTAGGCTGTATTTCTTCAGAACAATTTATTTATGCTTGAATGTGTTAACACAAGATGTGCATTGTCTACAGAGCAGATTTTGTGAATCAACAGAAATACTGGTTCATTCAGTAGTTGGCTCAGTTTCATTACATTCAGCAGGGAACCACAGTGCCCATTGGGGTATTTTTCGTTTTGTATCTCTTTCAGGTCTACCGATCAGGGCTCATGAAGCTTGGGGTTTTTACTAGTATTGTTATGTTTCATTTACATAACTATCCTTGCTTGGTTTACAGGTCTATTTGTGTTGCATGCCTTACATTTTTATGCCTTATTTTCATGTTAACTTGTTCTTACATTCAGGCATGAGCTTTTTCCACTAATCCGCAGATTTCTGCTTTTTTTTTGTAGTCGCTGTTTGGCGGAAATATTACAATTCCGCTTTTTTGTATATTATTGAAACTTTTTGTAAGGATAAAATGGGCAGAAAAATGTCGATATTTGTGTGAAACTTAACAGTGTATCAAGGGAGTCTAATGTATTAGCATTAAAGGCATTTTCCAGTGACTTTTCACAAGGGTCCCATGTAAAAGAGAAAAAAATTTCACTTCATACCCTCTAAACCCCATAGCAATACTCTTTTCCTAGCTCAAGATATCTAATATTAAAGACTACTTATTTTTGTCAAAAAATACCTCCAGTTCTCATCAGGGTCACAGAATGTTATGTAAAGTGGGCACATTGCCTCAGATTTCTTTTGTTTTCCTTTATAATTGAATGTCCTGTTTTCCTTGAAATTTGATATTGTTGGAATGTTTGAATATCTTTCCATGTAGGTTTAGCATAAATCTACACCATATGTATGGCATAACAAGCAAGGTTGCTAAATATTCCCGACAACAGTGTAAATATCATAAAGAAATTTAATGCTTTGTCAAATTAATGTCGCCGCGATGACATCACAGATTCCCCATAATGCACTTTATCTTGAGAAAATATTGCATTTCTTTGAAAATTTGTATCTTCCAAATGCTACAAGCTATTGAGATGAGGTTTTCACCTCCTAGGAGAGAAAAAATTCTGCATTTTTTGAAGTCATTGATTTTTGTCACTGGCAAATCCCTTTAAGTGGGAATATTAACATGCAAGTAAGCCCATTAAATGCGGGAGATTCAGATACTCTACAGTACAAATGCTTGACGTGCGTACTTACGTACGGAAGCAATGGGTACATCTTCGCAGTAATCTTTACATAGTAGACGGGTAATACTATGCATGGCCGTTCTCAAAGTAGAATGTCCATAGGTGGCCTATATGTATGCAGGCATGGATATTGCGCGTAACATACATATCATGCAAGGGACCCACGATCGTATATGTATTGCATGCATTGAACTGCGTGCATGCTGTGTGCAGAAATTGCTGGGGAAATCGGTAGATTCATTTCCAAATCATTCTGAGATAAAAGGGATTCTCGTTTTGTGACTTTGACAAAACTATTAAAAACAAGTGGCTGTGGTTATGGCTGGGACGTTCATGCACTGGGGATAATCCAGTATTTGAATGCAAACAGCCCCCTCTGAAGAACAGGCTTGGTGACTTTATTCGTAATGTAATGTTAGGCCTAGGCCTATAGCCTAACACTACTGTATACCACTGTAGCCTATAGCTTGTCTTACAGTCTGTTAATGTTAGCCAAAGTCTGGCACTAATGTTTGTCAGTCCTGTAGTACTGGAACTGGCGGCTACTTTCTGCCAGTCTATATGCATCAAATCGATTTGTAAAAAAATTCAGTTTAAAATAACCTGGCCTAACATTTTGTTACATGGAAGTTTACACATACTGATAATATCATGCCTCTAGAGGCCTAGGCCTAGCCTTTAGTAATGTTAGGCCTAAGGTTACTGAGTAAAGCTAGGTTTAGCCAGATGTAAAATGAAAAATGTAGACTGGTAGGCTAGGCCCATATGCTTAACATTATGCTAATATTAGCCAAGCCTGGCCCTAGGCCCAGCCTAAGCAAACCTAGCCTAACAGTTAATGTTGTCTAGGCAGATGGATGCATGACAAATAGGGCCAAGCCTAGGCTACAGGACAAAATTAATAAAACTTTGTGTCCTAGAGTGCATTTCCTGCAATCTAAGCAGCCAAAATTTCAAAATATTCTCACCTCAGCCCTAACCATGGTAGGGCTGAGGTGGGCCGTGTCCACCTGCTGGTGAATTTCCTCTTTTTTTTTTTTGGAAATTTCAGGCTCATGCCTGTACATCGCATATTGTATTTATCTCATATTGTATGCTTAATTTGTTTGATGTTTACTTTGCATGCTTAATTTGTAGGATGTTTACTTCACATTTCGTTTTTTTCACATCATTTAACTTGCTACATGTTTTGAGAAAGCTTGCCTTTGTCCAGCTTCTTTGTTGCCCGGTAAGCCATCGGCTTACTTGGCCCTCGCTGGGTTCTTTTTGTATGCGCCGTTTTTTCCTTATCTATCTTTGCACAGATCCTAATTCCTCCAAATGCAGCCTTTGCAAGAAATTCTGTTTGTTCCTCTCCTGGGACATCTGTAATTTGTGTACAGCTTGCAGGGATTATTGCAGCAATGCTCCGTGCCAGATGTACAGTGACTGGTCTTCCCACGAAGGGGGTCTCATCAGAAAAAGATCCCAGGAAAGAGGAAAATCCATCCAGAAGTAGAAAAAGACTAATCCTCCAAATCATCTGCTCACAGGCCTAGCAACCGTGGCTCTTCACAATCTTCTCAACCAAAACTGCAATCCAAGAAGAAATCCACTACGAGTTGTACCCCTGCAATTTCTACAGTCGAGGTCACTGCGACTTTGGAGATCAGTACTTGCTCTTCTAACACAGGCTTACCGAGTCTCCCACAGATCAGGCACAATAATCAGGCCTCCGAGATCCGCACATGCACTGCTAACCCAGGCTTACCAAGTTTCCTCCTGGACAATCCCTCCACGGATCCTGATGCTTCTTCATCTCAGCCTCAGGAAAATCCTGCTTCCGGTTCTGAATTGCCGAGTGCCACAGTCCAGGTTGCCAGGGGTGAGGACTATCCCCTGGTTCCCAGGGCTCCCGACTTGTCCTTCTCATCCAGTCTTTACTCTGTTTTAACTAGAGACTTCGAAGGTTTCTCAGATAGGGAGCGCTCTAGACACTGCTCCAAGTCTAAACCTAAGAAGAAGAAAAGACGCCGTTGTTCTTCGTAGTCTTCCTCCTCTGACACCCATCATTGGAAAAGACACCACAGTTCTGAGGCCATGGGGGCCCTCTCTCAACTGGTCTCCCTACTCGCACAATCTGTGGATCGTCTAGCTGCTCCCAGGCTGTCCGATCATTCTTGCCGGTTCTTCCAGTGCAACCTGCTCCAACCTTCTGCCAAATCGTTCCTTCTCTACACCGGGGCTCGGTTCAAGTATGTCATTCAGAGGAGGATATTGTGAGGGCTGACGATCTCCTTTTCCAGGATGACCATTCCTTCTCTGAAGAGGCTTCCGTCGATTCTGGTGATGATTCCCCCATTATGGGCACGGTGTTTTCCAAGGAGGCATTCGATAAAGCTGTGAATGTCATAAGAAGACAACTAGGCTTCAACCCTCACCACCTCCCGAGCCTTCTTCCTCCAAGGAGTTGACGCTGTCACTAAAACAAACCATCAATGCCTCAGAAGTCTACCATGCCAGTCGATTCAGAGTGCTTCGATCGTTTTGAGGTTCAAGCCAAATCCAAGAAATGGCAGGTTTTCCCAAGAAGGCAGTCGGCTGACTTCCACATCAGTGGTGAGGATTATAAGGCCTTCTTCTCTTCCCCTTCAATCCTGGACTCTTGCCTTGACAAGTTGAAAGCTGCTGGCTCCGTTGACCACAAGGGGAACTTTTGTTTGTCCACCACCAAAAAGTCCTTTTCATCTTTCCAATCCATCGACCTGGCAGCAAGAACATGCATGAAGTTTCCTTCCTCCCTCCTGCTGTTCGCCAAAGTCCTTTCTAAGTCCTTCAGACAGTCAGGTTCCGATGAAGTTCACTGAAGAGATACCGGTGCGATAGTCAATCCTCTGGGTCCAATCGCCAGTCTTTCCTATGACCAATTGGCCAAGGTAGCCATTAGAGTATCCCTTGACCGGAGAAAGCTGGTCCTAGACAACATTCATTGGCTGTCCTCCGAGATTAAACGCCCCTTCATGGACCTCCCCCTTTATGGCCCAGACCTGTCCGGGAGGAAGTTTGACGATCAGTTGTCTTCCGAGATCAAAGGCTGAAAGGACATCAACAAAGCTGAATTAAACTTTGCAAAGGGCGTTCCAACCTCAAAGACTAGAAAGTTTCCATCTAGATCGTCCTCTCATCGCCAACCTAGATCTTCAGGGTTTCCTGCGACAGACCCTACAACCAAAAATCCTCCAGAAATTTTGCTGGCTCATCTTCCACACTGTATCCTAACCGTCGCCCCATGGGAGGCTCTTCCCGAAGTGGATCCTGTGGCTCCGGACGCTTCCAGCCGAAACCCTAGGGAGGCCCACCCTACCGATCAACTCCCAGCGGTAGGGGAGACTTTTTCTATTCGCAACAAATTGGGAGATCCTCTCTTCGGACCCTTGGGTAGTAAGTCAAGGTTACAAACTAGAATTCTTCAGTCCGCCTCCCAAAGGAGGTCACTTCAGGTCAGCCCCGGTCCCCACATCCAGAGACCAATGCCTTGCTCTGGAAAAGGAAATTTCAGACCTTCTAGAGAAGAAAGCTGTATAGATCATCAGGGAATTTCCGATTCATCTCCATCGGTCATCCTTTCTCCTCACCCTGAAGAAACCGAACCCCTGGAGACCAATAATCAACCTCAAACTGCTGAATAAGTCTTACATCAGTCCCAAAACATTCAGGATGGAAACCTTGGCTGTGGTCCTATCATCTCTTCAGCAGGGTTTTCCAAGTTTCCAAGTTTATCAGTTACTCTGCTCTTTGGGCAACATTGATAGATCTAAAAGATGCGTACCTCTATATTCCCATCCATCTGTCTCACCACAGATTTCTGGCCTTCCAGTACAAAAAAGTGGATTACTGCTTTTGAGCTCTCCCGTTCGGCCTCTCAACGGCACCCAGAGTCTTCACAAGGGTCACAAAAGCTGTCCTAGCTTTCCGCTGAAGATAGGCATTCTTGTGTTTGCGTATCTGGACAATTGGCTTTTGGTTGGCTGCTCAGCACAAGAAACTTCATACACCATCTCTCTGCTGGAAAACCTCAGCTGGACAGTCAACTCTGAGAAGTCATCCCTGGTTCCCAGCCAAACAATAACATACCTCGGCACAATCCTTTTTTGTCCGGGGCAGCAACTCCTTCCCCTCAGAGAGTTTTCACCATTGTGGAGACAGCTTCCCATCTCCGTTCTCTACACTCCGTTACGGCGAGACAATGGCTTCTCCTAGTAGGACTTCTGGCCAGCATGGTCAATGTATTCCGTACTGCAGACTCTACATGAGACCTGATCCAGATTCATCTTCTCTGACACTTCTCTCCATCTCAAAGTCCTCTATTTAGGTCCCTGTATCTCAGGACATCTTAGATCACCTGTCATGGTGGATGCTTCCCACACAATATTTCGTCAGGGAGACCATTCAGGGAAATCAGACCAAAATCAACAATCACAACAGATGCTTCCTTGTTGGGGTAGGGAGCGGTTTTGGAGTAGAAAACACTATCAGGCTGGTGGAACCTGGAAGACTCCAATCTCCACGTCAACCTTTTGGAACTGTCAGCAGTCCGACTGTCTCCAAATGGGGCTCTGAACTCAAAAACCACCAACTAACGATCTTATGCGACAACTCCACGACAGTGTCGTATATCAACCGCCAGGGCGGAATGAGATCCCCCTCCCTTTGCCTCAAGACTTGGGACCTTCTTCACCTTTGCCGCCGATTCAACATCCTTCTCAGGGTGTCCCACTTAGCGGGTCAACATAATGTCATGGTGGATCCTCTGTCCAGAAGAACTCTCTTCAAAACAGAATGGTCTCTCAAGTATGGGCCAACCATACCTTCGAGATCTTCGAGAAACCAGTGGTGGATATCTTTACAACCCCATCTAACACCAAACTCCCGACGTTCTGTACGAGAGCCTTCCACCATCAAGCCTGCTCAACCAACGCTCTTGCAATCTCTTAGGACAATCTGTACGCCTACACCGTCCCTCTGTGGTGCCTCATCCATTAAGTCCGTCTCAAACTCACCGAGTCCAAAGCCATGCTGCTCCTGTTGGCCAATCAACCTTTGGTCCCGGTTCTTCTCGAAATGTTAATCGACCATCCCTTCAGATTCCCCCTGAGGGACAACCTCCTGACCCGAGCCAGGGGCAAGATCTGGCACCAATGTCTACACCACTTACAGCTAACTGCATGGAAGTTTTCACCCATTTTTTCACAAGTAAGGGCCTTTTACAAGAAGCTGCGGTCATCACCTCAAGTCCCTGCAGTCCCTCAACCAGGAAAAGTCTGGATCCCCTGGAAGCTCCAGTAAATGCCATTGCCGACTTCTTCCTCATGCTGTTCAACGAGGGGAAACAAAATTAGTTCTGTTTGGAATTATCGTTCAGCAATCACTTTGATATACAAAGGGTTTCCTGATGGCTCCTCCATTGGCACTAATGAAGCCTTGTGTCACCTTCTGAAGGTATGTTTGATAAAAGCCCCCCCCCCCAGAAAATGTCTTGCCCCGTTGTGGTCGATCAATGATGTTCTACAGTGTCACTCTCAACTTCCATACGAGCCGATACACAATACAACTTTAGAACTCTCACCTACAAAACCCTCTTCCTGGTGGCTGCAGCATCTGCCAAAAGATGCAGTGAGCTCCATGCCCTGACAACTCACAAGGGTTACATTAGATTCAGTCAAGGGGGAGTCTTTCTCATGCGTGACCCTTCCTTCCTTACTAAGAACGAAACTGTTAAGTTCTCTCCGGGTGAGATCTAACAACCCAGCATCACCTCGACCTCTTCCATGGCCGAAGATATCAAGGTCATCTACATCCTGGTTCAGTGGGGTTTCTCTTTACAACATCCTACATGCCACCGCCTGGAAGACCCCTCAATCTTCATAGCTAGCAACCTATCAAACGTCATTTCAGAAGAGGGCACCTTCGCCAGAGCTGTCTTAGGGGTCCCGGTCGTCGTCCAGACCACCCACCACCCTCACAGTGCTAATCTGGGTACAAATGTAAATAGGAGGTAAGGAGGAGCAAAATAGACTCACCAAAACTCGCTGGTTTGAGAGTCTATGAGCTCCGATACTTGCCTCCTATTTACATCCCACCTTCTGGCCCCGTGGACTCCCACGGGATCTTCAAGCACCAGACATTTTTTCGGATCAGAACTCTACTTCTGACAAGGGCTTTCCCTTATAGCTATGACACATCTTGGCCAACTTCGACATCTCTTAGCCAACTTCGACATCTCTTAGCCTACTACAACACTCCACCTTCACTACCTTGATGCCCTCGATGTCGACGCCTCAAGGCCTCCGTTTTCTCAAGGTGAGATTAGGTTCTCCTCCCTTGTTAGGTTTGTTGTAGGGTTTAGGTCCTTTTCTTGACTTGGGGTTTACGTCTCAGTTCTCTGTGGGTTTTTCCCCATGGTGCAGCCAAAAATGCAGAGGGATGATTTAGGGTTCTAGGTGCCCTCTACAGTAAGGGGATACTGCAGTGCTATTAGTTTTTTGCCAGAGGGTTATTGCAGGCAATAATGGTACATATGTAAATAGGAGGTATTAAGTATCGGAGCTCATAGACTCCCAGACCAGTGCGTTTTGGTGATTACCTCTACCTAGTAGCATATACATGCCAAATTTGATGCTTATCAGCCGTCCTGATTGGGAAAAAATGCATTCCCTTCCTCTCCTTACATGTATGCAGGGTTGGGAAGTAACGAGTTACAAGTAACGCCGTTACTGTAACGAGTTACATTTTGTGTAACGAAACCCTGTAACGAGTTACATTTGCATTTCAGTAACGGAGCAAGTAACTAGTTACAATTCTGTGTAAAAGTAACTGTAACGGCGTTACATTTGGTCCCGTTACTTTTCCGTTACAAATAGTTCAAATGACCATAAATTGCATTTTACTCGAAGTAGTAACAGAAAATTTTCAAATTGATGACACTTCGGTGGTAAAATTATTTACGATATATTTATCATTCATCACTATTATCGACGTCGCCCTCACCGACATCAAATTTTATTCACGATTAGAATCAGGAGTTGATATTAGGTGCACATGCTGCAGGCTTACAGGGTCACTTGATTTTCGATTAAACTAAGTTTAAAATTTGATTTGTGTGTCAAATTACCTATTAGACAGATCAATGCTTATTATCCATGAGATCGAATCTTTGTGCGATTCGTTGAAAAATACTGAACGGTCCTCTGGCAAACTAAGGCCCAGCTAACTTTAAATAGCATATCAGTATATACACTATGTGAAGTCATCTGGGCCTTAGTTTACTCATATTGTCCTTTAGAGCACACAGTGGAGAGAGTGCACCTTTAGAAACAGGTTGGCCTCTAGGCATTCAAATACTAGGCTTACTTTGAAAGTTTAATCATTGCCTTTTGAGACGTTAGGGCTGGACCCGAGTCCGCCCTATCCGAGTCGGAGCTAACTGCGATTCTAGATTCCCTAATCTTTCCGAGCATGGTACGTACCACTCAAGTTCCGGCCAGTTCTCATTCCAATGGCACCAATTCCGAGACCAGTCTTTTTGGCAAAGTATAGCATATCAAACTTACAGATGTTTTAATTCTATTGTACATGTCCACCATTGATAAAGTCATCGTTTGTCATCACTTCCATAGCCTGGCCTCCTCAGTAATTTAGTTGATCATGTGTGACATTACATCTGTACATTGTACACAAATTACAATGGAACTTTAAACACTTTTAATGTAACTTTCATATCTGAGAACTTGGCTGGAATGAACTCTGAGTACAAATACAGTTACATCACATTCCGGAAAAATTTCGATTCTGGAGCCTTCTATTCCGGGCAAATTCCTAATCTAGAAAACGCTCTTGAGACCGGCATTATGCTAGTCGAATCCGGACTAGTTCGTTGGAGCTCAGTAAATTATACGGTGCCAATCGTCGGTAAATATTTATGTATCTAATTTAACATGTATGTTATCCTTATTTGATGAAGCAAACGTATGAATTTAGGCTATATCATATTCTTTTCAATGCCCGTAACTCCTTACACTGAAATAATAGTAAGGTTAATATAAAAAACAGCAGAACATTGAAATGATCAAATGGCGTTAAAAGTATCCTAACAAAGGTAATTGAAAGAGGAGAGAAGTGTCCGACTTAAGGCTTCACCTGTTTATTGTAAAGGGAAAGTGAATTATGGGCACATGGTCTGCATGTGCAAACTACATAGTGTCACCATTTCTATGCATTGTTTCATATTGACACAATGTGAAACTTGAACTTTATGTGGAAATAACACTTAGCCCAACCTTAGCAGTAGGGTTTTAAAATTTTACCGTTAACAAATATAGAGAATTGTATTACCATATTTATACTCTTGAGGGGTGAAGACTTAAACTACTGCTAAAACAACGCTCTCTCCCTTAAAAAGCCGCTAACCTCTCTAAATTGTGATGGGAGTACAAAGATTTCCACCCTCAAAGAAGTACTGTCGTAACTGGAAAAGTTTTGGTTACAACCATATTCGTCCAACAAATAGTTTGCGTAAGCTCCGACACATTATCATGGTTCGCTGCTTCATGATGAGCATTAGGAGCCTCTGCCTGAATTCCCAGTGAAGATCACCTGGCATAATTGACTTTCTTTGGGGAACACCTAAGGATAACCGGCAGAAGTGAAGTTCGGTCCTGTCAGGTGCCCCCTTCTTACTATCTAATTATGCCCTCCTTCCATTTCAGGTACCGAGGTACCGTATATTCACCTTGAAGTAACTAGTTACTTTTGAATTGTAGCTAGTTACTTTTCAGTCAAAAGTAACTGTAACTAGTTACTTTTTCAATATTGTAACTAGTAGCTGTAACGAGTTACAATTTTATAGAATTAACTGTAACTATAACGAGTTACTTTCAAAGTGTAACGGGAACAGCCCTGCATGTATGATATTGGCAGCGAAAGCAGTAAGGCATTTCACACTACCAAGTAGTGTATCTTGCCCTGCAGACTGTTGCCACTGTGAGTTTGCTTGTACACAAGTTTGGGTGTCACATACACATATGCATATCCATACACACACCAACTTGACTGCAATGGTTATGATGCTGCCCATGGCATCATAGTTAAAAACTCATTAAGCCACAGTTGGCCAGTAAAAATGTTCCATTTGGGGGGGGAGGGGGGTGTATTCATGGGTTCTCAGATCAACTTTGAAAAAATATTCAGTGGAAAAGTATCATACCAACTTAGTAAATCCAAATGTTTGAGTTCGTTACCCTTTTGGTGTAGTCAAAAATATCAGAAAAATTTAATGTTAGTTAAATCATTCAAACAATTATAAACATGTTGGCTATAAATGTAAATATGTGCATCAAGAACATCCCAAAGAGAGGAAGATATATTTAGAAATCTTCAGGTTGGGTACACAGCAAAAGTGAAACAAATCTACTGGGATCTCATTGGTGTGTCAGCCTTACATTGATTTGAAGCCTTGAGGAATAGTGCTCTTATTCAGTATTCAAGATGTCATAAACTGATGCGCAGACTACATCCCATCTAGGAGGCATCATCACAAGAAAGAACTCAAAGCCTTAAAACAAATTTAAGCAAAACCATGGTGGGATCTCGTTGGTGCACTGAGATACCGTCAGAGAGGTCAAAGTCAAATTTTCTGATTTGTTACATTTAGTACCTCTGAAACTGTTTGCACCATGTTGGAAAAGCTATTACAGCAACCCTAAGATGTAGAGATATTACACCTCTGCCAGTAGCTGGAAAATAAAAACTTAGGACCTCAGCAACTGATATTGATATTTTTTGTTAATTCTTTTCGTAGTAGTATTTCAGGCACAATAGCCTGAAACTTGCTTTGTAGTGGCACGTTTTAATATAGTTGTATACATCTGTACACCTGTATTATTTCATACCAGCTTGGCCAGCCAGTATGAACTTATATCACTTTGAGGTGTCTCACTGTCTACAGTTGCATAAAAAAAATTAGTATCTTGAGGAGTGGTTGATGAATTTATCTTAAAGTCAGTCACAGTTAACGAAGAGTGAGGGAACTTCAAAGGTGTGACAATATTTAAGTCAAAGGTCATCTAAGGGTCATTTTATGCGGTAGTTTTGCAAATTCTAAAATGGTCTTATCTTTTAGACGAATTACTGAACTATTGTTCTGTTTCATTTGTTTTCCACGACATATGATTCGAGTGTAATAGTGTAGTGCCAGATAAGAACATACATAAACATGATGTGAAGGAAATATAAAAGCTAAAAACCACACAAGGTACTGATTTAAAAATCTGTTGTTACTGATGCATTGTTTTAAAGTGTTGCATGTTTCTATGGCTGATCATCATCAGTTACTCAGAATAATGATTGGCATGTGATGATTGCAAATGGTGTCCCCATCTTAGATCAGCTTAAGAATGGTACCTATACAATGAAGCTCAGATTTTTTAATATTGCTTTTTTGGTTTTAAAGGGTGGAGGTCAAAGGTCAAATCGAAGTTACATGTAATGACATACTTAAGTGCGAAATGCATGTAGAGCATGTTAAGACAAGTTTGAAAAAAGTGCATTTTGGTCACTTAGGGTGGAGATCAAAAGTCTGTGACACATTTTTGCTTTAATACTGAAATCAGTGGTAGAGACAGCAGTTTTTAGGGAAAAACTGCAGTTTGCAGTTTAAGTACCCAACCATTACTTCAATTAGCCACTTGAATAAGCAGCAGCTACTAGATTACAATGTACAGCACATTCAGCCCTGATAGTAGTCTTTGCACAAAAGTTAGCAAATTACTCATGGTCATTAAGGTTTGATGATGATCACCTTCCAGCTTACTGTGAGATAAACTGCCATTAAATGTCAATTCTGATTCATCTTTAGGGCATTTGTTATATGCATGAATGATCATCTAATTGGGAATGATAGCAACTGTTCACCATTTTCAGCACAGGAAAATTTGCCTTATGCAAATATCTGTGTTAAATGTTGTATTGGCCAAAATTTTGCAAAACAATGTAATTGCTAACTTTGTTAAACCCTGTGTCTAATCAAATCCAAACGATTGATAGGTAAGTCTACCTTACAGTGGAAATTTGTGCATGTGTATTGGTGGCATTATAGGACAAATGTCAGGGGTCAAAGAAGACATGGTTTTAGCCATATCCCCCAAATAACATAGCATTGTGCATATCCAAGTCTAAAGGCTGTTAGGAATACCCTTTCATGGGTTGAACAATTTGACCAGTCCTTAATCTCAAATGCAAAATTTCTTCAAGAAGCCCTTCATATAAAGAACCGTCTTTTTGAAAAGTTACATTGCATTATTTACATTCAAGTTATTCCTGCTTAAGTAGAAATTCACTAATTTTCCCATGAAACAATCCAAAAGACCTCACATCACTTTTTTCCAATACCAGTAAACTTAACCAGCTACCCGATTTGTCGCTTGCTGTTGCTAAATTTCTCCTATATTCAACATGAGACTTCTATACCTTTGTACAGGCAGTCAGACAATCCTGGACAAAATTGTCTGGGACAAATCCCCACGCCCCACCTCAGTGATGGTTTGGAAGGTGAATTAAAGTTGAGCGCTGAAGAAAAGAGCGCTCTTTTCGTTTCTTCTCAACATTGAACGAGGGGCGGAGGGGAAGGTCCGGAAGTGCTCCAATAATTTTGTCCAGGATTTTAGAACTGTTACAGGCCATAATCTGCTTCTCAGTGTAAGCACAAGACACTAGAACAGGTGTGGAAGATTAGATTAGTAACTTCCATGGATTGTATCCTTGTTGATTTTTCCTAATAAGTGTCAAATTGCAACTCCCTGATTTTTCTGGTGGAAATCTTCCTCAAGATGAATGATGGATGTATGTATGGATGTGCAGTTGGAGGTATTTACTATTAAGTTAACTACCCATATAGTAGTTAATTGTTTCAGATATCCATTCTGGTGTCAGAATGTTATGATAACAACACCTGTTCCCTATATTCTTTTTCATGTTTGTTTGATGTCTTGTTTACAGCCAGAACTCTCAAAACTACCTGCAAAGAAGAAATGACATCCTTGACAAGGTTTTCATTGATCCATGCCAGTGATATATTGCGATCAACTCTAGCAAGATTATGGACCATTTGTTTGGAATCCTAGTCGCTTGTTCCAGTTTTCAAATGTGTAGACTTGTTCAGGGATAGTTGCTACATTAGACTGTTTGTTTGACCTGCTTTATGTAAACTAAATGTTTAACTGCAATACTTTGTTAAAAGAATATCTACTTGTACAATGGTTAGATATTATACTGATAATTCTTAAAATATAGCAGTTTGTTTTGAAGGAGGTGCACAGGAGTGTAATGTGCAATACATTTGTGAGAAAGTGAAAAGGACACAGTTTCACCATAGAAGGTAAATACAAGGGCTTTGTTTTGGCTCGGATTGCCAGGTGTTCTAAAGGTAATTGTTGTTCCAGGCCGCCTTAGTGTAGGTCAAGTTATTCCTCTGGTGTGTTTGCGTTGGAATGTTAGGAGATCATTCCTATGGAATTACTTCATTTTAAACATTTAAAAAAAAAGACAACACACAGCAGTGCATAAATCCCAACTGAAAGTTGAGGCTTTATGTTATGTGTCACATGAGAACATCAATGGACCTTCTGGCAACAAGAATTTAGTTCTGTACCTTTGTGGTGTGTAGTAATTTGCTTTGTGTGACAGTATTTAATGGAGTGGATGTTGCATGACTGTATTCTGATACTTCTTTTTAGTGTTTGAGATGGTTGCAAGTTAGAATGGAACTTGGCAATTGTAAATAAAGAAATGTATACTTTTCATCTTTAAAAAACAGTATTTTGCTTCCTGTATTCAGAATTTATCAATTCTCTGTTGAGTTTAAATTTCTTGTGTGGATTACATGTTAGGGTATACAAGTGTATTACCAATGCTACCAGATGTGTGATATCATAATTAAGTTTAAAATAATCCACAATAGGTACTGATTTTAAAATCTCTGTTTGTTACTGATGCATTGTTTTAAAGTGTTGTATGTTTCTATGGCTGTTATGCAATGGAATTTTTTCCTTGATCAGAAATTGATAACTAATAGGTGTGATATGTTTTGAAATTTGCAAGGTACATTTTGTATCATAATTGCTTTCTGTAACGCTGGACAGAGCCATGTTGTTTCATAGAGACCTCTGCCATAAACCTTGCACTGTCTCTTTATTTTGTGCCAGACAAGTATTTTGTTTTATGTTTTGTATTTGACCGGCCTACATTAATACTGATGCTTTTTATTGATGAGCATTCTTTCTAGTGTGATAGAATAGAATTTATTTTGGCATTCCCATTTGTATCACACAATTACTCCTGATGGTAACATTGTGAGTGTATGACAGAGGCTGATATCGAGATATTAAACTTCTTAATAGTACTTCAACTTTGTATGTTAATAATTGCTACCTTGACAATTTTTTTTTCTGTGTGAAAGAGTTTAATTTCACATATTTTGTGTGCAATTAAAATTGATTTGACCGTGTTGAGTGTTTGGGAACATCCCTATGATCAGTATTATCAATGATATTCTGAGTGGGTGTCACCTGTTTCTGAATGAACCCATTAGTGCTTGAATATTGTCTTTGATACCCTCTGTTGCTTAAATATCTTCTGTGATTTATGCCACTGCCAAGCTAATTTTCCAGTATGGATTTTATTGTACATATTATACTTTGTATTCATGCCACAACAGTAACACATCTGTTGTAATTTTTGACCATGTTATGATGGTATATTAGACAGTGGAAGAATCATTTAACCATGGTTCTAGTTGCAATGCTTGCTTTGAAGATGTGTGCAGAGATCATGAATCTGTTCAGTTTATGTCGCTCCTCCCTTACTTCCCATTGACATACATAGTTTCCTAGTTATTTACAATTCCAAGGCAGAGACCTACCACAGAGGGATAAAAATGCCCTTGACTATAGCTGTTGTAGGTGACATATATATAGATATATATATATTTGGCAAATTCCCCACTAAGGGGGAACAATGTGCTTAAAAACCTGTACTAAGGGGAAAACCGTGAGTAGGGCCAAAAAATTTTTGGCGTTATTTGTTGGTGTTTTCACACTCTTTTTATATGGGATTTCATAAACATATGGTAACATCCTTTTAACAACACAACCTATATGCTATTACTTTTATGTTAACAAATTTAAGGACACGTATCTGTTAACATTTGGATGGCAGGCCATTGAAACGTTGATGTATTTAACACTCCAGGGGAAATATATGCTTATGTATTTTATTATCCTATTTTCGCCATACTGTTGGGGTGGTATGCCAGTTTCGCTTTATGGTAGGAATTAGTGTTTTATATATATATATATATATATATATATATATATATATATATATATATATATATATATATATATATATATATATATATATTATATGTAACTGCATAATTAAGTGGGTTTACAAGTGTTGAATTAAAAGCATAACAACTCAAAGTGACTTAAAAAACGAGTGTTAAAAGAACCCAGACCAGTGCAATTTCTTTTGACATAACATCACATATGTGCAATTTAAAAGAATGCTTAGACACTATCTTCAGTTTCATACCTGCCATGAAATATATCAAAAACCAAATCTTGTAACATCATACTTAATAAGATGGCAAACCTGCACCCCTAAAGTTTGAAATGAGAGATTAATAAATAAGCAGGAATTTTATCAGTCATGGGACATTTATTGGCAATATGTCTGCAGTAGTATGCTGCTGTTACATATGTTGTATGCCACTTGTTCTAAGATGTGTATTTAACTTGCCAGATGAAATGCAATCATTTATATTTTACCTTTATTTATGCAAAAACTTCATTTATGGATGATTTTAGTGTAATACCTTACTCCTGTGTCACTTCCATCTTACTGTACAAACTGTTCATCTGTGCGTAAATGTTCGATTTCAAATGTTTAGTGACAATTAAATGAGTGATCACTGTTTGAAGAATTTCCCTCCCATTGCCTGAAACCTTCGCATATTAAATCCATTCATAAAATGATCTGTGTGTGATGGGTGTATGGACTGTTACTGTTTAATAGTTGTATCTCAACAGTTCTGGATGAAAGAAAAATCAGGGAATAGTTTTACAGAATAGCGGCTACCTTGCAGAGTATGTGTGCAGTCTTTGTATGTGTGGTTTACTTTCTGTTAATACCAGCATTGTCCATGTACTAAAATATTTGCTAGCAAGTTTAATTAATACAGTGCATTATTCACATGTTAGTCAATATATGCATTGTAAAGAAACATTAGAACTTTAAAACTTTAATGCTTCTGTTCAATACTGTCACTTTACTTTGAACTTGTTTACCATTGTATTATTAAAGTGAGGCCCCAAGTAACAGATTCGAATGATTGCAAGTCATGATGGGAACTGGGGACAAAAACCACGATCCTTTCTATGCTTGACATAATCATATAAGTCTGCTATGGTTGATACTGTCTCTTTACTTTGGACTTATGCTTAGTGAACCAGTAAATGGTTCATGCATGATATTTGTTAAGTCTAGAAGCATATCAGTCGGCAAAAAGTTGGACTTGAAATAAGTCATTAGCGTTCAAATGTACCTTTCTTGATGTTTACATCTTATCAGACAATATGTATGAAATAGCAATGTTGAAGTTGACCACAGTTTGCTGCTTTCTATAACTGTTTTGAAGTAAGTTACTTTTTAATATTGTCGTTGTGGAATTTATTCATATATTAAACTTGATATTATAACATTTATTGGTCTCATCAGAGACCCTGTTTGATGCAATAAACCTGCATTTTAGTGATCTAATAATGTAGTATTCATGAACCATTTTCTTTTATTTTTATAATGATTTTCCCAGAAACTTTTAGAGCAGGCACATTTTACTGGAGAAGAAATACAACAGTTGTACTTTCCTTGGAAGTAAGGTCTGTACCGGCAGTAATCTGTATTCCTTGGTCTCAGTTACCAATTTTAAAGGAAAAAGGGCAGATAGGAAGGAGTATCACCTGCTGTAATAGTCTGTTCACCAATACATTTAACAATTAAGGTGTTTACTAAGAAACAGTTTTGTACTACTCTTTCATGGTAAAAAGGTCTTTGCTAACCTCGAAAATTCAAACCTTGACAGAATATCAATGATTTTTTTTTTGGAATTACTTGCATAGGTACTATATAAAGAACAAGCCATAACTTTTGATCACTTGCAGAAAAAAAAGTAAAATAAAAATAAAAACCACGGTTAAAAAGTCATCACAGAAGCCATGGTTAAATTCAAGATTTATCAGAGGATTACTCTATAAAATTTATTTCTATCATATTGCAGACATGAATCAGACAGAAAGTACCTGGCTGACAGCAATAAACAAAAGAAGATTTATCTTTTGAATCTTCAATAACTAGTGTCATTCTCCAGTCCTTGAAGAGCTTGCAAGAATAACAAAATCTTTTTAGGTCTCTCTCCTAACATATTCCTAGTTAGAACACTTATTACAGTACTATCAACTACTATTTTGTCCCTTTGTTGCATGAATGCATCACATTGTTACTCTCCCTGATACTGCTGTAACATATATGTGAATGGCCTTTTTCATTGAGCAAATGCCTCTCAAGTTGTGAGCAAAAGAGAAGGCACACTTCTGCTGTATTATTAAAGAGATGCTGTATGCTCTTCTCTGTTAACACTTCACAGAAGAGTGGTTTATACAAAAATGGTACATGTTGAAAGGAAAATAACTATTTAAACAAAAGCAAATGACAATCCGTTTACAATGTTGGCCACCTGTAGCAGTTATCCTCAATTATGATGAAAATTTTGGCTGTAGAGCCCAGATTCTATCAGTACTTTTGTCATAAGAACTCAATAAAGACCCCAATACCTCTATGAATGACATAACACAAAAGTTAAGGTCTTTTCAAAGTGGTTTTGCCCATAGGTGAACTGCATACATTTGGTTATGACAATGTACACTAATTTATGCAAATTCCTTTTCATATTTTTTGGAAAAGGGGTATCTTGTTTCATAGGAACACAAAAATATATTCACCTTATTTTTGTTTGGACAAGTCACAATATCTCCATTAGGAAACACCTCTCTGGGCCCTCAGAGCATTGCACAAAGCCTATAGGACTGCATGGGATAAATTTGGTTCATTCTAGGATCTGTCCAATCATCTAGAACTCTGTAGGCAGGGTCATATGGTCCAATTGTTAGCAAGCCTAGGAGCTGGTCTATTATGCTCTGTGATGTCATTAACTCGACTGTGTGTACAATGCATTTATGTGGTTTATAAATTTTTTATCTGTTATTATTGAGGTTGGGATTAAAAAGGTTTTTTAATTCAAAAGCAAGTAGAAATTTAATGAGTAAAATATAAACAAATAGTTAACATGTCCTCATAGTGTTCCTCTGGTACAGACTGCAATTCAGAGCTCAACCCCACCCACAACTACCCACCCACAACTACCCACCCACAACTACCCACCCACAACTACCCACCCACAACTACCCACCCACAACTACCCACCCACAACTACCCACCCACAACTACCCACCCACAACTACCCACCCACAACTACCCACCCACAACTACCCACCCACAACTACCCACCCACAACTACCCACCCACAACTACCCACCCACAACTACCCACCCACAACTACCCACCCACAACTACCCACCCACAACTACCCACCCACAACTACCCTACATTTGTGAGGATTATTCATGTCACATTAAAAAGGAGGTCATAGCACTTCGTCATATCTCAGTGGTATGAACGATATCACTAACCTGTTCATATATCACTATACTGAAGCCAAAGTTAATTCTCTTTGTACAATATACCTGTCTGAGGTTTAAGTCTGAGGAAGGACTCCGATGAACAGCCAAAATTTTAATAGGTCATGCTCCTAACTGTATCCATAAAGAACCACCTTAAAATTATCACCTTTCTAAAAGAATGAGCTGTTTTTGTTACATATGAGTAAAACATTGTAATCCCATAAAAAATTCATCCATTAACAAAACCCTCCAGCTGGTTATTTGCAAACAACATTATCCTGTTAACAATGCCAAGAAATTTCTTTTTGTGGCTTTAGATCTGCCATGAATAATACATTACCTTGCATTAATAAAAAGAAACACATGCATGTATATATAAAGGCTGGATCATACTTCAGTAAAGTGCTAAAAAGCTATGAAAGTTGAACACTGTTCAACACTGAGCTATGTCTGTGACTGGCCCAGAAGAGCAAGGAATGACCATATATGGTTCTTATAGCTTTATAGTGAGTAAAAATTAAGAAGTACAAACTGGCCTTTAGGATAAAATAACTACAGTAAAATAAAACATCCCAAATGATGGAATTGCTACACATATTTTGAGCAGTGGATAACATGAAATAATTCAACAGAACTGAGCTACTGAAGTTGCACTTGATAACTTCAGTTAGGCTTCTGGTTTATGCTGAAAAGACAGGAAAAGTTACAAAAATGGATATTACTGTAAAAATTTGCAAAAAAAGGCTATACATAAAACTGGATATGATCATGCAATGATTCCCTGTAAGAAAATTGTTAAATGGAATTTACAGCTTCATTGCCAAAAACACATGCACTAGTAAAAAAAGATGTCCCATATCAATGACAATGAAAAGTAGCTGGGGTGTTCCACTTTGTAAAATGCTGCATGTAGCAACAAAATAAAACTGTTCCACTTGTCTGTATACAAGGTTTCTTCTAGACAAGTTAGTTTGGCACATGTTTTTCACTGGAAAGTTTTCAAAAACAAGTAGAGAGGTGGAAAAGTGAGCTGAGATTTATCAAAGTTCAGTGAAATTAAAATATGTTGACTTTGTTGAACCAGAATGCAAAAATGCATTGTGGTTTCAATGATTCATACATACCCACATGTTTATATACTAACTAATGCAAAGATACAGCATTTTTTCAGTTACTGGAAGAATGTGATCCTATGTAATGTGCTGGAGAAATGCAGTTGTATTGATACTTGATAAAGGACACATTTGGGAAACTGATTCTTCCTCTCACTATTAGGCATCTAAATACTAACTATGAAATTTATCCAAGCTTATAATCTCAAGATATCATGAAAACAAGGTTTTCAGGCTCTGATGCCCCCCCCCGAACCCAGATGACCTTTGACCTCCATCAAAAACAATAGCATTCTTTGCCTTACCATAACGCATCTACATAAAAGGTACCAAATATATCCATGCTTCCTACATCGAGATATCCTGTTAACAAGGTTATCAGAGTTTGACCCCGGTAACCCCAGATGACCTTTGGCCTCCACCAAAAGCAACAGGGTTCTTCCTTTCACCATAAGGCATCTACACACTAAGAATGAAATTTATCCAAGCTTCCTACCTTGAGATATTGTGTTAACAAGGTTTTCAGGGTTTGACCCGTGGTAACCTTTGACCGCCACCAAAAACTATAGGGTTCTTCCTCTTCCCATAGCACATCTACATACTATGTATGAATTTCATCCAAGCTTTCTAACTTGAGATATCGTGTTAACAAGGTTTTCAGAGTTTGACCCCTGGTGACCCCAGATGACCTTCGCCCCCACCAAAAACAATAGGGTTCTTCCTCTCAATATGGGCATCTATGTACCAAGTTTCAGAACTGTCAGAGTTTCTCTTCTTGAGATATCGTGTTGACAAGCAAGTGTCACAAACACACATACACACACACTCACACACATACATACATACGCCAGCACAGTTGTATAGGTTTCTCTTATCATCGAAACCAAAAATGAGTAGTTGCATACACTGGTGTTAAACTTTATTTGAAAGGATGCATATTTAATTCATGTCAAATTTCTCTATAAAATAATCACCATTATGGAATTATGATACAAGTAACATAATGAACAGGGTAGTTATTTAACACAGCTTTGAACAAACATTTTTCAAAATTTATTCCATCGAAAAAAAAACTTCAGTGCTATACTCTGCAAATGTTGCCATTATTTTACACCCAGTGAGGCTGGATTTCATAATTGACAAATCCACAAGTGTAGCGTCATAGTCAATCCCTCAAACCAGACACATTGATATATTTACACGAGATAACAACACACCATGTAATTCAGACAGTTACTTTCTTTGTCAAGTTTTGTGTGTAAAATATAGATACACATGAATACTTTACTACGAAAACCAGTGTTGTCTGTGTACAAACTGTACAATTGTGACTGTACATACATATGTTTGTTGTTTACACTGTAATTGGAAAGTCCCACACCAAATGGCAAAGGTTATAGTGCCAAGAGATATTAAGTGTACTGTTTGTGAATAGATTCAACTTGAACTTCATTGCAGTATTGACAAGTATTCCGTGCCTTCATCCATATCAACAAAATTATTTATCTCAATTACATAGTAGATCAGGTAATAATAATAAACTGTCAGATACAGGGGCTTGGCAGAAGTTATACTGCACCCATGTTACCTCACAGGTTCCACTTTGAAAAACAGGAAGGGAAGGTAATTGAAATGGACTGGTCTGTTCAGGAATCAAGGCTACAAACCTTAGGAGCTCATCATCCAAATCATGTTCTCTGTGTCTGGCTTGTAATATGTCACAAGAGAAAACAGAACTTGCATGAAGATGAGCAAATCTACTCAATAGTTTTATTCAGTTCAAAAATGGAAAGCTTACATATATATCCATCAGTTCAATGGACTGGTATTGCATAATATAAAGCAAATCTGCATAACATGTGGTCTAAATGTAAAAGAGTAGACATTGTGAATAATAACAAAAAAAAAAAAACTTCTAGAGTTCAAGAGTCCTTATATATTACATCCTCACCTAGCTGTCGATCAAATCAAGCTTTACTGAATTTGGAAATTAAAATTTCCATACATTGAAGCACCCTGTCAGGTTGCATATTTATGGTGGGTTGGACCACTTCAATATTTAGATCCCCCTTTCCGAGAGTGACCCCTAGCAAGAATATTGTTGGAAGCAGAAGGAGGGCCAAACTGCTTGGCTCCACGATTTTTTTGGTCATCTGCTGGTGTCAACTGTTTTTGAGGTGTTATAGAGCTGCCCTCTGAAAGAGGTGGGAGAGGCTCAGAGTATCTGTTTGGTTTATTTCCAGTTGCATTGGCAGCATTCATCACATTTATACTTGTAGCATACTCTGTTTGAGGTGACGGGTTCTGCATGGCATACGAAGGAGTTTGTGGTTGCCCTGGTGGCTTGGAAATTGCTTGAGCAACTAGTGACCGCCGAAGTTCCATGCTTGGGACACCATCATCAAGGGGACTTGGTCTGCCATGAAATTCATCCATGTAGATACGAATAAGTTGGGATGCTTGTTCAGGCTGTAAAAGCAGTGAAAAACATTACAACAACATATAGAGCTGATGTATAAAAAATGACTCCCACAAAAACTTCTTAAATACAACGTAGCCACCAAATAATTCAGCTACCATTCAAATATACAAAAATGTGAAGAAAGTCATGTTTCACATTGCAACTGCTTTTTTTAACCTAAGATGCCTCCAAAGTGGCATACTCCCCAAATGCTGCTGTAAGGTCTTTCACGTAACACAACAGGGATATTCCATTGTCAGCCAATGAGATAGCTTGTTACAGCATGATTTGGAGCAAAGTCACTAAATTTGTTGCTACATCCCTGTGAAGTTTCAGAATGAACTTGTACACAATATTTATAAAGGCATCTAAAATATTGTCCACTATGCAAGCTCTGACAATATTACTTTTGATAAGACTGAGTAAAAACACATGATAGGATCTGATCACATCAATTTAGAAGTGAGTTTGAAAGAGAATTTAATGGCAGTTAATAAGCAATGATTCAATGAAAGTAGACCTTACGTTTAGGATTATGCACTCAGTGGATGTCAATGTTAATAGCAAATAGGCCTACTAACTAGGGCGTATCATATACTTAGGCCTAAAGTTATATATCAAACTGGGTTGGGCATACTGAAGGCCAAACCTTACTACCAGTATTGGTGTCAGGTGGCCTTGTCAGCAGCTTACATTATCGGTGGGGTAAAAATGATACTGTAGTTACATTTTAGCAGTTCAGGGAATATACCAGTCACAGCTAATCCAGTCCCAGCAATGGGCATGTGACAAGTAGGAGTAGAAGTGGTGCTTTCAGACTTTGACCCCTGGTGACCCCAGATGACCTTTGACCTCCACCAAAAACAATAGGCTTCTTCCTCTTTTCATAACACATCCACATACGTAGTATGAAACCTATCCAAGCTTCCTACCTTGAGATACTGTGTAAACAAGGTTTTCAGACTTTGACCCCTGGTGACCCCAGATGACCTTTGACCTACACCAAAAACAATAGGCTTCTTCTTCTTGCCATAACACATCCACATACTTAGTATGAAATCTATCCAAGTTCCCTACCTTGAGATATCGTGTAAACAAGGTTTTTGGACTTTGACCCCTGGTGACCCCAGATGACCTTTGCCCTTCACCAAAAACAACAGAGTTCTTCCTCTTACCATAACACATCCACATATTTAATATGAAAGCTATCACTGCTCCCTACCTTGAGATATAGTGTAAACAAGGTTTTCAGACTTTGACCCCTGGTGACCCCAGATGACCTTTGACCTCCACCAAAAACAATACGCATCATCTACTTTACATGGGCAATCTACCTGCCAGGTATGAGATCCCTCAGAGTTACCCTTCTTGAGATATCGTGTAAACAAGCTGAAGCGTCACATACACACACACACACGTACATAGGCGCACTCAATGCCTTACGGGGTACTGAGAAAGGACCTCGCAAGGAATGCAAGGGGATTTCCCAGCAGCGAAGCTGCCCGCAAAGTAAGTGAGTAGACAGACACGCTTGAGGGCGGGCTGCATTCCAAGGCAGACATGTGCAGCCGCGCGTGACTTCTCTTTGAGCTGATGGAATTTTTGGGCAGCTACGCCAGTTTCGAGCTCCGCGTGAGCTAGGAAAGACATGCGAGAGCGGAGCTCCCGCCGGCTGTGCCGGTACCCGCTAAGGCCACGTTGGCGAGTGCACAAACACGCACACACACCCACACAACGACATCACCATCACATAGATTCCTTGCCTGCCTTCGGCAAGGAATCAACAAAATGGGTGCTTCATCATAATCTATAACAGAGTTAACACCACTTTAAGAAGCACAAAACAAGATCCATTGTTTTCATCTTAAAGCAAATGTCTGACTGAAGTGGTACTGCTTATGGCATGTAATGAGAGTTTAAGACTCAAGGTTTCAGTTTAAAATCTCTAACACTCCTGCAACCTCCCTTCCTACCCAATCTCCCTCCCACAAGCACTAACTTCTTTAACTCACCCTCTCCAATTCAAAATGTTCTCCTTTCATTGTCTGCAGGGTTCCACTATTGATCTTGAGGAATTTGTGTCCATCATAAGTGTCATATGGTAATGCAGACATAATGTCACCAATGTTATATGACAGCACCAACAGCTACATAAAATACAAAGGATGAATTAAGAGTTAAATATTCTCCCTAATAGCATGCTCAAAGGTTTTTCTGACAATATTATGAGAAGCCATTAATAATACTTGTAGTTGTTTTTCCTTTAACAGTAAATATTCACATCACTTCTTGGCACATCCTTATCTTTAATAGCTAACTGTCAGTCCTTACTCCCATTAATGTCCAATCCTCAGAGTGCTCTTCCTTGCAACACTTCAGATTAATTTATATATCTGAACTTCATACACATATTCAACTTACATGTCTCTTTGAATCTAGTATGTGTACACCACTTTTATTGATAGCCATGATACAGTCTTCACCAACAATCTGCTGGTTAGATGTTGTTATCACTTTAAAGAAAGTTGAACCATACAGCTTAGCTTTTTCCATTAAATGAAGGAAGTGAGCCATTGCTCTAGTGGGAGTTAGTCTAACTATATCTTCATCTGTCTTCATTTGAACCAGATTAAGCCACTGCTGAGGAGTCAGCTGTAACTCTGGAGGATGTTGTGGTAGTTGGCCAGAGAAACACATGCTTGGTACCAAGTTTGGTAAATCTTTCCTGCAAAATTCAAACAGAGGATCCTTACAAACACACACACACAAAAATTACTCTTGTTATATTACCTGTAAGGAAACAGCCAAATGTGAAACTGACTACAATGCCTCCCAGAGAGTTACAGTAAATGCAAGTTCTGCCACAGAGTTCGATAAGCAAGTAAAATAAAGTATGAAAATGAACTCTGTTTTATTTACAAACTAACTAGAGCAGTGCTTCTCAACCGGTGGGCCGCGGCCCACTGGTAGGCCGTGAGGCTCTCCCAGGTGGGCCGCCAGATCCTCCATAAAAAATAAAAAATAAAGAAAAAAGAATAAACTTTCGTAAGGTGGGCCTCAGAAAATCCTGAGAGTCAAAGTGGTCCTCGAGTTAAAAAAGGTTGAGAAGCACTAAACTAGAGCATCAAGGAGCCACCTTACATAAGCAGCAAAATACTTTTTAGTTGAGTTTCAAAGTAAAATTGGGATTGTAAGATTAAAAACTTTCTTATGAGCCAAACACATTTTACTTAAGCTTAAAAAGAAAAAGATTGTAAGGTTTTAACAGTTTTTTATGAGCTAACTGTTAAACAGTGAGCACACTGGGAAGATCACCAAGTGGCCTTCTGAGATTGTATCTGGTTTCTTGACAAAAAGAATAATGTATTAAAACCTATAGTATATTTGCCACTGAATGTATTCTTATATAAGTTGTCAATCTGCATCATAGATATGAAACCAAGTCAAGTACAAATCAAGGACAGGTATGAAGTTATGACCAATCACCATGGTTAACACTACAAGTTACTGACATGTTCGGTTATTCAAAAATGTTTGATTTACCTGCAGTGGATAACTTTTATTTGGACCACACCATCCATAAGCAAATAGGTCCCACGCCCTTGGACACTAAAATCGCTTGTCTTATTTTGCCCACAGTTAAGTTACCTATGTAAAGATTTTTCATATTAGGGGAAGCTGTAAACGATTTTGTGCATTTTTTATACAAAGCTTACTGATAATATTTCTGGTTGAAAATAACCAGAAAGCCCAAAGGCTTAGTGATTCCTTGCAGAATGGGGCTGCTTTGTTGCATTGCCATTTATCTTTCAAATCTGTCTTTCTTGACTGTATCATTTTATGATGTTTTTTTATTAATTTGACCTCTGCTGACCTGACATGACCTTTGAACCACACCAAATATAACAAAAAAGAAACACGGATGTGTCTTGAAAGGGATTCGAACTTCAATCGATCATGGATCTTGAAAATTCTTGGAAAATTTTGCTTTTTGACCTCTGATAACCCCACATGATGATCAGATTGGGAATTAACACAGTTTTCAGTGTTTGACACCGGTGACAACAGATAACTATTGACTTTCACCAAAAACACTTGGATTGTTCCTCTCAACATGACAAATCTATATACCAAATACGAAGTGTCCACCACTGCTATCTTGAGATATCGTGATTACAAGCCATTTACAAGGTTTTTGCAGTTAAACCTCCAGTGACCTCAGATAACCTTTGACCTTTACCAAAAATAATAGGGTTCTTCCTCTCAACATGAGCAATATACACACCAAATATGAAAAGTATCAGTCATTTCCACCATGAGATGTTGCGATTACCAGGTTTTTGGTCTTTGACCTCTGGTGACCTCAAATGACCTTTGACCTTCCCAAAAACAATAGGCTTCTTTATCTTGAAATGATGATTATGAGCTGTTCGGCTTTTTACCTCTGGTGACCTTTGACCTTCACCAAAAACAAAAAGGTTCTTCCTCTCAACATGAGGAATCTATATACCAAATATGAAAAGTGTCGGTCATTGCTATCTTGAGATATCGTGTTTACAAGCCATTTACGAGGTTTTCACTGTTTAACCTCCGGTGACTTCAGATGACCTTTAACCTCTACAAAAAACAATAGGGTTCTTTCTCTTAACATGATAAATCTGTATACCAAATATGAAGTGTCCGTCATCCCTACCTTGAGATATCATAATTACAATACTTTTGGCTTTAGACCTCTGGTGACCTCAGATGACCTTTGACCTCTAACAAAAACAATAGGGTTCTTCCTCTCAACATGACAAATCTATACACCAAATATGAAAAGTGTTGGTCATTCCTAACTCGAGACACAAGCAGCATCACAAACACACATACACACTCACACAACATCACCCTGCATAGATTCCTAACCTGCCTACAGCAAGCAAGGATAAAAAACAACACATCACACTTGTTTTTTTTTTTTTTTTTCCTTTTCATTTTATCAATCCTACAAATTTACGAAGAACACCATTATCACACATCTCATTTACAAGACACAAGAATCTGGCTTGAATTAGTTATAATCAAACATAAATCCTTCTGCACTCACATGGTAGGCACTTGGTTAATTTGCATTACTCTGAGAAGCAAAGCCCCAAGGTATGATACCATCTCTTTAATTGTTTCTGTCATACCCTCCTCTGACAGTAGGATGACTCTGTTCTGTAGGTAATCTTGCTTTATCTAGAAGACAGAAGAGTTGAAACATCCACATCATAAAATGTAGTTGTCTGAGGTTATATTACCACCTTTGAAGAGACAAGTTTGCAAAAACTATTGCATGTGCTATATATATATATTTGCTATTTTTCAGTCTGCTGAGTGAAATTGCTTCCAAAAAGTGTGTCAGCTTGATTTATGCAATCACCTCCATAACTTTCATAACTTCAGCAAGACGAAAACTTGATTTTACGAGTACTTAACCTTGAAGCTGGGTCAGATTGCTGACATCAGAAAAAATTTCCTAGTCTACTTCTTATTGACCAAGATTCAGGTGCTCTGTAACTGCCCCTAACACTAATATTTTCCATTGGCTAATACTAAGAGGAATTCTTGTATACTTTCTAAATACACTCATACATACATGCAGACCCACCAACACGCACACACACACAGCTTTGCCAGTGGAAAGTAGTTCCCTTTGTCTGTGTGAAGAATTACTAACTCATCAGGAAAAGGGTCTGGAAGGTGAATAACAACAACGACGACGACGCGGCGACGACGACGACGACGACGACGACAACAACAATAATAATAATACTAATACTAATAATAATAATATTCTTGTAAAGCGCTAAATCCAAATGCTTGAAAGCATAGTTCAAAGCACTTCACAAAACAACTTACATTACACAGTCAAAGTATTGCATAACAGGTAAGTTTTAAGTCTCTTTTTAAATATCGTAATATACTGTTACTTTGTTTAATACTAAGTGGTAGATTATTCCACAGTAAAGGTGCAGCATATGAAAAACTTGTCTCTCCATAAGATTTCCTGAAGACCTTAGGGCATACCAGGAGATTATAGGTTGATAAATGCAGTTGTTTATAAGGCTATAAGGAGCATATGGTTCTACTAGATTGGAAATGTAGGAAGGAGATCCATATTTGATTGCACAGAAAGTTAAAAGTAAAATTTTAAACTATATGCAAGATGAAATTGGTAGCAAGTGAAGTTCATGGAGTATAGGAGTAATACGGTCTCGCTTGGCATGTTCCTGATATGATCCTTGCAGCAGAGCTTTCTATACATTGTAATCTGTACAGGTTTCCTTTGGGTATACCAAACAACAGTGAATTACAAGAATCAAGTTTAGATGATATAAATTCGTGGATGAGAGCTTCAGCACTCTTTTTGTTGAGGTATTTCCTCATTTGACTGATCTTGTGAAGTTGATAATTGGCAGATCTACACACTTTGTTTAAGTGATGGTCAAAATTCATAAACTTATCAAAATACACTTCAAGATTTCTGGCAGACTCTGAAGGATAAATACTTGACTTTCCAACTGCTACTGGTTGATATGGGATAGTACACTTCCTTTTGGTGGAGAAGACTACAAATTCAGTCTTCTCCTCATTAAGCTTTAAATGATGATCAATTATCCATGCACAGACATCACTAATTCATAATTGCAGTTTTTGATATGCATAATCAAGATCATTAATAACACTATCAATATAAAGTTGTGTATCATCAGCATAAAAATGATAATTGATGCCATGTGATTTGATAAGTTTTCCAAGGCTGGCAGTATACATTGTAAATAAAACTGGGCCTTCAACAGATCCTTGAGGTACACCGGTAGAAAGATTTTAGGTGAGGAGATAGATTCATTGATAGACTCTTGATTTAACACACTGTATATGTTTATACAGATAGTATTCAAACCACTTAAGAGCTGATCCACGAATACCAAATTCATCATGGAGTTTCACCCAAAGAAAGTGATAGTTAACAGTGTCAAAAGCAGCTGAAAGGTTAAGAAGAACAAGTAAACAAAGTTTTGTCCAAGGCACAAAGAATATCATTTTGCACTTTACAAAGAGCAGTGTCCACACCATAACTTGTTCTGTATGCTGACTGATTTTCTTCCTTCAGTTTGTTCTCATGTAAGTTAATGTAAAGACGACTAAGTACAGCTCATTCAAGCACCTTGGGCAGAAAAGGTAAATCTGAGATGGCCAGAAGCTTTTGAAATCGGTTGGTGAAACATGCTATTTTTTGGTACTGGTATTACATATGTAAGCTTAAGTTTATCTGGCACACTGGATGAACTTACTCAGAAATTAATGATGTAAGTAATAGCTGGAAAGAGTTCACTGCAACACATTTTTAAAAGCCCCGTGGAAGTGGATCCAGGTCACAGTGCTTAGATGGAGAGGTGAGAATGATGTCCCGAATTTCTTCCTCAGGGAAGGTACCAAAATTGTACAGAGAGTTTTGAACTGAAGTATTGCGACAGGTATTGACGTGATTATATGTGATACTGTAATCCACATAAGGAAATGAAGCAGAAATGTCCTGCACCTTTTCTATTAAGTAATTTGAGAGCTCTTCACATAGTTCTGTGTTATGAACATCATTGGGAAAACCCCTCTCGTCATCCTTATTAAGGAGTTTATCAACAGCAGAGTATGTTTTACGAGAGTTAGTGGTTCTGTCAAAAATACCACGAAATTCCCTTTTTTTGGCGTTACAAATGAAAGTTGATACAAACTTTACACTGCTGCATGTATTGATCTTTGTCCACAACAAATTTATGTTTACGCCACTGTCTGTCATATTTTCTTCTTTAACTTGATACTCTGTTTAATTTCTGAGCTGAACCAAGGGCAAGATACTTTATCTTTCGAGCTCTAGTTGGTCAAGAAGATTGCACAAAATATTGTTGAAGACACTCACAGGGTCACTGGCAGATTGACAGTTACTTTTGTACAAGGGAAGTAAATCCTGAGTAAGATCTTTTTGAACTCATCAATTTCCAAATTTTTGAAATTGCATTGAAATCAGATCTAGCAGTAGATTGAAAAATTATGTAAAACTGAACTATGAAGTGGTCACTTAATTGTACATCACTGACAGTAACATCCTCAATAAGATTCTCATAAGAGCTTGATAGCACAAGATCAATTACATGGCCAGTTTGATGCGTTGGATCTTGAATGGACTGAATATTATTGTTGAAGAGAGTAATGAATGGAAACTTTTTACATGTCCATCAGAAGAACTGTCAATATGAAGACTGAAATGACCAGTTATAATGAGCTTTCCAGATGATGCATTAATAGTTTGTAGGTAGTCTCCAAATTCTAGAAGGAAATCAGCTGTTGACATATTGTTTGCTTGAGATGGAGGGGGATGATAAATAATAATAATACAACACACCCCTCTTCAACTTTAAGTGTGCCAGTCATCCACAGCTTACGCGCCCAGAGCAAACATAGAACACTGCATGCAACTAGTACATAAAAGTCTGCAACTTGTATTCAACCTGCACACAACTCACAAGCTCTGAGGGATCTGGCAGATTTCTACATGATGCAGTAGCAGCCCCAAATGCTTCAATCTTAGCATGCCAGATTTTCGAAGACACCTCATCTGGATGCAGTAAGGAAGCCGCAAGCCTACCATGAGCACACACACTGCACTTTGATACTTTTAACTTCTTAAGCAAACAATTTGGACTTCGAGCTAAATATTCAAATTTCATTGTGCGCAGCTTTGTGTGCAAGTAGCACACAATTTTAATCATGTGATGCAGTTTTTAAAGGATGTTGGTTGTTTGTCTATTGGTTGACATAATCAGGAAGTGGCAAGTGACTGATCAAAAAGTCTTTGTAATTGGTCAGTCACACATATTACTTAGGCCTTTTTCAAATGTGACACAGCCATGTAGTCAGTGCAGGCAGGATAACAGAACTACTTTGAACAGCAAACAAGTCAGAGGCATACTGTGCAGTATACTAGCAATTTACGGTATCAAGTAGTATGCAAGCATCAAATGAAAGATTTCAGTTGCAAGTGTCATCATACAGCAACAGAACTTTTTAGCAGTTTGCCAAAATATTGACTGACTGTAATTAATTAGGTCTTATTTTGTTACTAATTGTTGAGTGTATTTTGGAGTACCATGGAGCTGTGGATTTACTTAATGAGATTGCTTGCACTGGACACTTGAAGAAGCAGTTAAAACTGTAGCCCAATGCTGGATGCATCCAGAATGGAGAGCTCTACACAGCCTCTAATGTTCAATACTGTGCATTTATTATCATGAACAGCCTGCTTGAACTTGCAGTATGTTGTACATAATGCTTAAATTGCAAATGGATCCTACTCAATCTACATTAAAGACATATTTCTGGATTATAGTTTACTAGTGGAAAAGGACCTTCTACGCCCTCAAGTGGGTCTTGGTATGTATTTCCTCATGTACAGTCTATGTGTGATATTCTTTCCTCTCCAAGGAATGCATGCAAGCAGGATACAGTATACATTATTATGTATAAACTAGGATAGTGTAAACCCATGCATGAATGAAACGATCACAGATCAGTCAATAACGAGATGTACAGACAGATGGACTGTACCTTAAACAACTGTTTCTTTGATGTTTGACTTCATATTCTTAATGAAATGTGTTTCATTTTTCACCGAGTGGCCAACTTAGTAAACTGCCACTCGGATGCTTTAACAGTGAAGGCAAGCAGAAACTGGTTAAAGCCATGCAAGTCAGTACTAGCTCTCACTGTTCTTTTCAGCCAGTCTTTAGCATGCTACACATGATGTAAGATAATTCTGATAGCTGAGAGGAGACCAGGTTAAGTCATAGTGTCCTATCAGAGGATGTAGCTTCTGTAGGGTGCAGAACCCCTTTGGGGTAACTTTTAGGTTTTGCCCTCTTGCAGAAGGGACTTACAAAAAAGAAGGGTAAATTTAGCCATTGTTATGATTGGGGGTTTCCTGCGAGACCGAAGGTCCGCGAGACCGAAATTGCATTGAAGCATATGGGCGAAGCTGAACTGGGCTGACGTGTGATTGTACGGTCATTTAGGTCTGCGAGACTGAAAGTGAATTGAGGTCTGCGAGACCGAAAGTGAAATAAGGTCCGCGAGACCGAAAGTGAAATAAGGTCCGCGAGACCGAAGGTCCTCGAGACCGAATCAGGCTTAGGACCCTTGAACTCATGGGACCCCTTTCTGAACTTGTGACACCTCGTTTGAACTTGCGAGACACTGCTATTAACTTGTGGGATATCTCTATGAACTTATGGGATTTTGATTTTTTTTTTAACTTTTGGAACTTAAAAGTGTACTAATGTCACGAAGGTCATTATTGTTCAGAGGTCATGGGGTCCCAGAAATTACATCATCAAAATATGACTTCATTACCCTATTCCTATAAAGTGACATTAATTTTTGTTCAAGAGTCCTCATAACGAGCAGAAAATTGAAAGGGTCAGGGTTACGTAGCAGATGTTGGTACATTGTTTTGTCGCAGCTCAAATCACATACAAACATAAACGCACACCCCCCACACACACACACACGATATCACCGTCGCATAGATTCCTTACCGTATCGGCCTCGCGAACCCTAATTTCCTTTCTGTCCCTAATTTCCTTTCTGTCTCGCAGACCTTCGGTCTCCCGGACCTTCCGTCTCCTGGACTTTGGTCTCCCAGGCGGTAACCCTTATGATTATTACGGTAGTGGTTTGCAGCTGCATGAACCCCAACTGCATTATGCATTGACTGGTAGGTGTGTAACTTCAGCATTTGTGTTGTTCCACACTACCATATTTTAACTAGAAGGTAATCTGGCTGTGAACTATCACAGAAGCTTGGCTTGGTAAGCTATCATTGAAGTCCTTCCTAAATTTCCAGCTACATTCTACATTTCATGAAGTACATATATATATACTAGTACGTGCTTGCTAATGCTGTGCTCAACTCTTTGGAAAAATTTGTAGTGCTTCAGATGTTTCCAAATGGGGCTATATAAACTTGTTGTGCACTTAGTCTAGTGGGTGCACATAGACTCAAGCGAACAATAATTCATATTGCACACGATCTGTATGTCCTCCAGCATGCTTGAAGCATGTGTGCTGTACAAGCAGGTTGTATGTTCCCAACCTGTATGCTTCTGACATGCTCTAGGCACACCAACTGCGAGCAGGAAGAGCGCAGTGGAAGGAGAATGTATATGCGCAGTCAGTGCATGCAGCATGCTTCTGTAGCATGCACCGCATTCCGTTTGCTTGTGAACACTGTCTCAAATTTGCACATCATCAGTTTGCTTTTCAGTTTCACCTTTCAATTAAATTTGCACAGGTGCAGACAGGTACAAAATTTGTAGAGGGGCATTTGTTATAGAGTGCAAAACACACATGTATAAGTCACTTTGCAATGAGAAAAGAATCCAGAAGATGAAAATTAAAGGCTACAGAAAAGATGGGTACTGAGTGATGTCTTGAAATTTGAGACTGGTGTAGCTTCGAGTTTAATTGGGAGATTGTTCGAAAAATAAGCAGCTGAATACTGGAAAGAGTGGTGACCATAATACCTAATAGAGACAAGAATTTAAACTGGAGCAAAGGCAACAAGATGGAGTGTACTTTTGAACAAGATCTTGCAGATAAGGAGCAGAGCTGTGCAAGCATTTAAATGTTAACAAAAGAACTTTGAATCTCATTTGGTTGACAATAGGAAGCCAGTAAAGGCTACACAGAACAGCAGTTATATGATCACTGGGTTCTTGAGTGTTAATGTTGTGGCTGAGTTCTGTATGTGTTGCAATTTCATGAGTCGCGAGTCTGAAAGCCTGTAGAGTAGACTACTGCAATTATTGAGTCTTGAAGATACAAAAGCATGAACTCAAGTTGCAGTGGTCCTTTGATCCAAGTATTTTCTAATTTTAACAACTTTATGAAGGGGAAGAGATGCGTCTTGACAGACATTGTTTTCATGAAGATCAATTGTAAGCTGTCAGTTGAAAGTTACCCCCAAGTTTCTGGTGCTTTAGACACATTAAATGTGAGCAGTGTAAATCTGGAATGACTGGATAGGAGAGGCATAGATCAGAATTGTGAAGATATTTGAATAAGTTCTGTTTTGCTGTCATTTAATTTCAAACCATTAGCAAGGGACCAATTTTGAAAGGGTGGGACAGGTGTCAAGAGATTTTGAATGAATAAATCTGAGTGTCATTTGCATAAATCATACTGTTGATACCATGAGACTGAACGATGTTTATAGTGGGGCTGAATACATTGTGAAAGCCAATGGAACAATGACAGATGCTTTAGGAACTCCTTCTTGGGAACATGTAGATTCTTTCCTGTTTATGACAACAACTTGTGAGCCATATGCGATGACAATTTGAACCAATTTAAAGCTGCACCAAAAAAAAAAAATTATAGCTGCTTTTAAGATGCTCAAATAATAGATTGTGATCGATAGTATCAAATGCAGCAGAATAGTCAAGTAAAAATAGTGCAGCTTCATTACCTCTATCGACGTCAAGTAGGAGATCAGTTTACAAATGAAGCAAGGCTGTTTTAGTGCTGTGAGTGCTGTGGTGAGTTCTGTAAGCACTCTGAACATATCCATTGAGATTATTGTTGGAAAGATAACTTTGGATCTGGAGAGAATTTGCACATTCAAAAGCTTTCGCCAAAAATTTAAGATTTGCAATGAGTCAGTACTTCTTTATTAAAGTCACTGTAATCCAGGTTCTAATGTAAGGCAGTTTAAGCAAGTCAGGAAAATGCCCATTTTGCAGAGACAAAATAACAATATTTCATATTACTGGCAACAGAGCATTAATGGATTTCATTAGTAAGCAAGGCTTGCTAGATGATGGTGATTCCATTGTTATATTCATTAAGATTTCCTTCCAGACAATGGAGGGACTAGAGAGAATGGAGGACAGGTTATTACTGATGATTGCGATGGCCAACGCAGGCTGACCTCGATCATCCTGGATCTGCTTGATCTTATTGGACAAGAAGTCTGACAATTGATTTGAAAGAGCATCATCATCAGAAGCTTTTATAGGTAAAATAGTTGATGACCTGGGCATTGTGAGTTTTCAGCTTTCACTGAAATGTTGGCGAGAATTACAGTTTAATAATTTTGTGGAGTAAAATTTTCTTTTGGCTTGTATTTATAGTAATGCACTATAATGTCTGCATTTCTCAGTGAGGATTTGCAAATTTCCAGTTGAAATAACTGCCAATGAGTTCCAGAACATCACAGCTCCCTTTTCAGTGTTCTGTTCATCAATACAACAGAGTGCATTTGGTCAGCACAGGACAGTATTAGTCTGGAGTAGCTGTATGTTTATAGAGTAAACTTGACAATATATTATCATACTGATCCACCAACGAATTAAAATCGGGGCAGGTAAATTGTACAAGGATGATGACAAAATTCATCTTGATATGGAGCAATATTGATTTGGCTATGCTTGTGAGTCTGAATTTCAATCACTGATGTGAGCAGAGAATGGAAGAATGGTCAAAAGCCAAATACTGTAATATAATAATTTCAGAGATAAAGATGTCAAACTGGTGCGTAATGTCTAATGTATGACCATCGACCATCATGGAGGGGTCCTGATATATGCTGTTGCATATTGAAAGCATGTACAATATCACAAAAGGACAAAGTGTCATGATAGCTAAATCCCCAAAATGAAGGTTAAAATCACCAGCAATCAGCACATATTCCAGTCTGGTAAGCAGTGTTTCAATAAACATAAAAACTTTTTCAAAAATGGAGATAATGTTGCTTTTTTCTGTTTTGTCAATTGGGGTCTGTAGAGTATTATTAAATTGCAAATACACTGGGTTTTGAAAGATATCACAAGTTCAATATATTCAAAAGAGAAGTAACTCCATTACTGCAAAGCCTTACATTGAAGCTGCCACAAAGAAACACATAAACTCCCTTTTCAACAGGACATTGTGTTGGAAGCTTTCTTACCACAGATTTGGAATGAAAATCAATGTCAGGGACTAGAAATAATGAAGGGAACACTTTCATAATGTATAGTGCAATTACATTTTAGTCACACATTGCTCCACTGTACAGTACCTGATTGAAAAGCAAAGATAGAAGGAGCTCTTTCTCAATCTTCAGTTTTCTTCTCCACACAGTTCGCATGAAGATTAGAGTTACTTTCCCTTTCTTTGGAATGACATCCATGATATATTGACGTGAGTCTAAAAGTGTCTTGACTGCAACTGTGTTAAAAAGATAAAAACAGACATCAAATGATGAGAACCTTTTGGATAGAAAATCAACCAGTGCAACGTGATGGCAAGTGACACTGTATGAAACAAATAACATAACTGCTATTTTTGAAGTGAGACATTCTTACTGACGTGATGTGTCAACAAACACCCAGGGGGTAGTTGTCTCGAAGTAAAGAAATGCAATTTTTGTTTCACCTAAAATTTAGCTGTCTTGTGAACACTTCTTTAGAATATTTAATACTAGTCTTAGAAAGGTAGAAGAAGGGTGCTGGCTGGTGATAAATCATCAATTTGCAAATGTTATGGAGGTTGGTTAATCACTGCATTTTGTTTCTTACATTATATTATCAACAGAAATGAGGGCATTAACTTAAATATTGTGACAGTGCAATCACAAACAATTCACTGTACAGTCTTTATGCAATCTTATTTGGTACTTTTCACTATGATGTAACTTTCTAGGGCTGAAGCCAAAAAATTTAGGAAGAACTTTGTGCTCCATGAGTAATCATATAAATTGCAATGGAGATGTTGGAACAAAACGGTGAAATATAGTGCAGCCATTGTTTAAAGAAATTACTGTAAAGACTTAATATAATCAATGTGAAGATATCCTACTACCAAGATATCAATGATAATGAAGATATAAATAAAACAAACACCTGCTAGCAAGCAGGTGAGGAATAGAGATCTAAAATGTGCTCTCATGATTCAGAATGACTAGACCCAAATTTTTCCTACACAAACAGCATATCACTCATCATTTCTCCAGTATCACCTTGTGTTCTATTTGTACAGAAAGTTCACAAAGAATCTGTCCATATGGGGAGTTTCCACTTTCTGTGCCATCACTTCTGAAAGTGAGTTACAAAATCTGTAGTTGATATGACTGAATTCCAATACCTCCAAAATTAAACTTAAATTCCCTACCTCTAAGATACAGGATTCTCTGTATGACATTTGAATAACATTCCCTAATCTTTTGTGACATTTCACTAATGAAACTTAAAAACTATCTGTGAGATATTTATTTCAATTAATTTTCTGTATGACACATCTGAAATGCCTTCAAAGCACATTATCCTTGGAAACTGTGTTTTGACTTTTCAACAGAACAGACCAGACTGATCATTTTCTCTTTAGAACCAACCAATTTTTCTGAATTTTCCTGGATTGAAAATAAGGGTCTTTTTCCCAGAACCCTTAATTTATTCAGAAAATGAATTTCACAAGAATCCTACATACAAAAAGAAGCCCTTGAATTTTCCTTATCACTGCTCTAGAAAGTTTTAAAAAATTCCCAAGGAACATATCTACCTTCAGCTGTTAAAAAGCCAGCACAGCTGGTCAGTCATTGGAAACAAACAATAAACATGATGCAAAACAAGTTTGCCAGAGTGGACAAGAAAAAGAATAAAGCCCTTTTAATTTTTTGCACACTTATTGCAGTTCATTATCAGACAGCTTTGTACTTTCTTTCCATTAATTCCTGGATTCAGTGGAGCAGTTTCTACAAAATAATCTTCTCCTTCTCCTTCCTCCTTCCTCCTTCCTCCTTCTCCTTCCTCCTCCTCCTCCTTCCTCCTTCTCCTCCTCCTCCTCCTCCTCCTCCTCCTCCTTGCTCTTACTCTTTACTATTACTATTACTCTTACTCTTTACTATTACTCTTACTCTTACTCTTACTCTTACTATTACTATTACTATTACTATTACTATTACTATTACTATTACTATTACTATTACTATTACTATTACTATTATTATTATTATTATTATTATTATTATTATTATTATTATTATTATTATTATTATTATTATTATTATTATTATTATTATTATTATTATTATTATTATTATTATTATTATTATTATTATTATTATTATTATTATTATTATTGTTATTATTATTATTATTATTATTATTATTATTATTATTATTATTATTATTATTATTATTATTATTATTATTATTATTATTATTATTATTATTATTATTATTATTATTATTATTATTATTATTATTATTATTATTATTATTATTATTATTATTATTATTATCATCCTTTCATTCACAGCTCTTTCTCTCAGCTGGATTCACAGGTGCTGACATCGGGATCCTACCCGGATCCTGGGAGGTCAAGCACCCTTCTGAGAATGTGGGCGCTGCCGAGGATTGCTTGCTTCATGAGTTTCCTCATGTCATGTTCTCCGGGTGCCCTTTGGAGGTGGCGTTCCAGACTGGTACTGACTGCACCGAGTGCCCCAATCACTATTGGTATCACCTCTGCTTTGACATCCCACAGTTTCTGTATCTCTAACTTCAAGTCTTGGTATTTTTGTGTCTTTTCTGCTTCTTTCCCTCGTATGTTCTTATCAAGGGGGATCGCAACATCTATTATCTTGGCGGTCTTTTCCTGCTCGTCAACTACAATTATGTCAGGTCTCCTTGCTGTTATGACCTTGTCAGTTCTGACTTCGAAGTCCCACAGTATTTTCACTCAGTCTGTTTCATTGACTGTCTCTGGTCTATGCAGCCATGGATGTTGCTCAGCTGTGGGGATACCGTAGTGTCGACATATTTCAAGGTGCAGGGCAGCTGCTACTTTGTTATGTCTCTCCAGATATTCAGTGGCTGCAAGTTTCTGGCAGCCAGCTACGAGGTGGTTCACCGTTTCATCTGTCTCTGTGCACATTCGGCATTTACTGTCCGTTGTCACTTTCATTATGTTGGCTTGATGGCTTTTGGTGTTAAGTGCCTGGTCTTGGGCAGCTGTGATGAGTGCTTCTGTCTCTATTTTCAAGCCTGTGCAGGATAGCCACTTGTACGCCATCTCCGTGGTTGTAACCTCTTCTACTTGCTGGGGGTATTGACCATGTAGTGGCTTTTCTCTCCATTTACTCTTGTACCTCCATGCCCATCCTGCCTTCCACTCATCCTTCTTGACCACCTCTGGTTGCTGTTGTTGTTTGGTTTGCCAGGCAGCTTGGAGTAGGGGCTCTTTGTCTTTCATTCTTTGGATGTATTCATCGAGACCCACACTTTCTGCGGTGACCGTAGCTTCCACCTCTTTCAGCCCTCTACCGCCATGGTGTCTTGGGAGGTAGAGTCTGTGCACATCTGCTCTTGGGTGGAGTCCTCCGTACATGTTCAGGAGTTTCCTTGTCTTGCGGTCGAGGTCCTTCATCTCTGTTTGTGTCCACTCAATTATTCCTGCAGTGTAGCTGACAACTGGCATGGCATATGTATTGATAGCCTGGATCTTGTTCTGTCCACTTAGTTTCGTTTTCATGACTTGCCTGATCCTCTTGGTGTAGGTCTTAATTGTGTTGGCTTTTACTTGTTTCTGGAGGTTTTCCATGCCCTGCAGGATACCGAGGTACTTGTATCCTCTTTCTACTTCCACGTCTCTGATCTTCCCGATGTCTAGGAGTAGGCCCTGCGTAACTTCCACCTTCCCTCTCTTGATTATGAGCCTGCCACATTTCTCAAGGCCGAACTTCATGCCAATGTCGTCACATTGTATGACGATGTCATAATAATTATTATTATTATTATTATTATTATTATTATTATTATTATTATTATTATTATTATTATTATTATTATTATTATTATTATTATTATTATTATTATTATTATTATTATTATTATTATTATTATTATTATTATTATTATTATTATTATTATTATTATTATTATTATTATTATTATTATTATTATTTTCGTGACTTCTTGGCCTAAATTTCTGAGATGCCTACCATTATTCTGCACTGTAACTGATAAGACTCCAAACTCCTGGAAGTGAGCCTCTTCCTTTAAATTCATCTCTTCACACAATTTCTGAACGACGTCCATAACCAGAGTATTTCCCTTGACTCTGACACTCTTCTGAATTGCTTCAGGTAAAAGGATAGGTTGTTGTTTGTACAGCCTTCCTTCCTGCAAGATGAAACCCATTCAATGTTATAGTTACCTTCATGTAGTATATTGGGTACAATTAAGTATGTTTATGTGGTAGTCAGGCATCATCCCAAGCCATTAACACAATTCACTAGCCCAGCTGATACTGGCTCTGAGTATCAACAAATGGGTGTTATCTCATCTCTCCTCCCATAAGAGGAGTGATTGACTTGCATTTGAACTATAAGACCCATTTAACACCTAGACGTTCACATATTATGTAAGGTAAGATACAAACTGCGCTGAGAATAACAAAATATTCAAAAGTATAGTGTCTGAAATATTTGAAACTGGATGAGCTTACCACCTCTTACAAATTTTAAAGAGCATATCAGAAAGGCACATCAACACACCCACACAGGTCTTGCATTAGACACTAGTGGATAAACAACTATGCTTATACAAAGGTTGAGTAAGTCTGTATGTATGTCTACCAATTAAATTATACAAACATTTACAAGACCTCTCTAGTTTTGAATTGTACTCTCATTAAATATAAAATTACCACATGAACAAGACTTTGCAATTTTCATTTTACACTCAAGTTCTTAAAAATTGTTCTCATTCAATGTAAAACAAAACCAATACCATGTGGCGACTGCAATGACAATGTGTATACATCACTGCATGGATACCACATTTTGAAACTGGACATTTGCATACAATCACAATAACAACCTACCTTACATACATACATACATTGAAGATATTTATATAGCGCTTTCCCCACGAAGGCTCATAGCGCTTTACAAAAAACAATCTTAAATTAAAGTGACCCAAATAAGTAAGTTTTTAGTCTAGACTTAAAGCAATTAACCGTTGGCGAATTACGAATCTCAAGTGGGAGGTTATTATATGATTTACAGGCAAAGACAGCAAAAGACCGATCACCATAACTAGTAAAGGTTCGAGGTACTAATAGAAATTGTTTGCTTGCTGACCTTAGACCAGGTCTGGTCTGGTACGGTTTAACCAGTTCTTTGATGTAGGGAGAATTACCATTTAATGATTTACAAATGATTACAAATGTGCATCCAGTACATTAAAAAGAAATACCACAAAAATCTCCATATGTCAAGTGTACAGGTTTGAATCAAAAAGTGCCATTTACATAACAAATCAACCTCAATTTGAACCTATCTTTAAGTTATGTGTTTACACCACAACAGATCCTACAAAGAAATACAAGTTTACAGAGTATTCTTGGACCAGAGAGCATCTTCTCCAAAAACCTCAAATAACACTTTATGCCTCTTAAATTACTCTTACAGCCCAATACAAACAATCTCCACAAGTTTCCCCTTGCAACTACAGCATTTTTCATGATGAACTCATCATTTTTCAAAAGTTATGACAGTTATGTATGTCTTATGCTCCAGAAAAAAGTCACTACATGAAAATACTAAACTGTCATTCTTCAAATGCAGAAAATAAGCAGCATTTAATCTCAAAATAAGAACAGGAAACCAATCTAAAATTTTTTACTGATGGCAGACACTTACCATCACCTGGAAGATTTCATCTTTTGAAGGTACAACTTGGCGACCACCATATTTCAATGTTTTCTTTAAGTTGAGCAGGCATGAATTGGCCATTGCTGCATATTTGTTTTCTGCCTGCAAAGTGCTGCAATCTTCTAGATGATGTATCAGGTATGGCTTGAGATGAATGCTACACTGAAAGAACATAGTCACCACATATAGTACCCTCCACCCACGTAAACAGCTCTGGCTGAAATAAGATAACATCATTATGACGAATTCATTATGAAGACATGCTCTGCAGCAGAAATCTTTGACAATCAAGCGACAGCAATTCATGAAGTTATATAGAAAACTTGCTTATGTTTTCTTTCTAAAAACCTTCAAATATATACTCAGTGGGAATAAAAATAATATTTAAATAACTGATATCATAAAAATCTGAATGTTTTCTACAATAAGGTTTTGAATACCAACCTTCATAATGCAAAAATGTGAAAAACAAAGAGATGCACAAGAGTGCAACACAACTATCTTTGGCTAATATTACAGATAAAAGTAAAAAAGTGACTCAACTTTGTAAACAATGGCTCATGGCATTCAAAATATGGACTTGATCATTAATAGTATGATCTGCACAGATAATATAAAAACTAAACTTTGTGCTATGAATTATAATATGATTGAAGAGGTTTGCTGAAGAAATTACATATAACTAGATCCTCCCTGACTTTACTGCTAGTAACTCATCTTGAGGTAAGGTCACTTTACCTGTTGTAACTGTTATTCTGAGAGGTTTGTTTCACAACATGACAATAGACTTCATCAATTAAGTTCTCACGCTCCATAGCAGCCTGAAAGGAAACACAGCAAACTTATTACAACCATGTTACTTTATGTGAATTAAGTAGTACAACTGTCTTTCATTGGAATAATCACAATTTCCATTTCTTTTTTTATATGTGCAGCTAAGCCGCATGATCAATGAAAGTACAGGGTTTGCACCAAACCTTCATCTCTTACAGTACACATCATTGACTTAACCTTCCATAACAAACCTGAACAATAAATGCTGTGTCTAAACTACGGTACATTTTCACTTACAATACTTCTCTGTTTGCCACATTGTTAATGGAAAGATGGGATGGGGCAATTCACTGGTGTGGGATTAAGTTTAGGGCTAGGCTTACCTTAATTATAGTCAAGAAGCATCCATAAATGATCTTCTCAGTGGATTCTTCTGTTGATCTTCTTGAAAGAGGATAGTCTCCCATTATCTGCATCAAAGCTGGGAATAACAAACATGATATTAATATTTGGATGCGAAACACAAATAAAATGAAGTTTTCTAAATCTTCCTAGACGTTTCCCTAAAAAATTTCCGAAAGTTCCATGAGCACATTTTCTCTTCACTAGTTAAAAACCACCACAGTTAGTCAATGGTTATAACTGAGACAAAAAAAGTATGCAAACTAATAACCAACTCAGATCCCATCAGTTATGCCTAACTTTAAGCCTTTTATGAAATTCTTTGAGTTTTGCCAGACTTCTGAGGTTATGGTGAGGGTCACTCCCAAGAGTTAATTCATTTGTTTGTTTCTGCAATAGACCCTTTTCCAAACAGCAATTACAAAGGATTGTGGGATAGAGTTTTGGTACATGTTGTTTTTGGCCACAGTAAAATGCCATTGACAAGAATGCCGCACACCAAAAGTCTGTCCCACAATCCTTTGTAATCGTTATTTGGAAAAGGGTCTATGAAAAAACTCAAACTGAAGCAAAACTTCAGCTGGTGTCTATATTTATTTTATTATTAATAAAATTAACAATAAACTAACTTCAATAAACCATCCCTTTGAAACATTTACTTAAAAATACCTGACACAGTTATGACATACCCATGTAACAGTCCTGGGCCAACTTATTATCTTCAGGTTCCAGGGGAAGGAGAGACACATATATGGGTGCTGTGTCAAAGGTCACAAGTCCCCTATACTCCATCATTAAACTGGAGTCCACGGTCCTTTTCTTGGCTGAAGGGAATATACAAAGTTATGACATTGGTTGATGCTGCAAAAATGTAACCTAAGTGATTTCTATCAATAGATAATTTTCATAAATAAAATTTGGTATAACACTAAGCCCTTCTCATGTCAATGATTTCCCTGCACTATGTCCTTTCATAATAAAATGTCATTTTACACAAAGCTTCACTCAAAAACTGCATCATTTCAAAACAGTGTCCATTCATTATACTTTTGACTGTTTGTGTGTGAAAACAGGGCAGGAACAGTTTAAAATGGTTTTGTCTGAGAACACATACTGGGTGGGTCCTTAGAAGACTCCATTCTTACTGGATTTACTACAACATGAAACGTGATGACATAAGGTTAGCAAGACAAAGTTTATGTATATACTTGGATCATTGATCCAACATATTTTGTTTACACCTTCTGAGATTCTAGAGCAGTAAAGTTGTGAGAATATACCATGGTGCATAAAGTGTTTCACATCAACCAAGCCATATGAATTTTCATTTCAATCACATGCTCTCAAGTACAGCATGAATACAAAAAAAAAACAAGAGGGCAATCCACAGAGTTGCTTATCTCATCGCTAGCACACGCATTAAGCCATATAACTCACAGGAAGAACTTTCTCTCTTCCTTGTGGCATAAGGCCTACACATAACTGCAGGGACCGCTGAGACGGCTTTAGCCCCCACACTTTTTCTGCCGTGGGTATTTTGGGCTGCAGTAAACTGCATTTATTTTATTGAACATATTGGGCGGCTTCGATTATTAACCCCCGCACTTCAAAATTGGCTCCCCGGTCTCTGAATAAGTGCACTTGAATATGAACGCACAATGAGTAGTTTGAATTGAAGCTCATAGTCTATCGATATGTATGTCAGTTTCTATGGTATCTTCAAATTACTCACTTTAATATCGGCCTTATAATTTTTCACGCGCTCACAAAGTGAAAGCAACTACCAGCGCGTTCGTCGATGATAACGCAGAACTTTTCTGCCGTGGGTATTTTGGGCTGCAGTAAACTGCATTTATTTTATTGAACATATTGGGCGGCTTCGATTATTAACCCCCGCACTTCAAAATTGGCTCCCCACTCTCTGAATAAGTGCACTTGAATATGAACGCACAATGAGTAGTTTGAATTGAAGCTCATAGTCTATCGATATGTATGTCAGTTTCTATGGTATCTTCAAATTACTCACTTTAATATCGGCCTTTAATTTTTCACGCGCTAACAAAGTGAAAGCAACTACCAGCGTGTTTGTCGATGATAACGCAGAAGTATGTGTGAAGTATTCTAGATGAAAAGACAGGCCAACTAATTTCTGCGCATATACAATGCTTACGCAAGCTGCGTTGTTCTAACAATGACGTTTTCCATAATGCGTGCCTATTATACGCACATCACTGAATAGAAAGGCGCGTATGTCAAATCCGCACTGCCGCTCTGATATTTGCATCTCCATGCGCCCTTTTGTTGTTCAAAAAGGACGAATTCAGTGCGCTTTACAGAAAATCTGTGCACACAATATGATATGCGGAAGGCACATTCATCATATGTGCGAAATTTCATGTATGTGGAATATGTCCTTCTGGAGTTATACTTAAAATACTAAAAAAAAATGTAATTTTTCACAAAAATTGACCTTTGACCTTATTTCACATGACCTTTGATCCCGGTCGCCATGGCAACCATATATTATGGTAGTATAAGGCAGGTTCATCATATGTGTGAAGTTTCATGTATGTGGAATGTTTCCTTCTGGAATTATGCTAAAAAAAACTAAAAAAATGTGATTTCTCACAAAAATTGATCTTTGACCTTGGTTGCCATGGCAACCATATATTTTGGTAGCATTAGACATGTTCATCATATGTGTGAAGTTTTGTGTATGTGGAATGTTTCCTTCTGGAATTATACTAAAAAAAATGTAATTTTCACAAAAATTGACCTTTGACCTTATTTCACGTGACCTTTGATCACAGTCGCCATGGTAACCATATAGTATGGTAGAATTAGGCAGGTTCATCATATGTGTGAAGTTTCATGTATGTGGAATGTTCCCTTCTGGAATTATACTAAAAAAACTAACAAAATGTTACTTCTCACAAAAATTGATCGTTGACCTTGGTTGCCATGGCAACCATATATTCTGGTGGTATTAGGTACGTTCATCATATGTGCAAAGTTTCATGTACGTGGAATGTTTCCTTCTGGAATTATACTAAAAAAACTAAAAAAATGTGATTTCTCACAAAAATTGATCTTTGACCTTGGTTGCCATGGCAACCATATATTCTGGTGGTATTAGGTACGTTCATCATATGTGCAAAGTTTCATGTACGTGGAATGTTTCCTTCTGGAATTTTACTAAAAATACTAAAAAACCGTGAATTTTCCCAAAAATTGAATTTGACCTCTGACCTTTTCTGCCGAAAGTCACAGAGACACAAGTTTACACTCTGGGGTACCTACCCACCAAATTTCAAAAGAATCGGTGTACCCCACAAGGAGGAGTTCATGGAACACTCTTTTGCTTAAAATGTTAATATCACATGACTTTTGACCTTGGTTGCCATGGCAACCATATCTTTTCGTAGTGCCAGACACTCTTATTATATGTGTGAAGTTTCATGTTAATGGGATGTTTTTTCTCGGAGTTATTTTAAAAAGAGTGATTTTCACATAATTTGACCTTTGACCTCTGACCTTTGACCTTTACTTCCGGGAGTCAAGGCAGAACTGGGGTTCCACCTAGGCCACCTTCCCACCAAATTTGAAGAAAATCGGCTTTACCGTTTTGGAGATATTAAGAAAACAAAATTGGACACACACACGCACACACACACCCAAACACACGGACACCTTTTGACCCCTCCCTCCGTTATGGACCTTTGGTCACCCTGGGGTACCCCACCATGGGTTAGGACTTAGTTTAGTTTCATAAACTTTATTTCAGGCTCTTTCACCTGATGACGAGATTCATATAATATACGTACATACAATCATAATAAAAAAGAAAGAGACTGTGGGGTGATTACAGAAAGCTTGCGAAAGCTTGTAAAGGTAAACACCCCGAGAGAACACAAAGTAAGACTACATGTAGACCACATAAAGAACACAACACTGGAAAAAACACAAGAACACAAGAAAATTAAAAAGAACTAAAGGAGAAAAGGCAAATACTATAGGTATGTGACATTACTGCAGATGAATAAAATAGACTAGTAACTTGTGAAAATTAACTGTTACCATGGCAACGGTTGTTATTTCTGCTGGCATATTGCTGAATATAGCCCAACAGGTCAAGTGACTACAATATCTCATCCTCCTCATGGAGCGATGAGATAAAAATAGTGAAGCCTTCTTTCACTTTTGTTAAACTTCCAGTGTAATGTGTACTCAAAGTTTTAAATACCTTTATTTTTACGGAGTGACTGTTTCACAGATCCAAGGAATCCTTTGTGCTTACGCAAGGTTGGCCTGTAAAAAAATGAAAAACCTCTGCTGACATGCATACATATACCTGCTGTAAAATCAGACAAAAATCTGGCATTTTTAGCATTGAGATAACTTTTCCAGGTGTGTATTAAAGTAAAACTTAAATTGCATGGCTTTTCTCTGACTTTAAAAGCATTTAGGGAACCCTCTGGATACATTGTTACACAATCAATTTTTGACACTTATGCATACACATGTGCATCAAGATATCCTGCATGAGTGAACAATACAAGTCCCTCTAATTCAACAGAACAAACTAGAGCACCATGAGGTGCAGAAGCACATACCAGGTACTAAAGTTTTAGGGAGAAGTCTGTCTCCACAGTCTCTCCACAAATGAACAAGATGATCCTAGAAGTGCAACCCTTTATCCCACTATATGCATCAAGACTTAAAATGGAATACTACCCTGTAATGTAGCTGCACAAAGTCAGTTGGCATTGAAATCACAAATACTGTACGTCTGACCTATTGATGTTACCAACTGCAACAATCTCTCCATTGGAATTTAACATAAACACTTCATGCTCTCACACAGGCTCCCTGGCAGGGTTGACTGGGAAATACTGCCCGGTATTTACTGTCCCAGAAATATTATTCACAGCTGGGAAATATTAGGGAATATTCAATAAATTAATATTTTTCAATTTCTGAACTTGTTTATTCATGCTTAACAGTTCTCAAAGCAAAGCAATCTAAAAGTGACAAAAATAGGTGGTTGAATGTACAGTAGTGGATCTTGAAATGTTTGTACACTTGAGGTTAGTACACTCTTGTAGGCCTATGTAGTGTCACACACATGTACACTGTTAGATAACATGAAAACTCTGCAGTATAAACCAACTGTCAAATTTGGTATAAACACCAGTGATCACAGTGTAGGTACATTTTGCAGTTTGTACAATAAAACTAGTGATTGTGATGTTTTCAACCTTTTTGTGGAAAATTACAGTAGTTTGGACGTTCTATCGATCGTTACTAGTGAACGGTAGCATGCTGTTTATCCTAGTGCATAGACCCTTTTATAAACACTGAGCCCCCATCCAAGACCACTAGAGGCTACTGTAGCACAAATTGTAAAATCACAGAAATCTAATTGATCTCACGAAAAGATAAGTGTGACCAACTTTCCAAAATATTCATTGATTACAGCGAGAGATATTAACTTTTTATGCAACTTTCCTGCAGTTATGGACAGACGGACAGACGACAGACAGACAGATACACACCCCAATATGAATATAAGCTCATACCAGTTTGACAGGTATGAGCAGCTAAAAATAATCTGATCTGATAATCTGCAACCCTACGCACAGCAATCTTATGCAAGTGTGTTATGAATTCTTTTTATCTGAAAGGTTTCCCTGGCTTAACTTTGAAAAGTAAGTGAAACTATGCGGTGTTTTCCAGTCAGGGGCTGTGTGGGCACCTTTTGCTTGATTTCACACCTCTGCTGAATCAAGTATATGTCAAATAATCCTCTCTGGTCAGCCTGTGGCTCCCTTGACCATTACATTTGTTCTACAGCAGATGTTTCCTTAGCCATTGTATTTCTGTTTGTGCTTGAGTGAAATTTTTAACACAGGATGTGCACAGTAGGGAATAATTAGAGTCTTCTCCAGTATTGTGCTGTTTTGGACAGTAAAGATGCTGCAAAACTGCCACCAATAGGTGGATATATTAAGAGGATTTAAGTATCTGCAAAAGCATGGTATGTATCACATTTTCAGTTTCTGGCAAGTATCTTTCTTGATGTTTTCTTACACACAAATTGCATGCTATACTGTTAATAGATCAACTGGTTACATTTTAGAAATGTAACAATTTTTGAACGAAAATGGTATTAATGATCAAATGAACAGAATTAGTCTGATGTAGGGTATCCAAGTATACAAATTAAATGTTGGAATTTCATCTTTACTGGAAACAAAATGACTACACTGAACATTAATTATTTTTGACTATACATTCTGCAACCTGGAATTAAAATCACCTGTGTGACACATCTCTGAAGTATTTCATGGCAAATTCTTCCATTGACAGTCTTCCTGGAATGTCCAGTTTATCTTCCTTCTTGATCTTTACAGGCTGAAAGGAAAACAACATGTGTCATGACCTAACACTATTACATTTTTCAGTGTGAATATGAACAAGTGTTTTGGTAATTCCTTTCAACTTACATAAAGTGCAGACCATTCACAAACATTAGTGCATAACTCTTTGACCTGTGTAGTACCTTATGGGATAGAAGTGAAAAACAGGCATACAGCATCAAAAACTTACACATGCACTCACAACCCCCTTCCTGTGCACCTTTGACAGAGCTTACAGTGCTTATGATGTGTATTGAATGACAGATAACTTAGGAACAAACAGATATTGCTAAATAGCTCCCTTACATATCTACACAAAGAAGTATATCAACTGACCTGCAATGTCATTTGAAACTGCCCCACCACTGAGAGTAATGTCACAAATAAAATGCACATATCAGAGTAAAGCTGGTACAGCGAGTCATTATACTCAAGATATGAATAAATGTAGGGCAACATATTGCCAAAAGACATAACCATAGTATGAAGTCTAGGTGAGTGGTACAACTTTTTACTGTTATAACTGGCCAAATTTAAATGAAGAAATTTGTTTCCACAAGACAAGAATCAGGGCATCCACCTGACAGAATGTTTGGATTCATTAGATACCAACCCATACACCTGAAATAGGTCAAATAACACTTAGAATCATCATATGCCAACCCATACGATATCACGTACAACTCTGTTAGGGAACTGTTAAATGCTTCCCTGGGCTTTGATATGAAACCCGGGTGAACCAACTTGCTTCAAGTCAAGCGTGCCAACTGATTTGCTTGCTCGGCCTGCCAGTTGACTACTCAAGTTTCTTGTGTAATGCTATTGATAATTGCACAAAGGCCAATTTAACAAAGAATGCAGTCAGAGCTAGTGCTTGTGATGGCCACGTCTTCAGCTGAGGAAGTCATGGAAATAGTCGGCTAATAAGCTATATACCTAAGATTGTTGATTGCAGAGGTTATCTCACAAGGAGAGGTTGGTCTGCAGACCCTAACCTTATGCCCTTGACAGAAAATCTGGATCCATCAAATACCAATCTAGGTACTTGACTAAATACTAAGTAAGGATCTTAACTTTTGCTTACCAATATCTCAATGTTATGGCATTTGTAGGAAGTTCTCAAAGGGTTGAAGTGGAAAAAGTAACCTTTCAAATTTACTTTTAACATGCCACTGTATACCAACAATGTCTGGTCATCTGCTCAAGTATTGTCTCTACTACAAATTTCAGACTGCATAACTGCTCCTCCCCACACCTCACCTAATATTCTACACCATGTATGGTGAGACTGCAGCACAACTGCAAACTCATTGCCATCAGATACATGTCGACATGAGATTTAGTAGTAGGAAATGGTTTTTTACGAGGGTGACTAAAATCTAACCTTTGGCTGCACAGGTGGAGACTGTCCAGCAACAGGCTCCACTAGTGAACTTGGAAAGAAGCCAGTGCGACCATTCAGGACACCAAACAGCCAATCTAAGGGAAAGAACCCCAAACTATTAGTAAATACAAATTATTAATTTATGCCTATTAAGACAAGAGAAACATAAGCTTTTTATAACCCTATTCCAAACGTCTTCAGTAAATGAATAAAATGTTTACGTCCTGGTTTGTCTTGCAAATGGTATTAAAATTACTTTATTAAAATTACTTTTCCCATTAGTTCAAGTTACATAATAGTTCAAGTGGATATACCGTCACATGGCTAGGAGAAAAGAAACACAATAAAATACATAAGCATATATTTTCCCTTTAAGTCCTGAGATATACGTATGAGTATGCGTTGTGCTTCAATAGCTTCTCAGCCATGCCTGTTGATGGACACATGTATGTTAGTTGGTGTAATGAAGTGATTGTATACAAATTGTGTGGTTAACAGGACTTTACCATAGAGTTATGTATTCTCCATTAAAACTGTGTGTAAAAGCGCTCAGGTGAAGGACTTTTTTGCCCAATGGGCGGTTTCTCCCAACAGGTGCGTTTTTCATACTGTATTTTGCCCAAATCCCAAATTATAGAAATATATACATCTATATGTTGTCTTAAATACGAGACTCAGACTGTTCATCAGAAATAACTGTAAGAAATATTCTGACAAACCATTCTTTATGATACAACTAGTTCATGTTATAGTTAAAACAGGCAATTCTACTGTAACAGTGCAACATTGCACCAAATACAATAGGTTTATTGCATCAATACACTAAGAGAAGTATCCATTCTTTTTAAATTTGAGATATTGTATTTTCAAGCTGGATGTCATGACTGCTTTGGTTATGGTTTTCATCAAAACCATAAACTGAAATAGAGATTCAAAACAATAGTTCTTTGAAGATACTTTGTTCTGACTGGTACCTTTATTATCTTTGATGACCTCGTGTTCTCGCACTTTGATGATGTCCCCTTTGTGGAAGGCTAACAGAGTGGATTCATTCACATGATAATCTTTGATTGCTCTCATGTATTGTGAATCTTTCTGCAGGAAAGTTATATAGCCATCAATCATACTCTTCACCTGCACAGCCTGTAAGGCAGATCAAATATGAGAAATGTCAAGTACACTCAGGCTATCTTCTGTGAAGCTAACAATATAGCCCAGTGAAGTTCACTGTGTGCTTCTAAAAGAAACTCATATAATATCTGGAGGCATAACATGCCTTTGTATGAAAGCCCATTAGTGCCATTGAAATAAAAATTATTAATTTGTTATTAGTTATTATTACATTGTTATTCCAAATTATGAATTTGTTATTACAAATTAATTACTCTGTTAATACAAATTATTAATTTGTTATAACAAATTAATAATTTGTTATATCAAATTAATAATATGTAATAACAAATTAATAATTTGTAATAACAAATTAATAATTTGTAATAACAAATTAATAATTTGTAATATCAAATCAATAACTTGTTATAACAAATCAATAATTTGTTATAACAAATCAGTAATTTGTAATAACAAATTAATAAATTGTAATAACAAATCAATAATTTGTTATAACAAATCAATAATTTGTTATAACAAATCAATAATTTGTTATAACAAATCAATAATTTGTTATAACAAATCAGTAATTTGTAATAACAAATTAATAATTTGTAATAACAAATTAATAATTTTTATTTCAATGGCACTAATGGGCTTTCGTACCTTTGATGATAGTTTGTTTATACATTTTACATGACCTTCCCATACCAATTAGCCATATGAACAAAAGTGATGACTGATATTTGTTGATGATATTGAAAGATTAAAGTTACTGTAGCTGAAGTAGCATAATATCATTAATGATATTTAACATGAAGTACACTATTATTAACTTTTTGAAAGAAGGCAGCTGTACTTAAAGCTGTTGTTAGAATGGAAAGCATTGTGAACTGTCATAAAACTTCAGTGAAGCTTATAGTACAACTTGTGTTCCTACCCTCCTGGTATAGAGTGGTATTATGCTGTCAGAAGTTGTTATGATCCTCAGACTGCCATGAGTTGTTGCCTTCACACTTCGTATTTCTGAAAATCTAAAAGGAAAAAAAAAAAGAAAAACAACATCAGCACAACCAAAGATTTACTAATTACTTCTGAAAATTCTGTCTAAGTTCTTCATTTTCTGGGCTTGTAAATTGACACAGTTTGGTCATGAAGATACCGTGCATGTTTACACTTAAGTCTTCAATGGCTGAACCAGAACTCTATGGGTTTTAGGTGTAATATGCTGAGTCACCAAACTATGTAAAAAATAAATTTTGTTTCAAGTCCTTCAAAACCAGTCCAAATTTAGCCCAAGGTAATATCTGATAAGTCACAGGCAATAATATGCAAACCCTTGGAAGATACATATCTATTCCTCAGATCTTGCCTTAGTGAAATTCAGAGCAACTGTTATCTCTTAGACCTCCATGTTTTTGTTTCAAGCCAGATTCACCCTTGGTATAAGGATAAAATTCAAACTGAACAAACAGAAAACTGCTACCTTCTCTCCAACATTTATTTATGAATATGAAAAGCAATTCTAACAATCTTGTCAAAGTGAAAAGCAGAAATTTCCACCTCAATCTTTCACCTTCTTGTTTTAAGTTTTACTCTCAATATAGGGGTTAAAACCCAAATTCAGCTGATACTTTCTTACTTCACTTCAGAATTTGCTCATGAGTATGAACAAATATTCTCAAACAGTTGCGTAAGTAAAAATTTGAACAATAAATTACTACTTAACAACCCTACCTGTTTTATTTAACCCCTTTATAAACTGTTTCCTTTTTTGACTGCTTACCAAAGGGAAACGGAGTCTATGCAATCATAATGGAATGTGCATTTGTGAAGCCTTACTTGTGAACACAATATCTCAAAATAGAAATGATGAGCAATTTTTATACTTGCTTTATAGATTTTCAATATTGCAGGAAGAACCTTATTGTTTTCGATGAAGGTCAGGGGTCACCACTGGTCTAAAACTGAAAACCTTGTAAACAATATCTCAAGATAGGGATTATGGATACTTTTTATACTTATCAAATACAGACAGTCATTTTGAGAGGAAAAACCCAATTGTTTTTGGTGGTCAAAGGTCACCTGAGGTTCCTGAGGTGAAACAACAAAAACTTTGTACATTGCATGTAAACATGACATCTCAAAAAAGGTAACACTAAGGGATTTCATATCTAGCAAGCAAATATGCTATATGAGTACAAGAATCCTTTTTTTTATTGGTGGAGTTATTAGAAGTCAGAAGTGATATGGGGTCACCAGAGGTCAAACTGTGAAAACTTTGTAAACACCATATCTCGCAAATTATTACCTTGATGGATCTCATAGTTAGTGTTTGAGGAAACTACATCGAGTTCAAGAAGCCTATTGCTTTCCATGAAGACCAAAAGTCATTTGAGGTCAAAGAAAGTCCAAATAGGAAAGCCTGTTCACAATATCTCTTGAAGGAGAGTTTTATTGAATCTAATGCTTGGTGGTCACTTGCCAATACTGAGTGGATAAAAACCTATTGATTTTGGTGGAGGTTGAAGGTCATTTGGGGTAATGCATGGTGAAACTGCTAAAATGTTTATATGCATTTATTTTTACAACTCATGTACTATGAATAGTACTTGTTGAGGTCATTCACTCTGCCCCTACCCAGTGCTGCTGTGCACTGCCTTGCACTGGAAGGAAAAGGAAATAAAAAACCAAAGGTTTCAAGGATTACGATACATTTCACACAGACGAAATTGAATTGTCCTCTAAGAATTATGATTTGGTTTGGTTACCTGATGGATTCCTCAGTATTTATACAGTGAAGGAACCTGATACGGCCATGTTCTAATTCCTTGCATTGATCCAACCAACAATGCACATCAATAACTAATGTTACATCTGCATGCAGCATGCTCACATCAAGTGCCCTGGCAAATGTGCATGTTCCTGTCAAATATTTCAAGCATGCACACGCAAACACATGAAGCCTCAAATTTAACACACAAAGCCTACAAAGAGCTGTTTATACACAGCTCTGTACTCAAACTGGAAACCAGTGCCAAATGGCCTTTAAAGGTCCCTTCTGATCTTAGGCTTAAGCTTAAAAATTTGAACTTGTTGTACCTATATCTCTGGGCATGAAAATTCAGCAGTAAAGATTTACAGCTCTCAGATATGATCAAGTCCACCCATGATTTGCAGGTACAAATATGTTTCTATTCTTTTTGCCTGTTTCAGAAAAATTAAACTTTCTTAGGGAGGCCTCATTAGGTTCTGCCATCATATGTTAGTAGACTTTGTAGCCTAGAATAAATATAGACTATGTTTACCATATAATGCTAGGACTTCCTGTGGCTTACAGGCGCGGATCCAGGGGGGGGGCGTGGGGGGCCCGGGCCCCCCCCACGCCACAAAAAAAAAAAACGAAAGGAGAAAAAAAGAAGAAAAAGAAAAAAAAGAAAAGGAGAAAGAAAAATTAAGAGCAAAAAATGAATAAAAGTGTCTAAGAACGTATTCAAAGTATACATTTCTGTAGGGCTTGGGTGAAGCTATCGCTGGATTATCTCTTTATATATCTTTCAAAGAGGTTGGCGACGAAAGGAGCGCTACAATGTTCGAAAACAGGCGAATAGCTGAGTAATGATCCTTGACTTAAGATCTAAGTAAGTAAACATCGTGACATATGTAGTATGGGCTCGGCTAGCTGCACTGAAATTTAGTAACAATTTTGTGTTAAAGAGTGAAATTTTTTGTAATCTAGAGGGATTGAGAGGCAAAGTTTTCGCCATACAGACCTTGCAGAATGAATACAGAAGACAAGCTGTCAGGTGACCTACTATTGTGCACAGTGGCACCAGCTGTTGCAGGCAAAGTAGTGGCGTGCATGATACCCTATTCGATTTCGAATCTGTCTGAAAAGTTTTAAAATGAACTCAAAAGGCTTTTAAGCTACAGACAGTGGCGTCGGCACAGTGGGCAATGGGTGACGTGTGTCCCCCTCCCCCATCGATTCTTGAAAATTTTTAAAATGGTCCCAAAAGTCGTTTAAGCTACAGATTTCTGTGGAGGGTGTAGGGTGAGATGTATTTTTGATGACTGGTTTATTTGTTCTAACCATTTTCTTTTACAAACTGTTCTCAAACTATCATAAGTTTTGGAAATTCTTGACAAATTCCAAATTTTCGCACGCTCCGCTAGCGTCAAGCCTTGTGTCAGAGTTGTCCTTATTATCAATAGCTTTCGGTAACTACTCACGGGGGAACAAAGGAGCAAAAGTGCTTTTTAAGAATTCTCAGTCAGAAGATTCGTTTCTGAATAGCATAGGTTGGTGGGAAAGTGACAGTGTCCGATGCAGGTTCTGAAATGCAGGTTTTGTCATGAACTAATATTTTATTCAAAATTTCGGCGCGCTTCGCGCGCATACGACAGGGTTTACACCCGATTTTATATACCATTGACAAAGCTTTGATGCAAGAAATTATTCCAATGCAACATTTTTCTAAAGAGTACATCTCCTTCTCTGTAGGGCTCTCATCATTATGGGATCTTTGACTAATCTAGTCTAGCACATGATTTGAGAGATTGAATGTACGTAATTGCCGTTGCTTATTTTCCAAACATCTTACCGCGACGTTCAATAATGACGAATATCTTTTCTGAAACGAATTCTGCCTGTCCACCATCCCTCTTGCTATACCTAAAAAAAAGGTGATATATCATATCTCCTCCCATATGGATTTCGGGTAGTGAAAATTCCGTTGGTCCCTCTTTTGTATACTGTAACTAATTTAGAGCTCCCGGGAGGCTCTATACTGTTCTCTGTCAACCTTGGATATCCTCTTAAAATGTAAAGGAAAAAATTTATTGTAGTCCAAGAATGTTTCTGTGGACTCCACGCAGGTATAATTGCGTGTAAAATTTTCCCATGGGCGTGGATCATGGGGGATGGGGGGACGCATCCCCCTCACTTTTTTAGAAGGGGGGACATCGTCAAAAAGTCCCCCTCACTTTTTCAAAAGTGATGGAACAGACTGCAATTATGCCTAGGAAAACGAAATTTTTAGAAGAAAAATAACCTAAAACTCGTACACTTTTGTTGCACCAAATCGCATCTGAGGGCATTCAGTTCTAGAAAAGTTTCCCTTAGACCCCTCCCCCATGCCGAAGATCACAAAACTTATTGCCTACCCGTGACGCAAATTCTGGCTACCACCAACTGCTTCTTCCACGCCACAGGACGGCGATTCACAAATGTGAAAAAAGTCCCCCCCCCCGCACACACTTTTGGAGATGGATCCACGCCCATGATTTTTCCTGGGACTTAAGGAGGTTTGAAGACAATATGTTAACCGTCTCTTACTCCCCTTTTTCACCCGAACAAAAGTTAGAATTCACTAAATTGTGGACATTTTCTAAACATACAATCACTTTAGAATGACCCAAAGATACCACCATTTTGCATATAGGCCCCCTAAAATTAACAAAAATTTCTCAAAGGGGAGGGTAAACCCCTTCCTGGGATTGCACTCTCATGTACTAATAAGAAAAGGCTCTCCCGCTGTTGTATATAGCGTATACAAAATCCTACTGCCTAAAAAAGCACGGTTTAGCAGTTATCTGCGGTTCCCCCAATCACCAACTCCAGCCGGCACCATCGGTCATAGATTTCTGAAGGGTATACCCTTCAGAAGTCCATAAAGAAGGTGATATATCATCTCTCCTCCCATATGGATGTAAGGTTGTGAGAGTCCTGTTGGTCCTCCTTTTCAGTGTACAATTAATGCAGAGCTCCCGGGACGCACTATACCGAAAATTTTCGGCGCGCTTCGTGCGCAATTGTTTACAATCACGGAGAGAGGTCCGTTTTTATTGAGTGATGGATTTATTTTTATCACTTTTTACCAAAAATCATTTGAAACCTTTCACGATTTTTGCAAAGTCTTCTCAATATTTCTTGATTTTTGCTTGATCTGTGCACTGTTAGCCTTGAATTGCTCCTTTTACTATCAATAAGGTCCCAAACGTGTTCGCATTACTCATTGGTGGGGTTCTACTATAAGCCAATTATTCGTGTGCATAAACGTGATTTCAGAGTCAGCATTGTAAGGATGTAAAACAACTGATATTCATTTTTTCACCCTCCTCTTCTTATGAGAACTGAAAACTTAGTATCGAACCCACCTTCTACATTAGGAACTCTCCTCCTTAAAAATCTGAACAGTCTGACCAGATCTCACAAAGGGGAGGTCGGGTGTCGTTGTAAGAAGCCACAATCACTTATAGGATTACACTTAATCCCTGGCCAGTGAGGAACTTTTGTCCAGTTGGTTACACAACGTATAAACAGTTGATATTTCCTCCACATTGCGCAGTTAAATCTTTTATATGTAATAATCACAGGAAGTCCAAGACCGAGTTAAATTAGATTAGGTAAAAGGTATACAGTTAAAATGGTTACAAAATAGGATCTGAATCTTTAAGCAGAGGAGTTCCTAATGTAATTGATAAAAACACATACAGGGAATTGACACCGTTAGTCATAGCAATGGTTTTAAATGTAAATTCAAATTTTCAGCGCTCTTCGCGCGCAATTGTCTCATCTGACGTCCTATACCCGAATACCGTAGAACGAAAATAAAACACTCATTATGGCAAAAACCATTTCAAGTTACCTACACCGGGCTCATAATGTTGGCGTGTAAGTTTTAAGATACCTTAGATTCTCCGTAACTTCTGCAGGTATATATAGTAACTTAAAATGAGCCATACACATCAAATTCCATGCAACATGAAAAGGTATAAAATCTCACTGACATAAGAACTGGAGCCGATTTCTGTGCTCTTAAAATGCAATATTGCGAGAGCTTCCGGTGGCTTGTCTGTATTGACGTTCAAAGTTCGGTATATGCCTTGGCCTTACTAATGTTACTAACTTTTAGAGGTATAACCTAGATCAATTTTTCTGTAGCCACCTGTTGACTTCAACATACACAAAGGTATCCAATTAAGAGGAAATTAAACCAATATTTCAGAAGGTGTAGTGAGGAAAACCTATTTTAGTTTTAACTTTACCTTGCTTTCTGTCTGAACATGGCATTAGGTATCGCTGTGAAAGTATGGTGTGTGCTGCTACGCATACAGTACAGAACTACAGTACAGCTAAATTTGGAGCTAGCTAGCAATACATTACGTGAGTTGCACTACTTTCTCAAACTTGTTTACCTCTGACACAAAAATATGAATATTCAGAGCTTATATATTCTGATCATATGCAAAATTTGATTTAGCATCCATAAGATACCCAAAATTATCATCATCTCTTCAATTATTATCCAATCTATTTTCCCCTTCAGATCTACTACAAATTTTTATCAATAAAAGTAAAAGAGTTGAGTTTTCCACTTAATTTGATACAATATATCCATCCATACTGTGTTTTCAAGGTTTTGGGTGTATGAACTTGGTAACTCAAATGGATGGATTCCTTTTACCTTTGCCAAGGAATCCAAAACAATTTTTTTGAGGAGTTGAGCTGTCATAAAAATAAGCCTTGAATCTTCAGACAGTGTCATTTCTTTTCCTTCCCACCTCCACCCAAAACATTAGGGTTCTTCCTTTCAACATGGCAAATCTATACACCACATATGAAAAGAAGTGATCATTTGTTTTTTGAGATGTGTTTAAATGCTAAGTACCATAAAAATGTATATGTACCATGATGGCATAGATTCCTGTTGCCTTTGGCAAGGAATCCAAAACAATTTTTTTTTTGAGGGGGAGCTGTGCTGTCATAAAATAAGCCTTGAATCTTCAGACATAGGGTTATGGGATACATAACTTCAACATTCATTCATGTACATGCATACAACATAAAAGACACAAACTCCACAAAATGGTATCCTTAAAACACTCCCCTTTTACAGTTTTTGTACAATGGCAGGGCACAATATAGGTACACCACTGCAGGCAACTTACCTTTCAAACTGAATATTTTACAGTTGCATTTTTATGCAAAGCACTTACTCAAATGATTCAATTGTTCTCAGTTGATCAAGTAGTGGGTCTGTTGACCTTTGAACCAGGACTATACCATGATGAGAAACACCAATGTAATCCACAATCAGATTCTTACTTCCTGACTGCAATCAAAGAAATTACAGAAAGATTTAAAATGCTATATAAATAATACTGTAACTTGATATACTCTACACAAGTTGTTGAAATAAAAAGCCACAAAGATAGAGCTTTCCATTTCATAAAAAGCGATCAATCAGATACCATACAAATGAATCACTATTTCTCAGCTGAAAAAAGGTCATTCAATAAACACCTTGATTTTTTTTCTGTTGAAAGAGTAAAGCCAATGTAGAAATACATCAGCTTCAAAAAATGCATAAAAAGTACTGTATACCAGCAGTTTAGAGGCACTTACTATATAGTATGTAAGTAATGCTCTAATATTAATGCAACTGAGTTTACAGGTTTGTCATGAATATTTAATTATAAACATAAGGTGTCTGTGCAGCATAGAGCCATATAATGTGTACTCAGCTAAGGATTTAGCAGTAAAATACATTGTTGCTGTTAATTATCTATAGCGTCATTCAAATACTTGGTATACTCCTCTTCATTAATCATCACTTTAGTATCAGGTTTAAACTCTTAATTTTTTGTTTCTTGGGAAAAACTGCATGTGTCTAAAGCTGTCAATAGCTAACCCTTAACCCACCTCACAGAGGAAGAAGAGAAAAGGTTTAGAAAGATACTGAACTGAACAAACTGATTTAAGCAAAATATCAATGAAATATTGTATTTGCATCTTTCCGGAAATTTTAGGTGCATCCTGCTTAAGCAAATATGATGGCTGATCATTTTTTTTTAAGAAGAAATACACATTAATCATGGTGGTGATGGGAAGGAAGGTAGGCACTGAGGGTTGGATTGTTCCAAAGACATAGTTACAAAGTTATAAAAAGTTATAAATAAAAGGCTTGAGAAACCAGCCAATCAACTGTTATATCTCCTTAAGGTTCAGAATTATCAGGATATAGATATGATTAAAGATCCCCCAAAACAGCCCAGAGGTTGTTTCATAGAATAAACAGTTAACTTCTTTGTAAGTTGATTATATTCAAGATGTTGTCATAAGATATGTGTGAGTCTTGACTATTTTTTCTCTTGTTTGTGTATGTATGTGAAAAAGGTGGAAATCTACAATATGACCATTTGCATTTTTGTAACAGAACAGATATAAGCACATTCCACAACCCCCAGGGAACTAAAGTAAGATTTCTTTTCCTAAAACAATATGTAAAAAGTGATGTCTACTGAACATGTATATCTAATTTTAATAATATTTTAATAATATTGAAAGGTTGTTACTATAGGGTAATTTTAATAATATGTTGGAAAAGTCTAAGGATTGCTTCAGCTAGAAGTTGTTAAAGGTTTACTGTTAAGGTGAGGTTCACCTAGTTTTTGACATAGTTATTGCATTTTGCCTTGTTTTATACCATGTTAGCTTTAAATTTTTATCTAACCCTTTGCACCTGTTCACTTCATTATGCAATGGTTTCAAAACACGGAGATTTAACCCCATCATCATTTTCATCTGTTTTATAACATTGTTAACAACTTTCTCCTACAATAGTAGAACAGCAATAAAATGATGCCACAGCTAAGCTTACCATCACAGGGAAAAATCGACAAAAGTAGAAAACAAGCTGCTGAGCGGCTTCTATAATCTTTGATGCATAGTTGATCTTACTAGCAATGTTATCTTCTGTTATTTGTCCTTCCTCTGAATAAGTAAGAAAAACTTGGGTTATATTCATATCAAAGCATCTTAAGTAAATCATTCAATTGGAAATTACCTAACTGATAAAATAAATTCATCATCCCAAGACCAATAACATGAACACAATGAAGAACAGGAATGGAAAGACAAGTTACTTTCAAAAGACAAAGTGCTTCCTATAATCCTTTTCTTTCCTGCATACTTCAAACATTTTCTGTATGAGTATCTACTACTATGCCGAAAGCTTCATAGATACCACCATTTTGGCAAATGTCCCTTTTAAATCATATTTTACCTACTTTAAAATGTAATACTCAAGTATTACATTTTCCATCGGCTAGGGCCCTAAAATGAATAAATAGTTCGGGTTTGTGGACTCAACCCACATCGAGAATTTTTCTGGAGCAGGTTGCACTCACACTTCAGTTTTTTAATTCCAGGTAAATTGTCTGATTAGTTAATTCAGTGTCCTTATCTAATTTCCCTCATACACATCCAAGAAAACTTTCATTCAGGGTTCAAACAACTTTCACATTGTACATACTTTGAACAAATATTGACATCTGCATGGGCATCCTATATATATCATTTCCATAACCTCGAAAACTCCACTGCTGGAAATGTGTATTTATGAATTCTTTATACAAGTATTATTGTGTGTCTTAAAATTGTAAAAAGTTGTGCAGAAACATCCTAAACATCATCCACTAGGGCTTGTGCACCTTTGCTTAGACATACAGAAGAGCAACATAAACGTTTAAATTCCCCAAAGGATCATGCATTTGATTGCATGTTCATACAGTCAAAACTGCCAGAGAGATGTCAACATAACTTACGCAAGAGGGATTTCATCATTCTCTTTTCTGCCCGTGTCATTCTTATGCAGCTGTTGGAGAAAATATCTAAAACAATCTGGCGAAGGATGAGCTCTCTAACAAGTTGGTTCTCAGTCTTCTCTCCAGGAATGAAGACCTGAAAAAATATCACCATTCTGCCATGAATGAATCACCTGAATGAACAACATGAGCTAAACAAGAAAGATCACAAGAGGAACAAAACCTGCAACAATCTTTCATCATAGTAACAAAAATCACTTTCAATCACCCACTCTGTAGCAATTTACCCTTCATTAAACCATGTGGTATGACATAACTTGAGTGTCTGAAAACATAACACCTGGAAAACCAAGACCTGTACAAAAAGACAGGGTCTTAGTTTTCCAGATCTGGAAAAGACCCTATCTTTTTGTACAGGTCTTGGTTTTCCAGATCTGGAAAAGTAAGACCCTGAGTCTTTTTTGACAAAAGCTTGTGAGAGAGGCTTGAAACTATAAGAAGTATCTCTAGAAGTGATGTTCTGATCAGTTATAATGCCTCAATGAACATGCAGGACCCGTCCGATTTGTTTTTGCAATGCATGCAGCATGTACAAATTCCCATATGCATAAATGTACATGGTTGGATGTGCTAGGAGGGAAGTGCATGTCCTGGTCAGAATATTTCTGCATTTTCAATGTTTCTAAGTGCAGTTTGGTGTGATAAATATTTTTATGTGATAAAGTCTATGAAAATGCTCTATTTCAGTGTTTTTTTTTTTTTACGGAGTCTTTATAGTTTTTCAGGTCTTACTTTTATAGGTCTTATGTTTCCAGGTCTTAGTTTTCCAGGTCTTATGTTTCCAGACACCTGACATAATTTAAGGAAAATCAAACTCCTAAATCAGAAATGCTAATAAGAGTAGGGAAAAAGCAAATTTTAGAGAGTTAAAAGGATACAACATAAAAGGTAGATTCCATCTTAATTTGTTGCTGCTGTTACTGCTTCACAAGAATGATTAAACATACTAAATAGTAACTAAATTCACAATATATGCACACACTTGCATTGCCATGGGTATATTCAATTACTTTACACTAGTATGTCTACAGTTTCTATCACTGTATGGGCTCACCTCCTTGCGGACTTTAATTGTCCAGGGCACTCTAAGGTATGCAAAGTGGACCAACTGACGTTGTTTGTACATCCGAGTCTGGATATTTTCAAAGTCTTTCAGCCTCACTACTGCAACACTAGCAGCAGCAATCTAGCATAAGATGAAATGCGAGAGGAAATTATTTTTTTTTGCACACAAGCACCCACAACTGTAATGTAATTCATTATGAATATACTGTAACTTCATTATGAAACAAAACTGACCAACATAAGAAAGAAATGAAAGCAAAAATAAATCATACACACACACACACACAAACCATATATGATCATGAAGTATTGAAATGAAACCACACATATCATATGATCATGAGGTAACCCTCGATGGAGTTTTTTGTAGGGTGTTGACAACTGTCACAAACACTTTATAATCTTAAGTTCAGTTGTTTTACAATGCTATTAAAGCAACCAGACATGTAGGAGAAGCCTATGGCTATAAATTACAACTTCACATCGTGTGGCTAATCAACTGAGCAATTTATATATAATCTGGTTTCCTTTTGAAAAGGCAGTTCAGATGGAAAATGCACAAGGATGAAAAACTCACCTTACTTTGACCTGGCCAGGGACTGAACCCTGAACCTCCCGGTCGCTATTAGCTTCATCAAATGCCACCACCCTATTTCACTTAGCCACAGCACCCACTGAGCTCCAGAAAATTATGAGTGTATAGCACAAGACATTTCAAAAATACAAAACCATGCCCATACAGACATGCGGGCAAAAAACTGGCCATGGGCTACGTCATCTGCCTAATGTTTGCACTTATTCAAGTAGTTTCATACACAAGTTACACAGTAAGCAGGGACAAGTACTATTTTAGGTGTGAAACAGTAGAAAGCAATGCAAGTCTTAGGAACAACCAAAAAGCTTAGTGATAATTTTTGTTCATTTTTTTCTTTTTAACCCATGTTGAATTTCCCTTGAAAAGGTCCAGATTAATATTTAAGATATGATACTACGGAATGATTAACTGGTCAAGGACAGCTTAAAGCTACGACGCCCTTGATCATTCTGGTAAGCCTAAATGCATACAGTGGCAACAATTTTTGTCATATCATTTTTGGTCTTTACTGACATACACTGTCAACTTGCCACTACAAAGTGACATGTTTTGGATCCACTATGTCAATGAAGCCTTACTGGAATGAAAGCACCAACTGACCCAAACAGCTACACAATAAAGAGTCATGCCCTCCAATAAAAGGAAAGTGCTCTTGGCTTCATGAACTCTGCAGCAACATCAATATAGATGCTGGATTGGAGAGGGAAGAAGGTAAGTGAACTATAAAGCTGCTGACAACTTTCTGCCCCTTGAGGTGCCCCAGGCAAAACCAGTGTTTGGTGCAGTGACAAATGCAACATTAAACCAGAATGCCAAAATGCATTGAGGTTTCGATGATATATGTTCTAGGCTAGCCAAGGCCTATTCTTGGTTTTGAGTTTCACCCCCAGAAACCCCAGATGATCTTTGACCCCTAACAAAAGCAGCAGCATTCTAAGTCTCACCAGAACGCATCCGCACACTATGTATAAAATTTATCCAAGCTTCATGTCTCTCAATATTGTGTTAACAAGGTTTTAAGACTTTGAACCTGGTGACCCCAAATGACCTTTGACCTCCACCAAAAACACACAGATCCTTTGTCTTACCATAACGCATCTACATAATAAGTATGAAATTTATCCAAGCTTCCTACCTTGAGATATCTTGTTAACAAGGTTTTCAGGGTTTGACCCCTGGTGACCCCAGATGACCTTTGACCTCCAACAAAAACAAGAGCATTCTTCCCCTACTATAACGCATCAACACACAAAGTATGAAATTTATCCAAGCTTCCTACCTTGAGATATCGTGTTAACAAGGTTTTCAAGGTTTGACCACCGGTGACCCCAGATGACCTTTGACCTCCACCAAAAATCAATAGGGTTCTTCCTCTCACCATACGGCATCTACATACTAAGTATGAAATTTATCCAAGCTTCCTATCTTGGGATATCGTGTTAACAAGGTTTTCAAGGTTTGACCCCCGGTGACCCCAGATGATCTTTGACCTCCACCAAAAACAATAGGGTTCTTCCCCTTACCATAATGCATCTACATACTAAGTATGAAATTTATCCAAGCTTCCTATCTCGAGATATTGTTTTAACAAGGTTTTTGGAGTTTGACCCCGGTGACCCTTGATGACCTTTGACCCCCATTAAAAACAAAAGGATTTTCCTCTCAGTATGGGGCATCTATGTACCAAGTTTGAAAACTGTCAGAGTTTCCCTTCGTGAGATATCGTGTTAAGGAGTAAAATGCCACAAACACACACACATACACACACGCACACTCAATGCCTTACAGGGTCTGGCAAAGGACCTCGTACGGAATGCAAGGGAATTTCTCAGCAGCGAAGCTGCTTGCAAAGGACCGAGTAGACGGAGGTGCTTGAGGGCGGGCTGCGTTCTAAGGCAGACACGTGCAGCCACCCGTGACTTCTCTTCGCAGTAACCAAATTTTCGGGTAGCTATGCTAGTTTTGAGCCGCATGTGGGCTAGGAGAGACGTGCGAGAGCGGAGCTCTCACCGACTGCCGCGATACCTGCTACGGCCACGTTGGTGAGCGCACACATACACCCACATACACACACACGCCATCATGAATGCATAGGTTTTTCTCATCATCGAAACCAAAAACAATGTCAGATGCTGTACACCACTTCACATACCACAAGTTTTGCCTTTTCTTAAGTAGGCTACACAAAAACTGGGATGACTTTTGACAGAGGTTCGGTGAGTCCATATAACATTCTCTGTTTTCAAATCAAGGAGATTTGTAAAGATTCTACTGCTCCATTTTGCATGACCTACTTCTATTGTTTATTCATATACCTGGGGTGAAGCATCATTGGTCTTCTGGAGCTTCTGTTGGGTTTTCTGAACCAGTGCTCCCTTCTGCTTTGGTTTCTTCTGCATACCTTCCTTCCTTGGGGGGAGAGGCGGTGCATCTTGATTCTGCTTCTTACTGAGCACTGGTACAGCAGGAGGAGGAGGAGGAGGAGGGGGTTGGGTAACAGCAGGAACAGGGGGTGGAGGGGGAGGAGGAGTGGTTTCTTCTTTCACTGTTTCAGCTACTGTGTGTAAAGATTTCTGGGCTAAGAGGATTTTCAGAGCCTCAGCATGTTGATCTTGTTTCTTTAATGGTTTCATTGGTTTTGGAGAAATAATGGGTGGTAGTTGGGGTTTCTTTGCTACTTCAGCTGGGGTAGGGGACTTTTTCTTTGGTTTTACCACTGGTGGTTTGTTGGTAACATTTCCCAATTTCCTAGGGGAAGATTCCCTCGTTTTAGTTGGTTTGAGATTGTGTGCCTGATTACTCAGCTCTTCTTTGGTGATCTCAAATCTTCCACTAGGTGCCTTTTTAGCATTCCTAGTTGTCTCACCAATCTCACGACCTGGGATGAATTCCTCTTTCTCCAATTCCTGTTGACGTGGAGGCCAAACAACTCTCCCCACCCTCACTGTCTTAGCTCTGTCCTTACTGTCTTGTGAAATGGTAATCATTTTTCCTTTTTTACTGCGCAAAACTAAAGGTGCTGGCTTATTTTCTGGGGGAGGAGGAGGGGGTGGGGGAGGTGGAGGGTATGGAGCATCTGGTTGCTGCTGAAGCATTATCTCTAGAGCAGCTGCTGAGACTCCATTCTGTAACTCATCTGTAGGGGATAGCAAGAATGCAGGGGTATTCCTTCTGTTTTTCAAAGCAGATGGTCTAGGGAGTGTAGGCGGTGGTTCCTGTCTTTCATTGTCTGGAATGATTTCTACTCTTTCTTCAAATTTGATTGACTTTCTCTTAAAACTGTCTGACATTCTTCTATCCCCTGTTGCATTTGATGGAGGAGACCCTGGCATTTGTGTCTGCTTTTTCAAGTCTTCAATCTCCCGTCTCATGGTTCGAATGATTTCAGCTTGATCATTGTCATTCTGTTTCTCACTTGATGTGTCTGGTGGCCATTTGCGGGGAGATCTCCTTTGAGGTGTTGATGAAGGAGAAGGTGCAGTTTTGTATTGGCTTTTGAGTTCATCAAGTTGTCTCTGCAATTCCTGCACTTTCTGACTGTCTGAACTCTCTGTTGGTTTAGCATTCACTTGCAAGGATGCAAGCTGTTGTTGGAGATTTTGTATCATTTGCTGAGCTTGCATAGATTGCATTTGAAGCTGTTGAGCCTGATAAAGGGGACAATACAAACATCTATTTAGCTAAAGAAAGCTTACTTAAGTTGAATTTACAAAGGCATACATTTTGAAGGTCAAAACAGTTACACACATCACCTATATTGAAGTTTTCAAATGTAATTTACAAAAGTACTAGCCTTTCTCATAAATCTGTAAAGTACTTACCTAAGTGAAACTATTAAACTTAAATTCTGCATAAATAAGAAACATTTCACTTTTAGAACACTTTTTCAATAGAATTGTGTCACAACAAATATGAAATAGCAACTTGAAGTAACCTTTTCATGTTTATACAGAGTTAATATGATCTACAATGCAATTGGAAAGTGTTGCTGTTGGCACCTGTACCTACCATAATAGCCTGTTGTACATCTGGTCCCTGAACTTGCATAGGTTGTTGCTGTGGCATAAATGGTACAACGCCTGCAAATACAAACCATCACACAAACTTACAACTTGCAAGTTTCATTAGGTTGACAAAGGTCATTATAGTCTACTGGTAACCTTAGTCTACTTGACAGGCTAAAATAGGTTAAAGTTAAAGAGATGATTAGTCAAACAATCTATTTATATTGGAGTAGTAGGCATTACTGATGCCAACACTGCAAACGTGCGATGAACAACTGCAAAGTAAAATTATTAAAGCCTTAGTGATTCTTTGTCACTGGGAAATTATTTTTGTACTGTGGTTTCAAACTGACAATATTTTATTGTTACATTGCTGCATTTACACCTAATGAGCTTGATGGTGGTGCTTGTCATCCACAACCTGCGCATCCACTGAATCTGACCTTTTGACCTTTGGTACAAACTCCCTTTGGTATGTAAACTAGAGCACCAACAAGGTGCAGAAGCTCATGCCAGATAAGATTTAAGAAGTCTGTCTCCACAGTCTCTCCACAAAAAAAAAAAGATGATCTTAGAAGTGCAGCCCTTTATCCCATCATATGCATAAAAAATTATAGTGCAATACCACCCTGTATCTGCACCAACTCAGTTGGCATAGAATGCAAAAATGCTGTACGTCTGACCTATTGGAGTTACCAACTTCAATACTCCACTGGAACTTTACATAAACACTTCATGCTCTCACACAGGCTCCCTGCGCAAGGTTTTAGTAGAGGCAGAACTGAAATACCAACCAATTGAACACATTTTCCAAGCTTGACCTCTGATGACCTCAAATGATCTTTGCCCACCACTGAAATTATGGTGATCATGTAATTAGTATAAGGTAACCTTGTAACAGGTGTCAAATATGTAGGGTTACCATCCGTCCCAATTTATTGGATTGCTCCATTTTTGAAAGAAAAAAGTGAGCAGCCTGGCCAGTAAGACATATCGTCCCGATTTTCTCGAAAACGGATATAGCTGTTATATTCTGTATCATGTTTTTGAATGTGCAGTAAAAATCCTCATGATTAATCACTTGTTTTAGCACCGAAGATTAGGCTATAGCCTGAACTTCCATCTGCACTGTAGCAGTGTAGCTCTACCTATGTACCGAATGAACCTGCTAACTGTGCTGTCTGTTTTGATAGTATGCCTATACGTATGTCATCGCGAATTAAGTAGTATTGTGCCAATAAATTACACTGCCTAAGTACGTACACTGTAGCACCTGTATTCCAGACTACGAAAATCATAATAGTTGCAAGTACAGAACATAGCGTCAAACCAAAACTGAACTCTTAACTGTGTATCACCACTGCTGTTGTATTGTTCATTTTTAGATATTTTTATGATCATGCAGTTCTGCCACCAAGTATTAATTGTATGACCAGTCCACAGACTGTGGTCTGTGGAGTAAATATGGTGCAAACCAACATAGCATAATTACATTTCTTAAATTGCGCCCACAAATAAGGCAAACAAAACTAGTAAAATCAGCTTTAAATATTGCAACATTTGACTTCTCGGTAGGTTCCAAAATCTAAATCCTAGCAAAGGGGAGGGGGAAGCCCCCTCCACTTAGACCATGCCCCCAGATTAGTCTTCAAAAGTTATGTCCCACTTCCAGTCAGCTTAGACAAATATGGTAACCCTACAAATATGTATGCTGCTTTACATACATACTCTAACACCTGCAAACAATGACAGATCGATCAATTCCACTAAATACATGAGCCTAATTTGAAGTTATCTCCCGACTGTTAATGGGTTTCAATATATAAATATTCATATTGCAGACAAAGCTTTAACTGTAAAGTTGTTCTACGACCTTCTCACTTTTACACAGTAAGTCAAGGGGAATTCTTCACTCAGTTTTAAGCTAGAGAAATTGCACACTAAAACCCCATTGACTTAGTGAAATGCCGCAAAATGATTCCTGCGTGTTGTGATTATATATACGAATAGTTAACAGCATGCAGTTTTTGCACAGATCAAAGACTTCTTGTGAAAGTTCCCAGATGCTGGTATTACGAGTGCAGCCAATATAGGTGCAGGAGGGTAATACATGAATGCCAGGTGGGCAAAGTATGGAGTAGCCACATGCCATGAATGAGATTAACATGTTTCTCATCTTGAGCAATCATGTTTACAAGTTTTTCAAAACTTGACCTTCGGTTACCTCAAATTACCTTTGACGTATGCCAAAAATGGGAGAGATCTTTCTCTCAATTTGTCAAATCTACACACCGTATATGAAAAGCAACCTCTGTGCCTATCTTGAGATGTTTTCAAGCAGTGTCAAACATGCACACACACATATATGCACACAACATCATCTTGGCACAGATTCCCTCTGAATTTGGCAAGGTATCAATTAAGCAGTAGAAAAATCAATTTGGGACCCCCTATACCTTTCTGCCCAACTGCCTGTGGGTGACTTTCAGATGATAGATGTACAGATTGGGATCGCAGGCATAAGACATGGAGATGCTGGGGGGTGCAGTGCCCGCTCTGCATTTGGGCAGGGAATTTGCTATTTTGGGCAAAATATATGCTACTTGAAGGCAAATGCACACTTAAATTTCAGACAAAAGTGATGCAGCCCCCCCCCCCCCATCGACCCTGCTGGAAGTTGTTCCATACCCTTGTGATTGGAACTGTGTAAACTATGTGATTGTATTGAATGTCTTTTTGAAAACATAATGTCTAGTCTAAATAATCAAAGGACCTGTTTTTTATGAACGTTTATTATTTTTGGCCTCAAATGAAAAAAATGGTGATGATGAGTAGCTGCCATAGGGTGAAGATTCCAAGCAATGAGACGGTTCATCATTAATAACTGCTAGAGAAAATTTTGATGAGGATGATCCATCACCAGAAACACTCTGTTCAATTTCAGGTTCTATATATCATAGGATTATGAGAAATGGAGGAGGTTTGGGAGACATGCATTCACTACCTGCTGCAGACTGTTTTGCCAACACCATATTTTTGCTACAATTTTCTCAAACAACTTGCGCACTGCCCTCAGATATCTCCAAGAAAGCAAAATTTCTGAAGGGAATTATTACTTTACACCCATAAGGGCCCTATGGAATTCTCTTACCCACAGAAATGGTGATTGCTTTCTGATGCCCATTAATGCCTTCGGCATTATAGTGCCTCAAAGCATTAGCACACTCACTTTTAAGTTTGGACACCAACAACTGACATTTCTGCCTCAGAGTCTGTGTAGTCAGGACTTGGGTGTGTGTGTGTGAACTTTTGATCAGGTATCACAGTATTTATTTAATTTATGATTTCAGTGCTTCATCCTTCAGATGGTATTATGCAATTCACCTCTTAACAAATCAAGTTTCAATGCTTTGAATGTTGTACCTGAGTTAGCCAAAATGGATTATCATAAACTGCTCCTTAATAAAGGTCTAAAAACTTTTGATCACTTTTCATACTAACTTTAAGATAAAACTGATATTTGCATGTGATGAATCTACTTACAATTATAGATAGAAGACCTACCTGCTACTTGTTGGGGTACCTGCATATACCCTGCTGCAGGTTGTGGGTAAATCATGGGTGCAGGCTGGAAGGCCATCCCAGCTACAACATAGAGATATATAAGGTCCTGTTTGAATACTTTCAGTTGAGCATGAATAGTTAAAAGAAACCTTCTTATTGTGTACTATAACTGGCATAAATCAATTGGTTTAATACTTTAATTATTATTACATACAAAACAATGGATCAAAGATCCATCAGCAGATCAAAGATGAGAAATTGGTTGCCAAAAGCAACACGCACTTGCTTTATAAATCAAAACTTCTGATATCATACCCACAATTTCCTTGACTATTTCTGATACATAGGTTCTAGTGTCATCATTACTTTTATCAAAAGGATGTCTCAAAATGGAATCATCAGTGTCAAATGAAAAGATAGTGACCAAGTAACTCACTTGTGTACACAGGCTGGGGTACAGGATTGAAGTAGCTTGCAGCAGGCACTGCAAAGGGAAATAAACATACATGCATACCATGAAGAGCAGTACTTACCATGAGTAAATTTTAACTTGTGCAACACTCTCTGCAAACCGACCTCTTGATGGTTCTCATGCAGTGTACAAATGTAAGTAAACTGTGAGAAATGATACTTGTTCATTCTTCAACTAGCAATATAACACACATTTCATGATTTCTGCCATTTGTCCTAGCAAGTAAAAAATTAATTACACATTAAGTCATGTTCAAACTACATTGTATGCTTGTTGCATCACCACAGATGCATGAATGGGTGTTGTTCATCATTTGTCTGCACTGTTCACTACAATACCTTGTTGACTGATAGTTGGTCCTGGGGGTGCAGGAGTGTCTCCCCCTCCTCGTAATGCTTGGTCCATATTAGTAACGCTGTCCAGGTCATTCCCATCATCCATTGCAAAAATAGGATCAAAGAGACCCTCGACAAACTCTGCATCGCTTTCCGAAGTGCCATGAACAATTCCATTATTCTGTGCTTCAAAGGATGGGGGTCTAGCAATCTGGTTAGTTTGAGAGGCCATAAATGAAGGTGGACGTGACTTCTTGACCTTTGCATAGATGGGCTCACCCTCTGCATTCCTCTTCTTGATACGTTCAGCTTGCTACAAGTATGGAAATATGATACCATAAATGTCAGTATATTATTACTTGAACACTGGTTATTGAGATACCAGCTGTAAGCATTCATGGTGAATGGTAAACCTTTCTCTAAATGGATGTCACCTGAAGAAAATACCTGGTGGCTGCAAAACCATTCTACCTTTCATGTTTACCAATGTATGCATCAAACTAAATGCACAAATATGAAACTTCAAACAGAGAGCTCTTTATTGTTAATATTCATATTAAATTACACTTAACACTGTAGATACACAGCTAAATTTAAGTACAATGCCACAATACACTCAGTACCACAAAGTAACAAGTATAAGGCTCAGTGGGATCTGTCAAGCCAATACTCACATATTTCTCTATTTCATAATCAGGTTTTGGGTAGTTAGCTGGGTAAAAAACTGCCCCAGTATTTACAAACTCATTGGAAGTTCCCAGATTATGTCCACCCCTTGGTTCGAGGGTTGGCTTGCTGAAAAGCTCATTTAATCCATTGTCAGCACTGTCAGGAAAAAGCAAAACACTGAGATGAAGCAATAAAGGGAGAGAGGAATGGTTCTTGGTAATGGCTAGAGTTCAATGAACATAAGAGGAACATTACCAGTCCAACATGACAATGTAGTTACAACAACAAAAATGTGGCTATGGATGTCTAAAATAGACAATAAAGACAGACCATTGGCAATGTACATGGCACCAATGCCATCTCTACATCTGGTGTCCAGCACATATTCATAGTTGTCACAGCTAGATCTTGATTCCCTAATTGCATCTAACGCTAGAACCACAAAGAGTTGACCTGTTGCATTAGGCTGCAGAGTACTAAAATAATGCCAGCCTCCAGCATTATTACACTTCATTTAATGCTCAAAAATGTAATCTCAGAGAACCAAGTTTGCAAAAATTAAAACCATCATCCACTTACCTTCCACTTCTCTTGGCTGGACCTCTCCTTGATTTGATCTCACTAACATTTTCTGAAGATACTATGAAAAAGGAGTTCATGGTGTCCATTTCTGGGGGTAGCTCTACTTCACTGATGAGATCTAATAAATAGTCACTTCCAGAAAGCTCACACCTGACCCCTCCATCAAACATACTGACTGACCAACCATTGTTGTCTTCTGTAACACCACTGGTGATGAGAGTCAAGAATTAAAGTAATATCAGCACTGAATGTAAACAGAATCACAAAGTACCCCATGTAAGACAAAAAATAAATTCAACGATACCCTGTGTTGTCTACACTATTTAACCCTTTCAGTGCTGCAGGCAGATATACCCCTCCCCCCCCCCCTCCCCCCGACTGCTTGTTCACAGTGTTAGTTATTTTGCCCTGGTGCTTTTCATTTCTGCACTGTATAAATTAGTGTAAGGGATGTAAATCTGCGAAATTTCATACGCACGTGCTGTACAGCAGTTACCTTAACACTTTCAGAGAAATATGTAATACAAAAAGGCTCGGTGATGTACTGAAAAGGATACACCAGCTGAAATACTATCCTGTGTAAACAGGATAGTTATGATTTTTGTCACAAACAAAGACAAGTATCTGTACAGAATGATGTCACTGCTGTGAAAATACCTATTGGCCTGGAAAATGATGGTAAGGCTTATACTGGACAGGGCCTAAGTAGGCCTCCATGTCCATGTTGGCATAGCACTAATAGCATAGCTGTTGCTCAATAAATATTAGTCTTACTTAGCATTAGGGAGAAAATTTAGTTCCCAACACTTTTTATGTTTGAAGGTACAGTAGTCTGTATACAAAAGGGTAGTTATCAAATTGAGCACTTTCAAGGGTTTTTAAATTATGTATCATTACAAAGAAAATTAAGCAACCAACACTTTTAATGTTTGGAGGTAGTCAGTATAAGCAAGGGTTGCTGACCTAGTGGGTATGTAAATAAAAAATTAAAAAGTGAAGAAATGAACTAATTTGCAAAAATTTGCATACCCTATCTTTGCAATGAAGTTGTAGAATACAGCCTACTTACTGTAACAAAACGTATACTATGTGAAGTAGCAACTCATTTACTTCAACTTTTCTGTTCATCACTTGTCAAGAGGAAACAGTTTTCTTGCTGAATATTAGTTTTGAAAGCCCAAGACACAATTGTAAATTTTTCTGTAAATTAATTCCAGCATAAAGAGAAGTTATATAAATGCAGTGCTGAAATAATTAACTATCCCCTTCCTAATTTTTCTTGGATGAGAGTGAGAGAGAGACAGAGAAGCGAAGGGGAGAGAAAAGGGAGGAATTGAAGAGGATGATCCACATTGGATAGGTAAATTATAAACTTAAGTACTGTGTCTCTTTTTTTAAAATTTTGTCCTTATTTTATTACTACCATAGGCATACGGGGGTCAATATTTCAGGGGAGCAGGGATAACTTTTGCTCAAATTTAGAATTTTAAACCAAGTTGCCTGAATTTTGGCGGATGTACTAATTTGCAGACTGCAGACTCGGATTTTGCAGAATGGATGTTACAAGATGCAGAATGTAGTACTAGATAAAATAATGAAAATTCCATCAAGTTATTCTTCTGAGTAAAATACCTAAATAAAAATTGATCAGAATCTTAAAATAAACACAAAGTTAATGGGCGAGTGTCTTTTCTTCTCCAGACTTAAGCTATTTTCGAATTAAACCAGATTTTTCTCAAAGGTGCCTTCCTCATAAAATGCATTTTGCATTTATGAACGAGCAAAGCCTTCGCTCAGTTTGCGTAAAACCCTCACTAATTAACCATATACAGTAAGCCTGAGCCTGTCTTGGCCGCCAGATGCACTGCGAACGAGGTGTTTAAATCCAAATTCAGCAACTTGCGCCACGTTGTGCACGTTACTCTTGTATTTATCTATCACTGCTGGACATACTCGATCCCATTGCACTTCATGATTGATTTGCCCTGGCCAGCTGAACATGTGTTTCGCACAATGAAGCATAAAGTTAACCAGATGCCATACACCTGGTACTATCTCGGAAAATTCGACTTAATAAATTTACAAATATTAAAATATCAGAAACATGTACTTGTGTTGGAATGTTTAAGCAAGGGACTTCTGTGATTGATAATTAAAATCAAAACCAGACTGTACAGGACAAAACATTGCAATCGAATTCTCGAAGCTTCGATGAGTCAAATTTTGAGTCAAATTTTGAGACTAGAAAGTCTGGGTTGTCGAAAGTCTTGCACTTCAGGTATGTGTGCCCAACGTAAACGACGCATGCATCGCTAAGTCAAATCGAGACAAATTGTTCCTTCTTAGTTGAACCTTGGTTGGTCATAATCCTTGATTTTCGAATCTCAAGGTTTTTCGTATTCTCATTGTCACCCCTCAACATAAATTGAAGGATTTTGATGCTCAAAATCACTTCTCGAAAAGTATGTGTGGGAATCTATAAGAATAAATTACGATATCAAAACAATGCATAGAGACTGTCTAAACTATGAAAAAAATATTCGATTTGCAGCTCAGAGCATGCGGGGCATTTTCAAATTGACCTAATCAAGTGTGGGAATTTCAAATTAAGACCAATCATGAAGAAGCAATTCTCTTTCACGTCCGAATGTATGCGAAATTTTTTTCTGCACTTTAGAAGAGGTATGACCATCAATCAGTAGCACTGAGTTGCAAAGGCGTGTCGTAGTAGCGCCAATTCCTGCAGGCTGCAGGCGGGAGGAGCCGGCCGGGGAGGTGGCAGAAAGCTTGGTTGATTTAGCTCCGAGGTATTTTTATGCGGGTGATTTTCGTCTGGAAATTTGAAGCGCACTAGGCTATAGCACTTCATTTTGAGAGAATAAATCGGCATGCTGAGTGTATAAAATAGCCAAAAAATATGACTCTGAGTTTTGGACGGAAAATTGGGGACCTTACTCCCACTGTCAATGTAAAATGAATGAATTCACGGCAGTATGTGTAAGTAGGCCAGGATACTATGCAGTTGCGCCCGGTCAGATTAGGGTATTTACGGTGGCTCTACAGGCAGAAATGAAGGATCAGCGTACCTGCTTCTTTGTTGCTAAAATGTTGTTCATACCGTGCCCGAGACTTTGTACTAGCTACTGTATTTGACTCTAATGGCTCTAATGGGCAGAGTGGGAGCGTCGCAATTTACGTATACTAATCAAATGTTTTTGCTTATTCAAAAATGCGAAATGCGTTTCACTGTGTTTAAGTTTCTTTTTAAGATTCTGATCACTTTTATACCGTATCTAATTCAGAAGGGTTCCTCGACGGAATTTTAGTAATTTTTATCTATTACGACGTTCTGCATTTTGTAACATCTATTCTGCAAAATCCGAGTCTGCAGTCTGCAGTCTGCAAAATAGTACATCCGGAATTTTGGCCCCCAAAAAGGGCATACTTTATTTTCTTGGCTGTCTCACTTGCCCGAATGCTCAAAATCACTTCTCGAAAAGTACGTGTGGGAATCTATAAGAATAAATTACGATATCAAAACAATGCATAGAGACTGTCTAAACTATGAAAAAAATATTCGATTTGCAGCTCAGAGCATGCGGGGCATTTTCAAATTGACCTAATCAAGTGTGGGAATTTCAAATTAAGACCAATCATGAAGAAGCAATTCTCTTTCACGTCCGAATGTATGCGAAATTTTTTTCTGCACTTTAGAAGAGGTATGACCAGCAATCAGTAGCACTGAGTTGCAAAGGCGTGTCGTAGTAGCGCCAATTCCTGCAGGCTGCAGGCGGGAGGAGCCGGCCGGGGAGGTGGCAGAAAGCTTGGTTGATTTAGCTCCGAGGTATTTTTATGCGGGTGATTTTCGTCTGGAAATTTGAAGCGCACTAGGCTATAGCACTTCATTTTGAGAGAATAAATCGGCATGCTGAGTGTATAAAATAGCCAAAAAATATGACTCTGAGTTTTGGACGGAAAATTGGGGACCTTACTCCCACTGTCAATGTAAAATGAATGAATTCACGGCAGTATGTGTAAGTAGGCCAGGATACTATGCAGTTGCGCCCGGTCAGATTAGGGTATTTACGGTGGCTCTACAGGCAGAAATGAAGGATCAGCGTACCTGCTTCTTTGTTGCTAAAATGTTGTTCATATCGAGCCCGAGACTTTGTACTAGCTACTGTATTTGACTCTAATGGCTCTAATGGGCAGAGTGGGAGCGTCGCAATTTACGTATACTAATCAAATGTTTTTGCTTATTCAAAAATGCGAAATGCGTTTCACTGTGTTTAAGTTTCTTTTTAAGATTCTGATCACTTTTATACCGTATCTAATTCAGAAGGGTTCCTCGACGGAATTTTAGTAATTTTTATCTATTACGACGTTCTGCATTTTGTAACATCTATTCTGCAAAATCCGAGTCTGCAGTCTGCAGTCTGCAAAATAGTACATCCGGAATTTTGGCCCCCAAAAAGGGCATACTTTATTTTCTTGGCTGTCTCACTTGCCCGAATGGATCCACTATTTTTGCCTGAACTGGGAGGGCATATGCCCCCTCTGCCCCCCTCCCTGCCCTGTATGCTTATGATTACTACAGGAACTTTTTCTTTGGCCCAGTGTATCTTTTACATACTGTAGTATGAAAATTAGAAGTCGTCTGCAGACTGAATGCCGGAGTAAACTGTTTGTGAAAAACCAGTACATGAAATGAAAACTATAGCTAACAAAACACTTACTATACTTACTATATAAAGCAGACTACCCTCTATACATCACACTTTATTGAAAAATATAAAAGTCTGTCAAAAAAGGTACCTGTAAGATGACAATGCAGCATACATTACTGATAACCAACCATTCTTTGTTGCAATAAAACAAATAAGATGCATTACTTGATACATACCGCTGTTGAAGAAGGACCCTGGCAAAGTCATTTCCAGTCATCCAGGAATCTACCTCATGACTAATTTTGTGGTTGTCATTAAATGTTGCAGTCATTACCATACCACCCTCTTGCTCATGGGATTTCCATTCCAATATGCTTGGTGGGTATGTACGGGAAAACTCAAACTCCTGGGCATAAGGGTCAATGGTTAACAACTTGAGTTGGCAGTAAGCTTTGTATGGGCCCAAGGCATGGTCTGACACATACCTGTAAGCAACACAGCATAAAATACAATACTTGTCTTGACTTTTCTTCAAACTAATATTACAGTTAGTTTGCATAATACCTTGTAACATGCTATGGAATTTTAAGATATGAATGGACAAACTACATATTATATAACCAAATCTTGTGACACATTTCTCTCCTTTTGTTTGCTAAAGGCAGACTCAATTAAGTCATTCAAATATTTACTTGCAACATTGCCCAAAAGAAACTATTTATAACTCATTTAACCCACTTAAAAATTTTTGCTTATCCTGGTCCTCCAATGTTTCATGAGGCTGATTGCCAATTTGCAAAGTGGAGTTTAGTTCTGTTATTTGGTAGAAGTAGGAAGAACTAGAGTAACTTTAGTGAGACCTTTATAAATATGAGGAGAAGAACGAATGTGCCTAATAGCAAGACATAACAACTTACTCTTGGGTTTAACAATAACATCAGGGAAGACCACCATTAAAGTCAGCACTGCCATCATATACATATCCAAGACATTCAAGTCCTATATTTAAGTTTCCTAAAAGTTAGGATATCTTACTTGAGCAAGTAATTCCTGAGGTTGTTTGATGGGGGGCAGACAGCTAAGAGGTTACACAGTAGCAGCCAAGTCCTCTTATGGACAGCCTCTGAAGGGTTGTTCCAAGTCTGACTACAAAGCTGACAGTAGACCTCATCCCGCAATGTTCTGTTTGCCAAACACTGTAAAAAATTGTCCAAACTCATGAAATGACAAAGAAAGCTGTCACTGTCAGCTAGAACTCCAGTGCCACTATTACATACTTTCTACAAATACTTTCACAAATGTAACCAGAAAGCCAAAATGCTAAGTGATTCATTGCCAAAGGGAAATAAAAGGTATTAATTTTTGCATCATGGGCTATTCTATTTACTAGCAATTTCAAAGGTTTTTGCTGTTTCACATCTGCAGATGTCATGAAACCTTTGACCTCTATCAAGGAGAACAGGGTTCATCTTCTGACTATAACACATCCACAAGCCAAGAATGAAAAGTATACATGCTTCCTACATTGGGATACTGTGTTTAAAAAGGATTCGGTTTTTTACCTCTGGTGACCTAACATGACCTCTAACCTCCACCAAAACCTATAGTATTCTTCCTCTTAATATGATAAATTTATATACCAACTATGAAAAGTATCCATCATTCCTAACTTGAGATATCATTTTTACAAGGGTTTCAGTTTTTGTCCTCTGATAACCTCACATGATCTTGACATCCACCAAAAACAATAGGTCATCTTTTGACTATAAAGCATCCACATGCCAGGTATGAAGAGTATCCATGCTTTCTACATTGAGATATCCTGTTTACAGGGTTTTTGATTTTTTAACTCTGGTGACCTAACATGACCAGCAGGGGTCTTCCTCTCAATATGACACATCCATATATCTAGTCTGGAAAGTATCCATCATTCATATCTTGACATATCATGTTTACTAGCAAGTCCCAAGATTTTTGAAGTTTTACCTTCAGTGACCTCAGATAACATTTGACTTCTACCAAAAACAACAGGGTTCATTTCCTGACTATAATGCATCCACATGCCAAGTATGAAAAGTATCCTTGCTTCCTACCTTGAGATATCCTGTTTACAAGGTCTTTGTTTTTTGACCTCTGGTGACCTTACATGACCTCTGACCTCCACAAAAACAACAGGGTCCTTTCTCTTTAAATGATAAAGCCATATATCAAGTATGAAAAGTATCCATCATTCCTATCTTGAGATATCATATTTACAAGCAGTTCACAAGGTTTTTGAAATTGTACCTTCCATGACCTCAGATAACCTTTGACCTCTACCAAGAATAATTGGGGTTATCTTCTGACTATGACGCATCCACATGCCAAGTATGGAAAGTATCTGTGTTCTTTAGCTTGAGATATTGTGTTTATAAGGTTTTTGTTTTTTGACCTCTGTTGACCTGACATGACCTCTGACTGCCACCAAAAAACAGGTGTCTTATTCCCTTTATAACATATCCATACACTACATATGAAAAGTATTCGTCATTCCTAACTTGAGATATTGTACTTACAAGTCAAGCCACACAGACATATATACATCCATACATGCATACACATGCACACACATACACACGCTATTGTGACTGCATTGATTCCTTTTGCCTTTGGCAAGGAATCAAAAAGGCATACTAAAAACAACTTATAAACATCTCCAAAAATCTGAAAGTCTCACATACCCACTGGGCAATCTGGCTGCCAATGATAAATTACGTGTCAAGATAATTGCACAGAACAAACTGCAATTGAAAGTGGGTAACTAGAGTAACACTAGGGGTAACTGAGATAACACCTCTGATGCAGATAAACCTCTGCTGCCTAGTGGGCACTCTGCTTACCTAGCATTTTTTACTTCTATTTCACTGAAGAGCTCTACAAGTAACAAAAACATTTTGTCACACAATTTACCCTTAAAAGGACATTTCAATCTTTCTAAATAGCTGTAAAATGCCATAGAACAAAAGTAATATTCTACTAGGTCTTTTGGCTTGAACTGTGTTTTTCAAGCTCCTCAGTTATGATGTCTGGGAAGATAAATAGGAAAACACATGATACTTCTCCCCAGTCTGTTTCTGTACAGAGGCGGTGGTAACTATACATCCAATACATCTCTCAAATTAGGAAGAGATCATAAAAAATATTTATAAGCATCTATTTTAAGGCTTTGTTGTTCATAAAATATAACGATATTATAATTTCACCACATCTAAATTGATATTTAAGGAGTTATAATTGAAAAATGTGCTAGGTTAGAGTTAAGGTATGAATATCTGTGTAATGATTTTGGCATTGGACCACTGTACAGAAATTTTCCCAAAGAAAGGGTGAGGGTAACTATGTCATGCGAGACTGACCCACGGTTAGGAAGTAAAGATGATACTGTTTGTCTTAAAATACGAACATTTGTTTTCAGCACTGCAATTTTGTTAGTGCTCAAAGCAGTGTTATCCAACACATGTCAAATTCTGCCATCTTTGGCAAGATTCAGAGGACAAAAGTTCCAAAGTCATAAATTTATACCTGGCAACATACACTAAGGTAGCTTTCTAAAAGACACAGTGGTACATACATACTGTAGATCCCCTAAACCAGGGATTATTGCAGCAGTTTGACAAAGGAAGATGTACAGTTGGTCAAAGTTACATTGAGTTTCATTACAAGTCTGTATCCTGGCAGTGTTTATCAATTCATCTCAATTTCTTTGAAAATCTTATGTGTGTAATTCATATTACTTGTTTCTTTTTGTTTGGGTAACTTTATGTAGACCATGTATGTTACGGTCAGTCTGGTTGTTTTGTGACAGGGTGGTATTCCTTCACTGTCTGATCTGATGTGCAGTTGAGCTCCAGCTGGATGCACGTTTAAAACATAGCTGAAAGTACAATACCGATGGCTGAATAAGGTCTTGTTCATATAGCTGCAACAACATGGGGAAGTACTGGGTCTTCCTGTTAAACCATCACTGATTGAAAGGGTTTAGTATCTGACAGTGGTGGGTCCACGTTGCCCTATCCAAAACACAATGCCCTCCAAAATTTAGTAATGAGCTGCTTACTGTAGCGATACATTGTCCTGTAATTAATTGGTTCTCTGGTTGAATTATTTAAAGGAACTAGAAGAATATATTGCAATGCTTTTATCTTCTGGAACTAGCTTGTCATAAATGGAGGGGTAGAATGGTTGATTGAAGTAGTACAATGTTTTGTATCTGGCATTTATAAAGGGATTCATCTTAATTGCATATTACTAGTATATTAATACATTTGAAAATTACTTTGGGACATTTTCTTGATTTGAGGGGTATTAACACAGGATATTCTCCTGAGACTACAGGCTCCTACTACTGCTTCTACAGTAGTCTACCCCACTCTTAAACCAGCATACCAAGGAGCTATTACATATGCACCCACTGGATGTTGGAAACATGATGGTGACCATGCTAAATATGAGCTAATTCCATAGAATAATTTCAAGAGTTTCATACTCATATAAAATTCCTTCTTTCTTGCACAAGAGCCAGTTGCTCCATTGCACAGCAAACTCTGCATAACAGCATTTTGCACAAAATTAAAATGAAAATTCTTTGACATAGGTTTACTCTGACATGTTTGTTAACAACAGGAGACTAATTCAATATTTGCAACAGTCTTTGACTAAGCAGTGTAGTCTTAATTAACAGTCTTTCAAGTTAACCTTAGTGAAAAAGTAGAATAAATGTAAGACCAAAATTCTCAGTAAAATAGGAGAAAAGTAGGATATGAGAATTAAAAGTAGGAAAAGTATGGGGCTTAAAGTAGGATTTTTGTAGGTTTTCAGGAGCAGAGTTGTTTAATCAGTAAATATCAATGTTGATATCATTGCATGACTCCTATAGACAGGTACTTACAGCTCACAGCTTGAACCTACGACAGCTACTCACTACTACTGCACCTAAGCCTTTGTATTGTGTTATTTGTACATTATTAATTACTACTGTATTATCTTGAATTGTTCAATTTGCTGAGTCCAACTACCAGCCACACAGCCCGCCTCAGTCCAACCAAGAAGAGCTGAGGTGAGAAAGTTTGGAATTTTCAGCTGCCTGGATGGCAAATATTCAACTCCAAAATACAATTTCCAAATACACTGTTTTCTATCAGAAATACATAATTGCAGTAATCTGTTAATAGTACTGAAGACTACAAATTTCTAAGACATTGCATTTTGTGATATAAAGCAACTTGTAGAGTGTTCGTGCTGAATTATTAACTCAAATCTTGATTATGTAAAATTTGGTGGGATTTTGGTGTGACCTTATGGAAGACATCACAGCTAGATAGGTCAGATCAATACAGCAAATTCAAAGAGGCACTAACTGCTGAATGTTCATAATAACTTCTTAACTTTGTTTATGTTTCTTCAAAATATGTGCTAGAAAAAGATAATACTACATTTATGAAGCAATTTTATTTTAGTATTACCAGAATGCAAAAATGCATTGAGGTTTCGATGATACATGTTCTATTCCAAATAATGCCATGATGTCCCATATCTTTCAGTCACTGGTCAAATGCTATCTTAACATGTTGGAAAAATAATTTTAGGTTCATATTTGATCTTGGGAATTCTTGGGAAAATTTGCATTTTGACTTCTGGTGAACCCATGAGACGATCTTGGGAATTCTTAAAATTTTGCTTTTTGACCCCTGTGACCCCAGATGACCTTTGACCTCCACCAAAAAATGAAAGCATTCATATTTTCACTACAACGCATCCACATACTGAGTATGAAATCTATCCAAGCTTCCTACCTGGCGATATCATGTTAACAAGGTTTGCAGTGTTTGACCCCAGTGACCTCAGATGACCTCTGACCTCCACCAAAAAGTGATAGGTTCATCTTCTTACCAAAACGCATCCACATACCACATATGAAATCTATCCAAGCTTCCTATCTTGAGATATCATGTTAACAAGGTTTTCAGGGTTTGACCCCCAGTGACCCCAGATGACCTTTGACCTCGACCAAAAACAATAGGGTTCTTCCTCGTACCATAACACTTCTACACACTAAGTATGAAATTCATCCAAGCTTCCTACCTTAAGATATGTGCTAGAAAAAGATAATACTACATTTATGATGCAATTTTATTTTAGTATTACCAGAATGCAAAAATGCATTGAGGTTTCCATGATGATATGTTCTATTCCAAATAATGCCATGATGTCCCATATCTTTCAGTCACTGGTCAAATGCTATCTTAACATGTTGGAAAAATAATTTTAGGTTCATATTTGATCTTGGGAATTCTTGGGAAAATTTGCATTTTGACTTCTGGTGAACCCATGAGACGATCTTGGGAATTCTTAAAATTTTGCTTTTTGACCCCTGTGACCCCAGATGACCTTTGACCTCCACCAAAAAATGAAAGCATTCATATTTTCACTACAACGCATCCACATACTGAGTATGAAATCTATCCAAGCTTCCTACCTGGCGATATCATGTTAACAAGGTTTGCAGTGTTTGACCCCAGTGACCTCAGATGACCTCTGACCTCCACCAAAAAGTGATAGGTTCATCTTCTTACAAAAACGCATCCACATACCACATATGAAATCTATCCAAGCTTCCTATCTTGAGATATCATGTTAACAAGGTTTTCAGGGTTTGACCCCCAGTGACCCCAGATGACCTTTGACCTCGACCAAAAACAATAGGGTTCTTCCTCGTACCATAACACTTCTACACACTAAGTATGAAATTCATCCAAGCTTCCTACCTTGAGATATCATGTTAACAAGGTTTTCAGGGTTTGACCCCCAGTGACCCCAGATGACCTTTGACCTCCACCAAAAACTATAGGGTTCTTCCTCTTACCATAACACATCTACACACTACGTATGAAATTCAACCAAGCTTCCTACCTTGAGATATCGTGCACACAAGGTTTTCAGGTTTTGACCCACGGTGACCCCAGATGACCTTTGACCTCCACCAAAAATAATAGCGTTCTTCCTCTTACCATAACACATCTACACACTAAGTATGAAATTCATCCAAGCTTTCTAACTTGAGATATCGTGCACACAAGGTTTTCCGGTTTTTACCCCCGGTAACCCCAGATGACCTTTGACCTCCACCAAAAACAATAGGGTTCTTCCTCTTACCATAACACATCTACACACTAAGTATGAATTCATCCAAGCTTCCTACCTTGAGATATCGTGCACACAAGGTTTTCAGGTTTTGACCCCCGGTGACCCCAGGTGACCTTTGACCCCCACCAAAAACGATAGGGTTCTTCCTCTTAATATGGGGCATCTATGTACCAAGTTTGAAAACTGTCAGAGTTTCTCTTCTTGAGATATCGCGCACACAAGCTAAGCGTCACAAACACACACACACACATACACACACACGCCATGATGACCGCATAGGTTTCTCTTTCATCGAAACCAATAATCTGAAGGACCTATTTCACACAACTATGCATGTGTCTTGCACACTTGCTGTATGAGTAAAAGTAAGAAATGGAAAGCAGTTAAAATATAAACTGCTTGATTCAGTGAAAATACCTTACCTCAAAAAAGGTTTTCCTGTCTCTACTGAACTATAAAATATTGTTGCAATGACTTTAATTTGAAATAGGTGACAGAAAATATGCACATCCAAAAAGTAACCTTTTTGAGGGGACTGTGCTTAATATCTGAGAAACATAACCATGAAATGTTATGGGTAAATTTTTCTGTAAACTGCAGAAAGGTGACAATAGTAATGGGATTAGAAAATTTAAATTCCCATTTAATAATCTTTCCAAAAGAGATCTGTGTGCAAAACAAATACACTGTGAACAGCACTTGACAGGTTATTATGTTAATTGCACCTGCAGTATATTGGCAAGTGGCTCGCTACCAAAATGCAGTGTATTCTGGTATGGCAGAATGTATGGTACTTTTTCATTCCCTGCCGAAGACGAAATTATCTATGTAATTAGCTGGCGTGTGTGTGGGTGTGTGTGTATGTGTGTTTGTGACACTTGGGTTGAAAACATGATATTTCAAGACAGGAATGATGAACACTTATCATACTTGGCATTTACATTTCCCATATTGAGTGGAAGATCCTATTGTTTTTGATGGAGGTCAAAGGTCATGTGAGATCACCACAGCTCATAAACTGAAAACCTTGTAAATAGGATATTTCCAGGTTGGAAGGATGTATACTTTCATACTTGGCATGTTGATGCATTATAGTCAGAAAATTAGAAGATTGCAAAAGGTAACATGAGGTCACCATGCAGAGGTGAAAATATGGAGTTCGTAAAACTTGCTTGTACACATGATATCTCAAGATAGCAATGATTTACACATTTTAAAATTGTATGTAGATTATCATATTGAAAGAAAGAGCCCCATATCTTTTCAGTGGAAGTCAGAGGTCATTTGAGGTCACCTGAGGTCAAAAACCAAAAACCTTGAAGAAACATGATATTCCAAGACAGATGGATACTCTTGATACTTGGTATATAGATTTGTCATTTTAAGAGGGAGAAAACCCTACGAGTTTTGTTGGAGATGAATGGTCATCTGAGGTCAAATGTGGTAAAACTATGTAAACCTCATAAAATAAACAGACAGTGGCCTGTACCTCTGAACTGTGTGGCCACCAAAAAGTTAGGGCTGAATTTCTGAATCATTCTAAAGATAAAATTACAGAGAACAACATGTATTTCTTCAAAAGCATACCTTTTACAGTAACTGGTGGCTCAAACTTTAATTACCCAATTATGAACAAGTGTGAAGGATGATGACTACAACATAATAAGACATACCAAACCGTTTAACAAGTTTGTCGATGGTGTAGTGGAATGTGCTCTGTTTCTCATACAGACAGCCCGGGTTCAAATCCCATCTAAGATTTTTACAATTTTTATTCATTTTTTGTTTTTGGTATGCAATTTCTAATGGACTATAAGGGTCATGTGAAGTCACCATAGGTCAAACTATGAAAACATTGTAATACATATCAATTTGAAAAATAAGCCTCAGTGCAATGAAGCATTTCTTTTTGGCAAGGAGTCACTAAGCCTTTGGGCTTTCTGGTTTAGTATTGCAAAGTTACATACAGTATAAGTCCATTCAATTCTGATGTGTGCAATTGTGGTATGTGGGAAATACTTCACTAAGCCCAAACTTAAACTTAAGGCCAGAATTAATGTAAATGCAAGAATAACCAAGTTTATAGTACTACCATTATGATCCCTTTTCCTCATCAACTACCATACAAGTACACTTTCATCTGTATATGCAGTTTGCAACAGGATGTATTGCACATGTATCAAGGACTGGGGACAATGTTTATTTCCCAGGAAGCAAGTGAAATGTCCCTGAAATTGCAAAAACTCCTATCAAATACCAAAATTCTGAGAAAGCACTTCCCAATTTACCATTTTTCCACCCATGTACAAATTTCATATCTGGACTGACAGCCGCAGTTTTGAGTTATTGGATGGTCATAAAAACTTTACAGAATGCCACATATGTTTAACTGCTGTATCAAATCAGTGTGTTCAATTGTGTTGGACAATATATAAAGTTGATTTTGATTTAACAGCTAAAATTCACATAGTACTTTAAACAATTACACAAGTTTTGTGCCCTGAGATTATACCTGTCTGTTCAAGAGTAATGTGTAAATTGCTTACGCTGTTGAGTCTGTCCAATAGTTATGTGTGTGAAATTGAACAAATTTTTGGTATTTTTAAGCCATAAAAATTTTTCACAGGAAGAGTTTGCAGTTATTCATTTTGAAACAATATTGTTAACAAAATGTAGCTAGATAAAATTCATCTTGCTCCTAAGTCATGTTTTCAGTGATCCACTATTGCAGGCCTTAAAATTAAACATTAGTGATTGCTCACACAGTACCTCAACTCACCTAAACTGACATTCTGGAGAGCTGTAAACCACTCACCTTAAAATATAGGAAAAACTCGCCTGGTAGTATTGATACTTTACCACAACCCTAATGGAGGGGAGCTATTTGGAATGACCCATACTTTTCAAAAGGAAAGGCCTGCATTGGATATTAAAAGAAATGTACATCCTATCTTGTATGCTATGGATATTATGTGCAAACATTAAGTAGAGCTTTTTCACAAAAATCACAGTATTTCTTTTTCCAATAACTTGATTTACATGTGTCACCAAACATAAAATGTACTTTGTAATACACATAACAATGTTTACTTTGCCATGTTTGGGAGCTTTTGGCCCATCTTAATGTAACATCTAGCTAAAGGTTTGTATTCTTGTGACTTATCAAAAGTCTGTGAGACCAGGTCTGTATGTGCACATTGTGGGGAAAATACAATGTAAGTTTAACTTTTTTTGAGTGATGTTAGGTAAAAAAGTAGGATAAACTAGAACTTTCAAGAAAAAATAAGAAGTAGGAGAAAGGTTCTAAAATTAGGAAAAAGGATATTTAGGAGTCACTTGAAACCTGCCATAACCATAGCTCCTATTAAAAATTAATGCACAATAAGCAGCAGGCAAAGACAGCTCCTTGAAAAATATGGAACAAATTCAAACGCACCAAAGCTTCTTTCTCTAAAAATTCCTACAAGTTAGCTGCACCAGGTTGTACAAATAGACTACCCTACATAACAATAGAGAAAAAAAAACTGTGGGATAGCAGCACTGTTTTGGATCAGCCTAGTCACACACTTCCATTTCAGTGGTGTAGGCATGGCTAATAAGCAAACAAAGGCCACATGCAGTGAGTTTTGTACAGTCAACCTCTCATGTAGGTAACTGTTATTTAAGTTCCATCGCAACTATCTGCTGAACAATGTATCTGCCAATAAGGGGATCCATGTGGGGTGTCCTGTCTCAGTGCGACTTGGGACTGAAGATGGTATCACACAGGCTTAGCAGTCTGGGATGGTAGCTGTGGCCCACTGCCTTTGTGATGATGTCATTAGAGGTATCAAATCACATTTGACACTGGGCACCCAGATTTTATCCCCATTTTTGAACACTAACATAAAGCGTCTAGGACTTAGAAACTACACAGTGTTTCCACAGTAAGTTATTTATCATACTTTTATTCTCCCAAAGCTCCATTGTGACACAGTGCACAGTTCATCAAACACTATAAGAAAGGCGGCACCCACTCAAATTGTTTCAATTTTTTAAGATGTGTGTATCTGAAACTTAAGTGTTTGAACAAAGTTTAATGCAACACTTACCCTAATGGTCAGATTGATAAGATAACAGCAAACAACAAATTCAAGCATAAAGATGCCAAGCGAACTGTGCTACAACACTGCAGCATAAGACACACAAGGGTAAAATGACATGGGGGAACACAGTACTACACACACTGTGTACAATAGAACAGGAACTGGCTCTGTACATTTGTAGTCCACCTAATGGTACACAATAGCAACAGGAAGTAATTAGCACATTCCTTCTGAGGAAAATGCAACAGTCCACATTTAAAATTCCAATCAATACACAGAGAAATATATTTCATAAGGGCATATAACATAAGTCACGGTATTTCAATTGTCCCAATTGCTTAGATGCCAGTCCAATTACAATTTAAGACCAGTCTTGAATGGTTTTCAGCCAATCAGAATGCAGGGAATCAATAAAAGTGTTTATAAATGATGTCATGTTAGACCTACCTGTTGGACAATGTAGCTGCCAATAATGTAATATTTGTCTTCTGGCTGAGCTTTGGATGGTTGCTCTACACTATGTGTGAACCGAAGAATCAGCTTGAAGATACCCACTGCCTTTTCACTGTCTTCTGGTCCTAGCTTATGGAAACTTGTTGCAATTGGTTGAGTGCGGTATCCAAATTCTTCGGTCTAACCAGATAAAAACAATACCATAGAATTTACCTTAAGACACTTAATGCAGTGATGGCACTCCCCTACACTGCCCAAGGATGGGAGGCAAACTGTCATCATTTCTTTCATTTGCTCATAAGGACTAGTAATCACCAGACACTTGTGTACAGTAATATTTGCTCACCTTGAAATGAACACTAATATATTTCGAGAAAGGGTAGTCTTCAATATTCACTGGTAGGGTCTGTGTGTACTTCACACAAGGAATTGTTCCTGATACATTGGTGACATGCTGTTTTACATTGTACCTCATTGGTTGAACTGCAAAGGGGAAAATTTATAAAACAATTAACATTACCAATAAAAACCCCTTTAAAAGATACTATGTCCTTTCAGAAGACCATACCATGCACAGCTTTAACAGTAAACCAGCATAATAAGCACGTATGAGACAATACCACAATGAATGACCTTCATGTTTGTACTCATTCCATACAAAACCAAACAGATTATTACTACCATAGCTTAATTTTTCCTTTTCTTTACCAGGTGATTAAATTTAGTAAACTTAGTAAACTGTTCTGTAGAAAAGACCTTTACCCTAGCTAATGCACCATAAAAGATATTTTTAACTCATGGTTTTGCAGCCATACCCTCTGCATCTTCTAGCAGAATATGAAGCTGGTGTGGTATCTCCAAGTGATTCATAGCAACAGGGTCAGGCGTCACTGGAAGCTGTGTGTCTTCTGGAAGTTCCTCCTCATGTTCATTGATCATCTCTCTGTCCAGTTGTTGAGCCAGTAGCAAGGCTTTTGTCTTATTTTTAGCTGCTTTACGCCTTGCCTCCTCCTCAGCTTCAAGCTGCCTTTGCAGAGCTAGTTCTTCTTCTCGACGGCGACGGAGTTCCTGCTCCTCTCTGTACTGTAGCATCTAAACAGGAATACAACTTAAGTCTTTAATCCCAAACAACCTATACATGAGACAACTCACTGACACTGACTACTACTGGGTTTTCATTGAACTACTTGTAACAAGCTGTTGAAGTAAGTAGTCACAAATGCCTGTTTTAATACCATTCTACCACCCATGATCAGGCAAGTTCCCCACACAAGTCTACGAAAGAGATGAAGCATCACAAAAAGACCAACAAAAAAGGTAGGTTTTTGTACTCAATATTAGCATCCACATGCTAAGTATGAGATCCCTCAGTGTTATTCTTTTTGAGACACTGTATTTACAAGCAGTTTACAATATTTTCATAGCTTCACCCACAGTGACTTCAGATGATCCTTTAACCTCCACCAAAAACAACAGTTCTTTTTCTAAACATGACAACTACACATACTAAGTAACTACTAAGTATCCTTTGTTCCTATCTTGAAAAATTTGTTTACAAGGTTTTCAGAAGTTGAGCTCTTGTGACCTCAAGTGGTTTTTGAATTCCACTAAAACAATGTGGTTTAACCTTAACATGATAAATCTATGTGCTATGTATTGAAAAAGTATCCATCATAGCTATCTTCAAATTTTTTGGTTTTTGACCTCTGCTGACCTCAAATGGTGTTTGACTTCCACTAAAAACAATAACAACCTTTCCCTTAATAAAGCAAAATCTATACACCAAGAATGAAAAGAACTAATCAATGTTATATTGAGATATCCTTTTTACACACACAGCATCACAAACACACACACATACAAACGCTTTCCTGCATAATTGCATGGATAATTTTGCTTCAGCAAGGACTCAAAAAGAGCTAACAAAACCATAATGCAATAACTTAATACTAAAATCCACATATGGAATATATGACCTTCATTCTCGCATTCTTACTACCTGAAAGAAATTTACAAATGATTCCATTGGGAACTGAACTCTAATATCCCATATGACAGGTCTATGAAAGTGTTCAGCTCACTTCCTTTTAATTTTATTTTACCTTCATATGAACTAACTAATGTACAGATTTGCATTTCATTCACACATTTACAATTGTGAGACTAGAGCAAACCTTTGCATGTCGTCTTCTTTGTAGGAATCCTCTAGCTCTGGCCTGGATGAACACAACACCAATGAGGACGGCTCTTGTCCTGCGCCTCACCATCATACCACGGATTCTTGCTTGCAAACCAACAACACTCATCCGTAGCTTCTGGTACTTTTGACGAGCAATGTAACCTTTGATGTGTTTCTGAATCACGATCACTGCCTTGATGATGATGGATGTCCGCATTCTCTCTAGGTAACTTTCAAAATGTTCTTTCATGAAGACCTGTCATTAAAATCAGATAACAACAAATGATGAAAGATACATTGTGAGAAACCGAAACAAAACAAGCAATCATGTTCACACTGAATGGTCCTTCCTCTTATACCACTGTTTGGTATATATCAAAGTGTTCCAGTACATCAAGAGCAAAATAGACATAGGACATCTAAATTTGAAACATACATTTCTTAATACATGCATTAAAGACAGATACATGTTATTAAGTTAACATATAATATCTTTTCCATCGGGATCATTTGACACTGAGGTGCTTGCTTTTCCACGATATTCACTCCCTCCACAAAGCCCAACCCTTGTTCCTTTTTCAGTTTTGGTTTAAAACCTGCAAAGTATTAAAGCTTTGCAGTTATACTTTTTGGGGCAAATACATCAACCAAAGATAGTCCTATCATTGCTATGACATATGCTAATAAAAGAGTGACACTAGCTCTTTCATTCTAGAAGTGATTTACATGCAGTTGATGTTTTGGGATTAATACAACAGACGACACAGCCTCACAATTTTTATATGAAAATATGTATATTTAAAGTCTGGTCAGAATGGTATACATATATGACGTTCTGATTGAGCCTGCAAAATTCTTCTGCCTTTTCTTGAAAATAATTCAAATCACATATTACCTTGGCTGTGATAGCTATGAGGTGTTATATAGTAAGAATTCATACATGCTATTGTATAAATGCAGGTCCTATTTATCTCTCCTTTATGATATACGATCAATTTGTAAATAAAACTATGAATCTTGCTATAAATACATGAAGATCCTACAGTTATGCATTAACATGTAATATACTCAGCTTTACTGTCATGTCAATGTACACTTTAATTGCCATCCTTAGACATCAGTCAAGACTTTAAGTCATTAGCAACATTTTCAGTGAATAATTTAAACACAATACAAACCTTTGTCATTCCAATTCTGTATTCAGATTTCAGTTGGGGATCTATCCTGCCTAGTATACTCTCCACCAATGCCTTTGGACTCGACTTAAATGAGATTGCACCCAACAAAAATCGGTACCTGCAAAAATGAGAAGGCTACATCTGTTAAAGTAGAAGTACAAAATTGCTGGTCCAGTTTGTATCATCTAAGATTAAATGATGTAACTGATAATTAAAATGCATCTTTCCCTCAAAAGTAGTTTAGAGAAGCTTTAAATGTCTCGACTGAGGAAAGTTTTGTTGGTTCTTCTTCAATTAAGAAATGTTAATAGTGATAGATCCTTACCAAAAAACTTTAAAGGGTTGATGATTTTGTGCTACCACTTGAAGCTAGCTTTTAAATGCAGCGGTCAACAATCAACTGCTGTTTGGCTGTAATCAAGAGCTCGGGGTGGTAGCAAGAAACAGCCAACACTTCAAAGTCTTTGGTAAGTATCTGTGTTACATCAAGACTGATTTACAAGATGATTATACAGGTAGTGACTTCTTCCCCACCTCCACATCTGTTACTACAGGAGCACTATAACTTTGTTAAAAGATACTGACTTTAGCTTGAATAGTATTTTTAGAGTTTCATAATGGTCAGAACATGAAAACCAGAATGCAATAATGCACTGAGGTTTCGATGATATATGTTCTATTCCAAATAATGCCATGATGTCCCATAACTTTCAGTCACTGGTCAAATGCTATCTTAACATACTGTAAAAATACAGTTTTGCATTCCTTTTTAATCTTGGGAATTCTTGGGAAATTTGCATTTTGACCTCTGGTGACCCCAGATGATGATCTTGGAAATTCTTGGAAATTCTTGGAAAATTTTGCTTGTTGACCTCTGGTGACCCCAGATGACCTTTGACCTCCACCAAAAACAATAGGGTTCATCTTCTCACGGTGATGCATGTACATACTAAGTATGAAATCTATCCAAGCTTCCTACCTGGAGATATTGTGTTAACAAGATTTTCAGAGTTTGACCCCCAGTGACACATACTAAGTATGAAATTTATCCAAGCTTCCTACCTCGAGATACTGGGTTAACACGGTTTTCAGATTTTGACCCCTGGTGACCCCAGATGACCTTTGACCTCCTCCAAAACTGATAGGGTTCTTCCTCTTACCATAATGCATCTACATACTACGCATGAAATTCATCCAAGCTTCCTGCCTGAAGATATTGTGTTAACAAGATTTTTAGGGTTTGACCCCGGTGAACCCAGGTGACCTTTTACCCCCACCAAAAACAATAGGGTTCTTCCTCTTAATATGGGGTATCTGTATACCAAGTTTGAGATCTGTCAGAGCTTCCCTTCTTGAGATATCGTGTTAACAAGGTTTTCAGGGTTTGACCCCCCGTTGATCCCAGATGACCTTTGGCCTCCACCAAAAATGATAGGGTTCTTCCTCTTACCATAATGCATCTACATACAAAGTATGAAATTTATCCAAGCTTCCTACCTCAAGATATTGTGTTAATAAGGTTTTCAGCGTTTGACCCCCGGTGACCCCAGGTGACCTTTGACCCCCACCAAAAACAACAGGGTTCTTTCTCTCAATATGGGGCATCTATGTACCAAGTTTGAGAACTGTTGTAGTTCTTGTTCTTGAGATACCGTGTTAACAAGCAAAGTGTCACAAACACACGTACATTCACACACAGACACGCACACACGTACATACACACGCACGCCATCATGAATGCATAGGTTTCTCTTACCATCAAAACCAATAACTCGATTATTAACAAAGTTTCAACTAGGAATCGTTATACCACTTATTTACGACACTGTCATGAAAGAGTCTCCTTTGCTTCGAGCAAGGTGAAAGCATTAAGGATCTATTTTGGGAATAAATTGTTCCTTAATATTTTACTTTAGACATCAAACAGACTTTTTGGAAGTTCTGAATTCAATTTAACCTCTTGTTGATACATCTATGTAATATTACTGCACTTCAAAGTGATTTCTTTTATAGAAAATTAAATTTATTTGATAAAATTACAAAAATCAATAAAATAACCTTTCAGCAAACTTCTTGAATATCATTCTGATTGGAAAGCCAGCTTTTCTAATCCTAACAGTCTCCAGGATTCCTGAATACCTCAGCTGCTCTATCACAGAGTCCATGTCAAAGGTCATAGCTGACTTTGTTGGGTTTGGTTTGATGCAACGAATAAAGAATGGGTTGCACCTGTGAGAAAGATAATGTAGAGGTACAGACCATCCATAGTACAGAATGGAATATAAAAAACATGCTGATGACATCACAGAGAGGGCTGGGGTCATACTGTGGGTGCCATACACAATTATTATGAAATTAATGTAGCCATGTACAGTCAAATCATACACTATGTGCTGCATTTTTCACTTTCAGAGTAAGGATGATTCCCAATGAGCTCTTGTACACAAAATTTGTGACACATCTTCTGCAGACAAATTCTGCTTGTACTAGTTTATTCAACATTGATATTATTAATTGCAGCTACACTTACTTGCTCATGGATGAAAGCAGGTCATCCAGGGACTCACAAAATCTAGTAGCAACAGTAGATGCTCTCATCTTTCGTGGACCAAACGATTGAAGCAAACCCGACTTGCGGTTCTCTCTAACTTGTAAGGAGTGAAACATTTCAGAAATGATCTGGGAAAGTGAAAAAGATGTACCCAGAGGTGTGTAGTCTTACTTACTATTTTCATAAGTAGAATCATTTGAATTAAAATTTCTGATTGCCTGGAAGATGTTGTAGTTTATTATATGCAACATTCTAGATATGATTGCAGAACATTTCCAACAGGTAAATAGATTACCTTCAAGAATTATAGCAAATAAAAATACCACACTTTCACTGGCTCCTGTATAGGTGACTTGTTAATTGCATGTAACCCTTTGATATAGTGCACTTTAGACTGTGTCTATGTTCTTGGACAAATCACAATATTTCCAGTTTTCCTTGTTTTGCATCCTTTCATTATCAGAGTTTAAACTGTGTTACTTATTTAAATATTCTTCTGAACTAACCAAAATGGGAAATAGCTAATCACTCTGAGTTTTGAAAAATTTCACCAGAAATAGTAATTTGTGATGTACAATGACAATGATTTATGCAATGGTTCTAAGTTCTTTCATTCATGAACAATAGTTATAATAAGTTTAATAATTAAGGGTATCTCCACATTTCAGTCACATTTTGTTTGCCACAAATTTGAAATGTAACTCTGCTCACATGATCTTACAAGCAGACACTTATCACCCCAAATACATTTTTGATTTGGGATAACCTGACTTCACTAACTGTTAATGACATCAAAAAGGACAAATTCAATTAAGCCAACACTGGACAGCATGCAGGGAATGTTCAGACTGTGCCAGTAGCGTCCTCAGAATAATATTGTCTTGAGCAAATTAAACCATAAGTTTTTGTCTTAAAACAGTGTAGGAAAAGACCCAGGAGAAAACTAATTTGGAAGAATTTTAATAACTTTCTGGAATGAAGAAATTTGATTATGTGTTCTGTTACATATGAGAATCTGAGTTACCTTGAAACTATTCTTCAAATAGTGGATCATGTTGGAAAAAGTTGAACACCACTGATTTACTACAAAAGATTATGTCTATCTTATAAATTGTCAGTGAACATTTTGAAACCATGTAGAAAATAAGTCTCAATTACACTTCATCACACAAGGCAATGAAGTTTACCTTAGTCTACTCCTAAAAGTGGTAGACATATCCTAGGTATCCTGGATATCTTTGTATATTTTTACACAAGCTGCTATTTGAACAGAATGATTTTAGCTAAACATTTGAAATATGGCTGTCTTTATACCTCATTGGTACTCGCTTTAAACATTGCCATAACTTCTGACTTGAGAGTGTCTCGGTTCTTCTCCACAAACTTTGTGACATCATAGGTGACTTTGCCAGCAAAATGGATGATGACAAAATTCATCGGGCTGGTCTTGGGATGGCTGTAGTTGCTATGACCAGTATGGTGGTAATGACACTTGTCTAAGAAAGATTTGTCAGAGCCCTGAGCATGATAAAAAAAAAAATCATAACTGACTTTAATAGCACTATCAGAGAAGAGAAAACATTCCCTATCAGAGTTTACCTTAGATCCTTGAGGTAAGTGTAACTTACCCTGTCAGTCCATCAGTTTTTTTGCTATATTGACATGATTATTAAACCTGTTGCATTAAAACAAGACAGCGTGTTTTGGAAAGCATGCAGTACTAATATACAATTACAAGTGACAATACGAACAAATGAAATATTTAGTCAACATAATTTACCTGAGGGAAATTACTCTCATCATCTAAAAGATGGAAGATTCCAGTGGGTCTTTTGGCCAGTAGATTGAGACAAGGTTGATTGTTGTTAAACTGGATGTTTGTCCAGGGAATCTTCTCTCGCTGGTACTCTGCCTTTAAGTGATCAATGCAAAACACTATGAATTTCAAAGCAGACCCTACCAATAAATAAATCCAACACAACATTTTCCCTACCATACTGTGGTGATATCTTTAAAATTCAATTGCATGATAGTCCCAGAGTCATATTTTTGGAACTGTGTACTTAATATTGTACAACAAAGCACAAAAATGTTCAAATTATGTAGTTCATGATTAACTAGCTGGCACACTGTTGAGTGAGTACTTTTATTCAAACTGAAGAATGGTGGGAAGCGGACACAGTCACACTTCGGTACTTTTATTCAGATATTCATCTCTGGTACTCTAATATGAACACAACTCTCTACTGGGGTACCATTATATATAGGCTTGTGTGTGTTAAAAGGGGGGGGGGCATGAGCTGCTAATACTGACCTGTTCCAGTTCAAAGATATGTCTATTGAAGAAGAACTGCAGGTATTCATTGGCATGGTTGATGCATAATTGCTCAAAGCTGTTTTGTTTGAAAACCTGTAATGAAAAGTAAAGATGATGACACTAATACCCACCAAACACATTATTATTAGTGTTGTTGTTGTTGTTGTTGTTATTAGTCGTCTTTAAGGGTTAGCACATGAACCCTTTTTACATATCAAGAATGCCTTTAGATAACACAACTAGACCAAGTAAGTGAACATGAAATTTATTGAAAGCCCGTGAGTTTTGCCCATCCTAATCACTGGTATTATGTTCCTTTAACAAGGATGATAGGATTGAAAAATGCATGATTTTCTATTACACGTGCTTTGCTGTTTAATACTCTAACTGTCAATACCAACAGAGTATCAAACTTGACACTATAATTTAAGAACATTCTACTGTAGGAACTGCTGAGAGTAAGAACACCTTAGGAGTGAATTTCTTTTAATGCTTTGTTAAAAAAAGAAAAGCATAATTCTTAAACCTGAAGCTACTTCATAAAAGTGACCAAACACAAACATGCATTTATTCAAGTGACAGTTCAAAGCATCTTGTTGTTTGACAAATAATAGAACATGCTTTGACAAATCTTCCAAGAACAACCCTGCATTCTACAGTTAAGGTCATTTTCCTGTTGCACTACAGATAAAGTAATGTCTTGCGTATAACATACTATCAAATTTGACCTTAAAGACAATGGCACACATGGAAAAATAAAAGTAAAGTGTGTTATCCATTGTGTTGTCATACCATTGTCATTTTTAATTTCTACTGACCTCAGATGACCTTTGACATCCTTCCAAATCAAAAGAGATCTTTTCTCAATGTAATGTATCCACATATGAAGTAATTGAAAATATTTAGTGATTCCTAACTTTAAGTTTTCAGAGATTAAACTTTGGTGACCTTAGAAGTCATTTGTTAAGAACATCCATCATCCTGTTTTGAATTATGTTGCATTTATGTTGTGCATCAAGACACACAAACACACTTGGTTTTAACTCACATGAAAAATCATCAATGCACTTTTACTGGTCAAAGCTAAAAGACAAACTGGTCCTCCCATCTATTGCATCAATAGAAAGTCATAAATAAGAAATGATTACAAAACTTGACAAAAAATCACAACATCTAAATATCATATCAATAATACACAACAAAGCCATTTCTCCTGCTGAGGAGACTTACCTCAAAGCCATAGATATCCAGGACAGCTATGGAATTAAGTTTCATGACGTTGTCAGTTATGGAGTTAATCCTGGATACTAGCCAAGCAAATAAACTAGAGTACAAACTCTTCGTGATTCCATCTCTATGGCAACATAAGAACAACAATACACTTAACAAATTAATAATTAAATAGGATATGACATATGTAAGTCACAAAACCTATGCCATAAGATGAGTGCACTTAATGTAGTTCAGCATATGAAACATGGCAGCTTTGGCAATTATTTTCAATGTCTCACCAGGTCAAAGTAAGAATGATTTTTCATCCATATGCTGCATTTCTGTCTACAGTTTTCACCATACCCTTGTTTTAAAAAGAATTCAAACTGAAGCAAATAAAAATGATGAAATTTATGCCACCTCACATGAAACTGAAATTTTGCAAGTGACTTTCTGAGTAACTTGGTGCTGTAAATAAGTGCCCTACAAGGCAAGAAATTTAAACTTTCATTGCCAGTTAGTTCTATTTCTTTCACCTTCTTTTAATAATACTATTCAACCAAGCTGCCTTTAATTTGAGTACATGGTACTCTATACATTCCATATAGCTGGGCTTTTACCTTGCATCTACAGCTTGTTCTCTACTTCTGACAGTCAGGATCTTTTCTGCTGCAGTTTCCTGTGAAGGAATGAATCAATAACACTATGTTAGCTGGTATGAAGAGACAACTCATCCATGTTTAACAAGTCTCATGCATAATTTTGCACCATTTTCTACACTTTTATGACTTTTCATGACACTTGATATGATTTTCCCTTCATTTTTACCTTGTTTCATACTCATTTATAATTTTGTGTGCCGTTGAATAACACACTTCAATGAAAAGGGCACATATAGGCCAATAGACCAGAATTAATATGGTACTTAGGGAATTTAGAACAGTCATTTGATTTCCTTACTTTGCATCCATGTAGCAAACCTAATCTCAAAAAGATATGCTATTTTCGAAAGATGTTATCTCTTTCAGCTCTCCACAATGCTTTTATGTCAAATCTTGGCTAAACTGTGTATATATATATATATATATATATATATATATATATATATATATATATATTATATATATATATATATATATATATATATATATATATATATATATATATATATATATATATATATATATATATATATATATATATATATATATATATCTATATATATATATATATATATATATATATATATATATATATATATATATATATATATATATATATATATATATATATATATATATATAATATATATATATATATTATATATATATATATATATATATATATATAATTATATATATATAATATATATATATATATATATTATATATATATATATTATATATATATATATATAGATTATATCTAGTATATATATATATATATATATATATATATAATATATATATATATATAATAGAATGATTCTACATCAGGCTTCTGAAGAGTGAGGATCTGTTCAAATTGGCCCTTACAAAACAGTTCTGTAAAGCTGTCTTGTAGTAACCCAGTTACAACCTTTCAATATTTTAGCTCCCTTCACAGGTTGAGCACTTTACCATTGACTGGTTAACACCTTTTACGATTATATGTATATGTATGTATGTGTGTGTATGTATATATATATATGTGAAACAACGCAGTAAAACGATGCAACTGCGTTAACTACAGTAAAGCTACGCAACTGCGTGAGATACAAAAAAAAAATGCACAACTGCGCTAAATAACTAAAAGCTGTAATGACGCAATCTAAAACGATTGACGCGCTCACAGTGTGTGTATGTACACAATAAAGTAACGCAGTAAAACAATGCAACTGCGTTAAATAGACCAAAGCTATGCAACTGCGTGAAATACAAAAGATTTGCGCAACTGCGTGATATAACTAAAAGCTGTCATGACGCGATCTAAAACTATTGACGAAAGACGGTCATGTAAAAAAAGGGCACGCATTTGGCAAGAAACTTAAAAGCATTTGGAATGGTCATGGCCAAACCTGCAATAAAACAGTTACAAAAGTTCAACATTCAGTCCATTAGAGGTGAGGGTCCCGAGCTTCATGATGAACCGGTTTTCTGCAATTAAACGATCGCGGTCGGAACCTCGTCATGATATATATATTGCTAATTTGGGATTTAGGTGAAAAACCGGATGAAAAAACGCCACTGTTGGGAGAACTTGACCCTTAGGCGAAAAAATCGTTTCGCCTTAACGTTTTACACACTGTTTTGTATAGGAATGCGTAACTCTATAGCAAGTCCGATTTACCACATAATGTTAATGCAATTACTTAGTTCCACACCAACTTACGTGCATTTATCCGTTAACACTAAGGACTTACGGGCCAATGAAATAATGTGCATATATATCTCAGAACCAAAAGGGGAAATATAATCTTATGTATTTTATTGTTTTTTTCTTCGCCGGTTGTATTGGCGGTATACCGATTTCGCCTAACAGGTCGATATATGATATAACATATATATATATATATATATATATATATATATATAATATATATATATATATATATATATAATATATATATATATATATATTATATCATGCCATAGTGGGAGCCCTAAACAAGACCCAGTATCATTGTTATAGTGGTAGTCACAGCCTGGTATTGCTGCCTGGTATCATTGTCACAATGGGAGTTCTATGCTAGTCCCAGTATGATGTCACAGTGGGAGCCCTACACAAACACTGTATCACTGACACAGTTTCAGGTCTATCCAAACGCTGGCATCAGTGTCACAGTGGGAGCCCTATACAATCATGGTATCACTGACAGTTTAAACACTATTCAAACGCTGGCATCAGTGTCACAGTGGGAGCCCTATACAATCATGGTATCATTGACACAGTGTCAGGTCTATCGAAACCCTGGCATCAGTAACAAACTCTCACACCTGCAAACAATGACAGAGATCATCCAATTTCTCTATATTCATGAGTCCAATATGATGCTACATCTGGACTGTTTATCGGTTTTGATATATGAATATTCATATTTCACGACGAAGCTTCAACTGTTACATTGTTCTGTGACCTACCCACTTTTGCATAGTAGGTCAATGGGACTTCTTCACTGTGTGAGCTTTAAGCAGGAGAAATCACACACTTAAACCCCATTGACTTTGGCTGTCTGAACAGCATGGTAATGTCGATTTTTCGCTGAATGTTCATAATTTGTGTTTGCTGTGATCATTATATAAGAATAGTTTATTATGTACAGTTTTCACGAAGTTCGATGAAACATTCTTGAGAAAGTTAGTGAACATTTTTACAAGTGCAGCTGATGTAGGTGCAGGAGTAGCACATACCTGCCAAGCAGGCAATCCAAACCCTGGCATCAGTGTCACAGTGAGAGTCATATACAAACATTATACCACAGACACAGTGTCAGGTCTATCCAAACCTGTCACAGTGAGAGCCCTATACAAACGGACACAGTGTCAGGTCAATCCAAACTCTGGCATCAGTTTCACAGTGGGAGCCCTATACAAAGATTGTATCACTGACATGGTGTCAAGTATATCCAAACCCCGGCATCAGTTTCACAGTGAGAGTGCTATAAATAAAGTCCCAGTATCATTTATCACAACTGGGAGTTCAGTAATGGTAGCAATGTCACAGGAAAGCCAAGAGCATAGTATCATTGGTTAGGCACAAGCAGTCAATAACAAACCAGAAAGCCTAAAGGCTTAGTGATTCCTTGCCGAATGGGGATGCTTTGTTGTACTGAGGTTTATCCCTCAATTTATCAATGGATCTTGGATCTTGAAAATTCTTGGGAAATTTTGTTTTTTGTCCTCTGGTGACCCCTGATGACTATCTTGGGAATTCTTGGGAAATTTTGCTTTTTGACCTCTGGTGACCCCATATAACTATCTTGGAAAATCTTGGGAAATTTTGCTTTTTGACCCTTGGTGACCTCAGATTACAATCTTGGGAATTCTTGGGAAATTTTGCTTTTTGACCTCTGATAACCCCAGATAACGATCTTAGGAATTCTTGGGAAATTTTGCTTTCTGACCTCTGGTGAAACCAGAGGACAATCTTGGGAATACTTGCGATATTTTGCTTTTTGACCTCTGATGACCCCATATGATGATCTTAGGAATTCTTGGGAAACTTTGCTTTTTAACCTATAGTGACCCCAGATGACAATCTTGAGAATTCTTGGGAAATGTTGCTTTTGATCCCAGTGACCCCAGATGACAATCTTGGGAATTCTTTGGAAATTTTGTTTTTTGACCTCTGGTAACCCCAGATGACCTTGACCTCCACCAAAATTGATAGGGTTTTTCCTCTCAACATGGCAAATTTATATACCAAATACGAAAAGTGGCTGTCATTGCTATCTTGAGATATCGTGATTACAAGCCATTTACAAGGTTTCTGTAGTTCAACCTCTGGCGACCTCAGATGACCTTTGACCTCTACCAAAAACAATAGCGTTCTTCCTCTCAACATGACAAATCTATATCCGCCATTCCTATTTTGACATATCCCAATTTCAAGGTTTTCGGTCTTTGACCTCTGGTGACCTCAAATGACCTTTGACCTCCACCAAAAACAATAGGGTTCTTTCTCTCAATATGACATATCTATATACCAAATATGAAAAGTGCTGGTCTCTCCTATCTTGAGATATAGTGATTACGAGGTTTTTGGCCTTTTACCTAAGGTGACCTCAAATGACCTCTGACCTTCACCAAAAATTTTAGGGTTCTTCCTCTCAACATGATGAATCTATATACCAAATATGAAAAGTGTCGGTCATTCCTATCTTGAGACAGCTTGATTACGAGCCTTTTCGGCTTTTAACCTGCGGTGGCCTCAAATGACCTTTAACCTCCACCAAAAACAATACGGTTCTTCCTCTTGACATGTAAAATCTGTATACCAAATATGAAAAGTGTCGGCCTTTGCTATCTTGAGATATCGTGTTTACGAGGTTTTCGCCGTTTAACCTCTGGTGACCTAAGATGACCTTTGACCTCCACCAAAAACAATAGGGTTCTTCCTCTCAACATGACAAATCTATATACCAAATATGAAAAGTGTCAGTCATTGCTATCTCGAGATATCGTGTTTACAAGCCGTTTACCAGGTATTCGCAGATTAACCTCCGGTGACCCTGGATGACCTTTGACCTCTACCAAAAACAATAGGGTTCTTCCTCTTGATATGACAAATCTGTATACCAAATATGAAAAGTGTCGGTCATTGCTAACTTGAGATATCGTGTTTACGAGGTTTTTCAGTTTAACCTCTGGTGACCTCAGATGACCTTTGACCTCTACCAAAAACAATAGCGTTCTTCCTCTCAACATGACAAATCTATATACCAAATATGAAAAGTGTCGGTCATTGCTATCTCGAGATATCGTGTTTAGAAGCCGTTTACGAGGTTTTCGCAGATTAACCTCCGGTGACCCCGAATGACCTTTGACCTCTACCAAAAACAATAGGGTTCTTCCTCTCAACATGACAAAGCTATATACCAAATATGAAAAGTGTCAGTCATTGCTATCTCGAGATATCGTGTTTACAAGCCGTTTACCAGGTATTCGCAGATTAACCTCTGGTGACCCTGGATGACCTTTGACCTCTACCAAAAACAATAGGGTTCTTCCTCTTGATATGACAAATCTGTATACCAAATATGAAAAGTGTCGGTCATTGCTAACTTGAGATATCGTGTTTACAAAGTTTTCAGTTTTTGACCTCTGGTGACCTCAAATGACCTTTGACCTCCACCAAAAACAATAGGGTTCTTCCTCTCAACATGACAAATCTATATATCAAATCTGAAAAGTGTCGGTCATTGCTATCTCGAGATATCGTGTTTACAAGCTAGGCGTCACATACACACACACACGCGCACACACACTCACATACCTACACACACACACACACACGACATCACCATCGCATAGATTCCTTGCCTGCCTTCGGCAAGGAATCAAAAATAGGTCTGAAATTTTACAGTTTATAAAAACATTGGCAAACAAAACAAATATGTACATGGAAATGTTACCTCTGTGAATTCATTCAAGAGTGAGATGAGGTTTTACAGCTCAGTTTCTAATCAAATGGTTTAAGTCAGGCTGGCCACGGCCTATTTTCCTGTTGTGGCTCACTGGCTTGTTTTCCTTACTCCATTGCTTATGCTGAGTACCAAGCACAATGGCAGTAGGTTCCATTTTCAAAGTCTTTGGTATGACCCAGCCAGGAGTTGAACTCCCGTGAATTCATTCAAATGATGTATCAAGTTGTCATAGCAGGCATTCAGTTTTATAGCTAAAATGGGTATTATTTGAAAGTTTTAATAATTTGAAAATATTGAATCCTTACAGTCACTTTGTATACAAGAGCTCTATCTAGCTCAGATGATGTAAGTTGAAGGAGTTTAGCAGCCCACTCTAGCTGTTGCTTGTTGGCTACTGCTAGTTTGTCTCCCTCCTGTAAATAAAACAAATCGAATCATCCAGTACTACTAACAAAATTCAACTGGTTACTTGAGAGGTGGCTAGCTCTGAGAGAGTGTGACTGCAAGGTTCCTGGGCTCTTGAAAAAAAATTTCTGAATCATAATCCCATATACACTGCAATAATAATCATGAAAACATGTGATAATGACAACACACTGCTGTGCATGACACAAAGGAACTTTTTACAAGCATCAACGGTGTTTCTCTATATTGATTAATGAAACATACTAAACTGCAGGGGACCATAAACATTCACTACCATATTAAAATTCTGATACATTAATGGCATCAGCACAGAGTTAAAATGAGTTAATTGGATTGTACCACCCCCCTCCCCTTCACTAACACAGAAAATTGAAAACTGAGAAAGCCAAAACTCATTAAAAAAAAAGAAAAAAGAAATAAAAAAACACACACACACCCACACATCCACACATTGGGCTGGTTAAAGTCCTGGACTTGATTGAATACTGGAGGGAGCAGAGGGTAAATTTCTCCTTATGACTACTTGGAAGCTTAGCTGAAAGAACAGAGGCAGACAAGTATCCAGGCTCTCTGAACTTGACATACTCACAATCTTTTAAGTTTTCAATAATAAAAAAAAAACCCACACATCAAATGGCAAAAGCTTCAATGTGGTTGCAGGGCATGTTCTGGTTGTTGCTTCATAACAAAGGTTTGTTAAAGACAATCTAAGTAAGCTTACCCCTTGCAGTTTGAATTCAACATTACCAAGGTGTAGAATAGCAGCAAGGATAGAGAAGATAGTATTTTTTTCAGTCTGTTTGAAATTAAGGACATCAAGTGCCTTATCAAGGCGGCTGAATTCCTCTGCATCATCTCGGAGATCATTCCTTGGGTTCCCTCCTTGGTTCAGGTAATTGTATCCAGCAGCAACAGAAAGACCATACTTAGCTTTCTCTGCCCCAGACATACCAGCTAACATCTCATAAAATACATGATAGTTCCTTTCTCCAGTTGCCTGAAGAAAATAAAGTAGCCAATGAGTTGAGTAATTCAAGATAAATGTGTCTACGACATTTACATTTTGAGCTAATGGAAAGCTTCTAGTTTATGAGATCATCTGATCAGAAGTATCCTGAAGTCTGTATTTTAAATTTTCAATCGACTTTCCACTACAACCATAACGAAATAGTGAAAATTCTTTGTACAATTTGTAAATAGCTTTTATTCATTCCAGAAAACAAGACAGACAATATTCTTTACCTGGTGTACTATTCTGGACTTTTCCAGTAAGTAGTCTGTTGTCTTGGCACCAACCATAGCACCACTGAAATTGCAAAATATCACATAACATGCTGTGATGTCTCAACTTACTACTATATTGATGAATTAGGAACAATAAACTCACAGCGATATCACTGCTAACTTTTACAGAATTAGTGAAATTAGATTTCACATGTCATAAAAGTATTTGTTCTTTGTGTGGAAGCAAGTTCACTCATTGAAAATGGCCATTACCTTGGTGTAGAAGATGGAGTACACAAAAAGCTATTTCCCAAACTTGGGCATTGGAAAATGACACATGCATGATTTTTTTTTCAAATAACATTCTTGTTGACTGTCAAGTGAGAAAAATTCATTTAAGTATTAAAAGAACATGAATTTTTCACAAATGAAAACTTGAAAAAAAAAAACACTGGTTCTTTTTTACCCCACACAATATCATTACTGGGGATAAAAATGAAAACAAAACAGAAAAGAAATGTCATTTTAATACCATAAGAAAACTTTTTAACGATTCAACTCCGCAGCAAATCTTACAAGAACATTTCAGTAAACAGAATCTGAATACTACACACAGCAGGCCCTCAGCAAGGGAAGGTTCCTCTTCCAACTCCTCTTTTCACAGAATGAACCAACTTTCTTTTTATTATCATAATTAAATCTATGTGTCTTTCTTTTAATACAGGAACTCAAACAGTGAATTTATACTTGAACATTTATAAAACATTTTAAAACTAAAGGCTGGTTCATACTTCAGTATAGTGCTATAAAGCTATGAAAGGTGAATACTTTTCAACTCTGAGCTATGTCTGCAATTGGCCCAGATGAGCAATAGATGACCATACATGGTTCTTATAGGTTTATAGCACATGAAAATTTGGAAGTATGAACCAGCCTTAACCCGTACCAGAACCCTCCCCAGACCACACCAAGTACCATACTGGCTTCTAAATTCAAACCTGCTGTTTTGATACATTGGTTACAGACCTGCATACCACTGTCCTGCTGATCATTTTGCACAACAATGTAACACATTACATTAGTGGTGTTATAAAACATTTTACAACACCACTTTACAGGTTTTAAAAACATTTTGTGTTAGTGGGGTATTTACATAATAAACCTACAGCCCAAGGGCATGGTATCATATCAATGTTTCATCAACTCTCACTCCATTCCTCCCTGAGTATTTCATAATCATGACATGAAAGTCCTCAAAACAAGGCAACAAAACTCCAGCTCTATTAACACAATGTGCACTCAAGAGAATAATAACTTGTAGTGCTTAATAAGTAGTTCCAGTGGCTAGAATGTGAAAGTTACTGACCATCACTAATAAGACTTTCCCGGGCTGTGAGGGACTACTCAGGATTGTAGGCTTATGGGTATTTTCATGGCATGATAGTGTTATTCTTGGAATTCTTGGTACTGTACATGTGCCTGTGTGTAGTGGTATACAGGACAACATGAAGCTGTACAGCTTTTCCATCATACACATTGTCATTGTACAGCATCGCCACACAAATACTACTATTTGTGTGGCGATACATGATAATTATAAAGTAAGTAGGCATATGCACTGACTCATGCACACAAGTTTACGCCTCCAAGTTTTTAGATTGTGGAGTTGTATCAGGCCGAACAAAACTGAAGAAAATAAAAGGAATATCAGAGGAAAATTATTTACTTGAATGATAATCGAAACTGATTTCTTCCCAAAGTAGTGAGAGATAAGCTTTGAACTCAGATGCAAACAGAGGCGAAGTTCGCCGACTTGATTGACTTTTCACTCATATTCTTAACCGAGTAACATTTTTAGGATATATATCTAAGAAAACATGTAACAAAAGTTATTTTAAGAGTGAAATTTGTCCACCTGGCTTGAGAAACGTAAGCACAAAATTCTTTTTCATATGTTGACATAGAATATAGGCTGCTTGCGAACAACTAACAAACTAAAAAAATGTCAATCATAAAGCCAAGGGAGCAACAAATGGCTTTCAATCAATGTCTTAACTAGTGTTTCCATGGTTACGAGTCTTAAAAGCTCAAAAAATGCTCTATTTTAAATGCTGTTTTCCAGATTTGGATGCCATCAGATGCAATCGCAAACAGACTAGCAGTGTTTAGTAGTTTGTAAGCTATTGTTTGTACATGGTCTGGTTGTGCGAGCTCATGCAAGATGTCATGAAAATCCCTCTTTTTGAGAGTGAAAATGTCAAATTTTGGTCCTTGGTTTGATGTAAATACACCTTCATTGGTTTGCGATAGAATTGCAACAGAAAATTCAATTGAAATGCGTTTTTTTTTACTTGTATTAGACATGAGGCTAGAATTCAATAGGAGAATTTAGCCATCAGGCGACTTAATACTTCTTTATTTTTCACCCGGGAAAATGGCCTTTTCCCGGGGAACTTTGGCTAAATGAGAGTACTGAATTACAGCAGCATGAGGAAATTACTAGCAATAACTGCACATGTTTACTCTATGTATATGCATTACTTTCCTTCTTCACAAGCATATTACTGATAAAAACATGAACAGCACCACAAACAATAGTTCTGCAGGTCTATTATGTAACAGTAAAAATCTCTTCAGCAGCTACTAGTTTGACTCCAAAGAGAAGTTTTGAGTCCGGGGGGGGGGGATGGGGGGCAGGGGAGGGCTATGAAGTGACTGAGGAATGTTAAGGCTTTAGAAAAGTGACTGGGGCGTTAAGTAGGGTTTGAGTGATGAAAGCAATAAAAAAAGGAAGTCAGAACTCCATCTGTTGCAACTCCCTGTTCGAACATACTTACCCACTAAAGTAGACTTCAGTGTATTTACCAAATCTCGATGAGTTGTCATTCTTCACTGTCTTTGCATTTCCAAAAGATTCCAACAGAGGATTAGCTTCAAGAATCTAGTATTGAAACATAAGAAAACCACATCAGAAGTGTTTCTTGGGTGTTAAAGATTTATAACACAGTTGGTCAAATACCTGAGTCTGAAGATAACTTTTGAGGGATTCAATTATATGGCTATAGTTTGTCATATTAGAGACACAATGGGAGAAAAGAGCTACTTAATGTTTTGCTCTTCTTCAATTTTTTCCATTGACTTGAAGAAACACTATGTCTCTTTAATGTAAACAGTTTGGAAAATAGCTTCATGATACTAATAGCTTTGAAAAACTAGAGTACCAATGGTGTTGTTGATGAAAGCAGTGAACAATTCCTGATGGTCAGAATTCATCCAACATCCCACATTTGGAGTGTCTAAGTTTCACCAAACTCAATCAAATTCTGAGCTTTCAACACCTTTTAACCAAATGCCACAAAATATCCCATTTGTGACTACTATGACTACGAGATCCACATTGCTTCCACATTATAAGAAAAGTGCTGCCCAAGGATTATTATCCCAAACTTTCAAGAACATGGGATGTTCTGAGAACTAGAAGGAACATTTTGAAGATTTTCACATAAATTGCCTGTAATATTATGACCCCTCAATGCCCTTTGACATTGACTTCCAACAACCTGATAATCAAAAGAAGCCCAATATCCAGTGATCACTGTGTCCAAGTTTCCTAAAAAATCTATTGATGATTTAGCATTGAGAACATCCAGGAATGAGCCTTCAAGATAACTTGACAGACTGTAACAGCTTCCAATTTTTGACCTCTTATAACCTGAGATCCCATATCTTTATACCCCACAAAAGAAGTATAACCCAAGAAACATTGTGACCAACTTTATAGAACATGAGGGCTCTAGGAGAGTGAATAAAGTTTGAAAGACTTCAAATAATGGCCTTTTAATGAACCATAAGTTGCCTTCAGTTTTGACTTCTTGGTGGTGAAAAGTAGCCACACATTGTATGCAAGTTAAAATCTGTCCACAACATGCAATCAAGAGAACCTGAACATGTTAAGAGGCATTACTGGTAAAAGTGCCAGACAAGTCCTCAAAAAAAAGAAAAAAAAATAGCAGAAGTGAGCTGTAAGCTTCACTTGTAAAATTTCTGAAGAAGTAAAATGAAAATATCAAAATGGTTGCTCATAACAGGTAAGTTTACCATTTTGTAGATGGCAGCCTCTGTTCCAACTTGCATATATATGATCATATCTCAGACAAAACAAGATATGATGCTGTTTGTTTTAATTTACTCCAATGTTTTGTCTATGTTATCATATCAATTAGAAGATAAGTTTGTTCTTTTAAGCACATGAAAAAGATTTCCAAATGGAAGAATTTAAGAGCAATAAGCAGTGGACATACCTTTAAACTATTCACACCTTATACTCTTGTATTGTGAAAGTCTGGATTCTAACAACTAAGTAATACTACTGAGGTGATTGTTTCAGCCATGGTTAAAGACATCTTTAGATAACTAAAATCCTTAAATGTTCCATAAGTTTATATCCAGTGTACTTTATGTGTAAGCAGTGTGTTAATACTTCATCTGTACTAGCTGTAACACTAAACTGACAGTTTCTGTGAAAGAGCAGTGATACAATGTACTAACTCTATCTTTACATTATTCCAGACATAAGTGGTAAATGCCCTCTTGTACCCTCTTTAACACACCTTACCGCTCTGACACGGTTCACAATTTTGCCTTTTCAAGGCCTCTGATTGGCTTACCTGCTCTTTGATCTGGCTGGAAGTGTAACTGTTCTTGTTGACAGCAGCCAGGTATTGCATGATTAGTTTGGTTGATTCTGTCTTCCCTGCCCCACTCTCCCCACTGATGATGATGCACTGGTCAATTGCTTGATTGACCATACGTTCATATGCAGCACTTGCAAGAGCAAAGAGATGGCTGAAACACAAATTAAGTATTCTAAACTTCACATGCACACAAATTTATCATGTAACTGCAGAAATGCTAACATAAAATTACTTGAAAAAGCCAAACTTACTTATTAAATTGTGATTTAAGATACAAAAATAACCACTCTCAGTTTGACCAGTTCATTGTCAATAAAACATGAGGCAAACAGCAGGGTTGAAAATTTTTTGGAAACTTCACAAACTTACTTGAAATGCAGCTGTAAATATTGCTACTAGGCTAGAGACCTCCCACAAAAAGAAAACTCCCCTTGTTTTAACTATGACTGTTATAAAGGGATCCCAATAGCCAGAGCTTTTGTATCTCCGTTTCATCTTATGAATGCCCTAAGCTTGAGTAGTAGTTATGCAGGCATAAACAACTCTGACTATAAGGCTAGGAGTGTCATTCCTATACACACACTGACAAAAGATTCAACAGTGGCCCCACAAAAGTCACCCAATCAGATTAACAAGCTTTAACTGGACTCTACCTGAAGATTCTGCAAAATGCAATTGATAACGAAGATCATGATATGATGCTAGCCTGGCTTGAATAGGTTAGGATGAGTTACTATGCACATTACATTTTCTGGAAAATTCACAAAAATAAGACAATAACACAAAAAAATCCTTAAATTGTTTGCTAGTAATGACTTCATATTGAATACAACAGGCTGTTCCATATTTACATAAAGTGACAATTTATTCTGAAAACATGAATTATAAGAAGCACTTCACACAAAGGTAAGCCCTACTTTTCTAATAAACATATAGATAGCATTATCCGGAAAGCCAGATGTAAATCAGTTTCTCAAAGCTGAGGAGCCCAAAAGTATAGACAATTTTTTTTAAATTGCTCTTAAAATTGCCAGTAGGCTAGTTAATTCAATTAAACAGATACCCACTTAATAGTGTATCTGGGGCCCAACAGCCAGAGTTTTTACATAGGCCACTGGTATCTCACATACTTCATACACAACTCTTGGTCTATGCTTACCAGACATTTACACTACATGATAACATGATAATTCAAATCATACAGGCCCACAAGGCTGCTAACTTGTATAGTCCAAGAAAATACAAAACCGAGGAGATTCCCTACTATGCTAGCCTGCTAAACACTTTCCTATGGCTATGGTCAGAGTGAATTAGCAAATTAGCAGACAAACACAAACGAACTTGCTGCTCAATGAACCATGATAATTAGTGAATTGTCCTTGGGTTTTGTGTTGCACATTGTGCTGGCAGAGAATTGTGATCCACTATGTCCACAACTTTAGGTTTAAATGGACCAGGGGAGGGGGGAGGGGGGGAGGGCGTTAATGATATACATAAGACAGTTGATGAAAGCCAGTGCTGTAACGAGTCACTCAATTTTGCAGTCGAGTCAAGTCATTCACTACTTTCAATGTGACTCGAGTTGAGTCAGAGACTTGAGTCACTGTATTATTTCTATGAGGAAAATTTTGATACAATAGCTTGAGTCATTTCCTTTCTGAAATTTAGCGACTCGAATCATGACTCGTTACAACACTGGTGAAAGTCCTGAAACAGCACAAAGTAGCATTAAAGTTTGCTTCCTTCCAACTATCAACATTCTATTACACGATTAAATTACCACAGTTGCAAAAAAGTGCTGCCAAAATTTCTGCTGATAATCTTGATAAATGAGGATGCTCAAACTTTTCTCAAAGTTGGAGACATCTGCCTTGATCTGTAACCACAAGTGCATGTGAGCTACCAACAGTATTCCTTCTCTCAAAATAACAAGAAGTTAAACACATCTTCATTGCCACTGTATGGGGTAGGAGAGGGGGAAGTGGTCTATTAAACAGTATTTTAAGGCCAGAGTTATATTATTTCACAAGTCACTGGGGGTATAAATGTGTAGTAAAACCATTAAATCACCAAAACTCCCTGGTTTGGGAGTCTATGAGCGATGATACTTACCTCCTATTTACCTATGTAACCATTATTGCCTGCAATAACCGTCTGGCAAAAAACTAATAGCACCGCGGTATCCCCTGCCTATAGAGGGCGCCTACAACCCTAAAACGTCCTACTGCATTTTTGGCTACCCCGTGGAGAAAACACGGGACCCCTCAATACAACCCCCTGGAAGGAACCCCCTAAAGATGAAAACAGGCCCAAACCTCGCCCAAGAGGAAAAACAACCTCACCTAGAGGAAGTTGGTTCGGAGATCCGAAAGGTTCTTGAGCATCGGGAGGGCTTGGTAAAGCGTCGAGGTCGGCATTGAGGTGTCATAATCGGGTTCGAGCGAAGTCATGATTGGTAGAGAAGGGAGCGTCTTTGTCATAGGTGGAGAGAGACCAGAGAGCTGTTTGTTGTCAGCTGTGGAGGATCCCGTCAAAGTCCAAGGGGCCGGGAGGCGGGATGTAAATAGGAGGTAAGTATCATCGCTCATAGACTCCCAAACCAGGGAGTTTTGGTGAGTCTATTTCGCTCTTCCTTACCTCCTATTTACCTATGTATCCAGACTAGCACTGGGAAGATGGTGGGAGGACTGGACGGCGGTGGTCCGGAACTCCTAGAACAGCTCTGGCGAAGGCGCCCTTTTGAGGGAATTGACATCTGATAGGTAACATGCTACGAAGGTGGAAGGGGTTTTCCAAGTTGCTGCTCGTAAGATGTTATCTAGAGAAACTCCACTAAACCAGGCCTTGGAAGAGGCATGAGCACGTAGCTGATGAGCATGGACCGGATCATCCAGAGAGGAGTGAAGAGTAATGAGCTTGACTAGCCATGTGGATGAAGTGTCTTTCGAAGCGGGATGAAAGGGAGATCTCGGGATAAGAAACAATCTTTCCGAAGTCCGGATCAGTTTAGTCTTTACCAAATACCATTTTAAGGCTCTGACTGGGCACACTCTCGTATCTTCCGAAATGGAGGATGTTGACGAAATAGTAGGAAGATAGATTTCCCCGGGAGTGAAAGAAAGCGTTCCGTTCTTGGTGAGGAAGGACGGATCCGGAATCAAGAATACTCCTGATTGGCTGGAGCGAATGAAGCCCTTCTTGGTTGCTAAAGCATGGAGTTCACTACGTCTTCTGGCCGATGCGGCGGCTATCAGGAACAGAGTTTTGTAGGTAAGTTGCTCGAGGGTTGAGCTAAGCATCGGTTCGTATGGAGGAAGAGACAGAGTCGTAAGTACATCGTTGATTGACCATGAGGGGGTAAGGCATTTCCTAGGAGGTCTTTTGTTGAACATACCCTTCAGCAGGTGACAAAGGGCGGTATTAGTGCCAATCGAAGAACCGTGGACCCGGAAAACCCTTGTGGATAGATGAGATGGCGGAACGGTAGTTTCTGATGGTACTGACTTGTTTACCCTCGTTGAACAGTGTGACGAAAAAATCGGCGTTGGCCTCTACTGGTGCATCCAGGGATCGAGACCTTTCTCGGTGGACCAGTCTACCTGACCAATCTAGAGTCGTAAGTTGACAAGGTAGAGGGTCTGCGGGAACCTGAGGCCATGATCGCAGCTTCCTGTGAAAGTCCTTCACTAGTGAAACGTTGAGTGATAGTTTCCGAGCTGCTAGACTGAGGTGTCGGAGACGCTGGTGCCAGATTTTCCCTCCTGCCTGAGTTAGAAGATTGGTTCGAAGTGGAAACCTGAAGGGGTAGTCGATTAGCATCTCCAGGAGTAGAGGAAACCACGGTTGGTTGGGCCAATATGGGGCGACCAGGAGGAGGACTGTGTTGGACTCTCTCAGTTTGAGCAGTACGTGTTGGATCAGACACCAAGGGGGGAACGCGTAGGCATAGAGGTTGTCCCATGTGATCGCTAGAGCGTCGGTTGACCAGACTTGGGGATGGAAGAACCTCGTACAGAGCACGGGAAGTTTGGTATTGGACGGAGTTGCGAACAGGACTAGCATGGGCTTGTCGTAGATCTGGAGGATGTGATTGGCCTAGACTTGAGATAGGGACCACTCCGTTTCCTGTAGGTTCCCTCTGGAGAGAGCGTCTGCCATGACATTCTCCTGGCCGGCGAGATGAGAGGCTCTTATGAGGATGATGTAATGACGGCGGAGGTGAAGGAGATCCCAGGTCTTGGAGCAAAGGGAGGTGGACCTGGTTCCGTCCTGACGGTTGGTGTACGAAACAGTCGTGGAGTTGTCGCACAGGATTGATACCTCGTGGTTCTTGAGGAGAGGACCCCATTTGGAGATAGCTAGGGGAACGGCCATAAGTTCTAGGGGGTTGATGTGGAGGGAGGAGTCTTTCGAGTTCCATAAGCCTGACAGGGTCTCCGACTCCCAGACTGCTCCCCATCCGGAAAGGGAAGCATCGGTCGTGATCGTTGACTTGGGTCTGACTTCCCTGAACGGTCTTCCTGAGGCTAAATTGTGTGGATGCGTCCACCAGAGTAGGTGATCTCTGACGGATGGAATTATTGGGACCTTCTTTGATAGCGGACTCCGAGACGGGGAGAAGTGCTCGAGAAGGTGAGTTTGGATTGGCCTCATGAAGAGTCGGCAAAAAGGAATAACATCAACCATGCTGGCCATGAGGCCTAGAAGGCGGAGACACGTTTTAGCCGGAGCGCTGGGACGTGTGAGCATATCCGTGGCCATCTCTGACAGAGTGAGAACCCTCTGAGGGGAAGGAGAGGCTGTTCCGGTTCAGAAATCTAGGATAGCTCCGAGGTAGATGATCGTTTGAGTTGGGATTAGTGAGGACTTCTCTACATTGACGATCCACCCCAAGTTTTCTAGGAGAAAGGCGGTGTAGGCGGTGAGATCGGACGTCTCCTAAGCTGAGCGACCAACCAGCAACCAGTCGTCTAGGTAGACGAACACATGGATGCCTTGTCTTCGGAGGAAAGCCAGGACGACTTTGGTGACTCTTGTGAAAACCCTTGGAGCCGTGGAGAGGCCGAAGGGAAGAGCTCGGAAGCAAAAGTCCACATTTCAGTATCTGAAAGCCGGGAATCTGTGATGAGACGGGTGAATGGGGATGTGGAGATAGGCGTCCTTTAGATCTATAGAGGTTGCCCATGAGCCTCGCTGTAGGGACGATAGAACTACGGCAAGGGTCTCCATTCTGAATCTCCTGGAACGGATGTAAGCTTTGTTCAGGGGTTTGAGAATTATTATCGGTCTCCAGGAATCTGGCTTCTTTGGAGTGAGAAAGAAGGAGGAGCGATGAAGTTTGGTCGGGAAATCTTTGACGACGTAGATTGCCTTCTTCCCCAGGAGGTCGGAAATCTCTTTCCCCAGGGCTAGACGCTGGTCTCGAGATTTTGGGATCGGAGTTGACCGGAACAGTCCCTTTGAAGGAGGACTTGTAAACTTTAGTTTGTAGCCCTGGTGTATGACGCTGTGAACCCAGGGATCCGAGAAACTCCCATTGTTTTGCGAACTGAAGAAGTCTCCCCCCTACCGACGGGGGTTGATCGGTGGAGTGGGCATCCCTAGGGCTTGGGCTGGAAACGGTCGGAGCCACGGGAACCGGAGCGGCTAGATCCCCTCGATGGATGGCGGATAGAGTAAGGAGCTAACGAAGTACCGGAAAAACCCATGAAGGAAGGTTGGTTCCGGGATCTGCCTCGATGTTGGTGGGTAGAAGGCTGGTTACGGCGAGACGGGAAGCCGGAAGACTTATGTGGCGGTGAGAGGAAGGTCTGGAAGGAGACTTTCTGGACTTAGAAGACCGAAAATCCTTAGAGAAGGTGAAGTCCGCCTTGTTTATGTCCTTCTTACGTTTGAACTCGGCGGCGAGTTGCTCATCAAACTTTCCACCAAACAGATCGGGGCCCGATTGGGGCAAGTCCATGAAGCGTCGTTGAATGTCTCTGGAGGGCCAATGGATGTTATCCAAAACTAATTCCCTTCTGTCCATAGAAGCCCTGACAGTGACCTTGGCGAATCGGTCATACGCAGGCCTAGAGATCGGTCCTAGAAGATTCACAATGGCACCAGTGTCTTTGCGGGGAACTACCTCAGCACCAGGTGGCCTGAATGATTTGGACGGTACCTCGGTGAAGAGAAGTAGTGAAGAGGCGAACTTCATGCCTGTTCTGGAAGCCAAGTCGATGTTATGGAGAGACAAAAAGGATTTCTTGGTTGCAGGGGAACGGAAGAAACCCTTGTGGTATACCGGGCCGGAAGCCTTAAGCTTGTCCAGGCAAGACTCTGGGATAGTAGGAGAGACGAAGCTGGCTTTATAATCCTGGTCACTGATGTGGAAGTCTGTGGATTGTCCTTTCGGGAAGGCTCGCCATTTCTTGGAATTAGCCTGAGTTTCAAAACGGTCGAAGCATTCCACAACTATGGGCATGACTGATCTCGACGGAGTTGAAGGCTTGTCCAAGGAGAGTTTCGATCTTTTGGAAGAAGTCGATTCGGGAGGAGGAGGAGGAGGATCGAAACCGAGTTGTTTCCTGATGACGTCAACAGCTTTATCAAAAGCGTCTCTGGAAAACATAGTACCCAGGATAGGATCGTCGTCCGAGTCGTCGGAGGCATCATCGGAGAAGGAGCGATCGTTTCGATATCAGGGAACGTACGTGTTAGAAGTTTCTTGTTCCCGATCAGAGGAAGAATCTGCAATAGTGTCAGGATTTTCGAGAGCTGATTCGGGATCCGCCTCTGCGGCACCGCTCTGGGGATGAGTAGGGCCCGGATCGTTCGAAGCAGGAAGGCGTTCCACAGATTGAGAGAGTAAAGCCACAAGCTTGGAGAGGGCTTCCGTCGGAAGGAGCTGTCGGGGCAACGTCTCCTGCGGCAATGGTGACTACTGGAGGAGGACGAAGAGGAAGAGCGGCGGCGTCTTCTCTTCTTCCTAGACCTTGATTTCGAGCGGTATGATGAACGGTTTCTTTCCGAAAAACTCTCGAAATCTCTGGTTAGAGCGGACCGGAGGTCGGAGGAGAAGGACAGCTCGATATCCTCACCGGGAACCTGGGCAGGAATACCAGAACTCGGAACTAGTTGGGAGGTGAGATGGGTCCACATTAGAAGCCGAGGTCTGGTTATCCACGGTTATGTTTGTGCAAGTAACAGGCTCCGGATGACGGTTGTCATGGTTACCGGACTGAGTTGCGGTCTCGGTGAGATTGGACGCAGGGAGACTCGGTAAAGCTGGATTCGCAGCGTTTCCCCCGGTCTCTGGTTGAACGTCTGAAGAGAGATGCGGCAAGCCTGTCCAAGCAGTGCTTCCACCGATCTCAGAGGCATTTTCCATGGAAGATTGAACCGTAGGACCTGGCCTTGCAGAGCCCGAACCGGTTCTAATTGCCTCTTCTGTGGGGTTTGCCGGAGCAGAACCCGAAACAGATTTCTTCTTCTTCGGTTGTGATCTTGAATGAAAGGAGCCGTGACTGGAAGAATTGCTGGAAGAAGAAGCCTTTGAAGAATTGGAAGAACGTTTCTTCTTTGGGATAGCTTTCCCTCTTTCTTCCAATCTCTGGCGGATTAAGTCCCATTCACGGGCAGACCGACCACGGCAAACCTGACAAGGTGAGCTGAAGGTGCATTCATGGCAGGCTGGGCACAATTCATGAAAATCCCAGGCGGCAAACGGCTTGAATTTCTTGCATGAGCTGCATTTGGAATCTGAACAAAGGCGATAAGGAAAACAAGCACGGGCCGGAGAATAAGCCCCGGCCGAAAGCAAGACTTACCGGACAACCAGGAAGGCCAAACAAAGGCCGGATTAAGGAGCTTAGATACCGAGAAGCCTATTAGGTACGGTAAACAAGCTAGTAGAAAATGCATCACGATATACACGATAAACATAGCAAATATCATAGCAAATGTCACAAAAGTACGAGCAAAGGCTAGAAATGTGACTATATGCAAGATATAAGCATATATCGGGAAAGAGAACAGTAAGTCACGATATACGAAAATAATACGTCAATGCATCAAAACAACATGAACGAAAGCAAAAACGCAACGAAGCCCTAGGATCGTCGCCTGAAAGAGATACAAAATGAAAGACGACCCCAGGGGACGAGATAACAAGCACCAAGCGAGTGGAGGGGGAGAGATGGGGGGGGAGGGCCAAAAAAAAGGCCGAAGATAGGACCGAACGATAATGACGCAGTAAGAACAAAATGGCGGCGCGAGACTGCTACCTGTACAAACATATATACATATCGGAGGATCGCGTAAGGCGAAAATCCTCGTAGTAATGTAGGCTAGAAAAAGGGGTAAAAAACACCTAACGAGAGGAGAATACTCATGATTTCGGCAGAGGTAGACGATGAGGACGTCTCCACGGTGCAAAGGACGATGGTAGGAATACTCCAAAAGGTAGGTCGGAGAAAAAAACGCAGTTTTTCACCAGACGAGTTTTAAGGACGTGTTAAACACGGAGAGGCAAAAATGCAGAAGGACGTTTTAGGGTTGTAGGCGCCCTCTATAGGCAGGGGATACCGCGGTGCTATTAGTTTTTTGCCAGACGGTTATTGCAGGCAATAATGGTTACATAGGTAAATAGGAGGTAAGGAAGAGCGAAATAGACCCATAATTCGCAAAATTTTGCAATCACTTAGAAATTAATTAATACCCTTAAATGCAAATGGTGTCCTATGTCTGTATTTCAAAAATTTATACCTTCTTAACCATCCATCTTAAGACTATCATTTAAATGCTAAAAAAACTCGAAGGAAAGTCCTTCGCAATGGCACCAACTTTTAGGGGCTCCTATCGAGTTCATCACTGGAAGTTTATTCAAAAAGCTTGTTTTGAATCAACACTGGGCAAAAATGAGAAAATTTTTGTTATCATTCTAAAATAATATCTCAGGCAATTCAATAAGGGCCACTTAACCTCTTCTTGTTTCTAAATGAACAAAACCTATCACAACCACATTCTGAGATCGTTGGGCCTCAGGGATGCATAGTTTGCACAAAATAGTAAAGATGACGGGAACAGAAAAACCAAAAACAGGCCGACTTTGCTCCAAAAAAGGCATTTCAGAGGAAAAAATCATACCTTGACATTTTACATCTGATTTTAATGTTTTAACCAGCAAGCCTAAAGGCTTAGTGATTCCTTGCCAAATGGGGATGCTTTGTTGCACTAAGGTTTATCCCTCAAATTTATCTTTCTTGATTATATCCTTTTATTTCAACAATTTGAACTCTGCTAACCTCTCATGACCTTTCAACCCCACCAAATATAACAAAAAAGAAACCCAGAAGTGTCTTGAAAGGGATTCGAACTGCAATGGATCTTGAATCTTGAAAATTTTTGGAAAATTTTGCTATTTGACCTCTGGTGACCCCAGATGATGATCTTAGGAATTCTTGGGAAATTTTGCTTTTTGACCTCTGGTGACCCCAGATGATGATCATGGGAATACTTGGGATATTTTGCTTTTTGATCTCTAATAACCCCCATATGATGATCTTGGGAATTCTTGGGAAATTTTTTTTGACCTTTAGTGACCCCAGATGACAATCTTGGGACTTCTTGGGAAAGTCTGCTTTTTGACCCCTGGTGACCCCAGACAATGATCTTGGGAATTCTTGGGAAATTTTGCTTTTTGACCTTTGATAACCCCTATATGATGATCTTGGGAATTCTTGGGATATTTTGCTTTTTGACCTTGGGTGACCCCAGGACCTTTGACCTTCACCAAAAAGATTTCTTCCTTGGACCATAAGGTATCCACATACCACATATGAAATCTATCCAAGTTTCCTATCTGGAGATACTGCGTTAACAAGGTTTTCAGTGTATGACCCCCAGGTGACCCCAGATGACTTTGACTTCCACCAAAAACAACAGGTTTCTTCTCACCATAATGCATCCACATTCTAACTATGAAATCTAGCCAAGCTTGCTACCTTGACATATTGTGTTAACAAGTTGTCAGTGTTTGACCCCAGTGACCCCAGGTAACCTTTGACCTCCCAAAAACAATAGGGTTCTTCCTCTCAACATGACAAATCTACATATCAACAATGAGAGGTTTCTGTCATTGCTACCTTGAGATATCATGTTTACCAGCCATTTACAAGGTTTTTGCCATTTAACCTCCGGTGACCTAAGATGACCTTTGGCCTCCACCAAAACAGGTTCTTCCTTACATCATGGCAAACCTATATACGATATATGAAAAGTGTCCTTCATTCCTATCTTGAGATATCGTGATTACAAGCTTTTCAGTTTTACCTCTGGTAACATCAAATGACCTTTGACCTTTACCAAAAACAATTGGGTTCTTCCTCTCAACATGACAAATCTATATACTAAATATGAAAGTGTCAATCATTCATATCTTGAGATATAACATTTACAAGGTTTTCAGTCTTTGACCTCTGTGACCTCAAATGACCTTTGAACTCCAGCAAAAACAATAGGGTTCTTTCTCTCAACATGACAAATCTAAAAACCAAATATGAAAAGTAGTCTTCATTCCTATCTTTCTATATCATGATTACGAGCTTTTCGGTTTTTACCTCCAGTGACCTCAAATGACCTTTGACCTCCACCAAAAACTATAGCATTCTTCCTCTCAACATGACAAATCTATATACCAAATATGAAAAGTGTAGGTCATTCCTAACTTGAGATATCGTGATTACAAGCTTTTTGGTTTTTTACATCGGGTGACCTAAAATCACCTTTTACCTTCACCAAAAGCAATAGGGTTCTTCCTCTCAACATGACAAATCTTTATACTAGATATGAAAAGTGTCAGTCATTGCTACCTTGAGATATCGTGTTTACAAGCCATTTACAAGGTTTTCGCAGTTCAACCTCCGGTGACCTCAGATGACCTTTGACCTCTACCAAAAACAATAGGTTCTTCCTCTAAACATGAAAAATCTACATACCAAATATGAAAAGTGTCAGTCATTCCTATCTTGAGATATTGTTAACAAGGTTTTTGGTTTTTGACCTCTGGTGACCTTATATGACTTTTGACCTCCACTCAAAACAATAGGGTTCTTCCTCTCAACATGAAGAATCTATATTCCAAATATGAAGTGTGGGTCATTGCTATCTTGACATATCGTGTTTACAAGCTCGGCGTCAGATACAGACACACACACACAACATCACTATCGCATAGATTTCTTGCCTGCCTACAGCAAGGAATCAAAAAGCAATATAGCCTATATAGGCCGCCATAGTTAAGAGGTATCTTTGAGGAATTTCAAGTTTACAAAGGGGTCCAGTGCCATCAGAATTTTCCTCAACAGCTTTGTCTGATCATTGTTCAAATCTCTTTCACTTCGATGAAAGATTCTTTTGAAAACAACCAAGTATAACTAAAACAAAGTTATACCCCAAGAATAGCGAAACATGACCTTGTTTCACATTCCTGGTACAGTACAAAGACAAGAGTCAAGAAAACAAACACATGAAATTTGATGCATCATGACCCCCCACTTGTGAGAATCATATAGTGTAGACTAGCCTGTGGTACACCTATCATATTGTGAACAGCACAGTACATGCTGTGCTGTGTATCTACTGTTGGCCTATATCATTGTGGAAGACACCATGTATCAAAACCATCGGAAATTGGCAAAATAACCCTCAAATTACAGAAGTTGGTTTCATCAGAAAGGAAAAGAGTTTGGTAATAATACTGTAACATAAGATTTTACAAAATGAGTGAATTTAACTCTAGTTTCATTCAAATTTAGGACCTCATTTGCAATTTATGCATACATAATTAGCCTAAAACATGACAAAATAATTTCAGGGAATTGCCCAACTTTTAACCTTTCCAAAAATGTATAGGTCCTTCCATAAATCCTTTGTGTAAATTGAATATAAAGAATAATTTAATTAATCAAAAACAACTAGCTACAATGACAAGTCAATGACCTTGTAAATTAAAAAGGGCAAGTCCTGATAATCAGCCTGCCTATGTAGAGTACCAAAGCTGTGGATCAATGATTACTTCTGCATGCAGTACGTGTTATATTTCAGTCATTTAGTCCTAATTGCCTAATTGTGTGTGAGAAAGATCAGCATAAAGTTACACAGGGACTGATAGAGAATGGGAAAAAAGATTAGAGAAAAGGTTACATGCACCAAAAAACTGATGAAAGCCAAAGATGTTGAGATGGGTAACAAACTGAAAAAGGAAACTAGAGCACCATGGTGCAGAAGTTCAAACCTGTCACATTTCAGTCCATGCCAGCATCTGTTCTAGGAATGTAATATAAGTGGCATTTTGGTATTATTCAATAAACCCAAAGCAAAAATGTAATCCAGTCTATAAAGAAGGGCTCAGTTTTGAAGCCTTATTAAAAGTCAGCTTGCACAGTCAATACTTTGGTACAAGTTATCATGAACAAGGGCACAAGGGTTCCTTTTGCTGATGGACCATGGGTGACCATTGAAAATTTAGAAATGTCTAATGGCCATTATCAAAATTTCTGGCACTAAATGAATGTACGTCTATGAATCTTTGAAATGTGATCTTGAACTACCACAATGAGCCCCACAATGCTTCCATAAGTTTGGCAAAACCATTGAATACAATTACCAAGTTTTATGAATATCCAACAATTTTTGCAGGTTTGATCTCAAATGACCCCTGATGACCTAAAACTGACCTCCAAAATTTCTGGTACATAATGTTGACTACATCTTCCAAGTTTCACAGAAATCAAACAATAACTGCAACTTTGACCTCAAATGAACCCTGATGACTTCAAAATAGCCTTACAACTTTTTGGAGCCAGAATGTTATTAAAACTACCAAGTTTGGGTGCAATCCTGATTCGGATACAAAGTTATTAGGAGTCAATGATTTTTACCTCAAGTAACCCCTAATGACCTCCAAATGACCTTCACATTATATTACACCAACTGGTGGTTATACACTCACAGCCAAGTTTGGATTCCATCCAATCTTTGGTTACAAAGAAGTTCCCATTGAAATATGTCCCCCTTTTGACCTCTAATGAACTTAAATGAAGAACATTATGCCCAACTTTCAAGAACTTACAGAGCTCATTGACAAACACATACATTTCTGAGATTTTCCCATAATACCCTGTATTGACCCCTAAATGACCATGGGGACTGCTATTTGTTCCAATGTCCCTTTGGTCCAACATCTCTGATATATTCCGAGAAATCTTCATTGAGGTCAGTGTTAGGATAAGTGTTAGGTTAGAACTATTATCCTAACATTGACCGTCATGCGCAGACTTGTCGGAATATAAAGATGGAACCATGAAATGTTGGAATAAAGAGGTGTAACCAACAACCTTTCACCTCCACTTTCTGTTGGTCAAAATTTGCCCCACACCTATTCATCATTGTTTCATCAAATCCATCAAAACATGAATGTTTGAGACCTCGCTGAACACTTGTTGACAGACATGATAGATAGAAGATTGACAGAGTAACGTTGGCTGATTGCAATAGCTCAAACAGAAATATATAGCTGGACTGAGCAAAAAATAAATTTTGCAAATAATCTATTGTAGGTTTTTACTCAACGTTTATTCCACATGCAATCATTTTGTCATTAATCGCTAAACAGTGCCAGCCCTACTAGTCATGCTACATTACTTAAGTCAATAGTTGAAACACTGTTTATTCCACTTGCTATCAGCATACAAAGACTTTTAGTGTGTACACACTCACATTTTGGCATGCTTGCATGTACTCATGCCCTTGAGAATGGACTTATAATCACAGATTCTGAAAGTTAACCACTGTAATTAAAGCAAAATTTTGTACTCATTCTTGAGACAAGACCGATTCGTACTCATACTCACAACTAAAGTCAATAAACCTGTACTTGTACTCATGACATTGTACTCACACTACAAAGTCTGGCATACATTGATTCATCCTTTCTTTGGAGTAAATATAAAATGTGGTTCTTACGGTGGTAGTAATCCAAGAGGTTTGCCATGATACTTGTTGACAGAGTCCAGTGCATAAATGTCTAAAAGTTGGTATGGATTTATTGCAACCAGGATGCTACCAGTGTATGTCTGTTATGGAATAAAAAACCACAATGTTTGCAAATACTGTAAAATATAACAAGTTCTTGCATATAATGTCAACTGGTATGAAAATCTGCATTGAACTTCTGATGCCTTCATGATACAAGGTCTCTGCTGATCTAAATTTAGGAAAAAGAAGTAAAAACAGCCATAGATAATACTAATAATAGTAATTGTAAAGACTCCTTTGATTTTCCACCAAAAGCAAATGGAAATTCATACCCATACAGCATCCATGTGTAACAAAAGATTTATCAAGGTCCACAATGTTGAAATATCATTTACAACTTTGGTGCACTCAGACATCAGATCACCGCTGCGATCCACTACAAATTCCCTAAAGAGAAGAGTAACTTCCACAAGAAACATGCAAAGGCTGTGCGATTCCAGTCATATCCTGCATGAGATAGTGGGCTTTCATCACACTTATCTTTATTCTCCACTGACGCTGCACCTCCACCAAAACAGCAAGCTTTAGAGGCCCAATTTCCTCATCCCAGAGAAAACTTGGTACCCCAGCTGTATTTACTTCCAGCCGCTCCCAAAATTTACAGTTTCTTGTCTTTAGGAAGTTGCTGTCTCCCAGACAAAGGTAGGTAAGGGTAAACTGCTCATAATCATATTCTGCTGAGCAAACTTTTTGGAGGGGAATGAAGGAGCTGCTGCAAGTAGCTAGATGGAGGTATTAAAGTGATCTTTGCCCTACATGGGGCACCCACACACTATTTATATGATCCCTTACACTAACCGTTTTAAGATGTACTGTTTATGAGATATTTACAGCTTGACCTCTTTTGATCTCAAATAACTTTTGAATGCCACCAAAAAAGGCAGGCTTTTTTGAACTCAGTGTGGAGCATCTACTTGCAAAGTATGAGATCCCTTAAAGTTACCATTCTTTAGGCATCTTGTGTACGAGGGTTTGGTGGCTTCAGATTAAGTCAAATGGGAAAGGAGGCAAATAATCACCGCATGGTCTCAAGCTCTTACAACCTCTAAAGGTTGCCAGAAGTCAGTAACTACAAATGTTAATGCACAAATATAATAAGAAGATTCACATAAACCCTAGCAATTAAACAAATGACTATACAATTAGTAAAATTACAGAGGTTTTTGTATTATAAAGGCACCTAAATTGATATTGTCACTAAACTGACACACTAACACAAATTGCTCGCTTCCAACATAGAAAAGCCATTATAGTTAATATGCTTGGATTAGATATTGTCAGAATTCTTCATTATTTATTTGAAGTCTACATGAGGTCAAGCCCATAGCCAGACAAGGTAGCAAGGTAGCATTTGGGGGGAGGCCTGTAGTCCCCCATCTCAATAGTCTCCCGTGTCAATAGTCCCCTGTCTCATTTGTCCCGTTTCATTGGTCCCCCATCTCATTGGTCCCCTAACCCGGGGGACTAATGAGACAGGGGACCAATGAGACAGGGGACTAATATAAGGAAATAATAAAAGGGACTAATGAGACGGTGGACTAATGACACGGGGGACCAATGATACAGGGAACTGTAGAGCGGATATCTAGGCAATGGTAATTTTTGATCTTTGAACCTTGTATCTTTGGGTCTTGTATCAAGTAACATGGTGGGCCTTGTATCAAGTAGCATAGTGGGTCTTGTATCAAGTAGCATGTTGAACCTTGTATCATACTACTTGATACAATCACAACACAAACCATGCTACTTGATACAAGGTTCACCATGCTTTTTGATACAAGGCCAACCATGCTACTTGATACAAGGTCCACCATGCTACCTGATACAAGGCCCACTATGCTATATGCTACTTGATACAATTACAAATGGTTATTGTACTCACATAGATAAGCCCTTTGTTGTACCTCTCCCTCAAGTTAAACAGGATAGACCCTTCATGGAGATCTCTTCACATAAAATAAATAAAAATATACAAATATTCAAAGGATCAAATAAACAAGTTAAGGACAAATCATGGAACAACTTCTCTTGAACCGACATCTAAACGTAAGTTAGTGGTGTTAACAAACCTCATGAAATCTTAGCATTTGAGGTTTTTTTTTTATTGTAGTAATGTATCACCCGTCTTAAGCAAAATTCACAAAGTTGGAAATTTGTTCAATGTTTGTGTAATGGTATATAGGTATAATAATAATACACCCAACTTGTAGGCCAATAGACTGAAAACCAACTTTCCTCATAAAGTATATTTTTACAATACCCTGGTACAACTTATTGTTTATTGTTTGCTCCCATCAAAACTTTCTTCTGGTGTTAATTTACATTAACTGTTTTGAATTACCAGGGAAATCACTCACTGATGAATGACTCATTTCTGGAACTCTAACAACTACAACAAGAGGGTAATTAATCCATGGAGTTGCAAATCTCATTGAAAGCACACGCACTGGGCAATATAGCTGGAGGGCGCATCAATGTGGAATACGCCTCATTATTATTATTATTATTATTATTATTATTATTATTATTATTATTATTATTATTATTATTATTATTATTATTATTATTATTATTATTATTATTATTATTATTATTATTATTATTATTATTATTATTATTATTATTATTATTATTATTATTATTATTATTATTATTATTATTATTATTATTATTATTTATTATTATTATTATTATTATTATTATTATTATTATTATTATTATTATTATTATTATTATTATTATTATTATTATTATTATTATTATTATTATTATTATTATTATTATTATTATTATTATTATTATTATTATTATTATTATTATTATTATTATTATTATTATTATTATTATTATTATTATTATTATTATTATTATTATTATTTTCAAAGTTCTTTTCGTTAATTAGTTCCTGAAGGGCCGGGCCCATCCCATGGGCCTGAGGTTCTTCATGGATGATGTGATAGTCATTTTATGGACAGCATCTTCCTCAGTATGTGGGCAGTTCCAAGCAGAGCAGTTTTCTGGACCAAGTTCATGTCAATTTGACCAGGGCAGTTTGTTCAGGTAAGCATTCATGCCTTTCTTACACATTCCCAGTGCACCAACCACAACAGGTACGGTTTCTGTTTTCATCTGCCACATTCTGCATATTTCGATTTCCAGGTCTTTATATTTGCTAAGTTTTTCTGTGGTCTTGATTGATATGTTTTTGTCAGAGGGAACAGCCACATCAATAAGGAGACATTTCTTTTCTTTGAAGTCCTTGACCACAATGTCTGGTTGGTTTGCCTTGATTTCTCTATCTGTGTGGACTGGCATATCCCATAGGATAGTGGCATCTTGGTTTTCCGATACAGTCAGGGGCTGGTGATCATACCACTTGTCTGTACTGGTCTCAATCCCGTAATGCCTGCAGATTAGCCAGTGGATGTAGGTCGCCACTTTGTTGTGCCTATGTGTGTATTCTGTTGGTGCAAGTACAGGGCATCCAGAGATTATGTGATCAATAGTTTCTTCGTATTGTCCACATAGTCTGCAGAGAGGGTTTGTGCCATCTTTCACTATGCGATGTAGGTAGGCTCTCGTAGCAAGGCTTTGATCTTGGGCTGCTACTATCAGGCCCTCTGTTTCTGCTTTCAGCCCTGCACTCCGGAGCCACTGGTTTGTCTGACAAGTGTCTACACCTGGGTCATCCATTCGCTTGCAGTATACTCCATGTAATGGCTTGTTTGTCCATGTTTCGTGCAGCTGCCGTTGTCCAAGTGTCTTCGCTGCTTTCTTCACCCTTTTTGCATAGGATGTGGGGCCTTCATTTTCGTTGGGTGTCAACTCTGGTGCTGCAAGTTCTTCCCTGTATTCTTTGGCCTCTTGTACCAGTGAGTGCGTCTCTTTACTGGTCTCATGGTGGCGTACAATACTAATAAGTAGGTCTTCTGTCTTTCTTAAGTATGCTTCCAGCCCTATGGTGGTGGTCTTATACGTCAATTCTAGTTGGATCAGACCTCGCCCTCCTGAGGCACGTGGCATGTATAGTCTGTCTACATCTGCCTTCGGGTGATGTAACCTTTCCATGGTCATTATCTTTCTGGTCTTGATATCAAGTCTCTTGATGTCAGTCAGAGACCACTTTATGACATTGAAACTGTAGGTTACCACAGGTACTGCCAGTGTATTGATTGCTTTGATTTTGTTGGCCGAACTGAGTTCACTCTTGAAAATCATCCGTATTCTGCTGTAGTATTCCTTTCTTATTCTTTCCTTGTATTTGGAGTGCTGGATACCATCTCCTTCATCTATTCCCAGGTACTTGTATGTTTGCTCCTGCTCAAGTTCTTTTATCTTGGTGTCCATGTCAATCTCAAGGTCCTGTGTTGTAGATAGCTTTCCTCTTTTGAAGGTAGCTTTTGCACATTTGTCTAGACCAAACTCCATGCAGATATCATCACTAAAGGTCTTTACAACGGTAATTAGCCCCAGCTGTTGCTCATCATTTTTGGCATATGTCTTCAGGTCATCCATGTAGAACAGGTGGTTTATGCGGCCATATTGGGATATGTATCCATACGAACTTTCGTTGAGTAGGTGACTGAGAGGGGCTAAGGCAAGGCAGAACAACAGTGGAGACAGCGAATCTCCCTGGAAAATACCAGCTCTGATGTCAATTGTTCTTGATGAGAGTAAACCTTCTGCACTATGAAGCTTCAGTGTAGTCTGCCATGTTTTCATTGATTTTCTGATGAAATGGGTGATTGTCGGGCACACTCTGTGGATATTCAAGGTCTCCAATATCCAGGAGCAGGCATGTGAGTGGCAACTCAGAAAAATAGAGGAAATTTTGAGGGCAAACTTGGCACACGTGAGGCACTACATTCTATGGGTCCAAGAGCAATGCCCCGTTACAGTGTCAATGAGTGCCAACCTTCCCCACCATGACTCTTCTTTTCTTTCCCCCACCCCGGCCTACTGAAAAGAGATCAAATACCCTATACAATTTCTGGTAGTAATAAACCGAGGTAAGTCCTAGCCATTTGTTCTTGTACACACTTGACTTCTATCATGTAGGCTAGGTTATTGGTCCTTGGCCAACTCCCCTGAACTGTAACTATGATAGCCTAATAGTTATAGGCCTAGGCCTATGCTCATTAATTTCGACTTCATTGGCCCCTATATCACATTATGCAACCATCCCGACTAAGCATCCCTCCCCCAGCCAAACAAAATGTTTTTAGGCTGGTTGTAGCAAAAGTCTCTTAAACGTAGTAGGCCTATGCAAACTTTGCGAGGATGTGGTTGCATTCGAAGTTCCAGAACATTATACATCGGTATAGGCTAGATCACTCAGACCATAATACACGTTAGGATAGTACACACCAGCTGGCTTCAATAACTCACAAGAAAAAAGCATCGTACAACAAAATTATGCGAGTAAAGCTTACAAAGAAAATGCGGATGGCGCTTTTAAAGAATACTCCACATGTCACGTAAATATTACCAGAAATTTGCACTGACTAACATTACTCCTTTGAGGATTGATGACAATAAGGCTGGGCCGACAAGCTTCTCTATATCAGTTGCACACAATAAGTGTGTAGAAATCATGCAGAAGTTGGCTAAAGCTAGCCGGCGTACACTACACAACTTAGCACACCGTACCGCAACCCAACTCGATCGTCGGGTCGCCAACAGTCGTAAGGTCTGCAAGAGTTTAAGGCTGCGATTGGCAGTTTTAAGATCATTTTAAATCGCGCCGACTTCAGTCGGGAAGAACCAACATGTTCGTTCTTCCCGACTGAAGTCGGCGCGACTTAAAACTGGTCCTAAAACTTCCAGTCGCAGTCATAAACTCATGCACACTATACGACTGTTGGAGATCCGACGATCGAGTTGAGTTGCGGTGTGCAAAGTCGTGTAGTGTACGGCTAGCTTAACCGGTCGGACGATGTACGTACGTACGGGTAAAAACACGAAACTTCTGTAGGATACGGAAGCATTTGGTTATTGTAGTTATTACGTACAGTCGGCTCTACTGAAATGGAAACTTGCATCTGATTGGATAGAATACCAATGGCTGGGAGTCTGGGATAAATTCACGTTGTATGCAAGGAAGAATGTGGAAATGCCGGGACACTTTGTCCAGATACTAGGAGCGGGAAAAAACGGAAACTGAGAAAAGTAGCGGATTCCCGCAGTATAAAAAGCGGAATTCCGCTAAATAGCGGAAGTCTCACATGTCTGCAGGAGTGTGGCACGCTATCATATGCCTTCTTATAATCAATCCATGCTGTGGACAGGTTTCTTCTCCTCAATTTGACTTCCTCTAGGATTGCCTTGTTGATCAGGAGTTGATCTTTGCAGCCGTAACTCCCTTTCCTGCATCCTTTCTGTTCTCGGGGGAGTAGTCTCTTGTCATCGAGGAAGTGGTACATCCTCTCTGCAAGGATTGATGTCAGCAGTTTGTACATTGTAGGGAGGCAGGTGATAGGTCTGTAGTTCTTAGGGTTCTGGGTCTCCTTTGATTTGGGGAGTAGATAGGTCATTCCTTGAGTCAGCCACAGGGGACACTCTCCTGGGTTAGTTACAATGTCATTGTAGGCGGCCATTAAATCTGGGTGGAGGCTGGACAGGTTCTTGACCCAGTAGTTGATAATACCATCTATTCCAGGAGCTTTCCAGTTGTTCGTTGTCTTAATGGCTGCTGCAATCTCATCAGCGGTTATGTCATTCCATTCGGGATGTTCAATGTTATTATCATCGTCATCGTCATCTTCATCATTATTATTATTATTATCCGCATGGATTAGGCATTAAGGGGACAGTTCATGCTAATTCAACAACAATAAGACGACACCTGACATTAAGGCGACAGTTTACGTGCCGCCTTATTTCTTAGGTACTAGATAGAAAAATAATTTTATTGTCGGAAATAGGCTTAAATTGTTCGTCCTCCTTTAGAATGTATCTCTACCAAATTTGGTTAGGGTAGGGTTAGGGGTAGGGTTAGGGTTAGGGTTAGAAAAATTCAAATTTTTGTACATAAGTCAATGTAACTGTCGCCCTAAGTAGGTATCCACGCTTATTATTATTGTTACTCTTACTCTTACTCTTACTCTTACTCTTACTCTTACTCTTACTCTTACTCTTACTCTTACTCTTACTCTTACTCTTACTCTTACTCTTACTACTACTACTACTACTACTACTACTACTACTACTACTACTACTACTACTATTACTATTACTATTATTATTATTATTATTATTATTATTATTATTAATTATTATTATTATTATTATTATTATTATTATTATTATTATTATTACTATTACTATTACTATTACTATTACTATTACTATTACTATTACTATTACTATTACTATTACTATTACTATTATTATTATTATTATTATTATTATTATTATTATTATTATTATTATTATTACTATTACTACTACTATTATTATTATTACTACTATTACTATCGCCGAACAGAACAACTTACACATCAAATTGATACTTTCACAATTTGCATCTCCATGAGGAGTCACTTACCATAACAATGTAGGTATAGGAGTTTAAAATCTATGCTTGTAATATCTTAAGTAACAGTAACAAGTATCGACTCACATCACCAATGAACATCATACATAGAAAAACATTTCCATTTCCACACCTTTGACCTTTACTACTGGGTTCTGCAAAACATAATTTCCCACTTTGAGACACGCACCTCTTTGGCAACTTTGAAGAAAATCGGTCCAGTCAACTAGCAGTTTTTGACCTAAGAGTGTACATTTGACCCTCTGCAATGTATGTGACCCTTTATCCCGGTTATCATGGTAGCAATATATTACAGTAGAACTTGTCATCCTTATTATACCTTTCCAGCTTCCTGTCAGTGCAATGTTTCCTCTTGTAAGAAAAGCTTGAAAATGAATTTTAACCAGAATGCAAAAATGCATTGAGGTTTCGATGATATACTGTTTGTTCTATTCCAAATAAAGCCAAGATGTCCCATAGCTTTCAGTCAATGGTCAAATACTATCTTAACATGTTGGAAAAATACAGTTTTGTATTACTATTTAGTCTTGGGAATTCTGGGGAAATTTGCGTTTTGACCTCTGATGACCCCAGATGACGATCTTGGGAATTCTTGGGAAATTTTGCTCTTTGACCTCTGGTGAACCCATGTGATATTCTTGGGAAATTTTGCTTTTTTTACCTCTGGTGACCCTAGATGACCTTTAAACTCCACCAAAAACAATGGGGTACATCTTCTCACTATAACACATCAATTTACCACGTATGAAATCTATTCAAGCTTCCTACCTGGAGATATCATCTTGAAAAGGTTTTCAGACATTGATCTCTGGTGACCCCAGATGACCTCTGACCTCCACCAAAAACAATAGGATTCATCTTCTCACTATAACGCATCTACATACTAAGTATGGAATCTATCCAAGCTTCCTACCTGGAGATATTGTGTTAACAAGATTTTCAGAGTTTAATCCCCAGTGACCCCAAATGAACTTTGACCTCCACCAAAAATGATAGGATTCTTCCTCTTACTATAACGCATCTACATACAAAGTATGAAATTTATCCAAGCTTCCTAACTGGAGATATCAGGTTAAAAAGGTTTTCAGGGTTTGACCCCTGGTGACCTCAAATGACCTTTGACCTCCACCAAAAATGATAGGCTTCTTCCTCTTACCATAATGCATCTACATACAAAGTATGAAATTCATCCAAGCTTTGTAACTCAAGTTATTGTGTTAACAAGATTTTCAGGGTTTGACCCCCGGTGACCCCAGATGACCTTTCACCTCCATCAAAAATGATACAGTTCTTCCTCTTACCAAAACGCATCTATATACAAAGTATGAAATTCATCCAGGCTTCCTACCTCGAGATATTGTGTTAGCAAGGTTTTCAAAGTTTGACCCCCGGTGACCCCAGGTGACCTTCGATCCCCACCAAAAACAATAGGGTTCTTCCTCTTAGTATGGGGCATCTATGTACCAAGTTTGAGAACTGTCACAGTTTCCCTTCTTGAGATATCATGTTAACGAAGTTTTCAGGGTTTGACCCCCAGTGACCCCAGATGACCTTTCACCTCCACCAAAAATAGTAGGATTCTTCCTCATACCATAATGCATCTACATACAAAGTATCAAATTCATCCAAGCTTCCTACCTCAAGATATTGTGTTAACAAGGTTTTCAGAGTTTGACCCTTGGTGACCCCAGGTGACCTTTAACCCCCACCAAAAACAATAGAGTTCTTCCTCTTAATATGGGACATCTATGTACCAAGTTTGAGAACTGTCACAGTTTCCCTTCTTGAGATATCGTGTTAAAGAAGTTTTCAGGGTTTGACCCCCGGTGACCCAAGATGACCTTTCACCTCCACCAAAAATAATAGGGTTCTTCCTCATATCATAACGCATCTACATACAAAGTATGAAATTCATCCAGGCTTCCTACCTCGAGATATTGTGTTAACAAGGTTTTCAAAGTTTGACCCCTGGTGACCCCAGGTGACCTTTGACCCCCACCAAAAACAATAGGGTTCTTCCTCTTAATATGGGACATCTATGTACCAAGTTTGAGAACTGTCACAGTTTCCCTTCTTGAGATATCGTGTTAACGAAGTTTTCAGGGTTTGACCCCCGGTGACCCCAGATGACCTTTCACCTCCATCAAAAATGATAGGGTTCTTCCTCATACCATAACGCATCTACATACAAAATATGAAATTCATCCAAGCTTCCTACCTCAAGATATTGTGTTAACAAGGTTTTGAGAGTTTGACCCCCGGTGACCCCAGGTGACCTTTGACCCCCACCAAAAACAATAGGGTTCTTCTTCTCAATATGGGGCATCTATGTACCAAGTTTGAGAACTGTCAGAGTTTCCCTTCTTGAGATATCGTGTTAACGAGCAAAGTGTCACAAACACACATACACACACACACACATACACACATACACACATACACACACACACACGAACATACACACATACATACACACACACGCCATCATGAATGCATAGGTTTCTCTTATCATCGAAACCAAAAATATTGAATTTTGACCTCTGACCTTTTAATCTGACCTCTGACCTTACTTCCAGAGTTTGCAAGACACAATTTCCCACCCTGGGGTACATTCCCACCAAGTTTGAAGAAAAGTGATCCAACAACCGCAGTGTTTTAAACAAAAAATGTACATCTGACCCTCTGACACATGGCCTTTGACCTTGATTGCCATGGCAACCACATAATTTGTCAGACCTTGTCATCCCTATTATAGTGTGAAGTTTCATTTGTGTGCAATGTTTTTCTTGGAATCATAGCCAAAAATGATTTTTTTCACAATTTGACCTATGTCCTCTGAACTTTATTTCCGGGGTGTGCAAGACACATTTTTCTACGATGAGGCTAGAATTCAATAGGAGGATTTAGCCATCAGACAACTTATACTTCTTTATTTTTCACCCGGGAAAACGGCCTTTTCCCGGGGAACTTTGGAATTATAGCGGCATGCCCTTGGGTATTTTCCCGCCACGTTTGAAGAGAATCAGTCCAGGCCTTTCGTACCAGCTGCTTTCAAAACAAGAAAATGAACATTTCACCTTCTGCCATGTGACCTTTGACCTTGGTTGCCAAGGCAACCACATACTTTTGTATCATGAGCCACATTTATTATATGAGTGAAGTTTCATGTGAGTAAAATGTTTCCTCGAATTATAGTATAGCAAGTGATTTTCACAAACTTTGATCTTTGATCTCCAACCTTTGCCCTTTACTTCTGATATTGCATGTAGCACGAACAAGGGTTTCACCTAAGGTAGCTTTTCACCAAGTTAAAGAAAGGTGAAGAAAATTTTAGCTCATATGAACTCCTGACCCCTTGATTTTTGACATATGTCACCAATGATTACACATGTATGCAAATATTTAGGGAAATTTGACCTGTGACCACATTTGACCTTGGAACCCACCCATAGCAACCAAAGAGCACCATTTTAAAAATTATCTCATCAGTTAATGTAGTGTCATTACCTTCTCTAACAAACTGATAGGCAAATAAAGGCAAAAAACCCAGTTTTCAGCAAATTTGGTCTTTGACCTATGATGTCATAAATTAAGCATGCAAGAGTCTTCATGGTCAGAAACTTACCCACCATGTTTGAACTTCACCAGACTTACGGATTAGGAGGAGCAATGAAACACTCTTTTGCAAAGTTTTGGAAAATTTGACCATTAAACTATATTTTGACTTTTGACCCTCTCCTTAGCAACATAAGCACTATTTTGAAATTCATCTTTTAAGTTCTAGCATATTATGTACTAGCATATTATGTAGTATTATTACTATTTCTGACACACTCATAGGCAAATAATGGCAAAAAACCCAAATTTTAGAAAATTTGAACTTTGTCCTCTGACATCATCAATGACACATGCACAAGTTTTTATGGTCAGATACCTACTCACCAAGTTTGGACTCCATTATAGGAGGTAATTGCAACACACTTTATGGCAAAATTTAGGCAAATTTGACCTTTGACCTACATATCGACTTTTCACCGCACCCTTAGCAACCAAAGAGCACTATTTCAAAAAATGTTTTATCAGTTCTAGCATATCATGTGGTTTTATTAATTTTTCTAACATATGCTGATAGGCAAATAATGACAAAAACCCAGTATTTAGCAAATTTGACCTTCCCTGACCTTTGACCTATGACATTACCAATTATGCATGCATGAGTTTTCATGGTCAGGTATCTATTCACCAAGTTTGAACTTCATCAGACTTAGGGTTTAGGCGGTGTTCCCAACACACTTTTCCATTAAAATACACACACACACACATACTATAACTCAGGTACAGCTTCACATTTCTGATGTTAGGTAAAGTACAGTATCTCATCTCCTTACAAATGGAGAGATGAGATAATAAAGTGCAAAAAGACTGTTTCTTAAACTTTTGACAGCGTGGGCATAGCACACTGCCTGTTCTATGTTGTACCATACCTCAACAATACAAGGTCATCAACCGGGTCAATTTCAATTGCATCATGTCGTATCCTGAGATTATTCTTTGGGTCTTGAATAACATGATTCTGTTAAAAGATTCATAGCAGAATTAAATGAATGTGACAATCCTTTTGCCCACAACAACCTGTATGATTAACTATTGAAATATTTCATATTATTTACATTTTCAGCATTCCATAGATAGGAAAGTAACCTTTAGAACATCTGCAGGACTGTCATTTAAATGACATTAAGCTTTACTTCTGTTTGGAAGGGGAGTGTGTATCAAGCAATCAATTTTACAGCACTAACACTCCCTTCTGGAATAGTCTCCATCAAGTAGAAGTATCTGGAATAGCAGCCTTCATGTACTAGAAATACTGAAAGCTGCTACTTTACCAAACACAGTAACCTCTCAATTGACAGAAAGGGGCATGTTGGCTGGCATGAATAACATGTTCAAATAGGTTGATGCTTTCTCTACCTTAACACCTAATACAAAGTTGTCTCAATAACCTATGTTAATTAACCTCTTTGAGAATGGTGATTTAAAGCAGGTATAAGCACTGAAAGAACTTTTTGCTTGTGGCTATTGGAACAACAGTAGCCTATCTCATTTAACTAAAACATGTATAGATGCATTTCTGCCGTCTTGTCAATGTATCTTTATAGGAAAGTCTTGTTATAGAGTTTGTTCTCTCAACATCTGTACTTTAAGACAATGTGTTTGAGAAAATTATAGAATCACAACAGAAACTTGTTCAATACTGTTATTCTACTTTCCAGAGCTTCCTGATGTTTGATTTTTCCTCTAATTTTCACCATTCTTACGATGGGGACAGCCCGATATTCATAAGGGTTTTATTCATAAGGTTCATTGTTCATAAGGGTCGTTATTCAGAACATAACATTATGAATGGCAAAAATAAGGCTCATTGTTCATAAAGTTCGTTATTCATAAAAATAAATGACAAAAAAGGTTCATTATTGCTATTCATAATCGAGAATGAGGTTGGTTGTTCATAATAGCAAAAAAGATTCAATGTTCATAATCACAAAAAGGGTTCATTATTTATAATAAAATAGGATTCACTATTCATAATTGAAAAAATGGTTCACTATTCATAATTGGAAAAAGGGTTCTTAGTTCATAAGCGAGAATAAGGTTCGCTATTCATAATCCCAAAAAATTTCAACTAGTCTCTTTGAAAGGCCAATTACAGCCAATCAAAATAGACCATATAAAAACGCCGTCAGCATGTTGTAGACAACACATTGGCCTATCATCTCTGAGTTTTAAGGGTGTTCCCCCTTCCATGAGATACAGGAAGCCTTTAAAGCTGGAAAAATGAATTTTCCCATATTATGAATATTGACCCCTTTTTCCTATTAGGAATATCAAACCTTTGTTCCAGTTATGAATAACAAATCCTTTTTCCTATTATGAATATTGAACCTTTTTTCCAATTATGAATATCGAACCTTTCTTCCTATTATGAATAAAGAACCTTTTTTCTATTATGAATAATGAACCTTATGAACAAGGAACCTTTTTTACGATTATGAATAACAACCCTTATGAATAATGAACCTTATGAATATTGGGTAGATTCCCTTACAACTATTTTATTTACAAGCAACTGCTACATACACATGAAGGCAATAGCTACGCCAGTCTACTGTTACCGTCAAGAGTAACACTATATCCTTTCATAACCAGAATGCAAAAATGCATTGAGGTTTCGATGATATACTGTATGTTCTATTCCAAATAAAGCCAAGATGTCCCATACCTTTCAGTCAATGGTCAAATGCTATCTTAACATGTTGGAAAAATACAGTTTTGTATTACTATTTAGTCTTGGGAATTCTGGGGAAATTTGCTTTTTGACCTCTGATGACCCCAGATGACGATCTTGGGAATTCTTGGGAAATTTTGCTCTTTGACCTCTGGTGAACCCATGTGATATTCTTGGGAAATTTTGCTTTTTTTACCTCTGGTGACCCTAGATGACCTTTAAACTCCACCAAAAACAATGGGGTACATCTTCTCACTATAACACATCAATTTACCACATATGAAATCTATTCAAGCTTCCTACCTGGAGATATCATCTTGAAAAGGTTTTCAGACATTGATCTCTGGTGACCCCAGATGACCTCTGACCTCCACCAAAAACAATAGGATTCATCTTCTCACTATAACGCATCTACATACTACGTATGGAATTTATCCAAGCTTCCTACCTGGAGATATTGTCATTATTGTGTTAACAAGATTTTCAGAGTTTAATCCCCAGTGACCCCAAATGAACTTTGACCTCCACCAAAAATGATAGGATTCTTCCTCTTACTATAACGCATCTACATACAAAGTATGAAATTTATCCAAGCTTCCTACCTGGAGATATAAGGTTAACAAGGTTTTCAGGATTTGACCCCTGGTGACCTCAAATGACCTTTGACCTCCACCAAAAATGATAGGCTTCTTCCTCTTACCATAATGCATCTACATACAAAGTATGAAATTCATCCAAGCTTTGTAACTCAAGTTATTGTGTTAACAAGATTTTCAGGGTTTGACCCCCAGTGACCCCAGGTGACCTTCGATCCCCACCAAAAACAATAGGGTTCTTCCTCTTAGTATGGGGCATCTATGTACCAAGTTTGAGAACTGTCACAGTTTCCCTTCTTGAGATATCGTGTTAACGAAGTTTTCAGGGTTTGACCCCCAGTGACCCCAGATGACCTTTCACCTCCACCAAAAATAATAGGATTCTTCCTCATACCATAATGCATCTACATACAAAGTATGAAATTCATCCAAGCTTCCTACCTCAAGATATTGTGTTAACAAGGTTTTCAGAGTTTGACCCCCGGTGACCCCAGGTGACCTTTGACCCCCACCAAAAACAATAGAGTTCTTCCTCTTAATATGGGACATCTATGTACCAAGTTTGAGAACTGTCACAGTTTCCCTTCTTGAGATATCGTGTTAAAAAAGTTTTCAGGGTTTGACCCCCGTGACCCCAGATGACCTTTCACCTCCACCAAAAATAATAGGGTTCTTCCTCATACCATAATGCATCTACATACAAAGTATGAAATTCATCCAGGCTTCCTACCTCGAGATATTGTGTTAACAAGGTTTTCAAAGTTTGACCCCTGGTGACCCCAGGTGACCTTTGACCCCCACCAAAAACAATAGGGTTCTTCCTCTTAATATGGGACATCTATGTACCAAGTTTGAGAACTGTCACAGTTTCCCTTCTTGAGATATCGTGTTAACGAAGTTTTCAGGGTTTGACCCCCGGTGACCCCAGATGACCTTTCACCTCCACCAAAAATGATAGGGTTCTTCCTCATACCATAACACATCTACATACAAAATATGAAATTCATCCAAGCTTCCTACCTCAAGATATTGTGTTAACAAGGTTTTCAGAGTTTGACCCCCGGTGACCCCAGGTGACCTTTGACCCCCACCAAAAACAATAGGGTTCTTCTTCTCAATATGGGGCATCTATGTACCAAGTTTGAGAACTGTCAGAGTTTCCCTTCTTGAGATATCGTGTTAACGAGCAAAGTGTCACAAACACACATACACACACACACACACACACACACACATACACACATACACACACACACACACGAACATACACACATACATACACACACACGCCATCATGAATGCATAGGTTTCTCTTATCATCGAAACCAAAAATGATTTGCAGGTCCAACCACTAACAAGTGGACAGTATTTTACAGATGTAATAATGCATTAGTTATAAACATTTTTCCTATTTAGACAACATGTCAGTTTGAAAATGAAATTGATGACGTAGTTCTTTGACTGTAACTGAAGACAAAGATGATTCTCACATGATCCCATGCATTACTATTCCTACAGAAGCATGTCTCATTTCATACACTTTGCAAGTGGTCATTTTCCATGAGTATCATTCAGAAAAGCATAAGAGATCAATTGCATTCTCAAAACCAAACTTATAAGTATGAATAGTGAAAAGAAGAAAAAACAAAATCAGAACACCTGACAGTTCAGTAAGTCATACCACTGGCAGAAGTTTCAAAGATTTTATTATTAATATTGACTTATAAAGCACACTACCATAAAATGTTCAGTTGCACTTTACAACAACTTAAGAAAAGGTCAAATTAAAAAGATAGGTTTTTAAAATAACCTTAAATAGGTTAACAGAAGCAGACTCTTTAACATCCAGGAGAAGAGTATCGTAACATGAGCTACTTCCTAGTCCAGGCCAAAATGGAACCTTTTTGGAGCTTGCATTTTTTTTTTTTTGCTAAAAATTTGATAGGATGTAGAGTAGAAGTCAGACAAAAAGAAAATTATGTGCTCCATTTTTTTCATGTGCAACTTTAAAATGGCTGCCATTTTTATCATTTTGGCTGATTTAGCTCAAGAAAGGCTCTTTTTCTCCAGCATTTGAGGTCTAAAACTTTTCTAGGAGTAAAAGTGGTAAAATTGAAACAATACTAAAACTTTTCCCCCAAATCTGGGTTCAGTTTTGGTTTCCCAAAAGCGAAAACTTTGGAGCTGCTTTTGCTAAACTTGCAAAAACTTTAGGGGGGCCACGGATTGCAAAGTCGGAAATGACTACCATTATCACATGGATCACAAAGTTATCAACTACCATCAACACGGGTCAACACTGCTCCATACATCATTTCCTCTGATAAAAGCCAACCATGCAGTTGCACCATATAAACCTTCACAGCAGGTGTCAAATATGAACCCCTTTTGGAAGTACACATTCTTACAAGTGCAGCCAATGTGAGAGCAGGAATAATGTACCTCCACCAAGCAGCAAGCATGTAGCCAGACCATTCAGACCGAGAGGGAAAATACTATAGTTCCAATTTCATGGTTTTCAAATTAATTGTGGAGATGGTGCTCCTCCCCAGAACCTCCAAGTGCTTTGGGTCCAGGTCACCACCCTGTGGGGCTGGGCAAAGATCCGGAAGCTCTGAGTAGTAACAAAATTGTGAGCACTAGATTGAAGCATTTAATATTCAAATGGCCTTATCATTATCCAAACATAACAAGTCACCATGATCCAGACCTGCCAACCTCCAAATTTGTAAACCTGGAGATTTTCAGAAAAAAACCCTGGAGATTGGTACCTCAAACCTGGAGATTTACAATTTGTTCTGTAGTACCTCTAAACAGATCTTATACTCAAGGGCGGTGCAAGGGTATTTTCACAGAGGGACAAAGCATGGGGTAAGTGATCGTCATCTTGGGGGAGGGGTTTCTCCCTCCCCTATGAGAAATCATCGGTAATTAAAGGCTTCTTAGATGCAGAATAGTGCCGTCTTTTGTATATTTTTTAACTGATTATATATGGCTGGAAAATGTTGATAAGTTAAAGAATTCTATTTTTGATTGGGTGAAAGAGGGCCGTCCTGGGGAGGGGTCTAAGGGAGGGGGTATCCCTCTTGCCTTTGAGAAATGTTTGTTAATTTAAGGTTGCTTACATGCAAAATGGTGCTATCTTTGGGATATTTTTGTATATAATGGCGGAAAAATGTTCATAATTTAGTGAATTCTAATTTTTGGTTAGGTAAAAGAGGAGAGCATGTCTTGTTGTCTAAGACAAGGGTATGTTGTCCCTCCTTTTGGTTACTTTAATACCTTCTATTCGGGGAAAGTTTTTACCCAAAAATACGTGCGTAGAGACCACAGGAACATTCTTGGACTATTACGAAAATTTTCCTTTGCTTCATTGTGCATAATAAAAGGGTATAAAGGCTGGCAGACACTGGAATAGGGCCTCCTGGAAGCTCTGGATTAATTATGTGGATCAGATATAGGCCTACCCAAACCCTCATCTTCTCTACTTCTTTCTTCGCCTCCTCCTTTCTTCTCTTTCATTTTCTCCTTTTCTTCTTTTTCCCCTCTTCTTTTCCTTCTCCTTTCCCCTTTTCTTGCAAATTATAGGGGACGGTCGCCCCCTGCCCCCTGTGGCACCGCCCCTGCTTATACTATACAAAATCAAACAAAATAAGGGTTTTAATAGAATCGTTAATGGTACACTAACTATATTTTGCTTTATGACTGAGGAAAACTTGAAACTCAGTTACAAATCTGCAACCTTTCAACATCTTTCAATTTCATTAATAAATGTTTCACTCTGCTCGTTAAGTATGTCTTTCAGCTCCCTTGTATAATCGAGCTCGGTGAATTTACCTTTCTGCAAAGTAAAATGAACTTATCAACTTAAGGAAAGATTGTTCCCAGGAATCTGCAGCTGAAAATGGTATGTTTTGAAGCTCCTGCCCAAATTCCTGTTAGGGGAACTTTTCCGTTTTCTGGTTCTAAACTAAACATTGGCTTGCAATGACCGTGTGCATAGCCTAATATTTGTGATAAAAACGTTTTTGCAATGACTCCAACTTAGTTTTTCACCGTGAGTTTTGGAGATTTGACTGTAAGACTCACGGTGAAACCGAGAGAGTTGGCAGGTATGATGATCACAATTTCACCATCTTGTATAACAACCTAACTTAGATGAAATGACAATTAATTTGATGACAGAGGTGGCTTATGGTGGGTAGGCTGCAAAAGATCAAGGAATTTTCCCACAGGAGTCCATGGCCTTTCCTCACAGGAACCTTTAAGACATCATCTAATCAGAGTGCCACCACCAGTTGGGTGCAGCCTACCAAGAAACTTTTGGGCCAAAATGCCTTCCAGATTGCAGGAAAGGACACCTCCCCAGTATTGTAAGTTGAACCTAACATTATTAAATATTCTTTTATTTCAAGCTCTTAAAAGGATTGTTGCCACAGGTGGCCACACCAGGGAGTCCCCTGAAAAAAGTTTAAAATCTAAGCTCTAAGCACACTGAGATAAGATTTACTACTTTTTTTTCTCAACTGGGAAGGCAAAATATGGGTGGAGCTAGTATGTTTTAAAATGTGGGCTAACCTTGTAACCCAACGAGCCTGAACAAAGTATTGAACTATTCCAAACAGTCCATAGAATCACAATTTGATCATTTTTTATACTAACTTAACTTGGAGTATCGGTCAGCCGATTTGACGGTGTACAGGATAGGGTGGGTGTAGTTGGGGAGGATGGTTTACGGCAGGGGTTGTACAGGGCTTTGAAACAATTAGCCATTCAAATTTTCCTACAAGTAGCAATAATGAGACAAGTATGCAAAAAAAAAAAAAAAAACACTTTTTGAGACAATTGGCCTACTGAAGCATTGTTTCCTTTATTCCATTAAAGTTCTTCCTTATTTTCTCTTATCTCCTTTCCTTCCCTATCCTCTTTTGCTTTTTTTAGACTATTTTCTTCTTTTCCTCTGTCAAAAGGAGATGGGTTCCATACCCCCTGGATCCACACATGGGGGGATGAATGATGGTAGTTGAGGAGTGCATGAGGCATTGAAAAGTTCTGCTCAAACTGTCCTGTAAAGAGGACTTATAATAGCCTACAATTACATACGATTAATGAACGCAAAGCCCTATGGTATTATGGATTTCTTGCCACATTTTACATCGCAAAAGTTATCTAATATATTTCAATTCACTCTTAATTTATCTTTTCTTGTCAATTTTTCTAGACCCACTCATTGGGGTTCTGACACCAAACCACATTGTGTGGCAATGCAACTAGCTTTTTTCCACACACTGTTTGACTATTAAAGATAATCTTCACAGGGACAGTGATTTCAAGTGTCTGTTACTGATAGAGACGAAAAATTAAGATTGGGACCGTAGCTGCCTCTCTTCCCTCTCCCACACTCCCAGCCTAGCTTTATCACTTCTTCTTTCTCCTTTCCACCCTTATCTTTCTCTCCCTTAACTCTGGCTGCTTTCGTCCTGGTCCGTCCTTCCTGACCCAGCCTTGTAATGCTCCCTCCCCTTTCCAAGTTCCCCCATCCTTTCCTCCTTCCCATACAGAGTGTGACTGGTTTCATCCCTTGTCCCCATTCCAGCCTTCCCAGCCCTTCACTTTCTCAGGCCACTCTCGGCCTTCCATCTTTTCCAACATCCCTACACCTGCCCGTCTCAGTACTCATCCCATCGATACTTGGACCAGCTTTATCAAGCCCATTTCCTTCTCTCCAGCCTTCCTTCCCATCAGCAATGACCCCATTCTTATCACTTCTTTTCCTTTTCTTTTTTCCTCTCCCTTTATTTTCCATTTTGCTTTTCTTCTCCTTTTCTCCCTTTTCCTCCTCCCTCTCTTTCGTTTTCTTGTTTCATTTTTCCGTCATCCCAATTTACTTTGATTTTTTTTTCCAGGTGGCAGTTTGGCCCTTTTCCCCCTCCTCTGGCCACTCATTTCTTATAGGTTTGAATATGGGAGTCCAAATTTTCTCCATGTATTACCTACTTATTGGTCTACCATAAACAAAAGATAAGGTCAGGTGGTTTAACATACTTTTAGACATCTGGTACTCAAAATTGGCCCCAAGCATTAAAGTTGCCAAATTGCCATTTAGCTAAAAGGGCCACATCCAACAAGTCACTACTTAAAAAAACAAATAAATCAATATTTTGGGGAGAACTTTTAGTATATTTTGGGAGACTGTGGTAATTTACCTCTATCACTCCTAAAAAGTTTTAGACCCCAAATGTTGGACCAAAAAAACCTTTCTTGAGCTAAATCAGCCAAAAATGATCAAAATGGCAGCCATTCTGAAGAAGATGGCTACTCTTGCACACAGAAAAAAGAGAAAAAAAAAATGTGTTTCTGATTGTCTGATGTCAACTCTACATTATGTCAAATTTTTAGCAAATGTAGCCCCCAACCCAACCTTCCAAAAATGCACCAAACCAAATTTTACCTGACTATATACAAGGAGAATTTTGAATTTTACTACTGAATGAGCAAAGTTGATAGTGTCATTTCCTAGGGAGAGGAATGACTTAATGCATTTTCACATAATGGCTCTCCAAATGTGATCTCTGACATAAATGGTGATAATGTTAACAGTGACTAAGTTTCAAGATGATCCATTTTTACTGTAGGAGGAGAATTTTTTTTTAATTTTCAAAGAAATAGACCCAAAGAACTCATCAAAACCTTTAACTCTAAGTTTTTAATGTGCAAGAGCTCACTACTGAATAAACTGTGATCAAGTTTCAAGCAGTAATTCACTTATGTGGAAGAAGCATTGGGTGCAGTTTTGAGTGAGTCCCCCACCTCCCAAAAGACTAGGTGATCATGGCCTAAAAATGTTCACACATATAATAGATCAGGTAAGTAGGAGTAAAATAGTTTCCAAACAAGACATAAATAATGCAAGAAATATTTCCAATCCATTTCCCTTACAGCAGTGATACAGGTAGTGATTTTACATCAAAGCTAACTATTTGATGGGAACCACATGTAAATATGGTAACAACCCCTAAAAGAAATGCAGATATTGTATTTACTGGAGAGCAAAAGGGCCTTGTGACACTATGCCACTGAAATTCAATTTAGCACTGCGGTTTCAAATTGAGAAGGTTTATTACGAAGTTACAAATGATTCTTTTTTCATTGAACTTTATAGTGATGTGGGAAGTGACAATCAAGTCTGTACTGAAATTTCTGACTCAAAAACAGTTTACCTTTGATGAATTGGTTTACTTTTCCCCCTTTAAAAATCAATTTTCCTTTAGTAAAAATATTCAGAAACATCCAGGCAGACTCTATGAAAATGCATGAGGGGTCGCAAAACATGACCTAAGATTGGAGCTTTCACAACCCAGGGCTCGAATAACCAGCAGCACTGACAGCCATGGCTATTGGGCCCTTACTGATAGCCATGGTGCCCCTCAGTTAATGTCCTATGAAATAACATAGACCGACGGCCAATTTGCTCATTTTGGCTGTGCCCCTTTTCAAGCTTATTTTGAGCCCTGATAACCTTGTCGTCCATGAACACTGACACTGGTAATATTGAGCTTTGACACACTGCTACTGGTAACAGAAAAATCTAATAATGAGCTATGATACTTTCTTGACAAACAGAATCAAATATTAAGCTAAGGTACCTTGTTGTTGAGAAGAGATAGGATGCTTATTCCATCTCCTCTGGTGTCTGTAACTCTTCCTGGAAGAGGGTAAGATTCACCTCCAGAAAACCACACTAATGTGTTCTGTGAAAGAAACAACCATGTCATCTTAAAACTATGATGCAACTTCAGACATTAAAAAAGACCTGGCAGGCCCAGCTTACTCATAAACACTACAGGCAACCATGATATTTTATTTCTACCTTGACTGTTTTCCAGTCACATCAAATGTAATACAAATACAATAAGGAAAATAAGTAATTACATCTTGAATAAATTCTTGGTTAGGATACAATCTGTCACACCTGTGGGAAGAACTGAAATGGGTTTATGGTGATGACAGAGTTTTAAATCTTACACCACGCACTTAAAGCAACCTTGCTTCTTGCTGTTTAGCCCACCTTTTGAGACGTCAAGGATGAGGCTAAGAACTCATCATTTTACTACTGTTTTTAAAATATGAATCTTGTTTCTGAATACAATATCTATTTGTGGCTTGATTCTTTTAGCTGATTTTGTTGTAACCCTGTCTCTTATCACTGTTTATATTAAAAAATTTGACCCACAAGGGTTTTCTTGATACTGGCTGTTAATTAATGTTACTTCAGTTCTGATGACAGTGTCTCTAGTCTCAGCTTACAATCTTAGCACTGCATGAGTATCACATGAGAGAAGGTATATTGTAAATTTGAAACTCAATTCAGTGAGAGAAAAAAATTCTTGGGTGATTCTTGAAGCATGAGAGGACAATGCAAATTATAAGGAAATTTATTATCAGGGGATATTTCCTAACTTTAATTATGAGGCATTATTTACATAACTCTTAAATCTATCTGGACAGAGAAAAGTAACCTATCTGATGTACTTCAAAGAAATATTTCATTTCTTTTCTTTGTAAGTCATATTCCAACTTATTGACCTTATTGATATGATTGCAGACTTGACAAGCTCTTTTTTGCACTCTTGAGGTGTCAAGGTTATACCACACTGTCTTGGTGTTCACACTCTAGTGGTGTATCACACTGTCTGGGTACTCAGTGCCCCGCAAAATATGCTGATCAACTAAGACCATGTCAATCAAATTTGTATGACCTCTGTGTTATAACACTGATTCTCAACAACACAAAAATGTAAAAGAAATGGGAATTACATTAGTCACTAGAAAGATAATACAAATGAAGAAAGCTGAAAAACCAACCACTCCTTTAATCCTTACTTGTACAAACATGAATTAATACACACTGAAGTGGCTCTCATGTACTGGTATCAGGGTGGTAATCATCACCTGTGCACCTTAGCTGAGTCACAGCCAACTTCACTTACGTGGGTAATTAATCAACTACTACTGCTAGAGTAGTGCAAATTGACAATTAGGGAGTAGCTGTATTTTTTACTGATAACAAGAAACCTTTTAAAAAAAGTTATTTTATTGCAACTTTTTAAACTAGTATAATTGTTTCATGTGCACTTTTCTCATTGCTATATATTTATGAAAACCTTATTTCATGTACCTGGCTATGCTGGAGTAAATACTTGTAGATGTCTTAATGTCTGTATGTCAGTCTGAAGTAAGTACAAACAAAGGGGCCAAGGAAGATCACTGAAATAGTACATTTCTTCACCCCATATAAATCATAAGATCCATTTTCTTCCAACAATAACAAGTGAATAAACAATCTACACAATTGAGGGTGGGGTATTCCACTTCTAAACATTACTGATATATATTAAATATTTGCCAACAAATAGCAGAGTGGAAAATTTTAAGAACACACAATTAATCCAAAGTATAGAGTTTGGCCATCGATGAATCCAACAACCAAAGTCACCATACATCTTTTCCAGCAAGAACAAACTCATCATGAGTATCCAAAGAAAACACCTCCTTTTACAAGAATGAAATCTTCATGCATACATGTATTATTATACAGCATATATACACATTCTTACAAGAACGAAGTAATCATACATACAATCATATGACATATATCTTCTCTAACAAGAATAATCTTATCACACACACATATAACATCATATACATTCTCTGACAATGCATGCATAAAGTCATACGACATGTACATACTCTACCAGAATGGACTCATCAGTCATGAAATCATACAGCATACACAAACATGAATGGATTGAAGCACAACACCAGATATAGATATACTATAACCAGAAGACAAGAGACAACTCTACTACAACAGTTCTGATGCAGCAAACTGTTGTTATTAAATTTGACTAAATAAAAAACACAAGTCTACCAAATGGTACTTTCAGCAGTGTATATTACCTACATGCAAATTTCAAGCCCATGAGCCCTACCAGTTTTAACACTAATCATGACCAGAGAGTCTACTGGACAGGTTCATTCCTCATCAGAATCTCCCACAAACAATATACAATTGGAATTTGTTAACAGCAGTTAGGCAACTGCAATTCATGCATGCTCAAAGGTATTTGATCCCAGAGACTAACATACAATCCAATTGTTTCCTTAATAACTTGTAGTATTCACTCAACAAATTCCAATTCATGCACGCTCATGTGTCCTTAATCGAGGTCAACATACGTATAAAGTATCTAATTACAAGCCTTTGCATGATCTACAGTCCAGGTTTCAATCACTTTCAAATGTGTCGTTATCTGTTACCCACTCTTATGGTGGTTGAGCTTTTTCAAAAGTGTCTGCCATATTGTGGAATGACCTGCCACCTTTTATCAAAAACTCTTCTACTATTGGACAATTTAAAACTTACATCAAAACCCACTTATTTACCATGTTCTACTCACTGCCTGTTGTGCAGTTATAGTGCTTTGAAACTCCTGGTGTAAGGCGCTTCATAAGAACTGGTACATTGTTGTTGTTGTTGTTGTTGTTGTTGTTGTTGTTGTTGTTGTTGTTGTTACTATTACTATTACTATTACTATTACTATTACTATTACTATTACTATTACTATTACTATTACTATTACTATTACTATTACTATTACTATTACTATTACTATTATTATTATTATTATTATTATTATTATTATTATTATTATTATTATTATTATTATTATTATTATTATTATTATTATTATTATTATTATTATTATTATTATTATTATTATTATTATTATTATTATTATTATTATTATTATTATTATTATTATTATTATTATTATTATTATTATTATTATTATTATTATTATGCTGTACAGCAGACCTAACCACTTGAGTTTGCATGTGCAAAATCATTTTCAAAAAGACATTCTCTACTCATGAATAGCAAAGATTTTTTTTTTTTGAATATAAAAGATTCGATGAGCTATTACTAAAGCCTGTTTCCTCCACCTAAGTGCCTATTAACATAGTGCCTATTAACATATCCATTCACAAGTATGAAACTAGTCAGCCATCCTGAGTGTGAGAAATGGTATATTAAGATTTTTAGGTTTAGCTCCACCCACTCATCACTATGCATGACACTGGCACCAAAAGCAATAAGGTACAACTTCACAACAGGGTCAAAATACCTACCAAGTCTAACGCCCAGACTTTTCCCACTATGAGTTTACTTGTACACAAACATTTTCAAATATAACCCCACCCACTCATGAATATTAAGGAAAATGATGAACTTTTCCAAAAAAAAAAAAAAACTATTAACCTCTGCCTATTAGTTTACCCATACCCAAATATGAAGCCTATCAGCCATCCTGATTGAGCGGTATTGCTATTTTACAGATTTTTATGTTATGCCCTGCTCACTTATTACTATGCATGATACAAGTGCTAAAAGCAACAGGGCACAACTTCACACCCCAGTCAACATACCAATCAAGAACCATACACAGCAGACCTTTTCTACTATGAGTTTGCTTGTACACATGCATTTTCAGGCATCTTTCAAACTTTACTCCTCCCACTCATGAATATTCATGACAATGATATACTGTTTCCCAAAAACTATTACCTCTACCCATTAGATTACTGATAATATATAGAAAGCTTACCAGCCATCCTTATTGGAGACTGCCATTTAAAGATATTTACATTTAGTCCTACATGATACTGGCGCCAAAAGCAATAATGCACAACGTCATGCACACCCTAGTCAATATACCTGCCAAGTATCGTGCACAGCAGATTTTTCCTTCTGTACGTGTTTGCCTGTACACAAGCTTGGCATCCCACACATACTCACACACACATACATACACTGAACCACCAACATGACTGCACTGGCTATGATGCTGCCTCCAGCATTATAATGAAAAAACTGCAAAACTGATTACTATACAGATTTTCTTAATATGGGAACGCAAGAGCCATAGCTATCTACTGAATACATTGCTAGCCACACACGAAGTGAGTAAAACATACTTGATTACCCAAACTATTATAGTTGTCCAAATCAATGGAAAGGTGTAGTGTATAACTCGAACCAATGTCACATAAATGACAATAATTTTGAAAAACTGTTTGAGTTTGTGTTCTACTTGATTAATGTACGATTTAAAGGTGAATTTACGCTTACAATTTCGAAATATATCATAGAAAAGTTGGAGTAAGAAACCCAATGGTTCAATGGCTCCCATATTAATATAACATGTAAGTGCTGGGATGTTACATGTTGAAACTTATTCAAAAATTGAAATGGTAGATTGAAAACTTATTTGTGATGTCACTCTGGTTACATTTATTTGCTTTACATTGTTTTCCTGAAGCCAGTACTGGATATTGTTCCAAAATGTGATTAGTTTAATATGGCCTGGTGACATACCTGATGCAAACAATAAGCTATGCTGTCCCTTTTGCCAATAATGCTTGTGGCCTTAAGTTGACCTGGGCTCATTGAGCTAATGAACTTGTCTGTCCATTTCCATCATGAAAAATACTATCAGTAGTCATCCCTACAAATTTACTGCATTTATGTTTTCTGTACAATAAAATAGGGGTAATGTCTCTCTGTGCGAGCCCGGGGGCTTCTCTGGGACATTTACACAATTGTGGGTACCAGTATTAAGCTTTTAACTGTCTAACAAATGGCAGTAAATATGCATCTAAACAGACATTAAAATTGTAGTCTGTGTATATCTTTCAAAACAGCATAATTCAGACTAACTGCCAGTCAATTTCTTCAATACACAGTGGTATTGATGTGGATAGGGTGGAGGGTCATAGAGTTTCTACCAGGTTTTGCAATAATTATACTAACTTTTTCCTATTGGAAGTACTGGTAACAATCAAACAAGAGTACATGATGAATGCCCACAAAGGGCACAAAAAAAAAAAAACCAAACACTTTTACTTACATTTTAGTGATGTTTGCCTTCATTTTATATAGTAATTATCTATCTACAAATGGCACTGAACACACACTACACAGAGCTTAATATTGCAGTTTGCCCTTTTGATTCATAATAGCCATTCAATTTCTTTATGATGCAGCAGGTTTAAGGGTTGGGATCTAGGATGGGCAATTTCGAAGGTTACAAATGGTTCTGCATTCAAGGCATGTCCTTCTTGAATTAATAATTGGACAACTGGCGCATATGAAGGATACGTACAAAGCATACGGAAAAGATGGCATTTTAGCAATGTTTTTAGGCACTGAATCTACAGAAGCAGCGGAAAAGCAAGTCTTCTCCACACCCATCTGAACAGAAAGTGTAAGCACTTTGAAGTGTTTAGTGTTCACAGCAAATTACACAGACACAAACAGTTGCATAAATTGTTATTATGTCAAACTACTCAAGAACTGCTGATATCCTACCTTTATATGTAGTATTCACAACATCAACTTGCACTGTTTCTACATATATGCAGGGAAACTTCATGCACTAAGCCAATTGTGTTTGCAATTGTTCCTGGTCTGTCAAATTTGAAAGGGAATGACATTTGCATCACCTAAACATATCCATAACTGGTGACTGCACAACTGTATGAGATTATTTCAAGCAATAGTTTAAGCCACTTTGATTGGTTTTGGATGACTTGTGCAGATCACTAGAAATTTGATTAAGTGTAACCCATTGTAAAGACTAGGTTAGATTACAGTGTTATTAAAATTTCACACGGGAGTGTACTCAGTTGAATAAAGTCTGGTGCATTTGAGACCAAGTACACCCTTCAGCAGCTTTGTCTGGGAGGTGCAGTAAACTTTGGCCCTTTTAAGTTGCTTGCTTGAAATACTGTTGAAACGACCTGTACTGTGGTTTATGCAAGATCATTTGCTAGGCCTTCCTAATTCACAACAGCATGGTTTAGTATGTGTCAGTGACAACTCTGAAGCTTATTGTAATGTTCACCATTTAAATACTTTCCCTTTTATAAAGATAGACAAACCATAGAACATATTCCTTCTATACTCAACTAATTTAAGATGCAAATTCTTTGTGAATCATGGCCCCAGTTTCTATAAAATGCGAGTATGAATATACTGAATTTTCACACTGCTCACAAATTTCTTATACTGCTGTTTGTTGGCTAAGTTTAATAACATTATTTACATACCAGTTCCATCTCCCTTGCTGGTTCTGACTACATGGAAAGATCCATGATATTCTGTGCTTGGGTAGAAACTGTGAGAAGAAAATGAAAAACAGGAATGAACATCAAATGATATTTTGCAAAAGATGAAAAGAATGCTTTTGATTTGTTATCATTGAGACTATGACTTCTTTTATTTTGTTCACTCTGTGCATTCATGTAAAATAAGACTTGAATATCATTAGACTGAGACATACATACTACCAGAGATGGTAGCAAGTCAATATTTGCAAGTCTAAATCAAGTCACAAGTCATAGTCATCAATATTGTCCTTATTTTTGTTACAATTATTCTTGACTTTGGTAAAAACCAGTCTTTGAGTTGCTCTTTAAAAATCCACTGAATGATCCATCAGAAGCAGTGTGTTAATTGTGTATTGCCACCTCCAATTCAATTGCTAGTGAGTGCTCCTTTTCTCTGAACACCACCAACATATTACAGCATGATGAAGACCCAATATAAAGTTTCATGCATTTTATGTCATGTTTTCTGTATTTTTGCCAAATAATGATGGAATTCTCCACTCCACTCATGGAACAATAAGAGCAGCCATGTTGAGTGTAAAGAATGTTTTCAACAAGAGCCCAATGGGCACTATGGTTCCTTGCTGAATGTAATGACACTGAGCCATGAGCATACAAACAAAATGTTAGCTAATGTGAAGTTTGCCTGTCACTCTGGTGACTGCTACATGACCTTTAAAGTTGTTGGCAGTGAATGAAAGTCCGCAACTTAACCTCAAAATGACCTCTGATAACCTTCAAACGGCCCCCAGTGACCCAACATGACCTTTCACCTCCACCAAAAACAACAGGATCAATCTTCTCACAACAATGCATCCATATACCAAGTATGAAATCTATCCAAGCTTCCCACCTTGAGATATTGTGTAAACAAGGTTTTCAGTGTATGACCCCTAGTGACCCCAAATGACCTTTGACCTCCACCAAAAACAATAGCATTCATCTTCCCACCATAACCCATCCACATACTAAGTATGAAATCTGTCCAAGCTTCCTACCTTGAGATATCGTGCAAATAAGGTTTTTGGCCTTTGACCCCTGGTGACTCCACATGACCTTTGACCTCCGCCAAAAACAACAGGGCACACCTTCTCACTACGACAGATCCATATACCAAGTTTCTGTTTAGTACAACTTTCCCTTGTTGAGTTACAGCGTACCGAAGCAAGTGTCACAGACACACACACACCCACATGCCAAGTTGACTACGTAGGTTCCTTTTGCTAACGCAAGGAACCAGTTACTGAATAAGGGGGCTTTTTACAGCCAGGGGTGGCACCAGAATATGCCCACCTGGGGAGCCCCAGCAGCCACTCCCCAATGGGGGAGGGGGCGGAAAGCAACCTGAAGCCCTGACATGGGCAAGGGGTTATGGCAAAGATGTCAATAGGGGTAAGGAGAGGATTGCAAGTTAAACCTTTTTAATATGCCATTGCATTGCAGGGCATACTTTGCATACTTCTGTATATACTTGTGTCAAGTTGCATGATGATTTAGTGTTTCCAGGGAAATCTCAATTGTGGAATTGCATAGCAGATGAAGTGTGCAAAAATATTTGTGGGTACACATTAAAGAAGCTTTACCCATTTAAAGCAAAATTAATCAACGCTCATGGTTGTTGACCTTGATCGGCAATACACATTGTATTGGATCTACTGGTGTGCCCAATGAAATACTCAAACCTTCCTCCACGAATTGCTCACCGTACCATAACATTTGACAAACACAAGAGATCATTGACTAACAGAAGGACAATGCGATATGGAATGAAATTCCCAAACTCTGGATAAACTGTGCAGTCTACCAGTAGGATACTTTGGTAAGGGAAAGGGCTTACACTATATTTAGCTATATGAATGGTACTATGGAAGAACCAAAAAAAAAAAAAAAGAGAAAAACAACAACGACAACAACACTCTATTAAGCATGCACACTGGACCAAAAAGTTCAGGTTGCTTTTTAAGAAGTTGCCCTACTGAAAGCAAAAACAGGTTAATCATCAGGAAAACTGGTGGCTGTTGGGAACTGGCATAGTTTTTCATACCAACTAATGCTTGACAAAACTAGAAAAATTCAGCTAGGGGTGGAGGCCAGCATTGTCTGCCAGGGCTTTAGCCCCACCTGGTGTCACCCGTTTACAGATGATCCCACTTAATAGCTTACTCCCGAGTCAATGAACCGTGCCGAATTCAAGTCTTGATTTCGTACGATGCATCGATTGTGACTCACGCAATCAGTCAATCAAAGTTTTTTAAGATTACAGGTGATAATTGGTGATAATTAATTTTGGAAATTCCATGTCAAGTCACAAGTCATTTGCTCAAGTCCAGGTCAAGTCGCAAGTCAGTTTCAGTACGTGCAAGTTAAGTGACAAAATAGCGACTCAAGTTTAAGTTGCATGACTCAAGTCTACAACTCTGTACACTACTAATGGAATGAAAATGAAAACTGGCATATCAGAATAAACTAGAACAGAAAAATTCACATTGAAAATATTCGCACAGCAAATATATAGCCGCTATATAAGCGTTTTTTATAATACTGCCATAGAATTTATTGTTAGAAAGTCCTTTTGATAAAATGCTCTGACTTTAGGACCTATGTAAACAGAAAAACCTAGTACTGAAACTTATGAAAGTCCATGTATTTATGAGGAATTTTATAACCTAGCTTGGTCCAGAAAGTGGCCAACTAGGGTAACATATCAGGGAAAATACCTTCTGTTTTAAAGGACACAAAATTAAAAAGATCTGAATTAATGTGGCCAACACTTAGTAGCTTTGTGAAATATGAAATTCTTTTCAAATAAGACTTGGGGGAGTCTTGTCTATAACAGATACTTTGTAGAGTATGTATGTACAGTACATGGATGCTTGACCTAAAAAATATTTCACCCTCCCCCACAACTATGCTTTCTCAACAACAATTTTTAGGAAAGAATTACAACTAAAGCTTGGCTTGTCTTATGGATGATGTAAACCCCATACAAACTGGTGACCTAACCTGAACATCAGTGCAAAATATATAACATGAAATATACTTGATGTGGAAGTGGACATTTAAGTGATGATGACAAAACAAAGGTATAGAGCCACAGACTGTTGGCAATCATACTGTTTCTAATGTATACTACCAATCTAAAATGCAAAGTACAGTGTGGCTTGGCTTCACAATACTGTGTGTATGATATAGGTGTGACCTGGACAATGATACCAAAGTTCATTTCCTTACTGACTCATAAGTGAGACACTGAATTAGACACAAATATCTCATACTTATACACAAACACTACATACTACTATTATGGACTAAAACTAAGAAACTTTTGTAACTTTAAACTATCAACAGACTAAATTTATTTCTGAGATTGGAAACATGATCATACTATATGTAAGTATCAACTAACAAAAGGCCAACTGATATACTGTCAGCTTTATACAGACAGTATAATCTACAAATTATTGCTAAAACAAATAGAATTAGAATCTTCACACCAAACTTAATATTGTGGAGTTTGATGGGTTACTGGCATATACTAAAATATTTGACTCTGACCATAAATAACTTAAGCACTATAACTGGATGAGAAATCTAAACCATGCTTTAAAGGTATGTAACTTAAACTATTTTCTTATAATAATCATGTAAGTAACATAACTGGAAGCTAACATATGATCAGTTTCCCATACTAAGAGACTTAAAGGGGAAGAGAACTCACCCCTATCTTATTTTGAAACATCAGCTAAATGTTACAAGTCTTCTCAATTATTATCCAAACAAGATGTTTTAAAATGTTAATAAATGCATATTTAATATACATTTTGCACTGAATGTGCTAAAAAAGCTTTTTTCAGACCCCACAATTTTACTATCTAAGTGCAGGGGTGTATCATGTTATCAAATCAACCGTCTCAGTCATTTACATATTGCAAGACCTCTGATATTCATGTCAGTGGAAGTTTGTGTCAACAAATTCTGCTTTCAGCTAACTGCTCCATTTAAACTGCATGCCACTGACAGACAAAATTAGGAAAGTATCAGCTGACCAATTTTAGGTAGGCCATCTCATAATGAAACCTAGCAATTGTTCTATGTCAATTTCAAAATTAAGTGACTTCATTTGCCCTGTAAATTCACAAATATTAGAACAGTGGATATAAGGTACACCATAATCACAGTTAAGACTTTGAAGAAAAAAGTTTGACTTTTTTATATGCATAGCAATACCAGGCAAAGGAGTAACACTAAAATGTGACAAACTTTGGCTAAACCAGTTAAACACTGCAGTTTATTAGTAGGTAATTAATGATTGTGATGCAATACTGGTATGAAGTACACACAATTACTATAAACTGCAGGTTAATGCAGAAAGATGCAAATTAATAGCTAGTATAACTTGTTTTTGACAAATTACTTAACTGATGGAAATAGCTTTATTGTGTACATTCATTACATTACCTTTTTTATCTTCACCAGCTGTGAATATGGTGTTGAAGTTTTGTCCTCCAGAAGTAAGTAGACTGATTGTGATGAACAGACACTGTGGCTTAAAGCTAAATGAAGATGGTTTACCAAACTAACCCTAGAAGGAAACATGCTCCAGGCTATGATCTGAGTTACCTCTGATAACAACTTCGCCCTACAATTCAAATAGGCATTTTTATGTCAATAGCAAAGTCCAGTTTGATAACTTGACGACTAATCCACTCAGGGAGATTGTCAAACACACGTCTGAAGTGTGTGATATAAAGAGCCAATCACCAGCGATTAGCACTGAGGACTTTGGAATTACCAGTGAAGTAGGGGGATCATAAATATAAATTACACTTCTTTTATAACAGGGAACACTCATTACACAGATGTTAGGGAAAAACCAGTTTAGAAACTATTGCTACTAGATGTACCATTATAATCTCTTATGGTAAAGGCCAAGCACATATGTTATACTGTCACTCTTGTAAGACATACATTATTGCCCTTATGTGAATCATAAAATACTTTACGCAACCTATGCACCCTGTGCAATATCCCAGTTCAGGTTAGTGGGCGATATATAGCACATTCTTATACCTTTGTAACTGCTCCTCAACATGACTTTAAAACTGTTCCTTAAGTCAGGAACAGTTTCAAATTGTGCAAGGAAAAGTAGGCAGAAATTTGGTCTTGATGTGGATAAAGATGAACTTAACCTCAACCAGAACATTCATTCTATGATTTCTTGCCAAAAGAAAATAATACAAGTCGAGTCCTTTTAGACTGGTCCGTGCCCAGTGGTACAAGGCAGTGCTGGGCTTTGGAAGGATGAAAGGCCTCGACATGTAATATTCACAGTACATGAGATATATACTATACTTACAAAATTTTGATCTCTAGTAACCTCAAGTGACCTTTGACCTCCACCAAACACTGGTGGGTTCTTTAACTTAATGTGGAGAGCAACATGCAAAGTATTAGACCTCTCAAAGTTATGTTTCTTGAAATATCATGTTTATGAGGGTTTTGGCAATTTGATCTCTGGTGACGTCATGTGACCTTTGACCTGACAACAGGAAGTCAGTGTGTATATTTCTTTGTGCTAAAACTTCTTGTGAAACTAGTGTATTGATTATCAGGCAACATGTTCAGGCTGCATTGTGCATAACATGTACTGTTGTGGAAAATCTCATTTCGATGGTTCCTACATCACACATAGGTTAGTGTTGTTCTATATCCCTTGCTTGTCTGTATTAAGGCAAACTTATCCCTACTTTATTGCAGGTAAGAAAGCTTATGTTGGTGATGATCAGATTCACTGAACATAAACGATATCAAAATAAGTTTGATGCTAATCTTGATAAGGCAATAAAAGGAAAAGGATAAATATATGGGTGCAGTATTTTCATTGCATTCAAGAAAACATAATGATACCTAAAGGAATTCACCTTTTGATGTAATGAACCCTGTCCATTTCAAACCAGAAAATTGGACAACTTTTAAGTTCACCTTGACTCTACTTACATGAGGTAAACTTATGCAAACCTGCAATTATTTACGTAATGACAGAAAACCCCATACAGCATATGCCTTTACACTAACTAGCAACAACAAAGAACATGAAGCAATCATGTTGTCTGTGCTTCACCACCCTAACCACCTCAATCAACCACCTCATTTAACCACCTCAAAAGGTGTCTCTGGTGCATACTTACTTTACTGCTAACCTACATTATTTCATTCTGTTCTTGGTGCTGAAATTTGCAGTGTAGGTTTTCTATAAACTGAGAAACTTATATTTTATTTCACTTACTTGTTTGACATTTTCATTTCTCACATGTCACAGTGCCAAACTGGCAACTGCTAAAGACTGACAGTGCCTTTTCTGGAACTGTAAGGGGGAGGGTTAAGTATGTGAAGCAAAAAAAGTTTGCCATCATCCACGTACCTACGTACCTACGAGGGGTATGTACCTACAACTAGTGAACAAGAATTTGACCTCAAGAGTTGGCAGGCCTAAGCCCATGAAATATGGCAAGGACCTTAGTTTTTCCAAATAATTTTGAGTTATGAACTGACACTAGCATACTGTAGAACCCATGTGACCAGTGGCATAACAAGCTGGGAAGGGTTACATATACATATGTTCTTATTATCTAAAAACATACATTTTTGTGGATTTAAATTTATACATCTATTTAGTATACCAAAACAATTACTTTCACCCACCTATGTTACTCAATTACTGGTTCCCATGGTGAAGACCCCTTCAGCTCCCTTGTCCCATGAAAGATTTTCTGACTATGCTACTGGCCTGCCAGGGATCATCATTAAATTGCAGTACAAGTCCCTCACTTCACCTAAGTTGCATCTTTTACACATACACAAGGGAGAAAAATAGTATCTTAAATATGCTTCAGTCTCTTACCACTATAGGATACTGTCTGTTCTCTGGTACTAGTGTACTATTTACTATGTAGATTTGAGTCTCACCAGGAATGTTCACACAAACAACTGGTGCAATCGCCCAACCAAGGTATCACATGCACTTTCTTCAATACTATGGTACTCAGTGTTTACATAAAGGACTGAGACCTTTGAAGGCATAATAAAGATACTGTGTTGACAAGTACTGTTTAGTGATCACTACAGTTGCTTCAATAATTCCAGCTTTAACAGTCATGACAATTTTAGTCAAAGAAATGAAACCTCCATGGCAACCAGTTGACTTTCCATGCAGTGCTAGTTTAGTTACACATATTAAACTATTCCTCGTTTGATATATGCCTTCAAAGGTGACAAATATCATACCTTATGACATTAGGGGAACATTTATTGACTGCAATACTTTCAGTAATGTTACATTCTGATATAATGAAATGTAACTTAAAAAACACAGTATTCTAATCTATCCAAAATTCTGACACCAAATTATTCTCCAAGAAATGTCTTCACTACACTTATCACTGAGTATAACACTGTAACCACTCAGCTTAAAACATTACAGCAACAGATATCTCAGTTCCATTGTGTTTATTTGCCATCAAATCTCTTATCCATACTGTGGTACAATCTTTAAAAGTTCAACCACCTGTACTGTGCGACATATGTCATTTTTTACAGTTTGTAAGTTGTATCCAGTCAATTATAAACAAAGTACAGAAAACCATGTTAATCCTGAAAAGTGAATTACACTTACACAGCTGCACTGATAAGTGTGACATTATAGTCTTTACTTTATAGAAAATTACCTTATTACATCAGGTTCTACCAGTATCTCAAATAAAACTTCAAATCAAGTTTCGATGTTCATCTCACTGTGTAAATCAATGCCTTTTACAGCAATTGTTCTCTGAAGTAACCACAGATACTTTTACAATGCTATCCCTGGACTGTCTTGTAATGGAGAGCTAGGTTAGACTGGCTTTAAGCCAATAGCCATAGGAGTCCCTTCCTCTCCACTTGAAGTGAAGGCAACTTCGTTAAACAAATTTGTTTTGCAAGAAACTAAAACAGACTGAAAACCAGAAAGCCAAAAGGCTTACTGATTCGTTGCATTATGGATATATTGTAACAAACATGAATCACCCATATGACAAGCATGAGATCCCTCAGTTATACTTCTTGAGATACTGTGTTAACAAGCTTTTAACCTTTTGACCTCTTATGATCCCAAATATCCTTTGACCTCCACCAAAAACAAAAGGATGGATCTCCTCAACATAAATAATCCACATGTCAAGTGTAATATCCCTCACAGTTATCCTTCTTGAGACACTGTTTTCAAGGTTTTGAACTTTTGGCCTCTGGTGACCCCAAACGATCTTTGACCTCCATCAAAAATTATAAGGATCATCTGCTCAATATGGGCAATCTACATGCTAAGTATGAGATCCTTCACAACTACCCTCCTTGAGATATAGTGTTTACAAGGTTTTGACCTTTTGACCATTGGTGACCCCAAATGACCTTAGACCTCTACCAAAAACAATAGGATTCATCTACTTAATATGGGCAATCCACATGGTAAGTATGAGATCCGTCACATTTATCCTTCTGGAGATATCGTGTTTACAAGCAATTTCCAGGGTATTTATCATCTGACCTCTGTTGACCCCAAATGACCTTTGACCTCCACCAAATACAATAGGGACAATCTACTGAATATGGGCAGTCCACATGCTCAGTATACGATCCCTCACATTTTCCCTTCTTGACATATCGTGTTTACAAGGTTTTGATCTTGATCTATTCAATATGGGCAATCTACATGCCAAGAATGAGATCCCTTGGAGCTACCCTTCTTGAGGTATCAGTGTTACAAGCAAAGCATCACATACACATGCACACACACATACATTCACACATACAAATGCCATCATAACTGCAAACATTTCTCTTACCATCAAAACCAAAAAAGAATGGTAAAAGCACCTTTTCTGAGTTTGTCTTAGGTCCATCCATCAATCTCAAAAGCATATTTACACTTGTACCTGAAGACACTATCTCCTTTTATAGGTGTCTAAACCAGCTTTTAGCTCTTTACTTTTCAAATACCTCACTTTGTAAATTGAAAGAATAAGAGTATAAGTGCTTCAGGTCAAATTCCAGTATAGAAACACAATAATTCCTCACTATGCCACATAGTAACAAATGCCCACACAAACTGAGCCTTTATAATGCGTCCATAGAATAACCTTCAACTAATGCATTTTTACACCCAACCGACTTGTACTAGAACCATATCTAATATGTCACTGATGACTACATTACAATAAGTACCATCCCATATTGTCTTGAGTTGTGTGTTACTTTCTTAGAGCTGATTAGTGCTTGACAGATTTAGATTCCTTTTTTTAGCAAGGGAGGCATAAACCCCCTACACAATTCTAGTCATGCAATCTGCAGAGAGTTATTCTAAAAATACCACAGGGGGCTGTATCAGTTTGAAAACTGTGTTATGAAATCCTTTTTTCACATATCTGACAATTCAAAAACTGTCATACAACTACAAGGTACTATTGCTGCCTTTCCTAAAAACAATTTTACCATATAATACTATGTTTGCACTTAATTCAGAAATATCAGTTTTACATATAACACAAGACACATGGCACAACATCTGGACTGCTGCAGAACACTCATGTGTCTCACATAGTCAAGTTTAAGCAACAAATTTCCCACATCCTTACCCAGACTTACCCAGCATATCTCAGCTTCAATACTTACTCCACTTGACAAATTTACCTCAGTACTGCTACTTACATTCACTTAATAAGCTGCCCCACAAGAGTTTTTCATATTAAGCAATGGGACCATTGCCTGACTTAATTAGCAAAGTCTCCAGTCTTCAACAGTCTATACTGAATAGGACATTAACTCAGTTAGTGACAGATTAACAGAAAAACTGCTTCCAAGGCATGTGAAGTTTATCTCTTCCATGGTAAAGTGTTACCCCATCAATAATGAAACCAATAAAATAGCTGTTTTGTTCATCAATCCTCAAAAAAAAGTCACTTTTTGACAATTTGTATAACATCTTCATGATGGAGCACTTGTTGAGCACCTACTCTCTGTGGACTGTACTTCACACTGGTACCCTAGTGAAGACAATGTGGAAATATCAAAATTAATTAAGATAACCAGAGTGCCTATAAACTCTCAGTGATTCTTAGCCAAAAGCAAATACTGTACTACACAATGGCTATAAATTGCAACTGATTCATCATTTAGTTTAATACTGTATGTACATTTAGCTGTAGAATGTTTCAGATCCATTAGCAATGCCAAACTCTTTTGCAAACCATGATTTACAGTTTTAGTTTTGAAAGTTTCACCTCTGAGGTATCATTTTTAAAGTTTGACATCTAGTGACCCTGTAATGACCTGTGACCTACACCTAGAAAGAACTGAGTTCTTTCACACAATATAAGCTTTGGCACCTACATGCTAAGTAAAACATTCATCAAAACTTCCTCTCTTGAGATATACTTTTTAAAATATTCTCACAATTTCACTTCTGGTGACCTCAACCGACCTTGGACTACCAAAAATAATAGCACTCTTTCATTCAATGCAGCACATCTACATCAGGGGTGTGCAACATATCAAGTGCAGGTCAAATGTGGCCCATGGCTCCTGTATTCTAGCCCGCAAAACATAACAAACTTTACTTATCTGTGGCTTATGGACTGGTTATTTGCCTAAAATTTGAATTTATTAACATGTTGTCTATTTGGCCATAAACAATCAGGCAAAGCATGTGCAAATTATAGGCCCAAGTAGCTTCCAGAGTCTGGATTTACTAAGTCTAAATTGTACATAATACAAGCATTCTTGACAACAGACCATTAACCAAATAAGGTAATTCTCACAATGTGAAGTGGTTCTTTAGAAGGGAATCTTTGAAATTAAAGGTAACCAGAAATCAGGATTTACCTGGACATGTATTCTACTGCATACAGTAATGATGAAGTCCAGGTGGATTCATAATATTTTCAATGATGTTCACATTTTTATCACATTCTGAAAGCTAGACTGTGTCTCTTCCTAAATTCAAACATTATGTAAATGTGACTCTGGCATAGACACTGCTACTTTACACAGTAATTACACCTGACTATGTTTGGTGTACTCCAAGTTCCTTGTAGCTTTAATGTACAGCACACTATAGCATGGCATACTACATGTTACCAATCCTTTGACTGCATTGCCTGCATGTTTTCACAGTGCTTTTTGGTTTCTAAGGGTGGGGTCAAAGGTTAAAATGTAGGTCAAACATCAAATTTGCCTAAATTTGTGACAATGCGACTGTGCAGTTCATGTACACAATCATTTGAACAAGGAAAACTCATCTCATCTCCCTAGAGATACTATACTTCACCTAACATCAGAAATGTGAAGCTATGTGTGTGGGTGTATATATGTATGAACAAAAAAGTACCGAGAACTCTTCCTACGTAAGTCTGATGCAGTTCAAGCATGGTGGGTAGGTATCTGACCATGTAGACCCGTGCATGCATAATTGTGATGTCACAGGTCAAAGGTCAGAGGTAAAATTCCTAATCTGCCAAAAAAAAAAATTGGTTTTCTGTCTTTATTTGCTGATCAGTCTTTTAGAAAAGTAATAAACCACATGATATGCTTGGACTGATAAGATGATTTTTAAAATTGTGCTTTTTGCTTGCCAAGGGTGGGGTCAAATTTAAAATGTACCTCAAAGCTCAAATTTGCCTAAATTTGCTACAAAGAGTGTCTCAAACTCCCCAAAACCGTAAGTCAAGTGAAGTTTAAACTTGCTAGGCAGGTACCTGACCATAAAAACTCATGCTTGTATAATTGCCTAAGTTTTGCAAAAAATGTCCATTGCCAACTCCTAATAACTGTATCTCATCAATTTCACACTAGGTGAATAGGTACCTGAACATCCTGACTTTTGCATAATCATTGGCATCACATGTCAAAAGTAAAGACGTCAAAGTTCAAATGAGCTAAAATTGGTTTTTGTCCATTATTTGCATAACAGTGTGTTAGAAAAGGCCATAAAACTGCATGTTATGTGCAGAGTGATGAGAGATATTTCTAAATAGTACATTCTAATTGTTTAAGTTTGAGACCAAGGTTTAAATGACCTCAAAGTGGTCTTTTGTTGTGAGTTGGTTTATCAGTATGCTCCAAAATTTCTTTAATCCCAAGGTATGTAGTTAATATTTGGGAGATGAGATTTGCAATTTCATGGGTTGCCCTCTTGTTTTTTAGAGTACAGCTGGATTATTTCTAGTTAAGTTTCACCATAACATAATATCACAGGCTGCAAACTGGTTTCAAACATTACATTTAAATTATGTGCAGCCTCCAATTCTTGAAATTATAGAGAAATTTGTTTCATTCACAGTCACTGACTATCTAGCTGGAGAGGATAGGGGAAGTCTGTTCAATGTATCACCCTTAGGGGACTGTCATGCCACAGACAAGACAGCCAGAAAGTCAAGTTTTTAGTGATTCCTTGCTCCTGGAATAAAAATTAGTACTGGTTTCAAACTGAAAGTTTAATTGTGTAGTTTAACCAGAAAGCCAAAGTCTTATAAGTGATTCCTTGCCATGTGAATTTATTTTCAGTACTGTGGTTTCAAGGTGACACAGTTTCATTCTGAATTACTGTGCTTAAAGATTGGTATCAAAAGCTCAAATCCATGGGGAAAGATCAAACAGAGTAATTCATGTTAAGATGGCCCATGATGACTATAAATCAGTTTCTTGCTTGAATTTTGGAAATTACATCAGATATGAGATCCAAACATGCTTCATATATACTTGACAAATCATGTTAATGAGCTTTTCACAGATTAATGTCTACTGACGTCAACACCACTAACATATATGATACAGATAATATCACCCAGTATAGGGACCCGTATGCCAAAGTATCTGGGTAATACATGGTTCTTTTATGAGATATTGTAACAGGTTTTCACAGTTTGACCACTGAGGTCCTCAAATGAGCTTTTACCTGCACCAAAGACACAAGTGGTTTTGCACTCAATAGGAGGCACCTAAATGCCAAGTATGAAGTGCATACAGTTTTCTTCCATGAGATCATCATGTTTACAACGTTCCTGCTGTTTGACCTCAAATGACCTATGGTCTCCACGAAAATGTACAAAGATCAACTACTTAAAGACAGACAGTCATCACCCCAAAGTATATTTTTTGTGGGGGGTATCAAAATTCTCCATTGGTGACTGCTCTTTGATTGACATCAAAGTTTGAAAATTTGAAAGATGCAGAGTAGCTCACATTCCACACAAGGCAGAGAGAGTGCTTTTATTACAATTTATAGCCTTGTATGCTCACCAGGACATGGCCTTAAGCAATAAAACAGGTTAATTCCTGCACTGCACAAGGAAGAGCTTTATACAGTTATGGGAGGAGCTAGAAGTTGCATAGCTGGGAGAATTGGAAATGTCTGGGATCATGAAAATTCCCCTTTAATGTGCTGCACTTAACTCCCATACATGACATCAACCAGAATGCAAAAATGCATTAAGGTTTCGATGATATGTTCTATTCCAAATAATGCCATGATGTCCCATACCTTTCAGTCACTGGTCAAATGCTATCTTAACATGTTGGAAAAATACAGTTTTGTGTTCCTATTTAATCTTGGGAATTCTTGGGAAATTTGCGATTTGACCTGTGGTGACCCCAGATGACGATCTTGGGAATTCTTGGGAAATTTTGCTCTTTGACCTCTGGTGAACTGTAATATTCTTCGGAAATTTTGCTTCTTGACCTCTGGTGAAACCAGATGACCTTTGACCTCGACTAAAAACACTGGGGTTCATCTTCTCACTGTAACGCATCTACATACTACGTATGACATATATCAAAGCTTCCTGCCTTGAGATATCGTGTTAACAAGGCTTTCAATGTTTAACCCCCAGTGAACCCAAAAGACCTTTGACCTCCACCAAAAGTAATAGGATTCATCTTCTTACCATAATGCATCCACATACTACTGTATGTATGAAATCTATCCAAGCTTCCTAACTGGAGATATTGTGTTAACAAGATTTTCAGAGTTTGACCCCCAGTGACCCCAAATGGCCTTTGAACTCCACCAAAAATAACAGGATATTTCCTCTTAATATAAGGCATCTACATACTAAGTATGAAATTTATCCAAGCTTCCTAACTTGAGATATAGTATTAACAAGGTTTTCAGGGCTTGACCCTCGATGACCCCAGATGACCTTTGAACCCCACCAAAAACAACAGGGTTCTTCCTCTTACTATAAGGCATCTACATACAAAGTATGAAATTTATCCAAGCTTCCTACCTCGAGATATCATGTTAACAAAGTTTTCAGAGTTTGACCCCCAGTGACCCCAGATGACCTTTAACCTCCTCCAAAAACAATAGGGTTCTTTCCTCTTACTGTAAACGCATCTACATACTAAGCATGAAATTCATCTAAGCTTCCTACCTCAAGACATTGTGTTAACAAGGTTTTCAGAGTTGGATCCCCAGTGACCCCAAATGACCTTTGACCTCCACCAAAACTGATAGCATTCTTCCTCTTAACACTGATAGCATTCTTCCTCTTAACATAAGGCATCTACATACTAAGTATGAAATTTATCCAAGCTTCCAAACTTGAGATACGGTGTTAACAAGGTTTTCAGGGTTTGACCCCCGGTGACCCCAGATGACCTATGAACCCCACCAAAAATGATAGGGTTCTTCCTCTTACTATAAAGCATCTACATACAAAGTATGAAATTTACTCAAGCTTCCTACCTTGAAATAGCATGTTAACAAGGTTTTCAGCATTTGACCCCTGGTGACCCCAGATGACCTTTGACCTCCTCCAAAAATGATAGGGTTCTTCCTCTTACCATAACGCATCTACATACTAAGCATGAAATTCATCCAAGCTTCCTACCTCAAGATATTGTGTTAACAAGGTTTTCAGGGTTTGACCCCCTGTGACCCCAGGTGACCTTTGAACCCCACCAAAAACAATAGGGTTCCTCCTCTTAATATGGGGCATCTATGTACCACATTTGAAAACTTGCAGTTTTTGTTCTTGAGATATCATGTTAACAAGGTTTTCAGGGTTTGACCTCCGGTGACCCCAGATGACCTTTGACCTCCACCAAAAATGATAGGGTTCTTCTTCTTCCCATACCGCATCTACATGCAAAGTATGAAATTCATCCAAGGTTCCTACCTCAAGATATTGTGTTAACAAGGTTTTCAGAGTTTGACCCCCTGTGACCCCAGGTTACCTTTGACCCCCACCAAAAACAATAGGGTTCTTGCTCTCAATATGGGGCATCTATGTACCAAGTTTGAGAACTGTTGCAGTTTCCGTTCTTGAGATATCATGTTAACGGACAAAGTGTCACAAACACACATACATATACACCCACACCCATACATACACACACACACGCCATCATGAATGCATAGGTTTCTCTTACCATTGAAACCAAAAAATGTTTCCCTTCTTGAGATATCATATTTACATAGTAGGCATCATCTACTAATTAGGAGCAATGCTGAGTATGAGATCCATCACAGTTACCCTTCCTGAGATATCCTATTTACAAGGTTTTTGACCTCTGACCTCTCATGACACCAAATGACCTTTGACCTTCGCAAAAATAATAGAGATCATCTACTTATCATGGCCCATCCACATGGCAAGTATGATATCTCTACCTGTTACCATTCTTGCGATATCATGTTTACAAGGTTTTTAGTTTGACCCTTAATGACCTCAAATAATCTTTAATATCCATCAAAAACTGTAGGGATCATCTACTCAATATATCCTATCCACACACCAAGTATGAGATCAGTCAAGGTTACCCTTCTTGAGAGATCGCATTCAAAAAGTACACACACAATCTCACGCACCGTTACACCCACGACACTACCATGACATGCATTCCTTTCGCTTCGACAAGGAATCAATAAATTACTGTTTAATCCAAGGTTAAGGATGTTAACTATCCATGGGTATAGATCAGCTTTATATGGTTAACATGGTTTAAAATCAACTTCTTCCATTTAATCTTAGGTTTAGCATACCAGGTATAAAACCCACACTTGTTTTATGCTTGATAAAGCTGGTTTACAAGGTTCTCACGGCCAGATTACTCACACTCTCGAACAGTCTTTGACCACCACCAAATTCTATAGAGATTATGTACTAAGTGGAACACCCACGGGCCTTGTACGAGAATCATTAGGTATTCCTCTTGAGATATTCATAATTTCAAGTGTTTAACAGTTTGTCCTCTGGTGACCTCAAATGACCTTTGACCTTCATCAAATATTGTAGAGAACATGAGTTCCATATGGGGTGCCCCCATTCCAAATATGAAATTTAGATGTTTTCTTTTCTGAGATATCATGCTTACAATGTTTTTACAGTTTGACCTTTGGTGACCTAAGATGACCTTCAGTCTCCACATGACCCTGGTGAGATTATTTAGTCAATGCAGGCCACCAACAGATCAAGTAAAGATTCAAACAGCTTTCCCTTCTTGATATCATGATTACAAGGTTTTAACAAATTGACCTCTGGTGACCTCAAGTGGATTTCAGCCTCCACCAAAAACAACAGCTTTCATCTGCTCAAACTAAGGCATTCACTTGCAAAGTATGAGGTTGTTCTAACCTTCTTGAATGTTCCTTTAACAAGCAATTTTCAAGGTTTTCACCACTTGACCTCTGTTGACCCCAAATGACCTTTAACTGCCACAAAACAATGTGTCTATCACCTAATATGGTGGCATCCACATGCAAAGAAGATCAATGAGGTTTACAATATCTGAGTAAGGTGTTAACAATGTACCTTTTAGGCTTTCCTGATCCCAATGACCTTTGACATCCATTACCAACAACAGAGATCATCTACCTTAATAATAATGGACATAACATGTCAAGTATGAAAGCTCTCCATAGAAACAAAGAAAGGAGAATGATGTCTGGCGATCTGGATGGAAGCCATTGATTTGGCTCTCTGTACACTAACAAAGCAAAGGTGCATTATACAAACATCACGTTGATGCTTCTGCCCCAGTTATTCGTGGAGAAATTACAAGTTTTCAAGCTGGGAGTATAACACAAAACACTGAAGGCACTATAACTTATCCATCTTGTGAAGGTACTCCTATTTTTTTTGAAAAACAGACAAATGACATTTCACTTCTGAAGTTGAATGTACACTGTAAAGGAGATGTGCAAATCAACCAGCTTTTTGGTTTACAGATGGAAGCACCCTCACAATTTTTGTGGCTTCCCTGGAATAAACACACAGGGATGCCCTGTGTCACCAGTATTCTCCCTTATTTTAATTTGTATGGAACTCTAACATTTACCCTTTTTGTGAGATTCTATTTACAGGCAAATGGCTTGTATGTTTGCACACAAAATCACCACCACATAGATTCACACTGCCTTCAGCAAAGAATAAAAAGTCATTTTAATGAGATATAAGTAGTTTCTTTGCCAAAAAATTGCAATATTTTACATCTGACCCACTTCTCATTAACAAAATTTCTCAAATATCACCGCTTGCACTACTCCTCTAGAAGGGAACTGCCTGCAACTGAGACAAAGGAAGGATCAGCACAAAGTGCCAACTTTCCTAGGTACAACACTGTCCACACAGAAAAGTTTAACATAACTGTTAGGCTACAAATGTGAGACCTCAACTGCACATCAAAGTAATGGCATACAGGTAGACTCCTTCAAATGCAGTAGCTCCTCGTACAACCCTAAAACAATAGCAGCATGCATCTGTGTCCTCCATTTTGAACCAGAATCTCTGGTCTATGATGATTTGCGGAATGTTAATAATAAATGTTAAGTTCTTTCATTCTGCCAGGCAGTGATGGGTGAATTTGTTAGTTAGTTAGAAAATATTTAACGACACACCAACACGAATGTGTTATATAGTGTCAACTAGATAAATTCGTTTCAAGTCCTCCCCTTTAGTCGCCTCTTACGACAGGCGGGGAATACCGTGGGCATATTCTACAACCCCCAGCCCACAGGGGGATGGGGGTGAAGGGTGAAAGCATGAAAGACCTTGACATGTACTATCTATTGGACATGAAATATATCATGCTTACAAAATTTTCACAGCTTTACTTCTAAGAACCCCAAATGACCTTTGACCTTCACATTCTCCCACTAAGTGTAGATCATCTTTATGCAAAGTATGAGATCCCTTAATATTATCCTTCTTGAGACATATTTATGAGGTTTTCTCAATTTGACCTCTGGTGACCTCAAACAACCTTTGGCCACAAGCAAAAATAAAAGCCTTTTTGAACTTGATCTGGAATATTTACATGCTTAGTGAGTTTCTGGTGACCTCCCTCAAGTGACCTTTGACCTCAACCAAAAAAGGCCTCCCAGCCACTTTTGAAAAAATTAACTTATGGTTTTATGCTACTTTTGCTATGGTTTTTATGCTTTGTCATGCCACTGTCTGTGATATTTATGACATCATCCATGATAATTACATTTTAGGTTGTCTACCACTCTCCATAACCTGTTCCCTCTGATATATCACTGTATGCAACTGAGTCTCATAACATATCCCACTACAGAGGAATGTTACTGGGCAACACCTCCCCATTCTCCACAAGTACTGTACTACTACTAAAGGCACCTCAAGCAGGCATCTCAAATCTAGTCTTCCTAATCCATTTTAATGCACTATGGTGCATACTCCCTCCAAGTATTAACCCTAAAAACTTGTGCCCTTACCTTTTAGGGGTTAAAGTCTTTTCCCAACCTATGTTGGAATGGATATACTGACTTTGCATACCTAAAGTTTATAATTATGTGACTTAAGTGGGAATCCAGCCAGATTTTGATCATTTTGAAATTTTTACACATGGAAGCTCTGAGCTGTATTTGCAGAAATGTAAACAGTCGTGGTCCCAAAAATTACAACATGTGTCGTGGAGGGACAACTTGTCAGCTTTAAGACAGTGGATTATTTCTGTCCAACACTTCTGCTGGGCACAGATATTCAACAGTAGTTGATTTAATAGTATAACAAGTCAATGGAAGAGTTAATGTTGATGCCCCCCCCCCCCCAGAGCCAAATGATAAAAGCAACAAATGAAGCTACACCAAAGATTGACTTTTCACATTTGTAAGGGGTAGTGAAAATTCTCCACACTGAAGGGATAACTGCATACTCATGCTCTCAAATGAATCCAGTTAAGAAAGAAGGATGACAGTAGTATCAAAACTGAAATAGGAGAAAAGTAGGATTGTGTAAATAAAAGTAGGACTTCAAAGGCTATTAGGCAGGGTTTCACCAGTACCAATGTTTACTGCATACAAGGTGTACCACATTTTTGTCCAAAATCAAGCTTGAGCACATCTCTTATTAAAACCAGAATGCAAAAATGCATTGAGGTTTCGATGATATATGTTCTGTTCCAAATAATGCCATGATGTCCCATATCTTTCAGTCACTGGTCAAGTGCTATCTTAACATGTTGGAAAATAATTTTAGGTCAATACATTTGATCTTGGGAATAACTGAGAAATTTCGCATTCTGACCGCTAGTGACTCGAGATGATGATCTTGGGAGTTCTTGGGGTAATTTGCTTTTTGGTGAAGCCATGAGACGATCTTGGGAATTCTTGGGAAATTTTGCTTTTTGATCTCTGTGACCCCAGATGACCTTTAAGTTCCACCAAAAACAAAAGCATTCATCTTTTCACCATAATGCATCAACACACTGAGTATGAAATCTATCCAAGCTTCCTACCTGGAGATATCATGTTAACAAGGTTTTCAGTGTTTGACCCCCTGGCCCCAATGACCTCAGATGACCTTTGACCTCCACCAAAAATGATAGGGTTCACCTTCTTACCATAATGCATCCACATACCAACTTTAAAATCTATCCAAGCTTCCTACCTGGAGATATCGTGTTAACAAGGTTTTCAGTGTTTGACCCCCAATGACCTCAGATGTCCTTTGACCTCCACCAAAAAGATAGGGTTCATCTTCTCACCGTAATGCTTCCACAAACCAGGTCTGAAATCAATCCAAGCTTCCTACCTGGAGATATCATGTTAACAAGGTTTTCAGTTTTTTACCCCCGGTGACCCCAAATGACCTTTGACCTCCACCAAAAATGAAAGCGGTCACCTTTGCAACATAATGCATCCACATACCAACTTTAAAATCTATCCAAGCTTCCTACCTGGAGATATCGTGATAACAAGGTTTTCAGTGTTTGACCTTGATGACCCCAGATGACCTTTGACCTCCACCAAAAATGATAGGGTTCATTGTTTCACCATTAAGCATCTACATACTAAGTATGAAATCAATCCAAGCTTTCTAGCTTGAGATATCATGTTAACAAGGTTTTCAAGATTTGACCCCTGGTGTCCCCAAATGACCTTTGACCTCCACCAAAAACAATAGGGTTCTTCCTCTCACCATAACACATCTACATACTACGTATGAAATTTATCCAACCTTCCTATCTTGAAATATCGTGTTAACAAGGTTTTCAGCATTTGACCCCTAGTGACCCCAGATTACCTTTGACCTCCATCAAAAACAATAGGGTTCTTCCTCTTACCATAACGCATCTACATACTAAGTATGAAATTTATCCAAGCTTCCTATCTTGAGATATCTTGTTAACAAGGTTTTCAGAGTTTGACCTCTGGTGACCCCAGATGACCTTTGACCCCCACCACAAACAATAGGGTTCTTCCTCTTAATATGGGGCATCTATGTACTAAGTTTGAGAACCGTCAGAGTTTCCCTTCCTGAGATATCGTGTTAACGAGCAAAGTGTCACAAACACACATACACACACACACATACATACGACATCACCATCGCATAAATTCCTTGCCTGCCTTCGGCAAGGAATCAAAAAGTACTATTCATTCACATGTTGAGATATCATACTTTCAACCTTTTATTGATTCCCTTTGTCTTCAGCAAGAAATCAATGAAAGGATTCAAGTTAGATATCAGAACAACAGACAAAAACCACAAAAGAAATATGGCATATCATCCGACTTGAGTAAAAATACTGGTTTTGTGACGTGCAAAACAGCATGATTGACCAAAATTGTACTTCAAGGTTAAGCACATTACGAAGCCTGATCATGCAGGCCAGCACTGAAACACATACACCACAAACATGAATGTACCAGAAAGCCAAAAGGCTTTGTGATTCCTTGCCATGTGGATATATTGTAACAAACATGAATCACCCACATGACAAGCATGAGATCCCTCACAGTTATCCTACTGTACTTGAGATATAATGATAATAAGGTCAAACCCTTTTGAAATCTTGTGACTCAAAATGACCTACATGCTAAATATGAACTATCCACAGGCCAAGTATTAGGTCCCTCATAGTTATTCTACTTAAAATATCATGTTTACTAGGTTTTGACCTTTTGTGACCTCAAATGACCTTTGACCTGCACGAAAATAATAGGGATCATCAGCTCAATACCAACAATTCACATATCAAGTGTGAGATCCCTCACAGTTATCCTTCTTGAGATAACATGTTCACAAGGTTTTGCCCTTTTGGCCTCTGGTGACCCCAAATGACCTTTGAACTCCACCAAAAACAATAGAGATCATCTACTCCGCATGGACAATCACAATCTATGTATGAGACCCTCATTTACCCTTCTTGAGATCTAGTGTTTACAAGGTTTCCCCTTTTAGCCTCTGGTGACCCCAATGACCTCCACCACAAACAATAGAGACCATCTACTTAATATGGGCAATCCACATGCTAAGTAGGAGATCCCTCTCAGTTACCCTTCTTGAGATATGGTGTTTACAATGTTTTGATCTTTTGACCTCTGGTGGCCCCAAATGACCTTTGACCTCCACCAGAAATAACAGGGATCATCTTCTAAATATGGCCAATCCACATGCTAAGTATGAGATCCTTCACATTTACCCTTCTTGAGGTATAGTGTTTACAATATTTTGACCTTTTGACCTTTGGTGACCCTGAATGACATTGACAACCACCAAAAATAATAGGGATCATCTACTAAATATGGGCAATCCACATGCGAAGTATGAGATCCTTCACATTGACCCTTCTTGAGATACTGTTTACAGGGTTTTAACCTTTTGACCTCTGGTGACCCCACATGACCTTTGACCTCCACCAAAAATAGTAGCAATCATCAACTCAATATGGGCTATTTACATGGTACATATGAGATCCCTCAGTTTCATCCTTCTGGAAGTACCATGTTTACAGGATTTTGACCTTTTGAACTCTGGTGACCCAAATGATCTTCGATCTCCGCCAAAAACAATAGGGATCATCTATGCAATATGGGCAATTTACATACTATGTAGGAGATCCCTCACAGTTACCCCTCTTGAGACAGAGTGTTTACAAAGTTTTGACCTTTTGACCACTGGTGACCCCAAATGACCTTTGACCTCCACCAAAACAATAGGGATCATCTACGCTATATGGGCAATCCACATGGTAAGTATGAGATCCTCACCATTACCCTTCTTGAGATACAGTATTTACAACATTTTGACCTTTTGACCTCTGGTGACCCGAAATGACCTTTGACCTCCACCAAAAACAATAGGGATCATCTACTCAATATTGGCAATCTACATGCCACGTATTATATCCCTCGGAGTTACCTTTCTTGAGATATCATGTTTACAACCAAAAGCTTCACATACACACACGCGATGCCTTATGGGCTACTGGACAAGGACCTGGTAGGGAATGCAAGGGAATTCCCAGCAGTGAAGCTGCCTGGGAACGAGGCAAGTAGATGTACATGCTTGAGGGTGGGTTGCACTCCAAAGCAGGCACGTGCAGCAGCGCGTGATTTCTCATCGCGATGTGCAAGAGCGGAGCTCTCGCCCGCTACCCCGGTACCCGCTAAGGCCACGTTGGTGAGTGCACGACATCACCATCGCATAGATTCCTTCGAAGGAATCAAAAGTTCAAGTTTGTCATGCCCCCTTCACTGCTAATACCCTTGCCATCTTTTATTGATATTATGTCAAATCTGTAGCACATTTTCGAGTCTTTATTAATCCTAGAAGTCTGTTCTGTAACAAACCAAGGTACTTTGCATGCTTTCCTTAAATCATCTTACAATATGAAAACATTTGAACTCTTGAAGCAATACTGACTCTTGCAGTAAAGAGAGAATGGCAAGTTTTAAATTCAGGTATCTTTGATTTAACTGAGTTTGAAATTAAGACAACTTTGATTTTGAGGGGTTTGAGCTTGTCAAGATCTGGGTTGTGCAAAAAAAAAAGACACTTCTGCCTGTTATTAAGCATTAAGCATTTTTCCCTAGCAACAAAATTCAAAATGGTTGCCAATACTGTCCAATTAAATAAAGAAAATAACCATTAAAACTTATTTTTGTCACAACTGCTTTTAATATCTGTTCATATTTTATGAATGAATAGTTCAAAACGTATTTTTCTGAACTTTGCTTTCAGGACTGAGGTCAATCAAGATGTCTGAAAGAGGAAAATGTCTGCCAATAAAATAATATATTATAACATTAAAGTAGGGCCCAAAGTTTTCTGCTTTGTAAATGCTTAATTCCACTTTTTGCTGCTTTATAAGTGACAAAATCCTTTTTCTTCCGCTTTCTTAATTTAGGCATCCTGAAAAGTTCATGCTGTTCCTCAAAAGCTGTATACTAGTGTATAGGCCCAAAACCTCAAACTTCCATTTTTTAATGGATATGCCGGAATACAATGCTGTACTGCACAATACTTACGGTGGTATTACAAAAAATACTCCCTCCATCAGTTGGTTATAGGGTGTTGTGGAGGGACTGTTTCATCAAGATTTTATTTATATGGGATTCTGTGCTTTACTTTTACATAACAGAGAGGGACATTATGCTTTTTTACGATGTTTTTCCCAGCATTTTATTCTTGAATTTATTAGAACCACTCCGAAAACTTATAACAATTATTTTGATAGTAATTTCTTGATTTATATTTGCAACTTTTTTAAAACTTCGTTTTCTGTTTTCTAATTCCAATTCCGTGATTTCCATGGAAATTCCACTTGGCAGAAAACTTTGGGCCCTACATTAAAGACAAGAATCATTAAAAAACATATTTAACAGGACTGCTCTTAATATCTGTTCATAGTTTATGAAAAATAGTCAGAAATTATTTTTCTTAACTTTTCTATCACTATTCAGATCAACCAAGATAGCTAAAAAAGAAAAAAAGGCTGCCCAAGTTATAGCAATACATAATAATAATCATTAAATATATTTTTGACACAATTGCTCATAAAATGTGTTCACATTGGATGATTTCTATCAAAAGTTGTTTTTCTGAACTTTCCTGTTAAAATCTAGGTCAAGCTAGATGGCCAAAAAAGGAAAATAGCTACCTATGTAATGACAGTAGTATGTTAAAACCAGAAAGCCACAAGGCTTAGTGATTCCTTGCCTCTGAAATACAGTATAAAAGTACTGTAGTACAGGTTCCAAACGGGCACAGTTTCATTATGGAGTTACAAAATTACTGTGTTGACATTTATGAGCAGAATGAAAGATCCATGGACAGAGATCAAACAGACTGATATCATTATAGCATGTCTGAGATTCACTAAAGTTACCAAGTTCTCAAGTGAATATGTTTACAATGTAGTGACCGTTGACATCTGGTGACTCAAATGATCTTTGACCACCAACATAAACATCAGGGATCATCCATACAATATGGTTCATTCACATGCTTAGTATGAGATCCTTCAATGCTAGCCTTCTTGAGATAGTACGTTTAGTCCTTTTCAAGCTTTCTCAATATGGGTCTTCCACATGATAAGGATGAGCTCCCTTACTGTTATTCCTCTGGAGATATCATTTTTACCAGCAATTTTCACTGTTTGACTTCCATTGATCCCAAATAAACTTGAACTCCACAAAATACAGTTGGGACATAGACTTGACATGACACATCTACATGCCAAGTATGAACTTCATCCAGGTTACCCATTCTGAGGTATGTTTTCAAGGTTTAACCTTTTGACCTCTGGTGACCCCAAATGACCTTTGAATTCCCCTCAAAACAATATGGTTCCTTAACTTAATATGGCACAACCACATACTATACATGGATCCTAACAGGAAGATTCAAATAACAACTTTTGAATATTTATCATAAAATATGAACAGATTTTAAAAGCAAATGTTTAGTAAATTATTTTTATTTGGTATTTTCCTACACTGTAAAAATGTATTATTGTTATTACATTGGTGGCCATTTTCCTTTTTGAACCATTTTGGTTGACCTGGATCCCAACAGAAAAGTCCAGAAATGTAAGTTCTACTATTTATCATAAAATTTAAACAAAGAGTACAAGCATTTGTGTCAAAATTTTTTTTTTATTATTTTGTTTATTTTAATATAGATTTCACTACTGAATTTTGTTGCTAGGGAAAAAAGATCAATCCTGCTACTGTGACAGTAGGTCAAAATGTCTTCTTTAGGGCAAGAACTACATCAATAAGCACTCAAAAAAGTATACAGCTCAACTTATCTTCTCACAGTGCATATTAAGAACATGACCCATCAGATTGTTTCCAGGAAAGACATTACAATTAAATATTATGATAATTACTCAATTAACACTTAAATCTTGAAATACTGTACATTGTACTTCCTGATGTAAACTTACCCACACTAAAGCATACTTAAACTGGTCTGCAAGCGTTCGATGAATAGCATGGCACTGTAAAAAGAACATTTCATAAGCTATAAAAATAATGAATGCTCAAGTAAATCTGTAACAACTACCGAAAAAGGATTTTAAAGTAGTTCAAGCTTAATTTGTGAAGAAAATAATACCAAACTTGAAAAACTAAATATTTCTTCCCAAATTTAGTATACGTTTTACTGATATGATACACTTCTTTGTCATAATTTTACAGCAGGTATATACATTTATCAACTAAATTCATGTAATGTTTGCCACATCATATTCATTTAAACCAGAAAGCATAAGAGCTTAGTGATTTCTTGCCGAATGGGGATGCTTTGTTGCACTGAGGTTGATCCCTCAAATTTATCTTCCTTGACTACATCATTTTACGATGTTTTAACAATTTCACCTCTGCTGACCTCACATGAACTTTGAACCCCACCAAATATAACAAAAAAGAAAAACGAAAGTTTCTTGAAAGGAACTCAACTCCAATGGATCTTGGATCTTGAAAATTCTTGGGAAATTTTGTTTTTTGACCCTTGGTGACCTCAGATTACGATCTTGGGAATTCTTGGGAACTTTTGCTTTTTGACCGCTGATAACCCCAGATAATAATCTTGGGAATTCTTGGGAAATTTTGCTTTCTGACCTCTGATGATCCCAGAGGACAATCTTGGGAATACTTGGAATATTTTGCTTTTTGACCTCTGATGACCCCATATGATGATCTTGGGAATTCTTGGGAAACTTTGCTTTTTAACCTATACTGACCCCGGATGACAATCTTGAGAATCCTTGGGAAATGTTGCTTTTCATCCCAGTGACCCCAGATGACAGTCTTGGGAATTCTTGGGAAATTTTGTTTTTTGACCTCTGGTAACCCCAGATGACCGTGACATCCACCAAAATTGATAGGGTCTTCCCTCTCAACATGGCAAATTTATATACCAAATATGAAAAGTGGCTGTCATTGCTATCTTGAGATATCATGATTACAAGCCATTTACAAGGTTTCTGTAGTTCAACCTCTGGTGACCTCAGATGACCTTTGACCTCTACCAAAAACAATAGTGTTCTTCCTCTCAACATGACAAATCTATATCCGCCATTCCTATCTTGACATATCCCAATTTCAAGGTTTGCGGTCTTTGACCTCTGGTGACCTCAAATGACCTTTGACCTCCACCAAAAACAATAGGGTTCTTCCTCTTGACATGCAAAATCTGTATACTAAATATGAAAAGTGTCGGCTTTTGCTACCTTGAGATATCGTGTTTACAAGGTTTTCGCCGTTTAACCTCTGGTGACCTCAGATGACCTTTGACCTCTACCAAAAATGATAGGGTTTTTCCTCTCAACATGACAAATCTATAAACCAAATATGAAAAGTGTCGGTCATTGCTATCTTGAGATATCGTGTTTACAAGCCGTTTACAAGGTTTTCGCAGATTAACCTCTGGTGACTTCAGATGACCTTTGACCTCTACCAAAAACAATAGGCTTCTTCCTCTTGACATGACAAATCTGTATACCAAATATGAAAAGTGTCGGCCTTTGCTATCTTGAGATATCGTGTTTACGAGGTTTTTCCCAGTTTAACCTCTTGTGACCTCAGATGACTTTTGACCTCTACCAAAAACAATAGGGTTCTTCCTCTCAACATGAAAAATCTATATACCAAATATGAAAAGTGTCGGTCATTGCTATCTTGAGATATCGTGTTTACAAGCCGTTTACGAGGTTTTCGCAGATTAACCTCCGGTGACGTCAGATGACCTTTGAACTCTACCAAAAACAACAGCTTCTTCCTCTTGACATGACAAATCTGTGTACCAAACAGGAAAAGTGTCAGTCATTGCTAACTTGAGATATCGTGATTACGAGCTTTTCAGCTTTCTACCTCCGGTGACTTCAAATGACCTTTGACCTTCACGAAAAGCGAAAGGGTTCTTCTCTCAACATGACGAATCTATATACCAAATATGAAAAGTGTCGGTCACTGCTACCTTGAGATATCGTGTGTACAAGCCGTTCAGGTTTTCGGAGTTTTACCTCCGGTGACCTCGGATGACCTTTGACCTCTATCAAAAACAATAGGGTTCTTCCTTTTGACATGACAAATCTATACACCATATATGAAAAGTGTCTGTCATTCCTATTTTGAGATATCGTGATTACGAGCTTTTCAGCTTTTTACCTCCAGTGACCTCAAATGACCTTTGACCTCTACCAAAAACAATATGTCTTCCTCTTGACATGACAAATCTATATACCAAATATGAAAAGTGTCGGTCATTGCTAACTTGAGATATCATGTTTACAAAGTTTTTGGTTTTTGACCTCTGGTGACCTCAAATGACCTTTGACCTCCACCAAAAACAATAGGGTTCTTCCTCTCAACATGACGAATCTATATACTACATATGAAAAGTGTCAGTCATTGCTATCTTGAGATATCGTGTTTACAAGCTAGGCATCACATACACACACATACACACACCCACACCCATACACACACCCATACACACACTCACAAACACACACGACATCACCATCGCATAGATTCCTTGCCTGCCTTTGGCAAGGAATCAAAAATAGGGTTTCATTTGTTCCTTAAGTTGATGCAGTGTAGATGTATGGCACTGAAATTCCTAGTGAGTCAAATGTTCTCATATTGGGTATATTGACCCAATGGATAATTTCTTAGAGGAAACACTGCTGGGAAGGGAGTAAAATTTCCCTCAGTTCTTTCCATATTCTGATGTATAAAAAGGAAAATTTCCCTCCAGTTGCTTACATTTCACTCTAAATGCAAAAATTTCCCGGGAAGGAGCCTCCCAGCTTTTTCCACCCATGCTTATGATGTTTGTTTTAACTTGAAGGAGAATAAAGTTGCAAAAACAGCTTTGTGCTGTATTTGTGACTCATCTAAGTTTAAGACTATTATAGAAAATTATATTATGAACCCATTAAGGATTTCAAAAATATTTATGAAAAATTAGATATGTAAACATACAGCTTTGTCAAAATGAGCTTACGGCATAATGGTTTCGTAAGTATAGGCCTACACACTACTATGCATAGTATACCGTGTGCAGATATAAATTTACTAACGTACTGGAAGTACAGCACGAAGTGACTGCTTGCTGGAAGTGCGACTGAACGAAACGTAATCAGGTGAGTACAATTTGCCAAAAACCCCATTAGCAATATCATGGCACCCTTAAGGGAAGAGTTGGTGCTCTAATCCCTTCTACCATAGCACCACAGTGGACACAGTTCAGGCCAAGTCCAGGGTAACATATGGTGGAGCCACTCCATGAATGTTGCCAATAAGGGTCCAAGGAACCATTAACTGACATCCATGTACCAATATTCCATTTTCAATAGTACATAGTCGGGCTGAAGCCAACAGTCAGGAGAATGGCAGAGACAAATAATGCTATCTAACAATGCTCACATCATTTTGTTCTTATTGCGAGTCAAGTCTTCACTTCTCTTAAATATTGCTGCCACATCCCTAGCCACATTCCGGCTGTAATCATAACCAAAGTCTCTCACAGAACGAACTAAAAAAGGAAATACTTTGAAGCCTACAGTACTGTCATGCAACTACTTGGCTATTTCACACCATCCTACCATGTATTGCATAACACAAGGTGTAGGCTCACACATTTGTTTTTAAGTGAACAGTATCATGTAGAGCGGTGAGTAATGCATGCATGCACTATATTAGTTATTACTACATAAATATCTGTTCGATTTTGTTCGCAAATCAATGGACTGTACTTGACTACCTACATGTACGAGTCAATAGATCGAATGTGGCCTACTGCCTATGTGATTTGCTGCAAAACAGTCATGCAAAATTTGCTGCATGAAATGTGTTCATAACGTTAGGGTTGTAGCCTACCTGCTACTAGTATTAGCGGCATATATTTGTTGTGGTTCACTGATCTGGCGCGGACCAGCATAGCTACAACCCTGGTTGACTCCTTATCACTTTATAAGCTTAGAGCTGATGAATCAAACATTTTTGCAGGTATTTTCTTGTGTTAAAATTTGGACTTTTTTCTCTTATGGTACCAGTATTGCGGTAGGCCTATACCGGTACCGTTTGTGGTGGTACTGACAGTAGGCTACCAAATTTCAGCGGTACCATGAAACCTTACAGGGGACTATGCCACGCCAACTTACTAACACCCCTGTCTCAGAAAGAATAATCCTGACACTACAGTGCATTACTGTTTGTTAATACTGCAGACATAGGCTAAGGCCTAGGCATACTGTGTATTTGGCTTAGGATGCAGGCTAGGCTAACATTATTGTTTGTTATGCCACAATGACATTGCCATTGTGCACCAAAGCCATTATGGCATACAACTTCATTTGCCACAGATCTGCATGAAAACTGTTGAACTTTCCAGTATGGGCCTAGGCTAGACCCCGTCGGAAAACATGTATGTTACGCCGAAGATTTTTGGCATGCAGTAAAGACCTCATAGCCTACACCAATTGAATGGAGTGATTTTCTTGTCTTTTACATAAGCCTACACACTGTACTTAAAAGACTACAACAATTTGGCGTGGCGTAAAAATTGAGGAAAAAAGGTGACTGGCGTAAAAATTCGATGTAGCAGATGCGAACTTTCCAGACTAGGGCTACTCTCGTAGGTAGGTCTAATTGTAGGCTAGGACTAATCATTAGCCTACATGCAAGCACAGGCAGTCCTAGCATTATAAAGTAAATACCCTATATAGGCTATATAATAGTGGAAAGGTAGCGCACTTCACGGCCTTTCGGTACCAACTTCGCCTATTACTGAATCACGATTTTATTCACCTTATTTACAGCGTACCTTGACAGTTTTCAATACACATGAATGTTCCAATCACTTGTATCGTTTGATGATTCATTTGGACCAAAAATGTCTTAAAAAACAGAAACATTTCTCCGCGAAAATTTGGTTTCCAGACATCACATTTAGTCGTTGCGATGGTGACGTCACATACATTAAGGGAATTTCCCTCCTTTGAAATCCGGTCCTCCCATTGTATAGTTCGGCCTATCGTCATGAGAAAGTCACTACGTCATGACAACTATCCAATGGGAGAGCTGAATACCACAGCTCACAGCTTATTATGATCTTCTGGATACGGATGCCCATGGGGTATGGTTAAGTTTTACAGAGCGTGTAGTAAGTATACACAGGTTGTTACGACATCATTGATATGAATGGTCCATCAGAGCTACCGTAGAATGAAGACCTTGAAAGAAAATGCCAATTTTGACCTCAAATGACTTCTAATCTTCATGAAATTTTAGGACAAGTATGTAATACATAAAAGCAAGTCACACAGCAAGTTTCAAGTTAAACCAAGTTCTACACTCAAAGATATTGTGCTTGGACGATTTTGACCCTTTTTACCTCTGGTGACCCCAAATGACCTTTGACCTCTACCAAAAATGATAGGGATCATCTTCCTAATATGGGCCATGCACATGCCAAGTATGAGATTCCTTGATGTTACACACCTTGCGAGAGAGTGTTTACAAGCAATTTCCAAGGTGTTTACCATATGACCTCTGGTGACCCCAAATGACCTTTGGCCTTCACCAAAAACAATAGGGATCATCTACTCAATAAGGGTTATCAACATGCCAAGTATGAGATTCCTACAGGTTACCCTTCTTGAGATGGAGTGTTTACAAGCAAAGCGTCACATACACACATACACACATACACACACACGGCATCACCATCGCATAGATTCCTCTGACTACGTCAAGGAATCAAAAATGGTATTAGTGACTCATGTATGGCAGACACTAAGTAGCAGAGACAAATTTGTGTCTTAGAGTTCAATTTCCTGCAATCTAGGGCATTTGGAAAGCCAAATTCCTGACTTCAGCCCCAATCATGGTGGGGCTGGGATCAGGTTGGTCTTCAAAAGACCCTGTAAAGGTACTGATTGCCCACTTACTGAATTACCTCTTGCAAAAAAATTGTAGACCCGCAACTGCTCACCACAAATACAGCTTCGGAACAGTATCAGTATATTTTTGCCTCCTCTATCTAAGCTGTAGAATGTCTCCTGCAGCCCTGGAACCTCAGCCCTGCCTATGTATTTAGCCCTGAACATCAAACAGTTAGAGCATCATAAATAGAATCTGAAGAAAAACGCCAGAAATCCAATTTCGAAAAATGCCCCAACAGGTCACCTGATTTTTATGACACAATTGGCGGCACCCCGCACTGAGCTATGTAAGGACGCGTATCTAGATGTGGAACTAAATACAACGCTTTGGGAAAGTTTCATATCTTAGCAACTTCATGAAAACGCTTACATCACAATACAGAACACAAGTGCGAACCAATGATGTGCATGCTAAGGCGCACATGCAATCGAGCACGGGCGCTACAATGAGTTTGCGCGTGTGCATACACATCATTGGCGCGGACCATGTTGGGGGCTTGAAAGCACATCACTGGCCAGTCTGAACACATGCATATGAGCATGCATGTTTTAGTTTTCCTACATACATAACCCTCAGCACAATTCCTGTGAAAAAAGTACGCGATATGGTCGCGCGCGCTGTACAGAACAGCTATGCACATGTATGATATGTACAGTCCATAACAAGCGCTTGTTATAGGTTGTTCAGTGACAGTGTTATTACAAATGCTAAGCACGTGCTACTCAAGTACCACAATAGCACAGGTGTTAGTTGAGATGATGTACCTACTAACGCACGTTACCATGCCTGTGATTCGGTGTGTGGAAACAATAGATGAGCTGCCTCGTACATGCACAGAAGTGCTACTGACCGTGCCGCCAATGACGTCACGTCTTGAGACGCGCTCACTACGTTTTTTCGCTTTCGGATTTCAGATGGACTGAGTGTGGCCTGTTCTGAGAATTCACAAGGTCGTATTTCGGTGTATATGGACGTAGTTTAGACAGAAAAACATTCGCTTTATTTCAAGATGTGCCCAAAGAATATTTGCTGAGAAACTTACTTTGGCCGTGTCATACCCACTTTAATGACCATCAGTGTGATGCTATCATTTGCATTTATGTCAATTAAGTATAGTCAAAACTGCTAAAAGAGATATGAGGATATTCCTAAATATGTTTGGGATGATGCAACAGCTTCTTTAAGCTTCCATAATCTCAACAGGAAATACTCAAGGTGATTGACAAGATAAACCTACCACATGTTCTACATTGCAGCCTTTTCTCATGATGATTCCCTCCTCAAAGTCAGGACGGTTGCCCCTTTTCTTGGTGTAGATACAAATCAAGCTGAGGTACTCCCATACTTTCTCCAGAAAATAGTCCAGATTTAATTTCATTTCACAGCTGATTACAATGCAGTGTGGTTGGCGTGCTATCCTATCCACTTCCTCAATAGAGCACTGATCAATTTTGTTGTAAACCTTATTTTATCAGCAAAGGACAAAAAAAGTCATTGTTTAGAGTAAGCAGAAACTTCAGAATGAAAATATGGACATGTGAATAGTCTTTTCAAATATTACTTAAAGAACATGAAAATATCTGTAGGATTTGCCAATTCTAAGAATGTTCATTATTAAGGGTGCTGCTATGTCTATGGGTAGGCCAGTGGGGGGACACCATGGTGAATGATGTTGAATACCATCCCTGACAGAACCATCAGCATACAGATGGTAAATTCTCATGGTCTACTGACAAAAAATCCTATTAAAATGCCTCCCAGGTTGCTGAAAACGGCACCACCATTGTCTGGCCTTTCATCTAAACATTCTTTAAGTAGCAGGTTTGGTAGGGCTAAAGGGTGATACCTAGGGTGGCACTTTGTGTTGGATATTGGGAGACGTGGGTCAGAAATCTAAAAGTGATCTACATGTATAAGTATACATATATGCATATATGTACATGATATATACCTTCATGTATATACAAATATGTATATGTACACACATCCATAGATTTATGACAGATATGTTTATGTAAACATATATGGAAGTTTCAAACATATGTGGAAATGTAAACATTTATGTATATGTGATGCTGGCAACAAAATGTACTTATTAGAGGCACTAAGGGAGCACAAATTCCTTTTCCTTGTTGCAAAGTTTTACCCTTCAAGTTTAAATCCAATAGCCAGTTGATGTGAGTGATTGACAGGGAGGACAAAAGACTTGATATAACAAGAAAACTCCTGACAGTGATACAAGAAAGATACATGTGTGCACCAAGTGCATACGAAAACTGTCTTTTGAAGGGCATTTATGTATGCAATACAACATTCTGCAAGATTATGGGATCGGAAGTAGTATATGCCCATGGCTGGATCCACTAGGCCATGCATGCCTGGTTAGGGTGAAAACCCCAGAGGCATGTATTCAAAAGTTGTGGACATGTGAATGAAGTTCACTGGCACAATGTGCATCAAAGTAGTATTACCTCTTTTAGAAAAAGACCAGACTAAAAGCTGGTCACTACTGTAGAGGACAAAGTGTGTTGAATGGAGAGAATTAACGAACACAGCCCCATGGATCTTAAACTGAACTTCTGGAACATTAAGTCCTTACATTTTTCCCAATAATTCTGTTGGGCATCAGCAATTTGTGTGTGGAGTGTACTGAAAAACATCTGAAGTCATGCAAAATCCACTTGGGTTGAGAAATATGGAGATGGACTAAAATTTACTTCTCTGTTGGCAATCTTTACTATGCATTTGTTTTCATTCAGTTACAAGAGTTGCAGTTTTACCTTGAATTTACCTTGAAGCGCCACCCTCTCCATAACGGAACATCTCCATATGGTTGAGGCTGGCTACTAAATGATAGGAGGCCAAAGGCCCTTAATGATCATATACTGTTCCAGTTCTTTTTTGAAACCATTCACAGATGTTTTCTTTACCACAGCATCAGGCAGTTTGTTCCAAATTTTCCAAATTCTATGAAAGTATGCATTTCTTCTGCACTCTAATCTGGCATACTTGGGTCTTATTTTATAAAAGTTACCTCTTGTTCTCTCCTTTCCAATAATTTCTATTATTCCATCCAGATCTATATCCATTTTCTTATTGATTATATTGATTATATAGTTTTATAACAGTTTTGGCAAAAAAATTTTCAAAAAGTTTTTTCTTGCATTGAAAAGAAGTGACAATATGAAATGGACAAGTCAAGGGGTCCATGCAAGGAGTTTTCATATCACTAGTTTTCCATTTTTCACACCTTCAAAAACCCACTGATAGCTGCATGCAAAAAATACCGAAAACAGTGCATCATAAAATAAAGTTGTATCAATAAAAGGAATTGCACACACAGGGACATGAAGACAGTATTTTCATATCACAATGTCTAAACAATAGTGTAAATAAGTAGAAGACTATTTTTATGGAGAAACTTCCTCTAAAAAAATACCATTAAAAATTAAAAATTATCTTATCAATAGGGCTAAAATCTAAATCTTTTCAAATATTTTACAAGATATGGTTCAAAATGAATGGAGCTGTTTTATTTTTAACCAAATCTGGTAAATTTTGAATCAAATCTAGTCAAATATTTGAGATGTATATTCAGTTCAATTTTTCTTAACTAGAAACGTTTGGACCATGTTTAAGGAAAATCTCATCTACCTTTCCAAGAGTCAATGGTAAAACTACTTGTCCTGCTTTTAACCAATATTAGGAAAAAAATCCTTCCATCTGGTATGAAGATGAAACTCAGAGGACTTGGAAATTATACATTAAACCAGAAAGCCCAAAGGCTTAGTGATTCCTTGCCGAATGGGGATGCTTTGTTGCACTGAGGTTTATCCCTCAAATTTACAAGTATTACAAGTATCCAACACCCCTGTCTTGAAATATGGTTTTTCAATGCATTTGGTCTTTGACCTCTGATGAGTTCAAATGACCTCTGACCTCCAATGGATCTTGGATCTTGAAAAAATTTGGGAAATTTTGTTTTTTGACCTCTGGTGACCCCAGGTGATGATCTTGGGAATTCTTGAGAAATTTTGCTTTCTGACCTTTAGTGACCCCAGATGACACTCTTGGGAATTCTTGCTTTGCTATGTCTGGTGACCCCATGACAATCTTGAAAATTCTTGGGAAATTTTGCTTTTTGACTGCTGGGGACCCCACATGACGATCTTGGGAATTCTGGGGATATTTTCCTTTTTGACCTCTGGTAACCCCTGATAAAGATCTCGGGAATTCTTGGGAAATTTTGCTTTTTGACCTCATTGACCCCATATGACAATCTTGGGAAATTTTGCTTTTGACCTCTGGTGACCCCATATGATCTTGGGAATTGTTGAGAAATTTTGCTTTTTGACCTCCGGTGACCCCATTTAACAATATTGGGAATTCTTGGGAAATTTTGTTTTTGACCTTTGGTGACCCCAGATGACCCTTGACTTCCAACAAAAACAACAGGGTTCTTCCTTACATCATGACAAATCTACATACCAAATACTAAAAGTGTCCTTCATTCCTATCTTGAGATATTGGGATTACAAACTTTTCAGTTTTTAGCTCCAGTGACCTCAAATGACCTTTGACTTTCACCAAAAACAAGAGGGTTCTTCCTCTCAACATGACAAATCTATATACCGAATATGAAAAGTGTCTGTCATTGCTATCTTGATGTAATGATTGCAAGCCATTTACAAGGTTTTCACAGATTAACCTTTGGTGACCTCAGTGAACTTTGACCTTTAAAAAAAACAATAGCATTCTTCCTCTCAACATGAAAAATCTATATCGGCCATTCCTACCTTGCCATATCGCGATTTCAAGGTTTTTGGTCTTTGACCTCTGGTGACCTCAAATGACCTTTGACCTCCACCAAAAATGATAGGCTTCTTTTTCTCAACATGACAAATCTATATACCAAATATGAGAAGTGTGGGTCATTCCTATCTTGAGATATCGTGATTACGACCTTTTTGGCTTTTTACCTCCGGTGACCTCAAATGACCTTTGGCCTCCACCAAAAACAATAGGGTATTTCCTCTCAATATGAGAAATCTATACACCACATATGAAAAGTGTAGGTCACTGCTAACTCAAGATATCATGTTTACAAGCCGTTTAGGAGGTTTTCGCAGTTTAACCTCCGGTGACCTGAGATGACCTTTGACCTCTACCAAAAATGATAGGGTTCTTTCCTCTTGACATGAAAAATCTGTATGCCCAAATATAAAAAGTGTCCGTCATTGCTAACTTGAGATATTGTGTTTACAAAGTTCCGTTTTTTACCTCTGGTGGATTCAAATGACCTTTGACCTCCACAAAAAATAGGCTTCTTCCTCTCAAGATGACAAATCTATATTCCAAATATGAAAAGTATCAGTCATTGCTATCTTGAGATATTATGTTTACAAGCTAGGCATCACATACACACACACACACACACCACCGCATAGATTCCTTGCCTGCCTTCAGCAAGGAATCAAAAACTATTGACAAATATTTCTAAACAGTACAAAAACATTCACATCATTAAAATGTGTCACATTGATCTGATTACTGTATACTATGTACAGTTCATGTAGCATTTACTTACATATAGGCACGGCAAGTATATCCTGTTACCGCAGATAACATCAATGAACTCATCAGCATTGTGGTCTTCTCGGAACAACACCTCGGCATTGAAGATTTCTGGAGTAATGTCTTAAGGACATCATTATTTATAAAGTTATACAAAATGTGTATCCACTACTTGATAAAATCAGCAATTCTGACTAACTCTATTATTTCTAGACTTTATGATTCAGTAGTCTTATCAGCAGATGTCCCAACGGCTTACATCTCATTGTCACAGTAAGTGACCTTTTATGCCTAGAGACTTTATGGTCCAATGGTTTTATCAGTAAATGTCCCAATGGCTTAAATCTCAAAATGATGACTATTTACACCTAGACTTTATGGTTCTGTAGTTTTGTCAGCAGTTATCCCCATGGCTTACATCTCACAGTCACAGTGATGGCAATTTATGCCTAGACTTTATGGTTTAGTAGTTTAATCACCAGATGCCCCAATGGCTTACATCTCACAATGATGATTCCATGATAAATCAGATGACAACTGGTTGCTTGGTGATAATTGACACACATTGATTACAACAGTAAAATACTGCACAAATTTGAATATTTTTCTGGATTAATTTTGAAATGAGCTTTATGTCTATCTAATGATCTCACTTTCTGAGGACTGTGAGAAACATGGTTTATGAAGAAAGAAGTCAAAATTGCAAATAAGACCTATCAAAGAAAAAACCAAAGAAAACTGAAAAGTGGGTATGACACCACCAACAATCTTTGAATACAGCTTGAAACAAAAATGCTTTCTGGACTAAAACAGATTCACATATACTGGAATATGACCATATGAATTACCAAATACAAGCCAGGTGCATGCAGCCCATCTGAAACCTGAAGTGAAAAAATATGCTATGAGTGCCTATCACAACGTGAAGCCACTGGTGGCACGGTTAGTGTATAAGATTACCAGGCAGCTCACCCAGTGTTGCAGACACCTCCACCATGCCATGATACTTAAGCAGTGTGTGACCACATTGTGAATGGTGCGTCAATGTGTGGTAACTGCTTAGGATTGTGATACCACCACTGAACAGTACATAGAGTATAGACATGCTTGTTATTGACTGTCCATAAAAGTGCACACATGTTCTGTACAGCACACCAAACAAGGCTGAGGCTTATGTAAGAGACCTAACACACATGCCCATATGCACCTATGCATACTGGCCAATGATGTTAAATGAATCCCCCAACACAGTCCGCACTTGATGCTCTGTATGTTGTGATGTAAGCCTTTTAATGAACTTGCTACAACTTTATCTCAGTTTTACATTAGTTCAACTTTTGCGCATCCTCCAGTTATATAGATCTGTGTTTGTGCTGCCAATTGCTTCATTCAGTCAGGTAACCAGTTGTGGCATTTTTTGAAACTGGATTTTTTGACTGTTTTCTTCAAATTCTATTTGTGCTAAAATGCACCAATCGTAACTGTTTCTGAGTTGATATTAATAAGTTATTGTAATCAATCTTGCATTGCCCAAAACTTTTTAGGTTGTGTCATACCCACTTTAAGAAAATACAATCTTTGTGAACATCTTTGTTCAAAGATATTATTTCTTTTTGACATTATCAAAATGCACTATTCTTCAAGTCCAAAACAAGTACATGTATTTTTAAATAGTATGTAAATAACGGATTTTGCACACACTGTTGTAAAGGGAGCAAGAATATGTTTTAGTCATCACTGCTTGTGTGATGCAAAATACAACAAAGATATGTACCAACAGTGAGCATGTGTTTTTACAATTTTTGTCCTTTTTGGATTGCAATTTTACACTTAAATTTCTAACAAAATTAGTTGCATACAGGCAAATTAGTTTTATTTGCCTGAAAGGCTTCCAAAGAAAAGTTATCACACCACATAAAACTATTTCCCATGCAAGTATAAGTGTTAAGACTACATCAATTCTGCCCACAGCTACATTCTATGTATTTAGACTGCTACATAAATACATGTGACATGAATAAATGCTTAAAAAGATAAAGTGAATAAAGAATACCACATTTCTATAAATGGCCTGAAATGTTTACACAGCTGTAATCTGCTAGAGGTATAAACCAAACACCATCATAGACTGACAACACTAAAATAATACTGAAAGTTAACTTATGTTGGTTACAATCAGGAATCCCACTAATATAAAAGACCTCCAAGATTATACCTATCCAAAGTGGATCTCACAAGACAATATTTTTTTTTGATTCACAGCATGCAGGTATGTACATGAGTAAGTTCATGCCTATAGTTAAACCACTAGCATAAACCAGGTTTCTACAATGTCTGGAAACCACAGTGTTATTTCATATATGCCTTAGCTCATACAGTACCACAGCTCAATACGAGCCAGTGGGACATAAGATATTTTTTCAATCTCATTTTAAAATAAGAAGATCGGAATGATAGCTTACAGCAAATAAACCACTTACTTTTAGATTCAATGAACATCCAGTAACAACTTTTGGCAGAAATACTGACATCTCCTTAACAGACACAATCACAGTCACAGCAACACAAGCTCTGTACAACCTTGGTTCTTGTGACATTTTTACCTTTTACTTCATTCAAAAGGATACTGTATTCATGAAGAATCATTTGTACCAGTTTCTCATTACACTTTGTGAGAGGAACCATAGAGTTGAATGATAGTCCACCACCTTTCTTTTGCTACAAAAAAAAAACAAGAAACAAAAAAATGAAAAGAGAATGAAAAAAGAACCTTTCATGGTCATTCGGCCATAGCACTAGTATAAACCAGGGAGTTGGCACTCGATGGAGATACCCAACTCTGAAGTGAGGTTTGCAACACAAAGTGAGACAGTAATCTGTCCCTTGTACTTTTCTTGAAATTTCTGTAAAGCTTACTCTGCATAACCAAGTTAATGCAGAAGGGATTTGTCACCTGCTACATTAAAAGGACAGCCAGTTTCTCCATTGACACAACTTTGTCAGTTGTCAGGGATAATACTGCATCTTTCAACACCTGGTGACCCGCATGGGAGTAAAATTAGATTTCATGTCAAAGTGTGAACATGAAAATTTCCAAAAACTTTCCACCTTGCTGACAAAAAAATTAGACTTCTGCTTCTCAGCTCATTTGCATGAGGTCCCTTGATAAAAGAAGGGGTAAAGCCTGTTCATTCATTTCAATTGATAAATTGTTTAGAGATTCACATCCCTCAAAAGTTTTGATAGTAAAAACCTACACATAAAAGCATTGTTCTGTGCAAGCCACTTCTTGAAGGATCATTAGACATAAATGATCTGGCAGGGTGAGTTAAGCTACCAAATAAAAAGGAAAGAAGTCCCTGATAGCCAAATAAACAGCTTTTCATTTATAAACTTATAATGACTTGGTGGGCCCTAAAATATGAGCATAAATTAAGCCTTCCATTCAGTCTCCTTCCAAAGTAGCAGCTTCCTGGGATAAGGAACTCTCCATTACTCCATGTTTACTTTTCATCCATTTATATGAACATATCAGGACCAAAGGGAATTTGCATTACCAAAATATCTGGACATATGCAAGTGCTGGTACCAAACACTGATTGTGAGGTCCCCAAAAAGTGATATGGTATGCAGGAAAACCAGAAAGCCAGCAGCTTAGTGATTCCTTGCCAAAAGGGGGTGCTTTGTTATACCAAGGACCATCCCTCAAATTTATACTTCTCTACTACATCATTTTTTACAATGTGTTCACAATTTGACCCCTGCTGACCTCACATGACTTGTGAACCCCACCAAAACTCAAATAACAAAAAATGAAAAACACAAAACATCTGTTACAAGGGGTTTGTCTGCACTTCCTCCTTTTTAAATGCCATGTTTATAAAGTTTCAGTTTTTGACCTCTGGTGACATCAAATTACTTGTGACCTCCACCAGAAACAGTATGGTTTCTCCTCTCAACACAATAAATTTAAATACAAAGCATGAAAAGCATCATTTATCCAAGCTTAACATCGCAAGATATCATTTAACAAGGTTTTCAGGGTTTAACCCCTGGTGTAGCCAGATAACATTTGAACCCCACTACAGAGTTCTTCTCCTCACCAAAAGGCATCTACACATTCAGTATAAAATTTATTCAAGCTTCCTAACTTGAGATATCATGTTAACAAGGTTTGCAAGTGACCCCAGATGACCTCTGAACTCCATCAAAAACAATAGAGTTCTTCCCCTCACCTTACAGCATCTACATACTAAGTATGAAATTTATCCAAGCTTCCAACCTTGAGATATCATGTTAACAAGGTTTTCACAGTTTGATCCCCAGTGATGACAGATTACCTTTGACCTCATCCAAAAACAAATGGGTTCTCCCCCTCACATAAAGCATCTACATACGAAGTAAGAAACTGATCCAAGTTTCCTACCTCAACAAACAGTGTAACAAGGTTTCCAGGGTTTGATCTGCAGTGACCCCAGATGACCTTTGCCCTCCACCAACCAGAAATCCCAAAGGCTCAGTGATTCCTTGCCGAAAGGGGTGCTTTGTTAACAGAGGTTCATCAATCAACTTTATACTTCTGTACTACATCATTTTTTATGTGTTCACAACTGGACCCCTGCTGACCTCATATGACCTTTGACCACACCAAAACTTGAAGAACAAAAAAATGAAAAAAAAAAAAACATATCTTACAAGGGATCTGTCTAAGCTTTCTACTTTGTAATGTCATGTTTACAAAGTTTCATTTTTTGACCTCTGGTGACCTCAAATGACTTGTGACCTCCACGCAAAACAATAGGGTTTCTCCTCTCAACATGACAAATTTATATACAAAGTATGAAAAGAGTCATTTATCCAAGCCTCCTACCTCAAGATATTGTGTTTAACAAGATTTTCCGGGTTTGAGCCCCGGAGACTCCAGATGACCTTTGACCTCCACTAAATGATAGGGTTCTTCCTCTTTCCACAATGCATCTACATACTAAGTATGAAATTTATCCAACCTTCCTACCTCGAGATATTGTGTTAACAAGGATTTCCGGGTTTGACCCCCGGTGACCCCAAATGACCTTTGACCTCACCTAAAATCACTAGGGATTTTTCTCTTTCCATAATGCATCTACATACTACGTGTGAAATTTATCCAAGGTTCCTACCTTGAAATATCGTGTTAACAAGGTTTTCAGGGTTTGACCTCGGGGACCCCACATGACCTTTGACCTCTACCAAAAATGACAGAATTCGTTGCCTTACCATAACACATCTTAATAATAAGTATGACATTCATCCAAGCTTCTTACATCCAGATATCGTGTTAACAAGGTTTTCATGGTTTGAATCCGCTGACCCCAAATTTTACGTCCACTGACAATAAAAGGGTTCTTGCTCTTACCATAAGGCATCTACAAACTAAGTATGAAATTTATCCAAGCTTCTTACTACCTTGAGATATCATGTTAACAAGGTTTTCAGGTTATGACCCCTGGTGACCCCACACGACCTTTGACCTCCACTAAAATCACTAGGGTTCTTCCTCTTTCCATAATGCATCTACATACTAAATATAAAATTCATCCAAGCTTTCTACCTTGAGATATCGTGTTAACAAGGTTTTCAGAGTTTGACCCATGGTGACCCCGGATGACCTTTGACCCCCACCAAAAACAATAGGGTCCTTCCTCTCAATATGGGGCATCTATGTACCAAGTTTGAGAACTGTCAGTTTCCCTTCTTGAGATATCGTGTTAACCAGCAAAGTGTCGCAAACACACACACACACACACAGCATACACGCAGACAAACATGCACTACACGCACACAAACATACACACACAGAGGCCATCATGAATGCATTGATTCCTTGCCTGCCTTCTGGAAGGAATTAAAAACAATAGGGTTCTTCCCCTCACAATTAAGCATCTACATACTAAGTATGAAATTTATACAAGCTTCCTACCTTAAGATATTGTGTTAACAAGGTTTTCAGTGTTTGACCCTCAGCGTCCCCAGATGACCTTTGACCTTCACCAAAAACAATAGGTTCTTCCCCTCATTACAAAGCATATATATACTATATAACAAATTTATCCAAGCTTCCTACCTCAAGATATCCTGTTAACAAGGTTTTCAGGGTTAGACCTCGGTGACCCCAGATGACCTTTGACCTCCACCAAAAATGACAGGGTTCTTTGCCTAACCATATTGCATCCACATACTAAGTATGAAATTTATCAAAGCTTCCTACCTCAAGATATTGTGTTAAAAAGGTTTCAGTGTTTGACCCAAGTGACCTGAGATGACCTTTGACCACCACCAAAAACAATACAGTCCTTCTCCTCACCATACGGCATCTACATACTAAGTAAGAAATTCATCCAAGCTCCTACCTCAAGATATCGTGTTAACAAGGTTTTCAGGGTTTGACCCCTGGTAATCCCAGATGACCTTTGATCCCCAACAAAAACTATAGGGTTCTTCCTCTCAACATGGGACATCTATGTACCAAGTTTATGAACTGTCACATTTTCTGTTCTTAAGATATCGTGTTAACGAGCTGTGTCACAAACACATACACACACACACACCCATACGCACATTCATTGCCTTACGGGGTACTAGGAAAGGACCCGGTAAGGAATTCACGGGATTTCCCCATTAGCCTGGCTGACCTCCAACTAACCCAGCAGACGTACGTGTCTGGAGGGTGGGCTGCTTGCCAAGGCAGGCACGTGCAGCCGCGCGAGACTTCTCATTGCAGTGGCCGAATTTTCGGGCAGCTACGCCAGTTACAAGCCGTGCGTGAGCTAGGAAAGACGTGCGAGAGCGGAGGTCTCGCCAGCAAGTGGTCCATCACAGAAATATAGGAGGTTTTATAGGAAGGATACTGATGAATACACAGGGTTTTATAGGATTTTTCAAGGAAAATATAGAGTAAATATTGGAATGTCACACACTAGCAGTTCTAATTATCTTCAAAATTCCTCAAAGTTGTGGATGGGGAAAACACAGTACCTTAGGAAACTAAAAAACTATAGTTTTTAAATGATACAAATGTGATTAACAGTATCACAAGTGCAGGCCATGTGGCAGAACAGTGTGGTTCTACCATCAACATGGAATTAAGAAAACCACCTAAATATTTTGGTGGAAGGGGAAGGGTAAATCCCCTGACGGTGGTGTATTTGCATATTTTGACCCTGGAATACAGTATCCATAAATGTTATTATTTGTGCATACCAAAAAGGCACCAAAATTTGCAATATTAGAAGTTCAGAACATAGAATGTGACCATGATGGTGCTTTGAATGGATGGGCAGTTAGCGTGGACAATGAACTGCTGTTAATGTCCTAAAGTACACAGACAGAATTCACCTCAGCTCCAATAATAATGGGGTTGAGGTGAGGAAATTTTTGAATTTTTTACTGCTTAAATAACAGAAAATAGTCTCTTAATAAAACATTTTGCTATAAACTATACACTGTATTGCTAGTCAATCTTGATAAGTGTGACAGGTGGGTGATGACAATAAGATCATAGGCCTATGCCGGACAACTGTATGGTTGCTATGCATACTTTCAAACTCCCCCCCCGTGACATAGCCAGAACTGTCTCATGGGGGCCAAGTAGTTTCTCCTGTGATTGCCAGCATGAGTCTAAGAGAAGGGGTGTCCCCCCTCCCCTTTGAAAATATTTTGAATGATTGGGTGACTTACATGCAATTTAATGCTACATATGGTATCTTTTTTAACTAAAATTTATTTTCAAAAATTAACATATTTTAGGTTACTAAATTTAAGAACCAGAATGCAAAAATGCATTGAGGTTTCGATGATATATGTTGTATTCCAAATAAAGCCATGATGTACCATACCTTTCAGTCAATGGTCAAATGCTATCTTAACATGTTGGAAAACTACAGTTTTGCATTCCTATTTAGTCTTGGGAATTCTTGGGAGATTTTGCTCTTTAACCTGTGGTGAACCCATGTAATATTCTTGGGAATTCTTGGGAAATTTTGCTTTTTGATGACCTTTGACTTCCACCAAAAACAATCGCAGCCATCTTTTCACCATAACACATCCACATACTAAGTATAAAATCTGTCCAAGCTTTCTCCCTTGAGATATTGTGTTAACAAGGTTTTCAGTGTTTGACCCTCGGTGACCCTAGATGACCTTTGAACTCCACCAAAAACAATGGGGTACATCTTCTCACTATAACACATCGAATTTACCATGTATGCAATCTATTCAAGCTTCCTACCTGGAGATATCGTCTTGACAAGGTTTTCAGACATTGACCCCTGGTGACCCCAGATGACCTTTGACCTCCACCAAAAACAATAGGATTCATCTTCTCACTATAACGCATCTACATACTAAGTATGAAATCTATCCAAGTTTCCTACCTCGAGAAATTGTGTTAATAAGGTTTTCAAAGTTTGACCCCTGGTGACCCCAGGTGACTTTTGATCCCCACAAAAAACAATAGGGTTCTTCCTCTCAATATGGGGCATCTATGTACCAAGTTTGAGAACTGTCAGAGTTTCCCTTCTTGAGATATCGTGTTAACGAAGTTTTCAGGGTTTGACCCCCGGTGACCCCAGATGACCTTTGACCTCCACCAAAAATGATAGGGTTCTCCCTTATACCATAACGCATCTACATACAAAGTATGAAATTCATCCAAGCTTCCTATCTCAAGATATTGTGTTAACAAGGTTTTAAGAGTTTGACCCCCAGTGACCCCAGGTGACTTTTGACCCCCACCAAAAACAATAGGGTTCTTCCTCTCAATATGGGGCATCTATGTACCAAGTTTGAGAACTGTCAGAGTTTCCCTTCTTGAGATATCGTGTTAACGAAGTTTTTAGGGTTTGACCCCCGGTGACCCCAGATGACCTTTGACCTCCACCAAAAATGATAGGGTTCTTCCTCATACCATAACGCATCTACATACAAAGTATGAAATTTATCCAAGCTTCCTAAATCAAGATATTGTGTTAACAAGATTTTCAGAGTTTGACCCCCGGTGACCCCAGGTGACCTTTGACCCCCACCAAAAACAATAGGGTTCTTCCTCTCAATATGGGGCATCTATGTACCAAGTTTGAGAACTGTCAGAGTTTCCCTTCTTGAGATATCGTGTTAACGAGCAAAGCGTCACAAACACACACACATACACACACACATACGCACACACACACATACGCACACACACACATACATACACACACACGCCATCATGAATGCATAGGTTTCTCTTATCATCGAAACCAAAAATCAATATCAGCAGAGAGAGGGCATGGCCCAATGGTCCCTCCCCCTAAAAATACCACTGCTCACTTTGAATCTGTACAACTTTGGTGGAACAGTGTAGTCCACATACATCAAGATGCCTGTGCAAAACTGTCTGTGCATTAACATACTTAGCATCTAAGTCTCACTTGAGGAAATTACATGACAAAATTAGGGAAAGAACAACTTGGCAAGTGCCCCCACTTGCCATCAATGATGGGCACCGCAGCACCAGACCCATATGTGGATTAGATTTCCACTTTGGTCTGTTGCATACATTGATGTGGCATCGAGAGACCTGCCACAGGGATTCTAGTGGAGTTTAGGGAAACCTCCTTAGAGATCTGCACATTGTAAACTTTTAACCACTACAGTGAGACTTAATTTTCTCAAAGCACTAAGTTCTTTTTCTTTTAGGGGAAAATTGTAATTGTACAACACTTTGAACAATCAACTGATCTAATGGCTAACTCAGTTTGAGGAAAGATGGTAGATGACAGGGAAAATATTGGTATTTAGAACCATTGTACTACAATATTTTGAATTAAAGAATTAGTTATACCACAGACCAGCTGTCTGTGCATGCCAAGCATAGGTAAGGATTTTAAAATGTGGAGGACTGCATGACTCCAGGGGATGCTAGGCAAAGGAATCTAATCCACCCCTTGACAATACCACTACAATTCCCTCAAAGAGATGAAATCATAGAGCACTTACTTAAAATTTTATTAGTGCCCTATGCAGTTTCATATGAGAATATTTCCGAATCCTATAAATGGTTTTTGTGTACTTATATCTAATTAAGATACCTGGCATCTATACATTGCTACCTGTCTAAGTCACTCTGAGTCTAAGACACTCTGAGTTTACGACAGCTATCTTAGACAATGAACCCATCTGAAAATTTCACCTCAAAACACCATATAAAAGAAAAAAGTTTTTTGGCAAGATCAGAAAAATATAGGAGAATATAAGAAAATAAGCCCAAAATCATACAAATAAAGGAAATATAGGATTTTTGGAAATTTATAAGAAATTATAGGAAATATAGGATCACTTTGATGCCTGCTTGTATTGTTTACCTGCATAAAAGCCAGAAATGGAGAGCAATTTTAATATCAGCTACTTGATTCAATGAATATGAAATACACTTCTTTAACACATGTTTTACTTTCCCTGATGACCTTAAAAATATTGTTGGAATTACTTCAGTTTTCCATGGGTTAAAGAAAACATTTCCATCCAAAAATCACCAAATAGTAACAAGAGCCCAAGGGCACTATGGTTCCTTGTCTTTAAGATTATTTTGCACAAAGGGAGTAGTAAGGGAAGGCATGTCCTCCTTCAACCCCAATGACTTTGACCTCCACCAGAAACATTAGGGAACATATTTGAAAATCATACACATACTTGCAAATTTAAGAAGAACTGTCCACTTGGTTATATATTGATTTACTGCATCACATACCTCCCATTCCAATGCGTCACACACACACTCATCACCTTTACTAAAATGTCAATTACTTGAGTTAGGAGCATCGTAGCAGCGTAGTTTAATTGCCTTTTTGGTTCGTCTCAACAAGATTTATCCAGGCATCACAAGAAAGGCACAAAGGTCAAAACGTCAAATAAGGTCAAAGAAAGTCATCACGTGCACTTCATTTAGACGAACACAACTTTTCATTATGCCGTCCTCCTGTGTCACTTGGTTATTGAGTTATTGCACAATATACCTAGCATTGCAATGCATGTAACGCACACACACTACTAACCTTTCACTTAAATGTCAATAACTTGAGTTAGGAACATCGTACGAGGGTAGTATAATTGCCTTCTTTGCTCATCTCAACAAGACGAATCCAGGCATCACAAAAAAGTCACCAAGGTCAAAAGGTCAAATGAGGTCAAAGTAGGTCATCATGTGCTCTTCACTGAGACGAACAAAACTTTCCATTATGCCATCATCCTATGTCACTTGGTTATGGAGTTATTGCACCGCATACCTCGCATTCTAATGCACATAACACACACACTACTAACCTTTCACTTAAATGTCAATAACTCGAGTTAGGAACATCATACAAGGGTAGTATAACTGCCTTTTTTGTTCGTCTCAACAAGACAAATCCAGGCGTCACAAAGGTCAAAAGGTCAAATGAGGTCAAGTAAGGTCAAAGTAGGTCATCATGTGCACTTCACTGAGACGAACACAACTTTCCATTACACCATCCCCCTAAAATGTTTCGTTGGCGAGATATCAATAAAACATTACTTTTTGACCTTTTGAGATCATTTTGGTAAATGTTACAGTACTTGCACCTCCTACCAATCTATCTTATCCTAAAATTATGTCACAGTTTGAATAATGGTCACCAAGTTATAGCTACTAAAAGAAATTCACTTTATTGCCTCTAGTGACCCCTAGTGACCTTTGACCTCCACCAAAAACAATAGGGCACATCTACTTAATATGATACACGTACACACCAAGTTTGAGAAAAATTGATCACTTGATTATTGAGTTATCGCATCACATACCTCAAATTCCAATGGCGTCACATACACACACATGCACACACACACCCCCATACACACGCCAACTTGACAGCATAGGTTCCTTTGTTACACAAGGAACCAAAAAGTGCTTTTAGATGTCAATAGCAAGCACAGAAAATCAAAAGTCAAATGTTAGGTCAGTCCAACGGAGTGTAATATATGTGCACTTGTATTCTTGAAAACAAGTACAACATGGGCAGCACATGAGAGATAATTTTGACCCACCTGTTGTAGTTTGCAAGTGACTTCCTTCACAAAATGCAGCCTATCCAGGTGGTAGGATATGTATGGTTCTTTTTGTAGGCTCATTCTAAAGTTACAGTATGTCCGTGCAATTGTGTTTTATGTGAAAAACTTTTCTGAACTTTTAATAATATTAAGGAGCCTGTTTCCCATCAACTAAGATAGAAATGCACTGTACTTTGTGAAAGCTTTGTGCAACAGGAACTGCTGCTGTGGTGCTCCCAAATGGTTAACAAAAATGTTCACTTTCCATGAAGCAAGCCAACTTTTCTTTAATTTTTACATATTTTTGTAGAAAACCAAGTAATGCCTCTCTTAAATTGCAATGATTCCCACCAAATTATCCTGGGAGACCTCCCCAGCTTTTTCAACCCACATGTCCATGAAACATATTTGGACCTACAATCCTGTACAGTGTTATCTAATGCAATTCCCCCACCACAAGAATGATACATATGTTATTTTGCTGTACCAAATCAGTTTGTTGGACCATTTTGAATCAGCAGCTAACATTTAGATGGAGCTTACTATTTCCCAAGTTTGTACAGTACAGTAGTACACATTTCTGCCCAATACTTACGTGTAAATTGCACACATCTTTTCATTGGTTATGAGTGAAACTGAACATAAATGCTGGAAGCCACCACAACACTGCACGGATAGTTGCTGCAGTGATTTTTTATGATACAAATGTTGCACGTACAATCTGACTAAAAAAAGTTCATCTTGCTAGGAGCAGATGTTTGAAGTTACCTTTTATTTGGATTTGACAACTAATGTCCCTCTTATCTTGAATGCTAAAATATAAAAATATGAGAGGCACTGTATGTGTGGGAAATAAATTGCAATTTTACTTATTTCTTATTAGTTTTTGTGAGTAGTGGCAAGTCAAAAAATTAGGATTAAGTTGGATAAAGTAGGATTCTCAAGGAAAAATTAGGAGAAGTAGGAGGAAGGTCTAAAAATTAGGAAAAAGCAGGATAAGTAGGAGTCACTTGAAAGCCTGATACATACACACACGCCATCATGAATGCATAGATTCCTTGCCTGCCATCGGCAAGGAATCAAAAACAAGCTAAATTTACTCTCTTGTTGTATTTAATGATAGGAGACATTTGTAAGCTTTTAAAACCCACAGATTTTAGTCCTAAATTTAAGGCTTAGGGTTGCTTCATACCCACAACTTTTTACACAATTAAAGTGTAAGGAAAGCAATACTGATCTTCAAAGGTATCCATGAAATGCATTTAGCATAAATTTTGGAAAACATTTGCAGCTCATGTGTAAAGGACTCTTAATCAGCCATTAGCAATACTTTTTTAAGTTCTCTTTCTTTCTCTTCAGAGTTACTTGATAAACTATTGGTGATCTTAAACCATTCTAGCATGTACAGTATTATGACAAACAGAATATACCAACTTCTGTCTCCCAGTAAGAATTTCAAAATAAGCTGGTAAAAGTTTTCTTCCAAACTGGATTAAGGGTTACAAGTTGCTTTTTCTACCATAATTTCTGTCTTAGAGAGTACGACATGTCACCATGACTTGGTAAAGTAGAAAAAACTGCCTTTCTGTTCAGTATTTAATATGCCAAATGCATTAAAAGCTTGTAGGCTACTAACTGAAACAGTGTTGGATATCAGAAGCCAGTTGGGACAAATAATTCAGACCTTGAAGGACAGTTCTTTTATGATGCTAAGTAACCAGAAATGTGGAGGAAGTCTATTGCTTATAAATTTCAACTTCCTACAGGTGGCTAACCAACTCTAAAATTAAGATCAAACTTGGTTTCTTTAAAAGATATGTTCAGATGAAAAACTGTGGATTGCTCTTGGATGAAAAGCCACCTTACTATGACCCTGCTGAGAATTTAACCCCGAACCTCCTGGATGCCAAAGTGAGGCTTGGATAATATGGGGTTTTACTGAACTTTATGATAAATGATTGTGCAAAGTACTACTTCTAAGGAATAGCTACTGGTCATCTGAATACTACTGACCAAAACTGATCAATTAAAGGAAGTCCTACAACAAGTATTCTAATTCTTTATAAAACATTTAATGTAATGAATGTGTGGAATGATAAAGAGGAGGCGTGTATATAGTCAAATCTGAGTTTTGAAAGTATTGTTTCAATTAAGCACACTCTCGACCACATTCTTCAATCTGAAATACTCACCTTAAAGTATATGTTAGGTTTCTTTTTGTTGAGTCTTAATCCCACAGATTCCAACTCTTGTTCCAGAAGCTGTCTATAATTCAACAACAAATTGACAATTATTGGCTAACCTCTAGCACAATATTGAAAGTACTACACCAGCAATCACATTATATAAATCCATAAACTTTAAAGACAGTAATTAATGCACATGGTTTAAAGTTTTGTTTCTTAGGAAGTTCAACTAATTGTTCAATGCTGCACAGTTTGCTCGCATCTGTGACACCAAAGTTTACCAAATACTATAGTTATTTAAATTAACTGATTGATCAATTGGTTGATTAACTAACCAATGTGTTCATTAATGCTCAACCTACAATATGATTTCCTTACAGCTGGTTTGATAGCCACATTCTAGAGCTGGTCAAGCTAGGGCTACAGACAAGTTTAGGAAGTGACTGCCTGCTGTAAGTATTACTTCACTGTGATTAAACTTGATATGACCATTATAAATGTTAGCAATCTACAGAAGCTACACTGTAACATTTAACTTCAACGGAACAGCTTGGTTGGGATTTTGTGAAAGACAGATTAGAAATTTTGCACATGGCATTGGTTTAATATATAGTAGAGTTAATTGTGAGTTCTGAAAGAGCACTTCTTCTAGAAGAACTGTCTTTACCACCATCAAAAGATAACTTGCATTGTACAGCATGCTCCCATCTGCCCACAGAAATTGTCAACCTCACTAGTACAGAAACACACACCCACAAACACACATCATGAATGCATGGTCATACCGAAGACTTTAAAAATGGAACCTACTGCCATTGTGCTTGGTGCTCAGCATAAGCAATGGAGTAGGAAAAACAAGCCAGTGAGCCACAACTGGAAAAAAGGCTGTGGCCGGCCCGACTTAAACCAATTTGTTAGAAACTGAGCCATAAAACCTCATCTAACTCACTCTTCTCTTTTCATCGAAACCAAAAACCACAAAAATTTGTTCGCTGGGGGGCAAGGGCACAGCTGCCTTTCTTATGGGAGGACAGGCATACTCTTTGCCAGCTTTTTTCCTTGCCAATGATGGCCACAACTAAGTACATATCACAAGTAAATATTATGCAGCTTGACCACTTAAAGTAAGTATCAATGAGTGTAATCAAAACTTTTCAAGTTCATAAAAATGAAAATTATACTGGGATTGGTATATGAAGGTTGGCTGGGACTGGACTCCTGGCATGCCTGTGTATTTAATAAAGAGCCACAAATGTCACTGTGGCATCAGCGATTTGAAATTCTGTCTACATGCCAGGGCTGGTGAGTATAACTTCATGTATGGTACCTACACAAACTTTGAATTTTCTCTCAAAAGAAGTAGAAAGTATCTGTGATCTTTGGACCTACAATACAAAGAGGCATTAGGGAACTTTCCGCTATTCAGATGACCATCCTAAGGCAGACATTATGTATTAAGCCATTACTTGGCAAGATTCTAGTCAGTGCAAAACACTTACTTTTGTACATCTCCTTTGTTTGCATCCAGCATCATAACCACAAGGTCAGCAGTTCTTGCTACTGCTATTACCTGGCGCCCTCTACCTTTGCCTAAAGTGAGAAATGGTAAAACAAAGGAGACGGTTACAAAAAAGAGAAGTATTTTATTCACAGTTACAAAACTTTCTTAAACACTTTCAAAGGGGTCTAGAGGAGAATAACAGCCCTCACAGTACATTCCTACAACTCTAACAATCAACCAAATGCATAAAGCTGTAGCACATAAACCAGAGGGCAAGAACTCCTTGGGAATCCTTTTCCATAGGAAACACTAGAGTCTCACATTGACACATTTTCATCATGTGTTGAGACATAATGTTTACATGGTTGTCATAATTTGACCTCATACCTGTTATATTTTTAAAAGGGTGATGGTACTCACTACATGATGTTATCAATAATTAAGGTACACACTAAAGAACATTGTTAATAACTAAGGTCAAACAGGTTGATGTTATACTAACATGAGCCTACCTGTAAACCAACTTCAACCTTCTTGTATTTAAGTTTGGTTATTACTGGACAGACTTTTAACAACCTTTGAACTGCATGAAGTACCAGAAAGCCAAAAGGATTTAATACTGTTCCCTGTTACCTTTAATACTGTTCCCTTAAATATGGTGTAAGTTCTTTCACTTTCTAGATCCCTCACTATTACCCTTCTTTGGATGTCATGTTTACAAGCAGTTAACATGCTTTTCATCATTTCACCTCCTGTGTCATCAGCATCAGATAACCTTTGACCTCAACTGAAAATAACATCATTCATGTACTATAACACATCCACATGCATAGTATCTATACTTTACTATGTTTACAAAGTTTTCAAATTTTGACCTCTAGTGACTGCAAATGACCTTTAACCTCCCAATAGGGATCTCCCTCTCAATTTGAAAAATTTTTATACCAAGTATGAAGTATCATTCAAGTATCCAGTGTGAAAACTACTGAACTCAGATAACCTTGGCCTCCACCAAACACAACAGGGATTTTTTTCTAAATATTTGGCATCCTCATGTCAAGTGTGAGATTTACTTTCTTGAAATAACAGTTAGCAAGGTTTTCACAGTATGACCACTGATGACCTCAAATGACATTTAAACTCCACCTCAAATGATCTTTGAACTCTACAATATATAATAGGGTCCTCTTCTTCAGTAGCGTTTTTCCAAATGCCATGTTCAAAACTCACTTAACTTTAACTTCTTCAGATAATGTGTTTAAACTCTGGTGACGTCAAATGACATTTGACTTTGCCCAAAAACAAATGGGTATTCTACTCAGTATAAGGCATCCAAATGCCATCTTCGAGACCTTAAGATAGCCCTTAAAGAGACATAATGTTTACAGTGACTATGTAAAAAGACTTTCACAGGCTGACCTTTGGTCACCACTAAAGAACAGCAATAGGATTCTTCTGCTAAAAATGGGGTGTTTAAATGCCATGTTTGGGATTTCTTGGTTACTCTTTTTGGGATATCCTGTTTAGAAGGGGTTTAACAAGGTATCCACAATTTCCTCTAGTGACCTTTCATTACCTTTGATCTCCATCAAAATCATTAAGCTTTTCAAACTAAAAACAAGACATTTACATTACAGCTGTAAGATTTTCAGTTTCTATACTTGAGATATTAACAAGGTTGTCATAGTTTAACCTTTGGTGACCTCACATGATCCTTCAGCTCCACCAAAAACTTAGGAATCTTGTGCTCACTATGAATAATACACATACACACACAGCATATTTGACCATTATAGCTTCCTTTCACCTTCAGCAACGAACCAAAATTCTTTAGTCAAGAAAGACATCAAACAAATGGATCATTGAATGCATTTAAATATCAACAAAAGTTACCCTAATTTGTGAATCTGTGAGCCCTATATATCTCATCTATTTGTACTATTAGAACGTACCACCTACTGTGTATCACTGGCCGTTCTTTTAGATCCCCAAGAGGCGTACAATGCTCACTCCAAATTGCCTGTTTCATTGGCACCAGAGCAAAAAAGATACAGGTTTTGCACTTTAAAGCTACATTTATTTAATTCAATTCAAATTTATTTCACAAATGATTTCATAAACAGTACATAAACAACATTGAAATAACAAAATAGCAGTAAATCATTTGAAGGACACTAGAAAAACAGAGATCTGTTACCAAGGCTAGTGACCTCAAAAACAAAATAATATTAATATTAATAATAAAAGTAACATATAGGTAGGAATACATGGTACAAGGTATGTAAATTTAGTTTCTGCACAATAAACAAATTACTTAAGTATATAAAGTTTTAATCTATTTTGGAAAATGTTTAAAGATTTAGATAATTATACATCGGGCGGTATGTCTTGCCATAAACGGTAACAATAATAATTCAATTATTGTAGAGCAGTAGTAAGCTTTACTTCAATCAGATACAAACACAAATCTTCAGGTGTAAAAAAAAATGTAGCAGTCTCCATAAGTTTTAATACAGTATGTGACTCTATAAATCTCATACAACTGTCTAGTATCCTGTCTTTTTAAACATGTTGAAGCATGACACACCTAGATTTATTTCATGCCTCTTACCTTGTGAGGCTCCTTCTATTATTCCCGGAAGATCGAGGAGTTGGATATTGGCGCCATTATACTTGAAACAGCAAGAAAATTGAAACATTCATACTGTAAACTTGCTTTTGAAAAATAACGGGACTTTCTCATTTGATGGGGTTAGCCTGTAACAGAAGGGTTTGGCACAATGTCAATTGGTTCAATGTTTATATTCCATCTGTGAAGTTCCAGACTCAATTTGTACCAAAAAAATTAAGAAATGCATTAACATCTGACAAGCCTAACATCAGTTTGAGACTAGAACTATGACTGGAATTACCTGCAGTTAATATCATGAGTGAAAGTAATATTCCTGGTAGTACAGTAAACATGTCAGTTTCCCCAGCTTTTCCAAGTACTAGTATACTGGCCATGCAAGAGGTAGGGGAAGAGGTGAAGTGTGTAGCAATAGGTGCAAGGAACTCACAGTCACAGTGTCATTGGCCCAGTAAAATGTACATGTGAGATCCAGCTTCAAGGGTTTAACACACCAACACACACCCCTCTTTTGAATCTCCTCCCTAGGATGACAATCACCTGGCACTGAAATGCCCATAATATAGCACAGTCTAGCTATGGGCCTGATAGTGGAAGGGGGGGAGGTTGAGTTACCAACTATCTAATACAACATGGGTTGGATTAATACAATTAAATTTCTTTGTGGTATTGGAGGGAAGGAGAAACTGAGGGATGCAGACAATTTAAAGAGACAAGAATCAGGTAATTCAACCAGGGTTGGCATTTTCCTGGGAAAAACCTGTTTTTCCCGCTTAGTGGTAAAAACCAGGTAAAAACCAGTAAAAACCCCTTTCGTCTTGAAAACTGTTGTTACATGTCTGTTATATGCAGGGTCTACAATAGGCAAATTACTGGTCATGACAGGCATATATGAAGACAGTCTCTTAGCTTCATTTTAAGCTATTTTATCACAACTTAATTTTACTTTTTGTGGGATTAGAGTATTTTCATATAGCACTTATTTTGTCACTATCTCCTTCCCTGCAGTAGGTATTGCCTGTTGCCCCAAAGTGTTATAGGCCTACCCCCACCCCTCCAAAATTCTTTAGGCCTACTGTATTGCTCAGACACTTCTTTTCACAAATACAGTCTATTGAGGTAAACTTTAATGCAGGTGGCTTAATGGAAACTTCTTCAAACTGTATAAGGCACATATGGGCCCAATTATGTCCACTGTATTGAGCCACACACATAATACACAGCCCAATAATTGTTCGCCTTGATGCACACCAGCGATGTCACTACACCAGGCGGCGGTACTAGTTAATTGCGTCCACCACACATGTTAGAATAAAAACATTCCGCCCAGCACTTTTTCCCAACAATGGTACTATGGTTTTATGATTTTTGAAAGAAGTTTGGATGTAACATTAATCTCAGAATGAGATGTTGAATTGGAGCATTAACTAAGAATGCAGAAAAACATTCACATCTTCTCTAAATCCGAGGATGGTGATCACTAAAGGGTCATAGTCAAGAATTACCAGGCACTAAGTTTGGCCTGGTGACAACCCTGATGCACACATAGTCCAATTATTATAACCTCATGCATGAGTGATTAAACACTTTGAAGTGGACAATTAAGTGAGGTGAATTTAGGTTGCTCTTTCCAAGTTTTTGTGATGTGTTGCATTATATAGGCTGACGAACTTTCCATGTAACAAAACCTGAAGATGTGACATACAACATGACAAAGCATAGCCTACAATGAAGGCACCAACAGATCAGTACTTGTCAATTCTCTAGGTTCTAGAATTATGCGTAAGCAGAATTGAAAATAAAGTTGGTTGATGTGAGCATCCAGTTTATGCTTGATTTACAATACTCCCTAGGCTAATTTGTAGCAAACCCACAAAGTTATTAATCATGGCTTCACTTTGGGTTAACCCTACCCTAAAAAGTCATTTTCTTGTAGTTTTTATGCTCTTCCACAAGTTCCACATCATTTTTTCAGAATTCTATATAATTTCAGGTTTTTCCCAGTTTTTCCCACTTATAGGTGGGAAAAACCTTCTGGTAAAAACCTGGTTTTTTACCCGGTGGTAAAAACCGCCTGGTAAAAACCGGCCAACCCTGAATTCAACTTTGGACTGTTACAATGGCTGTGATTCTAGCTTTATAACACTTAAATGCTACTCAACAGACTGTACAGTACTTCATTCTTCCAACGAACATTGTCATCATGTCTGCTTTTTCTCTGATGGCCATCTACACCATAAGTGTTAATGATAGGGGTTCTGTAGTGTATGCAAATCTATAAACCAACCTTGCAACAAAAGTGTTTGGTACACTGTATGGTGCAAATGAGAAACTGGAGATGTGGAAGTGAAAAAAAAATTAAATTCAATACCTTTGTAAAATCCCAACCAGTACAATTTGTGTTGAATGCAGAGAAGCAATTACTACCCTGAGATGGTGATTTCAGATAATTAGTAGTGTTTATCGCCTATACTGCACCATGGGCGTCAATCTTTACTCGAACGTGGGGGGGACATGGCCACTTCTGTCAAAAATTTACTGTGTAAAAATCTTAAGTCAATGGGCATTTTTCCAAAATGTGGGGGGGACGTGTCCCCCTGTCCCCCCCAGGATTGACGCCCATGTACTGCACCAAGCCTACCGTATGACAAATAGTGGAGAGTTGATATTCCTGGTGCTAGTCCACACCACATCAAAGCAACATTTTTATAACAAAGAATGTGGATGATTCTATAAATATGGAGTAGGTTTGGTATAAAGCAGTGGGTTTGATGTCCCACCTTATATTGTACTATCATCATCTTCATAATAACAGCATGTGAGTATTGACATTGTGAGAAGTGGTCTCACTATTACATTTTAATAGTGATGATACCTTTACAGACCTTTAACATCATCAGATTTTTGCTCAGTATCAAAGGTCATAAGGTGGCCTACTTACATATTTTCAGAATGACCCATGAAAGATTCCCCAGGTAATTTACAGTAGACTTGGGCAGACTACCTGACTCTATATTCAATACTATCAAGAATATATGTGCACAAATAAAATTTTGAAGTAAAGATTTGTTTTCTGTAGGAGATTTTAATGAAGTATTGTACCATAACTGGCTTTACTTCTCTGTCTTTACCTAATTACAAGATTCCTCTTCTGTTGGCCACTTCCAATATGTGACAACACCTATTCAGCACCTCTACCTTTGAGACACCAGGGGCTGATTTCACTAATGTTTAGCGATCATTGCTAATGCTGATATCCATCGCTAAACAATAAATCCATCGCTACCAGCGATGATTCTAGTTAGCGAGATGTTAGTGAAATGAGCCCCTGAAGTGTATGCCTACTGGTTTTACAAGCCAGTGACAATTTATAGCTATCATGATCCTACATCAGCTATGGTGTCACTGTAGCAGTCATGACTCCTTTCATGTAAGAGAAGTGCAGGCATCTGATGCCAAAAATTAGAGTCGTGAAAGCCTAATTTACATGCTTATTATAAATTACAAACTGATTTTACTTACCTCAATTACACCTGGTATACATGTCAGGGTGGTGAATGCATAGGCAGCTGATTCACTATGTGTGTTTGTTAGAGTATTCAGGAGTGTTGACTGGTAAACAAAACAAATAGTAGCATTTGTAAAAAGGACTCAAACATTCTGCAGTTTACCACTAAAATTTAAACTGTATTTGAAATAGCAGTCTATGTAATCGTATACCTAAATAAAATACCAGACTGACATCTTAATGTTGCACATTTTATACCCCTGTTTAAAACTATACATTTTTCACTCATCATTAAATCATTTATTATTGTGTAAACCTGTATAATTAAAGTATGAAACTGTACTATGTAAACAAACTTATCCAAAAATGTAGAAAAAATAAAAACAAGAGGGCAATCCACGGAGTTGCACATCTCATCGTTAGCACACGCACTAACCTATATACTCGAGGATGTACGCCAGACTGGAATATGCCTAGCTTCAGAGTTGAAGCCAACTTGGGGGTCATGTGATGTATGTAATTAGCTTACTCAAGTGGATTCCACTGCCCTATAAACATGTATCTAGAAGTGGAAATAATGTAACACAGAGGCAATATGGGCATACTAACCTCTTCAGCCTCTTATGCGTTAATTGGGGCTATCACGCATTAACAGGAATGCACATTACATTGCACTAGGCCTGGTACAGTTGCCTTAGTAACTAAATGAAAAGGTCTAAATCACAGTACCTGTCACAAATGTAGTAACACTAGCGCAAGACAAAAACGAAAGTACTTATTGCCTTATTTATTTACTCAATCAGCTTTGCATTTTGCAAAAGCAAACCTTAAGGCTTATCTGTAAAGCCCCCTTCAATGAGCACTCATAGCCTCTCTTTTTCCAAAACAAAGTTCTCACCTTAGATGACATTTACAATTATCAGCTGGGAATCTTTTTATATAAACACAAACATAGTAATCTGCCTTTCGACTTCATCTCATTCTTCCAGACTAATAGTGATTTCCATTCTTACTCTACTAGACCCAAGGACAGTCTCCTCTTTCCACATACTAGGACTTCTTTAGCTCAGTCCCAAGTAAGAATTACAGGTGTAAATTTTTGGAACTCCTTATTCAATCCCATTAAACAGTCTTGCACTTTAAGGATGTTTAAGAAAAAAACTAAAATATCACCTGCTTGATAAATATAATGAAGGGTAATAGTAGTACGGGTTAAACTGCGTCATTGCAAAACTTATGATTTTCTTTTTCCTCTTTTTTTGTTCGTTTGTTTTGTTTTTTTTTTTTTCTTTTCTTTTCTACATGATTGTATATGATTACTTGTTCTCATTCTTTACTTTGATAGGGACCACACCAGAAAAGTGAAAACTTCCTTCTGGTTCCTCTTCCTTTCATGTAGTATTTTTATGTTAATTATTGTATCGTATGGCAAATGATTATGTAATACTTGTTTGTACTGTTTTGCTATATATACCTACAAAGGAAGGAAGAAATAAACAAAAAAAAACTGAAACTTTGTGTGTTCAGTACAAGTAAATCCAACCAAGGGAATACTAACAGAGACCATGCATTTATCTATGTGCAGGAGCTACATATATAGCTAGATCAGTGGGACCGCATTGGAGGCTTCGAGGCAGTGGTTAACATGCATGTGTGCTTATACACACAGGTGTTAGCTTCCCTTCATATGTGCCCTTTTATTGCTTTGCAAAAAAGATGCCTTCAGTGCAGAAAACTATGATATGTGCATATTTGCACATGTTAGCATGCACATCATTAAACCAGAATGTTCGATGATATATCTTCAATTCCAAACAATGCCATGATGTCCCATATCTTTCAGTCACAGGTCAGATGCTATCTTAACATGTTGGAAAAATAAGTTTTGTGTTCCTATTTAATCTTGGGAATTCTTGTGTTTTGACATCTGGTGAACCTATGTAATAATTTTAGGAATTCTTGGGAAACGACCTTTGACTCCACCAAAAACAACAGGGTTCATCTTCTTAAGATAACGCATCTGCATACTAAGTATGAAATCTATCCAAGCTTTCTACCTTGAGATATTGTGCTAACAAGGTTTTCAGTGTTTGACCCCCAGATGACCTCTGACATCCCAAAAAAGGGTTCTTTGTCTTACCATAATGCATCCACATACCACGTATACAATCTATCCAAGCTTTCTACCTTAGGATATGGTGTTAATAAGGATTTCAGTGTTTGACCCCGGTGACCCCAGATGACCTCTGACCTCTACCAATAACAGTAGGGTTTATCATCTCACTATAATGCATCCACATATTAAACATGAAATCTATCAAAGCTTCCTACTTAGAGATATCATGTTAACAAAGTTTTCAGACTTTGACCCTGTGACCCCAGATGACCTTTGACCTCCACCAAACACAACAGGGTTCATCTTCTCACTGAAACACATCCACATATAATCTATCAAACTTCTTAAGTTGAAATATTGTGTTAACAAGGTTTTCAGTGTTTGACCCCTGGTGACCCCAGATGACCTTTGAGCCCCACAAAAAAACAAAAGGGTCCATCTTCTTACCATAATGCAAGTATGAAATCGATCCAAGTTTCCCATCTGGAGATATCATGTTAGCAAGGTTTTAAAGTGGACCTAAAGTCAAAAATTTCAAAAATATATGTTATACTGCTTGAAAAATACATCAAAATGCTCCAACTCCCATCTTCACAGGACATTCCTGAGCTGAGATATAAAATGTTGAAGCTTATTCACTCAATTTAAAATGGTACATTGCGCAATAATTTGTGATGTCATTCTTGTACTACTCAAATTACCATCTTTGTTTTTCTTTGTTTTTTCAGAAGCCATTTCACCTTGTTCCAAAATGAGATCATTATTTTATTGCTATAGGGTGACTGGGCTATAAGAGCCCTCTCCATACAACATGCTTATCAAGGAAACAGTAATTGTGTCAAGGTCATACAAACATTTTAATTTCAATAGGAAACAAAAGCATGTAATGTGAGTTGTACAACAAGGCCATCACAGATTATTGTACAATCGATGATTGCAAATTTAGGGAATAAATTTCAACATTTTATATCTCAGCTCAGGAATGTCGTATGAAGATGGGAGTTAAAACAGTTTGATGCATGTTTCAAGCTTTGTAACATATATTTTTTAAAATTTTGACTTTAGGTCCACTTTAATTAAGTGTTGGTACCTGGTGACCCAGATGACCTGTGACCTCCACCAAAAACAATAGGGTTCTTCCTCTCACCATGGGGCATCTATGTACCAAGTTTGAAAACTGTCAGTTTCCCTTCTGGAGATATTGTGTTAACAAGCAGTGTCACAAACACGCACACATGCACATACACATGCCATCATGAATGCACAGGTTTCTTTTATCACCGAAACCAAAAACCTCAGAGTTTGTGTGGAAGCTCTTGAATGACGGTTACTATCTTAGCTAAGTTAAGATAAGCAAGCGCTTTACTGGGTGGTACTTCAAATTATTTGATTCCATTATTTCTTAGCAAAACTGGAGTTCATCCTCCCTGCATTTTTACTAACGTTGCAGATGGACATGTAAGTGATATGTGCATAGCAGGATGTACAATCATCTCTGAATTACATGCAAATGCAGGCACATGACCTTGAAGATTAACATATTTGTTCTGGCCTGGGTATGTGATTACTTAACTTGTAGGCAGCAGGAACATTTGAAATGATTTCACTTGACCTTATTTTGAAGGGGTTAGTTTTGAAATCCAAATTACCTTCCAATTCTTTCAATGTTTCTGTACCAAGCAATAAATCAATACCTGTCAAATTATTCACTACTAAAGCATTAATTTGGAATCAAGTTCCTTGTATATTAATAACGCTCAAAATCTTATCTGTGTACTGACCATAACCAAGTTTGAAATTTTCAGGATTGACAGCTTTCGGTTGCAAAGTACATAGGTGACTTGAATTACATACAGCAGAGGCTGAACTAATAGAGAATGTTGCTCCGGTATCAAATAAGATAAAAGAATGTTTTTACCATCCTTAAGTACACCTCTGGTAAAGTTTCGATCATCTAATTGAATAGTAATGTTTTCAGTGTCTAAACATTTTGCAGTATCATCATCTTGTGGTACTTTTAAACTCAGAGTTACGGTAAGGAGAATATGCACTCCTCCACGCTCCCTAATGAAAATTTTGGTAAGCATGTGGATTTGCAGCTGGCCAAGAGTAATATCTGAGTGATACTGTGCATAGCTTTGGGCTCTTTTGATTTAGTCATATAAAGCAGTGTCTCCAAGTGTGTTCTTGCTGAGAACAAAAGTCACATATGATATTAGGATTGAAGCACCTGCACCAATTAAATGAATGACTGTCTGATTTGTGACTGTTTCTTGCATAGTTACCGCACTGTTTTCAGGACCTGGGACATGATGATCTAACATTTTCATGATCCTGAATTGGCAAAGTCAATTTAGGTTCTAAAGCTTTCATCCTATGGACAATATCCTGGATATCAGACTGAGAAACTTTATGTTGTATCGTCAAAAGGAAAAGGAGATGCTATCACACAACCCCACTTTTAAAGGAACTTCAATTGCTTGCTATTAGTGAGAGAATCAAATTTTAAATGCTACTGCTCAATTTTTTTTGCTCAGTACTGTATGTAGAACAACCTGTTTATATTTTGCAGCTACTGTCTCCCTATGCTCCTCCTCATGGTCTTCATTCCTCTGGCAATGCCTACCTGTCTCTTCCCAATCCATGGTTAAAAGCTTATGGATACCAATGTTTTGCACACTCTGCTCCCTATTTGTGGAACCAGCTTCCAGACCACATTCAGTTCTGCACTGAACTACCTGCATTTAAGCATAACCTCAAGACCTATTTCTTCACTTGTTCATTTGAATGTAATTATTAAGTTGTCTGTGTTTTTGTTAAGCACCTAGTTCAGCTACACTTTTGATCCTAATTTGACACTATAAAAGTCTGATGTATTACCATTACCATTTATATGAAGAGCAATAGGAAATACTATTTCTGTGCTGTAGTGTCAATGACACCATAACCATATTTTATAAATGCACAAAAAGTAGGATCATATCAAAAAGGAATTAAAGATACATGGAGTAATTCTGTAATCAAGTTAAAAATATTGCTGTAACTTAGGTAAAAGAGATTTTACAGCTTTAGATGTTTAAGGGCACCATACATGAGAGAAAAGTGCCCATAGCTCAATTGAAAAAGTGGAATCACACTAGCAGAAAAGAGTAAATCTTGACAGCTACAGTGGCTATTGTGTTCAAATTCATGGAAGAATGCTGTCACACTGCTTCCATTGTCCTGGTCACATTTTCTGAGCAGCTTCATGGGTGAATGCACACACACAATACTCTGTTTTACTTGATTTAATCCAAGGTACTGTACCTGCCCTAATACCTGCCATGGAGGGGAGTAAATCTAAAAGAAGCTAAGGGCATGTTTATTTCTGAGGGCACTTACCCGTATTTTTATTGCAATTTGCTTTTCCACCCTTTGAGCACACACTATAAAGATAAGTGGAAAGGGAGGGGGATGTCTTTGATATCAAGTCAAAATGTTACTAGGAAAGAGCTATCTTGATAATTCTATGCTCAACATATTACACTGAATATTATAGGTTCCAACCTGGCAACTGCTCTTTAACGTAGTTAATTTATATCTTGAAGTATACTGAACCCTTTAAAGGGAAAGTGAAATCACCTGTGGCCTAATTAGTATACCCTGGTATCCTTATTCATGAATGGGTCTTTTGAATCAAGTTACATTTAATACTGCTGAAATTAAATTTGTTAATTCATGCAGAGTAACCCCTTGGTTTACCTTGAGTGTGCAATATTTATATGCAGAGACATCATGAAACATTCTTGTAGGGGAAATAATAGGGTATTTGGAACGTTAAGTTGGTGTGGCAGGACTGCTTATTGTCCAAGTTATGGGGTCTTCTTTGAAACCAAGGAAATTGGTTTTGTACATGAAATACAGAAATAAAGTACACACAAGGTTTCACCATTTGCCAGTTTTCAACAAATGAAAAGATTTTCCTACAGATGTTTAAGTTGATCTTACTGTATTTTGCCTCACCCACCACGTAACAACAGATTGTACTACTGCAACATGAAATCATTGCAGACCAGGGCTTTGTAACTTAAAACTCTCCTCCAAGGGAAAACTGACCAAACCAGAGAGTTATGATTCATAATTCAGCAATTTTTTTATGCTACAGTTAATAATTTTTTTGTTTCTTCTTTTAACAGTACAGAAAATATCAAGAGTTACTTACAAATAGTGTGTATAGCACTCTAATTATTGGACTAACTTTCCAGTCAGCCCAAATTGTTTCAATATTAAGTTTCCTAATTATGAACACTGTATCTGTGACAGGCTATTGCAACCGCATATGCTGATTTTCTAATGGGATTACTGTACAATCCTATCTAATGAAGAAAGCTAAAGGCATAGTGATTCCCTAAAAGTATTTATTGAATAGAGACCAATGTCCAAATGGCAGAATGTCCATCCATGGGGGCAGAGTTATGTCCAAATTTGCAGTGTCTTGACCAACCAGTCATTTTTTCCCTGTGTGTACTTTCTCTAATACTTTGCTATTTACAGGGCTTGCCTGCATATGCAGTGAACAGAATTAACCTCAACATACGCTGCATCGCATCTTATAATCATACAGAAATAAAGGACCCTTTTTAAATACAGCACAAGTACTTTAGTGTGCACACAAACGTCATCAGGTTATGTGCAGCACGTCGACATGCTGTACATAGCCGAATGACATTTGTGCATGCACACATGCATGTCCTTAACAAAACAAAAATATGCATGTCTATGAAAGCCGAAGTATGCACTCACGAGTGTGTTCTGTTTTGCCAGTTATAGCCTACATATTAAAAGTTATAGCAAAAGTTACTTTCGTATTCAAATGTGCTCTGTGTATATGCCTATTTTGATCTTACAAGCAGTTGCCTACTCAGTCAGTGTGAAATTCTGTACGTTTGGCATTTTAGATATTTAGCCTAGGATTTGTAGTTCAAGAAGACATGCAAAGGTAAGTGCCTATTATCTATTCCAAAGAATATTATCTATGTTAGGCGACTACACCTACAATTGGTTACCACTGCCTAGGGTTTCGTAGTGAATCCTGTTGCGAAGGTAATGTTTTGTTACCTTAGCAGTACATTAGCGTAATGTGTCAAACGTAGACAGAAGTTGGCGTTAAGGACTGTACAGTCTATGCGTAAGCGACGTGGCTCAGTAGATGGAACGGCTGAGATGGTGTTCCTTAGGTAACAGGAAATGAAGGAAGAAGGTGATTTCCAGGCTGCTGTGTCTATGATGCCCTGGAGGGGAATACCCGGGAAGGCGGCCTTAGAGGAAGCGTTACCTCTGAGATCATGAGCTCTAATCATCTCATCTGGTTCTGTGTGGGGTGAGATCAGGCGAATCAGCCACTTGGAGATGGTGCCCTTGGAGGCCAGAGAGTATGGTGATCTTGGCAAAATGAACAGGCCTCAGATGATCTAAGCAGTTTAGTCTTGTCGGTATACCATTTTAAGGCTCTGACTGACACAGGAGACCATCCTCTCTAATCGATGAAGACCTGTTTACCCTCGTCGAATAAGTGAACGCGGAACAAACACACGTCATCTACTGAAGTTTCCAAGGGATTCCAAGAGTTTGAGAAGGACCACTCATAGAACTTCTGAAGTCAAGAATTGTAAGTCTTAGATGCTGATTTTCTACGAGCAAGTGTTGCAAGCCTAGCAGCTCTCTGTGAAACTCCCGCTGCTTTAAAATGTGCATTGACAATTTCCATGCTGTCAAGTGAATTTTCTGAAGGTCTTGATGGAAAAGTTGGCCTTTGTTCTGAGACAGCAGGTGTGGACTTACTGGGAACCTGAACACGAGGTCCACTAGGTGTTTGAGGATTGGAGGGAACCATGGCTGGTTCGGCCAACAAGGAGCAATTAGTATCATGTCCCCCTTGAAGCGAGACAGTTTCAGGAGTGTTGTGTGAACAAGCCGCCACAGAGGAAAAGCGTAAGTCCAAAGGTTCTTCCATTGCAATGCAACCACATCTGTCGCCCAGGCTTGGGGGTGGAAGAATCTGGTGCAATAAGTTTGAAGTTTGGCGTTGTCCAGGAATGCAAGGAGATCTATCGACAGACAACCGAACAGTTGAAAAACATGGTTGGACCAAGTCTGTGAAAGAGACCACTGGTTGTTGCTGAAGCAACCCGTGGAGAAGGTGTCAGCCATAAGGTTCAGTTTCCCGGCCAAGTGGCTGGCCCTCAAGGAGATGTTTAGTTCTTGGCAGTGGATTAGTAAACTCTGCATTATTTGACAGAGAGTCCTGGATCTGGTGCCTCCTTGGTGGTTTATTTAAGCCATGGTCGTGGTATAGTCTGACAGGACGGTCAACTGGTGGTCCTGTAGGCATTCCGACCAAGTTTCTATGGCCTTACGGCTAGCAATTCCAGAGCATTGATATGGAGAGGTAACTCTGTGGACAACCATCGGTCTGCCGCAGAGCGGACACCCCATGTAGTCCCCCAACCGAGACTGGAGGCATCCGTCATAATGGAGGTTTGAGGGCTGGACATTGAGAACTTCCTCCCTTGAAGAGTAGTATTCCGATGGTCTGTCCACCATTGGACGAACGGCTTTATATCCTCCTCTAGAGGTATCCTCTTGGACATCAGGTGGGTGTCCGGTTTGTAGTAATGAAGTAAGTGATACTGTAATGGCTGCATTCTCAGGCGACAGAAGGGCAGGATTTCTACTAGTCCCAGCAAACGTCACCAGAGGCGTGCCTGACTGAGGGACTTGTTGAATCTCCTCTGCTACCGAGGACAGGGCCTGAACCCTCTCCTGAGTCAGGAAGGCTTGGCCTGAGATAAAGTCTAGGCATGCTCCCAGATAAACTACTTCTTGGGAGGGTTGGAGGTTGGATTCTCCCAATTTATTATCCAGCGCAGGTCTTGTAAGGTTTGGATCACGAAGTTTGTGTTCTGGTTAGCTCGAACGTTTGAGTCTGCTACGATTAACCAATTGTCCAGGTAGGCAAATAATAGGATTCCACTTCTCCTTAGGAAGGCTAGGACTGATCTGGAGACCTGTGTAAAGACCTTTGGGGCCGTTGCAAGGCCAAATGGAAGGGCATTGAATTGGTAGTCTGTTCCCTTGTAACGAAAGGCTAGGAATTGCTGATGGTCAGGATGAATCAGAATGTGAAGGTAAGTGTCTCTTAAATCTATGGAGGTGGCCCACATGTTCTTTGAGAGAGTCGGATTATAAAGGCTAAAGTTTCTATCCTGAAATGTTTCGTCTTTATGAAAGCTTTGTTTAGAGGTTTCAAGTTCAGAATCGGCCTCCAACGGTATGGTTTTTTTGGAGCAAGAAAGAAGTTTGACCTGATGAGGTTCTGAGACTGGCTTGAAGGAACTGTATGGATGGCCCTCTTGTCTGCAAGGCCACGGATTTCTTCTTCTAATGCCCTCTGCTTGTCTGGGTGAGAAGGAACTGGAGTGACTTTCATAATTCCCTTCTTGGGTGAAGGAACCGTAAACTACATGCAATATCTGTATCACACAATTTTCATGACCCATTGATCAGGATTTTATATCTTTTCCAACATCTCCCGAAAGAATGATATTCTCCCCTCCACCCCCAGGATGGCTGCGATGGGGTGGGCACCCTTTAGGGCTTGGCAAAGCCGCGCCCCCTACCCGACGTTGAAGACTTAAACGAGCCTCTCACTGGATTGCGGCCGAAAGGGTGGCGTTGCTGTCTTTGTGATCTGAAGCCTATCGGAGATCTACTGGACCCCAAAGACTGTGGAGCCGGCTGGCAATGACACTGTATGTGAGCTGGTCTTTGACGAGACTAGCTAGGTCAAAAATGAGGGGCACTAAGATTGGCTTTCTGCATGTCCTTCTTTATTTTGACTTCGGTCTGCAATGACTATCAAATTGTCCACCAAACAAATCCTCGCCGGTGATCGGGAGCTGCAGGAAGCGATGCTTGACTTCACAAGCTGGCAGATGCATATTGTCCAAACTGACTTCCCGTCTAAGACCGAATGAACTAAAACTCTGCTAAGCTGGTCATAGACCCTTCTTGCAATAGGCCCGACCAAACTAACCAGGGTGGCCGTATCTCGTCTAGAAACTTCAGAAGGCCTGATTGTCTGAAGGATTTTGAAAGGACCTCCGCAATTAAAAGGAGAGCTGAGGAATACTAAAGTCCTGTACGAGCTGCCGTATCAATCTGATAAAGAGACTGGAGGGTTCTCCTGCCAGAAAATGATTTCAATTTCCCGGAATAGTCCATAGAGCCTAACAATTGGAGGTAGTCTTCAGCCACTTGCGGCACCAGGGAAGTTCTAAAAAGATCCTTCCACTCTTTTCGTCAACTCTGAACGACAAGTTATGGGACTTGGAAAAGGCTGTCCATTTCTTATTTGTAGCCGTGGAGGCTGTAGCTTTGTACTGATCTTCACACTCGGTGTCAAGTGAAGCTCTTGAACTACTCCATGTTTTAAGGACAGTTTAGACTTGGAAGGAGGTTCCTGTGGACGGTCACTATCATCAAATCCTAACTGAAGTCTAAGAATGTCAACGGCTCTATCGAGGACATCTTGTGGAATGGCCGTCCCATACAAGGGGTCGTCATCTGACCCTGAATCCCTCAAATCACTGTCTGAGGCAGGGGGATCTCCAATGGAAAGCAGTTCTGCAACCTCCTGATCATGATCGGATAAAGCCAATTCTCCCGAAGCGGCATCTTCAGGGACTGGAGCAGGAACCTGAACCATGGGCGCCAGTTAGCTTTGAGGTTGAGGAGGACTGACCTTAGAACTATCTGTCTGTAAAGAAGGTTGAGGTAGTGCCGTAGAAGTTGAACCATGGACAAAAGTAAGTGCAAGATCTGAGATATTGCTTCAGAGTTTTTCTGGCCCAAACCATGGCAACGACATTTCCTCCTCTGAGGAGAGGGCGAACCTGACGAAGAGAAGCATGAAGAAGAACGGTATTGGCAACTCCTATGGCTCCTACGAGATCTAGACCTGGACCGGCTCCGCAGAGATTGGGCTGGATTGACTTGAGGCGACAGTTCAATAAAACCTTCAAAGTCTCTCACACTAATGGACCCGGAGTCAGAAGCAAGAAGGATCTCTCTTAAAGCGACAGAAGGTTCTCCTTGGGATACAGTCTCCAACTCCAGATGGGCTCGGCTTGATCTTGATAGCCTCGAAAGGCCAGGTTGGTTCGGGTCGACAGGGTCCACAATCTGAACGCTTACCCCGGTCAAATCAATCGGGATTGTAATACACTCCTGAACCAAAGGATAAACCGGGTGAGCTGAGTCCATCACCTTTCTAGCGACTTGAGGATCGTCATGGGCCGTTCTAGCCACCTGTGAGTTATCAGGAGCCGTTCTAGCTTCCTGTGAAGGTTTCAGGGGCCATTCTAGCTGCCTGTGGAGTAGTAGCAGGAGCCGTTCCAGCAACCTGCGTCAATTTAGAACTTGAGGGTTCCCCGTCTCTGTGACTAGATTTCTTCTTGGAGCTATCTCTAGACTTGGTCTTGCTTCCTGAAGAATCTCTGGATGACTTCTTAGTGTGATCCGTAGCTGCTTGGGAAGCCTTTTTCTTGGCCAGTTTCTTGCCTTTAGCCTCTTTACACTGCGCTAACCAAGTTCATTCCTTAGGCCATTCACAGCAAACACTACACCATGAGTTTTGAGAACACGAGAGACACGAAGAACAAAGATCGTGGTTGTCCCACTCGGCGACCCATCGCTTGCAAGAACATCTAGGAGTCAGTGATTGCATATCTGTAAGAGGCCGTTAAGGGAAACAAACAAAAGAAAACCCACTGCTATGCAGAAGCCAGCTACCTAGACTAAAGAAAATCAATACACAACAAAGACCCGGCAGGCCAGAGTGTAAGACTCATGTGTTCAGCTAATCCGAACAACGGGAGGCCGTCAACCGGCCCAGGTAACAACAGGATTAGGTAGCTGAATACACTAAGGCAGGAAAAGCCTCCCAGGAATGCAGAATTAACGAAAGCTGAGAATGACGAATGCAGGTGTAACATAAGAGCAACAGAAACATAATAAACAGGTAAACCTGAAGCCTGTAAAACAGTAAATCTGAGAATAAGAAGTAACAAATAAAGCATGCAATAACCTGTAAAACGTAGTAAATTTGAGTATAAGATGTGAAGCATCCAATAACCTGTAAAACATAGCAATAACTGGGTATACAATGTAAAACATAAGCATGAAAAAGTAAAGGCACAGACAACATGTGAACAAGTAGAAACATAGAACTACAAAGTTCAACTAAAACGTAGAAACCCCAGAAATGGGCCGGAAAAATGGCCCCCAAACCCAGCAACACAAAAACCACTCCCCTAAAACCTCATGGAAAACCCTAAAAGGGGGAGGAATATAGCAGAGAGGGAGGAGGATGCAGACCACCAGGTCTGCAAAAACCCAGAGAACCCATGGAGATCCAGAATCACAGAAACGCTACCCACACTAAAACTAAGTGGAGGGAACGCCGAGGACCAATGTAAAAGGGTGGGAAAACAAACACCAAGCTTAAAACCCGCAAAACGAAAGGATACTCATCCAAAAACCACTGTCAACGTTGAGAAAATAAGTCTGCTATTAGTAGACTTCGGAAAAACTCCCTGGATGAAGAAAAAACCTTGACAAAGTATCGAAAATACCAAAGTCTGAAAACATGCATTTGAACTGTCTGACGGCCAGCGAGAAGAGGACTTCAGGAGGCCACCCTCCTTTGGAGGGCACCCTCCTCAACTGTGCTATTGGTTTGCTAGGGTCTTACTTCAGGTAAGTGGGGATTAGATATTTAAATAGGAGATATTGAGGGGCGAGAAAGATTACCAGGTTTGCCTAGCTTGACCTCTGTCAAACTTTTATTTTGAGCTTGGACCTCCACCAACACCAAGAGACCATCTATTTGAATGGAAAAGCTGCATAAGTGAAAGCATTCATGTATCCCTTTCTGAGATATCAGTTTTACAAGGTTTTCACACTATGACATCTGGCAGGCTTTGAAAAATCCTTCTTTTAGTACTTGCCCACAAGGCTAGTTGTTTTCTAAACCCACTTGTCAGCATGAAAATCTACTTGCCCAACACAAACCTAAATGGTAATTATGAGAGTCCCCAATCGCCATGTTGCTGCACAGTCCAAGAAAAAGTTACTGTGGATTTTGTGATTGCATACGTAGGTTTTTTTTACCAATATTTGTTTTGTTAAGGCTTATTTTGAGGGCACATCCTACTTGCTCCTGGGGCTATGGTATTAGGCATTGCACTTTCGAAACAGTTATCTTTTGCTGGCAGGCAAGGTAGAGTATTTGGGAATGCTTACCTCTGGTAACCATTACAACCTTTGACCTCCACTAAAACAAGGATAATCCTCCAAGTATGACAAATCTATATGTTTGAAAACTATCTCTCATCCTTATCTTGAGATTTTAGGTTTGTATGAAAAGCAACATCGACTGTATATTTTTGTGTTGAATAAAAATCTGGTAAAATCAAGAGACCAGTTTGGATAAACGGGGGTTTACTGTACTCTTGTGAAGGAAATAGAGCAGTGGTTCCCAACTGGGGGCGTTATCCCCCCGGGGGTGTTTTGGCAACTCAGGGGGGCGATGAGCATTAACGGGGTGGCAGGGGGGGTGTTTTGAAAAAATGAAGTACTCAACTTAAACTGGGGCCTTATAAGATTTTGAAAGGTTTCCTTTAGCTGAGCTCTCAAATTGGTTCATATAAAAAGGAGATAAATGAAGGCACAAAGTCGAGGAGGTTAAACATTCCCTCCTCAGAGTACCTACAAAGTTTGTGAATTTTCTTTATTACCAGATGCCACGAAATCACATTAAAGAGAGTTTAATTTCGATGTTATTTTTCTTGCTAAGGACCCTTACCTCTGATGAGAACAGTGGCAGTGAAAGCAGTGACTGAAGGGGCCATGGCTAAAAACTGCACTGACACTTTTACCTGAAATGTAGTTTTTCTTGCTGTCTATAAACATAATATACTAACAGAAGTGACAATTACAGGTAACTGTAACGTAACAGATAACTTTTGTGTAGGCCTACTATGAAAATGTAAATTAAAACTGTTTTCGAAAATGAAATTTTGCGGTGCGCCAGTTTCGGTTTTCTCATTACTTCCACTTGTAGGACAGCTTGAGTGGCATAGGCCCAAGTCTTTCAAAGCCCCATGCAACCCCTACCATCTTTCTTCCTCCCTCCCACAGGAAAAGTCCCTTGCAGCATCAAAGGAAACTTCCATCAGCTCCTACTGAAATACAGACACGTCCATGGGTAATTTTTGTAATCTCTTTAGTGCACATTTAAGGTTATCAGAAGATAGTCAAAATTTAACTGAGCCATACCTCATTCTTGTGTTAATAATTCCGGAAATATTCCAGAGCTTTTGGAAGCTTCGCCCCGGGTCCCCCACTTGGATGTTGCCCCTGGACCCTATTAGGGGCCATGAGGGAATGGTGCACACCTCAGTGGGGCCCTGGCATCTGTAAAATTAGAAAAAGCACTCCCTGACTGCTATCAGGCCTTCCTGCTTTCATAAATCTTGGGTAACGGATTCGCCATCTCAAAAAAGAGTCAGTTCTTCAAGTCCCACACCCTTGGTTTGCTACCCTGGGTCTGACCCACACGTAAAAATGATGTATGTGTAGGCCTACCCTTCATTTCAACATGTAGGCCAGAAACAAGATTCAAAATTGTCAAAAGAGCAACATGGCAGCTATATATTTATCCAGTCATTTTTAATACTGAATTCCTGACAAGTTTTGAACAGCCTTTCAGGGGAAACACTTCATACTGTAGTTTTGATTGATACTTTCTTTGGTGGAGGCAGAGGAATCAGAACATTTGTGAAAGAAAAATATTTCAGAAAACACCGACCTCTGACTCCAAGCAATGCTGGTAGTACCTGTTCCAGACCCCCTGCATTGCTGAGTACCTACCATTGACCCTCTGCATTGCTGAGTGCTTGCCATTGACCACCACGCATTGCTGGTACAGTAGCACATGCTCCTGAACCCTTGCACTACCAGTGCTTCTTGTCACTGAAACTCTTGAGTCAGAAATGGAACACTGTATGGAATCAGCAAGAATATCTACAAGAAACTGACAATGAAAGTCAAGTTGCATTTACATGTTCAATGTATTATATTTACCTTGCCAACAGATGGAAATCCTATCAAGGCCACACGAGCATCACCAGATTTCATGACATCAAAGCCTTCACCCTATTGAAGAAGGATTAGATACCGAAAAGATTATGCTAAAAGTGCTATACACAAAAACCAGAAAGCCCAAAGGCTTAGTGATTCCTTGCCAAATGGGGATGCTTTGTTGCACTGAGGTTTATCCCTCAAATTCACAAGTATTACAAGTATCTAACACCTCTGTCTTGAAATATCGTGTTTTTCAATGCATCTGGTATTTAACTTCTGATGACTTCAAATGACCTCTGACCTCCAATGGATCTTGGATCTTGAAAATTCTTGGGAAATTTGCTTTTTGACCTCTGGTGACCCCAGATGACAATCTTGGGAATTCTCGAGGAATTTTGCTTTCTGACCTTTAGTGACCCCAAATGATACTTAGGAATTCTTGCTTTATTATGTCTGGTGACCCCATGACAATCTTGGAAATTGTTGGGAAATTTTGCCTTTTGACTTGTGGTAACCCCATATGACAATCTTGGGAATTCTTGGGAAATTTTGCTTTTTGACCTCTGGTGACCCCATATGACAATCTTGAGAATTCTTAGGAAATTTTGTTTTTTGACCTCCAGTGACCTCAGATGACCTTTGACCTCTACCAGAAACAATTGGGTTCTTTCCCTCAACATGACAAATCAATATACCATGTATGAAAAGTGTCCTTCATTCCTACCTTGAGATATCGTGATTACAAGGTTTTCCGTCTTTGACCTCCAGACACCTCAAATGACCTTTGAACTTCACCAAAAACAATAGGGCTCTTCCTCTCCACATGACAAATCTACACACTAAATATGAAGTGTCTATCATTGCTATCTTGAGATATCATTATTACAAGCGATTTACAAGCTTTTCACAGTTTTACCTCCGGTGACCTCAGATGACCTTTGACCTCTACCAAAAACAATAGGGTTCTTCTCAACATGGCAAATCTATATACCAAATATGAAAAGTGTCGGTCATTGCCATCTTAAGATATCGAGTTTACAAGCCGTTTATGAGGCTTTTGCAGTTTAACCTCCGGTGACCTCAGATGACCATTAACCTCTACAAAAACAGTAGTATTCTTCCTCTTGACATGACAAATCTGTACACCAAATATGAAAAGTGTCCTTCACTCGTACTTTGGGAAATCGTGATTACAAAGTTTTCAGTCTTTTACTTCTGGTGATCTCAAATGAACTTTAACCTTTACCAAAAACAATAGCGTTCTTCCTCTCAACATGATAAATCTATATACCAAATATGAAAAGTGTCGGTCATTGCTATCTTGAGATATTGTGTTTACAAGCATATGGTTTTTGCAGCTTAACCCCCAGTGACCTCAGATGACCTTTGACCTCTACCAAAATCAATAGGGTTCTTCCTCTCAACATGACAAATCTGTATACCAAATATGAAAAGTGTCGGTCATTGCTACCTTGAGATATCATGTTTACAAGGTTTTCGGTTTTTTACCTCCGGTGACCTCAAATGACCTTTGACCTTTACCAAAAACAATAGGGTTCCTCCTCTCAACATGATAAATCTATATACCAAATATGAAAAGTGTCAGTCATTGCTATCTTGAGATATCGTGTTTACAAGCCATTTACGAGGTTTTCGCAGCTTAACCTCCAGTGACCTCAGATGACCTTTGAACTCTACCAAAATCAATAGGGTTCTTCCTCTTGACATGACAAATCTGTATATCAAATATGAAAAGTGTCGGTCATTGCTACATTGAGATATCGTGTTTACAAGGTTTTCGGTTTTTGACCTCTGGTGACCTCAAATAACCTTTGACCTTTACCAAAAACAATAGGGTTCTTCCTCTCAACATGACAAATCTATATAGCAAATATGAAAACTGTCGGTCATTGCTAACTGGAGATATCGTGTTTACAAGCTACGTGTCACATACACACACACATACACACACACATACACCCACACATACGCACACACACACACACACACACACACGACATCACCATCGCATAGATTCCTTGCCTGCCTTCGGCAAGGAATCAAAAAAACAGTAAACACTAGAATAAAAATAAATAGATAACCAGAGTGCAAAAACGCATTCACGTTTTGATGATATATGTTCTATTCCAAATAATGCCATGATGTCCCAATTCTTTCAGTCACTGGTCAAGTGCTATCCTAACTTGTTGGAAAAATAATTTTAGGTTCATATTTGATCTTGGAAATTCTTGGGAAAATTTGCTTTTTGACTTCTGGTGAACCCATGAGACAATCTTGGGAATTCTTAAAATTTTGCTTTCAGACCCCTGTGACCCCAGATGACCTTTGACCTCCACCAAAAATGACAGGGTTCATCTTCTTACCAAAACACATCCACATACCACGTATTAAATCTATCCAAGCCTCCTAACTGGAGATATCGTGTTAACTAGTTTTCAGTGTTTGACCTCTGGTGACCCCAGATGACCTTTGACATCCACCAAAAATGACAGCATTCATCTTCGCACCATAACACATCCACATACTATGTATGAAATCTATTCAAGCTTCCTACCTGGAGATATCGTGTTAACAAGGTTTTCAGTGTTTGACGACCAGAGACCTTAGATGACCTTTAACCTCTACCCAAAAACGATAGCATTCATCTTCTGACCATAACACATCCACATACCACTTATAAAATCTATTCAAGCTTCCTACCTGGAGATATCGTGTTAACAAGGTTTTCAGTGTTTGACCCCCGGTGACCCCAGATGACCTTTGACTTCCACCAAACATGATAGCATTCATCTTCACACCATACTGCATCCACATACTACGTATAAATCTATCCAAGCTTCCTATCTTGAGATATCATGTTAACAAGGTTTTCAAGGTTTGACCCCAGCGACCCCAGATAACCTTTGACCTCCACCAACAACACCATAGTTCTTCCTCATACCATAACACATCTACATTCTAAGTATGAAATTTATCCAAGCTTCCTTTCTTGAGATATTGTGTTAACAAGGTTTTCAGCATTTGACCCCTGGTGACCCCAGATGACCTTTGACCTCCATCAAAAACAACAGGATTCTTTCCCTTACCATAACCCATCTACATACTAAGGATGAAATTTATCCAAGCTTCCTTTCTTGAGATATTGTGTTAACAAGGTTTTCAGCATTTGACCCTGATGATCCCAGATGACCTTTGACCTCCATCAAAAACACCAGGGTTCTTTCCCTTACCATAACGCATCTACATACTAAGTATGAAATCCATCCAAGCTTCCTTTCTTGAGATATCGTGTTAACAAGGTTTTCAGCATTTGACCCCCGGTGACCCCAGATGACCTTTGACCTCCACCAAAAACAATAGGGTTCTTCCTCTTAATATGGGGCATCTATGTACCAAGTTTGAGAACCGTCAGTTTCACTTCTTGAGATATCGTATTAACGAGCAAAGTGTCACAAAGACACATACACACATACACACACACACCTATACGCACATTCATTGCCTTACGGGGTACTAGGAAAGGACCCGGTAAGGAATTCACGGGATTTCCCCATTAGCCTGGCTGACCTCCAACTAACCCAGCAGACGTACGTGTCTGGAGGGCGGGCTGCTTGCCAAGGCAGGCACGTGCAGCCGCGCGTGAGCTAGGAAAGACGTGCGAGAGCGGAGGTCTCGCCGGCTGCCTATGTACCCGCTAAGGAGGTGTCTGTGAGTGCACCCATACATACACACACACACAACATCACCATCACATACATTCCTTGCCTGCCTTCAGCGAGGAATCAATAACCACTTGCAACACAAACCTATTGAGAGTGTACAACTTACTGGATGTAACAGTTTTCTGTAGTAAGAAAGGTATAATTACAAAATTTCATTCAGCATTCACTTCATACAAAACAGCATGGAGTGACACCTGACTACTTAAAACTACAGCAAGTTATTTATTAAATGCAGCAGAGAACAGTACATAAAAACACATTAAAACTATCAGTGTTTTAAATTTTTAATCTGAGCACATGGAGAGTCTATTCACATTTATCATTTAGTTTTGTATAACACCTTATTAATTCCTCCACATCTGATTGGAGGATTGGTGGTCACATGCCATGAGTGATTTGGAACTGTCATCATGACTGTGGTGCTTGAATGTGGGTTATATACTAACCCATGGTCGTACTAACCCATGGCAATGACGACAGTGATCATTGCACACAGTATGGTACATACAAGCTATGTCACGACTCAATAAATCACTGTAGCATTGGAGATTTTACAATGCATATCATGAGTTTGTTCCATACTGTCGGACTTATGGCCTATTGTTGGGTTTTGGATTTTCTTTTGATTTATACTATCCTACTAACTAAATGACAGCACGACTCACAGGAAAATTCCAGAGAATATTTTGAATGGAAGTATAGCCTAGTTCTATTTTTTTTTTCATATAGGCTAGGACTGTATTCTAACATAAGGCCTAAGTTTGACCCTATCCCCTCCTTGAATCAATTTTGACCAAGATCTATATAGCCTATATACAGGAAGTTAGGTGTTATATAAAACAAATAATGTTTTCGATCGTGCAATTGTATGAATAATTTCATTTGTTGATAGATTTAACCATCTATTCCAATCAGCTTTGCCTCATTGAATAGAACATTCAATCTTTCAACTCATGACATGATTCATACTATTGCACTCATAAACACTCATTATCTGTTTATTAGGCACAAAGTACAAAGAAGACTATTTAAAGTGTACCTAACGTCTAAAATTTCAAAAATATATGTTACAATGCTTGAAAAATGCATCCAGATGGTCCAACTGCCATATTCACAGGACATTCCTAAGCTGAGATATAAAATGTTGAAGCTAATTCACTCAATTTAAAATTATAGATTGTGCAATAATTTGTGATGTCATTCTTGTACTACTCAAATTACACTCCTTGTTTTCCTTTGTTTTTTCAAAAGCCACTGCACCTTGTGCCAAAATGTGATCACTGCCTTACTGATATAGGGTGACTTAGCTATATAAGCCCTCTCCCTACAACATACTGTACTATGCCAGGGAATGGTAAGTGTTTCAAAGTCATATAAACATATTAATTTTAAAAGAAAACAAAAGCAAGTAATGTGAGTTGTACAAGAAGGGCATCACAAATTATTAAGCAATCGACTGTTTCAAATAAAAGTGAATAAATTTCAGCATTTTACATCTCAGCAGCAGGGTAAGCTATGAAAGCATGAGTTGGATGAATGGAATTCATTTTCCAACCTCTAAAAAAACCTCTAAAACCTCTATATTCTTGAATTCTAGACTTTAGGTCCACTTAATGAGAAAACCTAGCCTAGTTTGCTTTCTCTTTGTTACAACTACAAGATTTAAATGTTTGTATTTTTGGAAGGGAAATACCAGAAAAAATTGATTTAGCTGTACATCAATGAAACTAGCAGATCATTTTCAGCTGGTGGTATTAAGTTGTCAGACAGTACCTTTGCAGCTGCTTTTCCTGTAGGTTCTAGAAGCTGTGACCTATACTTGGCCAATTTTGCTTTAAGTAGCCCAAGATGGTACTCTGTAGCTGTAAAGCCAAAGAGAGAAACATTGTTTATAATATGTGAGCATCGTTTGGCTGAAATCCTTCACCCTAAAATGACAGGGCAAGCTACACTGCAATTTATGTTCAAGTTAGTTAATTTTGAAACGAAAATCCCTTCCTCACCTAGAATGGACTGTCCCTTAGAAGTTTTGACATGAACATATTGAACATGTTAAATTCAATAAAGCCAGAAATGTTAAGTTTAATACAGGAGCTCTGTAAAATACTTGTGTTGTATAAGCAATAACTAACTGATAAGCAAGTTTTTAGAATATGGGCAAAGATGCTGCCATAATATCTTTTGCAGCTTATGCCAAGGGCTTTCTTGCCAATGCATGGAAAACAAAATTCTTCACAGTAAAGCATGCAATACTCTTACACTACTGAAGAAACTTAACATTTGCAACCCGAGTCATTCTGGAATGCAATAGTTTTTCAAATAGCTCTTCAAGATTCTGTGTAAAAGTCTTCTAAAAGTTAAACCATTTAATAATACTCACCACATTCACAAAACCTTCAGCCAGCTCTCCCATTCTCATACATATATTTATTTATGCAACAAAATTAGGCAAACACTTAATCATTTTCTCTTTACTGCATGATCTGCATTGATTCCTGTTGCCTTTGGCAAGGAATCAAAAGACATTAATGTTTTGAAATTCCACCTACACTAATTATATTTTTGAATTTTTCTTAGTTACATCAAAAGACATTCACACTTGTCATTGCTTTAGGATAAAATACGGCAGAAATCTTAAGTAGTTACCATTTTATCTGAAAGTCTACGGAAATTGTTTTTTCTTTTTTGTTACCCCACCTGACTATACAACTTATTAAAAGTATCCACTATCCATCATTCCATCAGTGGGAACAGGTTGTGGTTCAAAAGATTCTATATGAGAATTTCATGTCCTTTCAAATCCTTTTCTACTCAACTACTAAATTATGTAACTGAACTGTGACAAAGGGCTTAATCAGCTAAAGTACTAACTTTTCTTCCGTATATCATCTTCCACTGGAATGCAAGGACATTCTAACTTACTGTACATGGTGTTACTATTTAACTGAAGCTAAGACTATCATCACCTCCTATTAAAATGAATTTTTACTGCCAGTCTTTCCTTGGAAAATGTCAGAGAGTCTGGCACTCTGCCCCTGCAACCCCAAACCCCTCACCCCACCCTGCTCCTTTTTTAAAATCAGTATCATGAACTTGCACATAAAAAGGTGAACTTATCCACAGGAAACTGGCAAAAATCATAGCAAGTGGGATTTTGGGAACCAATTTTAATTTTTTATGAAAATGACACAGAAAACTTGTTTTAATATTATGTAGCAACACTTCAATAAATATGGAAAGGTACTGGTGATGGTCATTCTACAGGACAGGATTTTGAATAACCATTTCAGTGTTTCACAGGCATAGGAAGCAAGGGTAGTGGGTGGGGCTGGGGAGCTGAAGCCCCCAGCATACTTCCCACACTTTTCAAGGAAAAAACCCTTTATTGTCCATGATGTGTAAATTTATCAAACTTTCTTAACAACATATCAAACTTTAAAACACACATCTACTTTAAATAATGCACTAAAAGTAACATCAAATTACATCTTAGGACACTCAAATATTAAAATATTTCCCGAAGGAGTGGGGGATCACCCCCTCCCTTTGGACTTCAACCCCATGACAGCAACCTCAAATGTTCAACCTCACCAGCTGAGAACTGCTTCCTACACCTATGCCTGTAAAGGGTTAATAAGAGTTGTGTAATGTAGCGTCAGTTTCAAATTCTTTTGGAACAATTTTTAAGTACTAGATAAATCACCACAGGGCCCATAAACATTTTTAACAAACTGCATAAAACTGTTCCAGAAAACGTATTGAGAACTGTACTTCCACATACAAATCTTACCACCTCTATAGGTAATGGAACTACAACTGGTCCAGAAGTGGCCATGATATAAATGGAACTACAATAACTGTTCTCTTGTATACACAAAATGCATACATGTACAGCAAAACAGCAATTTGTTTTACAAAATGGACAAATTCAAATCATAACTTTAACACAAAACACAAAATTTATACCAAAAGAAAATTTGCATTCTACAAAATGACGCACTTTAATATTCATTCACAATACATTACATACTAATTCATCCTTATAAAAGGGCAGTTCCACGGGAAGGTCAACCTAGACATAAAATGTTGAAGTGTGACTTGCATGGCCCATTTTGGTGCCAAATTGTAGCTAAGAGTGTACATTTTATGATGCTAGTTTTTTTATGTCATGAGAAATGTTAAAATGCATGAAAATTGTCACTAAAGCTATTCTTACCGTGGTTATGACAATTAAACGACAAAATATGAAATTGGCAGTGCTGTAGTCGAGTCCTCACCTTCCGAGTCCGAGTCTGAGTCACTGGCATTCGAGTCCAAGACCGAGTCACAAGCTCCGAGTCCGAGTCCCCACTATGGAAAAGTGTACACTAGGAATAGGGATTTTACAGATCAATCTTTACACTGCCTTTTATGCAATGTTGTTGTGCATAATGATATACCGATACTCCCTGCAGGTCTGAATGGCAACCTGTGAGCCAGATTCGACCCACAAGGTGTCCAGTCCAGCCAGTAAAGTAAACTGAGATTGGAAAAAGAGGGTTGAAAAATGTGCCAACAATCGAGAATTATCAGAACTGAAGGCATTTTAGAAAGGGGACATTTTTGGAATGAAAAGGGAAGAAACACTTCCCTTCACCTATTGTAACTATTTCATCTTACTATTACGTCATGTAGGATAGCTGTGCAGTTATTATTCCAACGCCTCATGCAGCCAGGAATGTTGCCAGAGGGGTTCCACATCCCTCTCATCTTTGTAAATTTTTCAGTATATAGGCCTTGTTAATAAATGGAAGTGTGAAGGATGAATTTTCAACTGCTGAACTCCCAATTTTCAACTTCAGGCATGTAACAGAAAAATTTCGGTTCACTGGCAAGGAATGAACATTCTGACTGCCAAAATCATTGTCTTTTCAATGATCGATAATTTAGTATTTCTATTTCTATTATAAAGACTTGTTGAAAGCTGTCAAAATTTTCTCGCATTTATGATCCGCTCATGAAGTTCTGCATCGGAAAAGAAAATCGGATAGACCTTTTCTGTAAATGTTCCGGGGGCCCATCGGACACTGCACGGGAAGACATACCTTTGGTATACTCTTTACATAGACCCTTCTCCAAATAGCAATTACAAAACATTGTGGGATCACGGTACACGTAGCTCTCGAGTTCTGGTGTTGGTCGTTTTTTGCCACAGTAAAATGCCATTGACAAAAACGACGCGTACCAAAACTCTATCCCACAATCTTTTGAAATTGCAATGTGGAAATGGGTCTATGAAAGCGTCTTCTTTACAAAAGGGCCCCAACTCTGCAAACTCTTTCCACTTCTAAGGGTGACTATTACCGAACGCTTATGAAAAGGGATCATTTAGGACTGAAGAATGACGATTGAGGAACAGCATTGAGGATACAGATTTTCCAACTAAACAAAACAATTGTGCCGACGTGACATCACATCAGGATTTGAAAGGACATGAAATTCTCACATAGAATCTTATAAACCACAACCTGTCCCCACTGATGGAATGATGGATAGTGGATACTTTTCAAACTTAGTACCTGTATAGTCAGGTGGGGTAACAAAAAGAAAAAACAATTTCTTAGACTTTCAAATAAAATGGTAACTACTTAAGATTTCTGCTGTATTTTATCCTAATGCACTGAAAAGATGGGTACAGGTAACTGGTGCTGGCACAGTGACAGCAGGGATTCACACACAGCAAGGATTGCCTGATTTATATCTTCAATTGCTACAGCTAGTTTTATCTATATGCTCCTTCCACAAACTAGGCCACGATACTGACATTAATCAAAACACTTTAGTAGGGCTGTCAACACTGCACTGGACAAATTGTCAAAAAATCTTTCTCTTGAGTGGTCCATAGGCAATCACAGATGACTCTGACAGCTACACCACCAAGAAGTTCGCTGTCAGAGGCCAGCAGTATCAGTCTACAAAGGTGATTTGTGTTTGTGAGTTGTGACAATTTCATCCTCAGTGGACATATAGAGGGGAATTTTTATTACCTCTGGTTCCTAAAGTGGAATATGAGTGGAACATGAGTTTACTGAACTTTTCTCTCTATGACCCCGCCTGACCCCATGTGACCTCCAAGAAATAATGAAAACATTAGTAAACTTTAATGCAGAAACTTCCATCCAAGTCTGAATTTCATGCAACATGTAGTGCCTGAGATATGCAGCACTGTGCTTTTCTAGTTTCTCCTTCACAGTGACCTCAAATGACCTTTGACCCATGCCAACAACAATCCCAAAGGAGATCTTTGCATAACACACCAATGTGCCAAGTTTGAAGTATCCTGCATGCTTCCTTCAAAAATTACGAGTGCTAACAAACCTTTTACTCCATGACCTCTTATGAACCTGTATGACCTTTGGCCTCCAATAAATCTGTGAAAATTTTCATAACTCAAGAGGTACTACTATATCCACCATGTCTGAAGTTCAGGCAACATATAGGTGATGAGATACTGCAAACAAGGTTGTCCGTATTTCACCTGCTGATGACCTCAGATGACCTTTGAACCACACCAAAACCAATCCCAGCTGAGATCTTTATATGCTTTACCCACAAGCCAACTTTGAAGAATCTCGCTCTTTCCCTTCAAAAAGTAGAGTGCTAACGAGATTGTTGTTACACACATACACACACATACCAGTTTACGGCGCCGATCGGGGACATACACAAATAATGTGCAAAGTGGGGACATCCTCTTCCTCCTAGTGAATTGGGGACAATTAAAGGTTTACACACCAGGAAACTGGGGATACCGAAAAAACTACACACACATTTACACATGAATGAAGACTTAAAACATGCAATTGGGGTATTACCTCAGATCAATCTGTAGAGTTGTAGGCTCATACCTGACACCCCACTTTGCATTATTTTAGACATTCTAGAAATGGGGATATCCCCATTTCGCAGCCTATCCCCATTTCACGGGTATTTTTTCCTGTGTGTATCCCCGATTCACGCCCTAAACAGACCCACACACACACATACATACGAACACACATACACCGACATCACCATCGCATAGATTCCTTGCCTGCCTTCGACAAGGAATCAAAAGTAACTCCACTATGCCATTCAAGGTAAAAATTTTCAAAATTTTAAGTTTTTGCCCTTTGTTGTGTACGCTCATAACCAAAATTTCACTTTTTTATATTTCAGGTTTTAAAAGTGTTCTCATTAACATTAAAAATAATATCTAAAGTAGAATTCTGGTTCCAAGTAAAAATCCAAAACTGACAAAAAAATCCTAAATCCATCCAAAAAAATTGGCATTAAATTTATGTATGTCCATAATCAAATTTGCACACATACAGTAAACCAGTTTTGACTTTCAGGTGGGCTATATCATCTCATACATCCTACTGTCTAGTTTATACTTTAACCCAACTGCATGGGGTCCACAGGGTCAGATAATAAATTATCACAAACAATTTAATGACCATTAGTTAATGAGTTTCTGCACACTGAATCATACCATTAGACAAGATTCATGAAATTGACTAAAATATTTCTGCCAATTTTTGCTGTAATGTGATAAAAACTAACAGATTTGCCCATAAGGTACCGATGTTATCTGGCAACCCTAGAACCAGACACATGTTTTTGTGCACATGTACTTCACTATATCTTTTTTGCTAGTGCAGTTAATCATCCTTTTAGATGTCATCAGATGTAAAGTAAGGGTGCACTATCTGATGCTATACCCTGTCAAAGGCCCAAAATCATGATTTTCATGCAAAAGATTTGTTGGTTTTTTAACCTGCCTGGGGTGAAAATTTTTGAACTTGGCTCTTATGACCAAGCTAGACCAGTTTCTGTTGCCTAGCTCATATCTGATAAGAAAGAAACTTCATCAGTAACAAGCTGTCATTTGCAGCATGGGATTAAATATTCTTGCTTTCAGTAGTGCAATAAAGAAAGTATCTAATAGTACTGCTTTATTTTCCTGTTACCCTCAAACCTTGATTTACAAGGCACTCATTTTAGAGTTTTGCCTTCTGTTAGCAAAATTGGCTTTGAGTCACTTGGGTGAGGAGGGTTTGTTATTCAGTGTAAGCCATGCAATTGGTACTGTAGCACTGTTGTTTTCCTCCATGTGTGAATTCTTACTTAAGCAGTGTAGTGAGAATTTATGCTTTCAATTTTGCAGTACTAGGTAGCTAATTTTCATTTTCCTTTGTTATCCTTTTGAGGAATAAGCGGATTTTGTTACGTACTATGTATCTCAGGGTTGCTTGGTAGGCCTATGCCAGTGTTCCTGTAGCTCTCCACCCTTCAAATAACATGGTAATCTTTTAGACTTTAGCCTTCTTGCAGGCATTTAGAGGTTGTTGTGAAACTAGTTTAGATAACTGCAGACCAGTCTTAACACCACAATTAAATGCTTCAATTTACTCAGTTCAGAGGGTTCATTGCTTAGCCTATTGCACGTAGTCTGTAGTGCCGTTATTTTCCCCACGTTAGTGATTCCTCATAAGCAGTCTGGTGAGAATTTGCATTTGATTTTGCATATCATAGTGAATTCTCTTTTTAACTCTTTTTGAAGATGTGAGAGTATCGGTACCAAAGTATTTCCTTGGGTTTGTTTTGTGTGCCATGACTCTTTAGTATCATATCATGCAATTATCTCATTCGATAGTTGTCTATCACCAAGGTATTTGGTGTACTTTGGGGGGGGGGGTCCCTGTTCCATTTGGGTTATGGGCGTTTAAGCGACTATGCATAGTCCATACTTTCCTTTGAAGGGAATGAGATCTTTACATGTTCTTCAAGTGATTTTTGTAAATCAGATGAACATGCATTTTTCATTAGACAGGTTTGTAGCTTTTTCTTGGTAGCTATGGACAGTTTTTTTCCAGGTTAAACAGCTGCTTGTCAATTGAGTAGTCTTTGTAGACTGGGAGGCAACTTACTAAATGTGCCAACAACAAGGTTTTGTACTATGCTGTTTGGATGTGAAAGAGAAAACCTTTGATTCTACAATATGACTGGTCCATTCAGGAGATGCCAAACCTCCATATAGGGACATATTTAAGATCCTTAAGTTTCCTAGTTTCCTAGTTTTAGAGGTTCTTCCCAACTTTTTTAGTTTAAAGTTTCCACCTTTTGGTGAGAACAGGACATATTTGAGGCACTGTTTTGTACATATCAGAGATTTGGGGAAGGAATTCTCAGTGTATGTAACCTACGTCCCATTTTGCCAAGAAATGGGAAGCATAATTCAAGTAAGGTAAGTGTAGGTGGTGCACTATCTGACATAACACCCTGTTGGTGAACCTCACACATTTTTTAGGAAAGGCCCAAACACATCATTTGTGGTTTCAAGCAAAAGATTTGCTGGCTTTTAATCTGCTGGGTGTGAATAGGGCCACTGATTTTCCGTTTCACAAATCACAAAATCCGTTTTTAACTTTCCAATTCCGTAAAATTCCGTTTCAAGTATAACTGCTTTCCGTGATTTTCGGATTTTAGAGTAATTATGTTGAAAACAAGTTCCAAACTTGGCTGGTTACAATCCTGAAGCTAGCAAACACTTGTAACACACATGTGACCCAGCCTAACACACTACAGCATAAGCAAACTGGAGCCTATACCAGCAAAATTTTGCCGATTTTCGTAAATGACCTACTTGTTTTCTGATCGTGACTTCAAGGGGTTTTGATGATTTTAAGGAGAATTTGCCACCATCTCATGTCTGTGTATGTCTTGGGTATATGCAGGCATTCATTTGACATGGTTTTGAAGAAATATAACTCAGTTTCCTGTCAAAAATTTACATGTATGTTGAGCCTGATAATTTTTGCTAAATTCTGTGAAATTCCGTGCAGAAAAGTAAATTCCGTATTTTTCCGCATTTTTCCACGATCCCAGAAAATCCTTGGCCCTACACTGTGAATATTTTGAATTGGGTTCTTATGACTACTAAGACTACTAACAGGGCATTCATTCATCCACTGACTTTTACAAACCATAACAAATCACCTAGCCAGTTGTCTTCAGAAATGTTTGAGGCACGCATTTAGTGTTGTGGTATTCAATCTTTTAATTTAGGATACAATGCCTATTCTCTATTATTCACCTGTGTGCCACCTAACTTAGCAGGTGGCTGACGGGGAAGGGAGTCAGAGACTCATGTAATCCCCCATTAGTCGCCCCAAACAATCTTTGATGAGGAAGGACTTGAAGGTATTGATTGAATTGCAGACAACAGCTTCAGATGACAGCTGATTCCAAGCATTGAAGATCTGCTGTGTAAAGAAGTACTTCCTTCTATTCAATCTACAGTGACCCTTGCATATCATGTGGCTGTGCCCTCTGGTGAATCCATGCCTCATTTCAAAAAGACTCTCAGACTCTATCCTCAAACCTCTAATAATACGATAAGATAGGATAAGATCCGCCCTAAACCTTCTCATTTCTAAAGACATAATTAAGTCCCAGATCATCGAGTCTCTGCTCGTAAGACAAATGCTATATGTCTGGTATCATACATGTAAACCTCCTCTAAACTTTTCAATCAGATAAACATCTTGTCGTAAATGCGGATTCCATACTGGACTACAATACTTCAAGACAGGGTGAACTAAAGACTTATAGAGTGGCAGCAGGATCTCTCTCTCTCTCTCTTTAAAAACCAGAGTTCTACTTAAAATACCAAGTGTTTTGTTTGCTTTCTTAACTACAGTATCTCTGAAACATGCTTACTTGGTTTCAAGGGCTTTTGTATAAAAACACCAAGGTCCCTCTCTTCATCAATTGCCTATAACACCTTTCCTTCCATGGAATATGATTACTCCTACCAATGTGAAGTGCTTTACATTTTAATATTGACATTAAATAACATTTGCCAGTCCTCAGACCATTTGTATACAGCAGCCAAATCTTGCTGCAAACAAGCAACATCACCTTTTCCATGGATTTTTGGAAACAATGTAGTATCATCTGCAAATCTGATGATACTTCTGACTATATCATTATCAATATCATTAATAAAACAGTAACCAAAACAGGTCCTAACACTGCTCCTTGAGGTACACCACTACAAACATCTGACCAGTCAGGAAAGGTACCACCAAGTTGCACCCTTTGCTTTCTTCCAGACAAACAAGCCTCCAGTTACTCACAAGGCCAGATACACCATGAGCTTGAAGTTTAGCAACAGGACGAAGATGAGGAAGTCTTGGTATATTATAACATCTACAAGAAATCCTTGATCGACATACTTGGTCACATCATCCATAAAAAGAAGCAAGTTAGTTTGATAGACAAGATTTACCACTCATAAAGCCATGCTGGGAGGCACCAATTAGCTTATGTACAGACAGGTGGTTAACTAATTCATCCCCAATAATGGATTCCATCACTTTGCAAATGTGAGAAGACTCACTGGCCTGTAGTTGCCAGGATTACTTTTGACACCCTTCTTGAAAATAGGTACAACACTGGCATTTCTCTAATCATCTGGTACTAACGAACTCTCCACACTGCTCTAAAAATTCTTACACAATGGCAACCTCAAATGATGAACTGCCTCCTTTAAAACTCTAGGGTAAATTGAGTCTACACCTAGAGCCTTTTCAGGTTTAAGACCTTCCAGCTTTTAACAAATAACATCCTGCTGAAAGACAATATCATGTAATTTGTCACTCTGACTTGCCACAAAATTTTGTCTACGTAGGTTGAGGCAGGGTGTCACCTGACTCAGTAATAAATACAGAGGCAAAATATTCATTCAAAAGATTTGCAGTCGTGACATTATCTGTAACTGTATAACCATTAGAGTCAATAAGTGGACCAACTTTGTCTTTAGTTTTCAGTTTCGAATGAGTGTATGCATAAAAAGATTTGGCATCATCCTTAATGTTTTCCGCCAACTTCACTTCAAAGTGCCTTTTTGCCTCCTTAACCTTTCTAGTATACTCATTTAAACTCTGCTTATAGATGCAATAATTAGCATATGTTCTACAATTTCGGTACTGCTTCCATAAACTATACTTCTTTGCAGCCCTCTGGGCAGCTTTGGTCATGCATTCAGGTAAACTTACACAATTCTTTGTCCTCTTTGGAATAAATTTTTTAACACAGATCTCCATCACAACTTTAAAGGAGTCCCACATCTTTTGAACAGACTTTTTCAAAAACCTTTTATTCCGATCAGTTCCACTTAGGTACTCCCTCATTGCATTAAAATCACCTTTCTTGTAATCATAATGAATGTAACTACTCTTCTTTAGTTCAACATTAACTACTAAATCAAATTTTAAATCATCACTGGTAGCTAGGCAATCACCAACAACCATACTCTCAATCATATCAGACTCAGAAGTAAGGACCAAGTCTAAAATGTTTTCTAACTTATGTGTAGGTTCATTTATATGCTGAGTGAGAAATCAATCCTGTATAAGATCAAGAAAAACACAGTCAGTTGTGTTAGCACAAAAATTATCCCAGTCTATGCTAGGATGATCGAAGGCTCCCATAATAAGAACTTGTTCAGTGGAAGCAGTTTTGATAATATTGTACAAAGCCTGATTCTCATAATCATTATTTGTTAGTAAGTTAGGTGAAATTTAACGACACACCAACACGACTGTTATTTAGTGTCAACAAGATAAAAACGTAAAGTTTAAATACCAATTCAAATACAGTTCAAGCGCAAGTTTGGTTTCAAATACAGGTCAAATACGGTGCAAGTCCTTCCCTTTAGTCACCTCTTATGACAAGCGGGAAATACCATGGGCATATTCTACAACCCTCAGCCCTCAGAGGAATCATTATGTGAGGGACTTCTATAACACAATCCTATCGACAGTTTACTACCTTGTGATGTGTTCATATTATACCAGACAGAGTCAACTCCTGCCTAGTTTGTTAAGTCATCCCTTAAGACACAGTTAAAACAATCTTTCACTTAAAGAATACATCCACCACCTTTCATTTTTGTTCTATGCTTTTTGTCCATCCTACACATTTTGTAACCACTTACGATAAGTTCAATGTCAGAATGCTTATCTTTCTTTGCCCAACTTTCAGTAAAACCAAAAAAATCTGGTTCAATTAAATTAACCTGAACCTCTAAAAAGGTCACCATAACAGTAGTGTTTGGCCAAAGAGTTCCAACAGAAGCCTTTTGCAGTCATGTTCAGTTGTTCACACAGCTGCTGTACAGATCATTTTTTTACAGTCATTTTTATGTGTAGAGGCACATCTTCTATTGTTATTCCTTTGCAGTTGGTTTTTTTAGTGGGCTTTGGCTTTGGGCAGTTCCAAGGTTATGGACCTACACATCAGAGGTGTGAAAAAGGCATATACTGACAAAAGAAATTGCTTGACATTGTATATGGCAGCGTCATGAATCATACTAAGTACTTTCATCATGAACAATACTAGCTGATTGACCTACTGTTACTACTGAGTATTAATCTAAAAATAGCCAGTTATGGACGTACACAGAAAAATCCTTTTGTTTTTTCATTTTTTCTTAAACATTTGTAAAACTCTGTGAAGTTTTAAGTCACAAAATAAAAAAAAGTGACTGTATCTATGAATAAGACTCTAAACTCTAAAGACCAACTATGAAAAACTTGTATCCTGGCTTGTATGTACAAGCACAGCCATTTCAGTGTGGTTATGGACGTACATGTTTGTGGTTATGGACGTACACCTCTGAAAGTTTGGAAAGTACACAGTGAAAATTGAGCTGAAAATAAGTAAAAGTTGATACAAATCTGCTTTCAATTGCTATGTATTGAAACCAGAATGCAAAAATGCATTGAAGTTTTGATGATATATGTTCTATTCCAAACAATGCCATGATGTCCCATATCTTTCAGTTACTGGTCAAGTGCTATCTTAACATGTTGGGAAAATAATTTTAGGTTCATATTTGATCTTGGGAATTCCTGGGAAATTTTGCATTTTGACCTCTGATAACTCAAGATGATCTTGGGAATTCTTGGGGTAATTTGCTTTCTGACTCCAGGTGAACCCATGAGACAATCTTGGGAATTCTTGGGAAATTTTTCTTTTTGATCCCTGTGACCCCAGATGACGTTTAACCTCCACCAAAAATGAAAGCATTCATATTCGCACCATAACGCATCCACACACTAAGTATGAAATCTACCCAAGCTTCCTACCTGGAGATATTGTGTTAACAAGGTTTTCAGTGTTTGACCCCTGTGACCTCAGATGACCTTTGACCTCCACCAGAAATAAAAGGGTTCATCTTCTCATCATAATGCATCCACAAACCAAGTATGAAATCTATCCAAGCTTCCTACCTGGAGATATTGTGTTAATAAGGTTTTCAGTGCTTGACCCCCAGTGACCTCAGATGACCTTTGACCTCCACCAAAAATTAAAGCGTTCACCTTCGCACCATAATGCATCCACATACTAAGTATGAAATCTATTCAGGCTTCCTACCTGGAGATATCGTGTTAATAAGGTTTTCAGTGTTTGACCCCTGATGACCCCAGATGACCTTTGACCTCCACCAAAAATTTCAGTGTTTATTTTCTCACCATTAAGCATCTACATACTAAGTATGAAATCAATCCAAGCTTTCTACCTTGAGATATCAAGTTAACAAGGTATTCAAGATTTGACCCCTGGTGACCCCAAATGACCTTTGACCTCCACCAAAAACAATAGGGTTCTTCCTCTCACCATAACACATCTACATACTAAGTATGAAATTTATCCAACCTTCCTATCTTGAGATATCGTGTTAACAAGGTTTTCAGCATTTGACCCCTGTGACCCCAGATGATCTTTGACCTCCACCAAAAACAATAGGGTTCTTCCTCTTACCATAACACATCTACATACTAAGTATGAAATTTATCCAAGCTTCCTATCTTGAGATATCGTGTTAACAAGGTTTTAAGCATTTGACACCCGGTGACCCCAGATGACCTTTGACCTCCATCAAAAACAATAGGGTTCTTCCTCTTACCATAATGCATCTACATACTAAGTATGAAATTTATCCAAGCTTCCTAACTTGAGATATCGTGTTAACAAGGTTTTCAGAGTTTGACCTCTGGTGACCCCAGATGACCTTTGACCCCCACCAAAAATAATAGGGTTCTTCCTCTTAATATGGGGCATCTATGTATCAAGTTTGAGAACCGTCAGAGTTTCCCTTCTTGAGATATCATATTAACGAGCAAAGTGTCACAAACACACATACACACACTCATACACACACATGAACACGCACACATACATACACACACACGCCATCACAAATGCATTGGTTTCTCTTATCATCAAAACCAAAAATTGGTTTACAAAGCTTAAGACTAATTTTTCACATGTGATTAAGAGAGATTTAAAGGACCTATTGCATCACCCCAAATATCTTTGTGACTACGGGGGCATAAATTCATCATTGGTGGCTACACTTCAACTGACATATTGGGCAAATTCAAACTGTACCTTAAATGTGGAGCAGCCATTCTGGTTAGTTAATTAAAGTGACTATGAGAAGTCATAGTAAACTTGCATTGGCATGCATAGCAGACAGTAGACTCTGTACAGTGTTCAGCCCATGCCATACAAAGAGGAACCACACCTTTCTCAGCTTACACGCCAAGTGTGGAGTTAAGCAGGCACTGCAGTGTAGTTGTCTAGCGATTGGCCCGTTTTGTCTTCACATTATATTTGTGGCGCAATGCACGTTCCATGTGTATTACAGTAGTTGTATGTATGTAAGTACATTTGGCTTTAATACTTGCGGAGAACAAAGCATGCGGTCAATTTTCCATATTTCAGAACAGAACTTTCCCGACATGGTGAAAATTATGTGCAGACATATGATGCAATTTTGACCATCAAAAAATAATTGTCTGATGCATTTTCACCATAATTTAGGAAACCATTCTTTGAAGATTCGTTGCTTTCAACATTTTTTGTAGGTAAAGTTTCACTCTGCCCTGGAAAATGTTTAGGTCAAGTTTCACCATTTTCAAGTTTTTGAGACTTGAAGACTTGACTTCGACTCGATGTCTACTCTGCAATGAACCTTGGGGGGGGGGGGGGGGTAGGTGAAGATTACAATTGATGGTGGCATAAGGAAACAGAGCTAGTGTTTTGTATTGAGGAATTCAAATATATGGTAAAAAAAATAATATCAAACAAATGTTTAAGTCCACTAAGCACACCAATTTTGACTTGAAGTTAATTTTGACTTGAAGTTGAGGTGCAGTTGCAGTTCCAATTTTGCAACAAAATAGTTAACTTCGTCTTGTGTACATTTTTTTTGGGGGGGGGGGGATGTGAGCCAATATTAAATCCAGGCAATTTCTTTGGCTGCTTTCACGTCTGTGCAAAAAATACTAGATTTACAAGGCATTCCCTGCACAAATTTGGTATCTTACTTTATCTCAGCACAAAAAACTGGAAGAACAAAAATTTTTGTGCATATTCACCCTCTGTGACCTTGCAGTCCCCTCAATGTTGATGCATACCTCTCACTAAAAAAAAAAAAACTCATTCATCACTAAGTTTCAGTAGGCCTATGCACAAGTACGTACTTCTGAACAACAAGTGTGCCAAGTATAGTTTATGCATACCTACTATGAACACATTGACCATGGTGAAAATGATTAAACACGGTTCACATCCTCTGCAAAAGTAAAGAATCCACCATAAAATTTACCATGTTGAATAATGACTTTGCTGCTTCCATGAAAAGAAAAGTACAGTGGTGAAAATCCTATTAAACTCTAGTTGTAACTACTCTCATCTTCAGTTGGGAGAACTGGTCCAACCCTTTACTGTAAGTTTAAAACAGTGTAGACTTTAATATCAAAGGTTGACAGTATGACTTAAGACTTTAACTGGGATAAACACATCCAGAACATTTGTATTTGTGTATAGCCAGTCACCAATAGCTCCCTAGATACACAGTCCTAGAAGTCCTTGGGCTTTACTGAGGACTAACATTAATGTTAGGCCTAACGTGGTCCTTAGTAAAGGACTGTGTATGTTTGTTCTCCTACAGCTCACTTTACACAGTCCTTACAACAACCTATGGAAATAGCGGAGTGATCAGCCACCTGTGTGCTGGTTGAAATTTTCTTTCATCGCACAGCAAATTTTGGCCCTAACATCTTACTACCATTACTTTTCTTCTCCAAATCTTGCAGAAGTTACTGCAGATGTTTTTGATCTCTGAGATCTTCTGGAAATCTGGTGGGACCATGAATTAAAAAAAAAAAAAGAAAAAGAAAAAGCTTGCTCTAGAAGGCATCCGTTGCCTAATGTATTCAAGATATGTAGACGATATATTGGTAGTTATAGAGAAAGCAAGAGCGCTTGACTCGGACGTACGAGTCATGGACAAGCTCTGTTAACTAGCTGACACGATCCACCCCAGTATACAAGTAACATATGACTGCCCCAACCTTAATTCTGACGGTAGAATGCCAGTATTAGACCTAAAAGTTTGGCCCTTAGATACAGTACATGACAATATACACTTCACAGTAATTCAGCATACCTATTATGCTAAACTGATGAGTAGTAAGCAAAGTTCTCAAAGATGGGGCTCCAAACATGAAAACTAAGATCCAGATTTTGATTAATGATCTTGTCAGAATAATGAGGAATGTATCCCTCAGTTTACCTGAGCATGAAAGAATTACAGCTGTACAAGGTTTCATGAACTGAATGCAATGCAGAGGCTATTCTAAGTATGATCGCTTTGAAGTATGCTCCAGGGCAAAGAAAAGGTTCGATAAAATGGTCGACGATGACAAAGATGGAAAAATAGCTTCATTCAGACCTAAAACATGGAAACAAGACGAACATGCCATAGAAAAGTCTAACAAACCAGAAAGCCAAAAGGCTTAGGGATTCCTTGTCATATGGATATATTGTAACAAACCTGAATCACCCACATGACAAGCATGTGATCCCTCATAGTTATCCTACTTGAAATATCATGTTAAGAAGGTTAAATGCTTTTGAAATCTTGAGACCCAAAATGACCTACATGCTAAATATAAACAATCCACTGGCTAAGAATGAGATCCCTCATAGTTACCCTCCTTAAAATATGATGTTTACTAGGTTTTGACCTTTTGTGATCTCAAATGACCTTTGACCTGCACAAAAAATAAAACTGATCATCTTCTCAATATGGTCAATACACAAGGTAAGTATGTGATCCCTCACAGTTACCCTTCTTGAGATATCATGTTTACAAGGTTTTTGACCTTTGGACCTCTGGTGACCTTAAATGACCTTTAACCTGCACCAAAACTACTAGGGATCATCTACTCAATATGGGCAATCCACATGATAAGTATGAGATCCCTCACAGTTACCCTTCTTGGGATATAGTGTTGACAAGGTTTTGAACTTTTGACCTCTGGTGACTCCAAATGACCTTTGACCTCCACCAAAAAGAATAGGGATCATCTACTCATTATGGGCAATCCATGTGCTATGTATGAGATCTTTCACAGTTACCCTTATTGAGATATAGTGTTTACAAGGTTTTGACCTTTTGACCTCTAGTGACCCCAAATGACCTTTCACCTCCACCAAAAAGAAGAGGGATCATCTACTCAATATGGGCAATCCACATGGTATGTATACTATCCCTCACAATTATCCTCCTGGAGATATTGTGTTTACAAGGATCTGAAGTTTTGGCCTCTGGTGACCCCAAATGACCTTTGACCTCCACCAAAAACGATAGGGATTATCTACTCATTATGGGCAATCCATGTGCTAAGTATGAGATTCCTCACAGTTACCCTTCTTGAGATATCGTGTTTACAAGGTTTTAACCTTTTGACCTCTAAGGACCCCAATGACCTCTGACCTCCACCAAAAAACTACTAGGGATCATCTACTCATTATGGGCAATTCATGTGCTATGTATGAGATCCTTCACAGTTACCCTTCTTGAGATATAGTGTTTACAAGGTCGTGACCTTTTGACCTCTGGTGACCCCAAATGACCTTTGACCTCCACCAAAAACACAAAAGATCATCTACTCAATATGGGCAATCCATATGGTAAGTATGAGATCCCTCACATTTATCCTTCTGGAGATATTGTGTTTACAAGCAGCTTCCAGCATATTTACTATTTGACCCCTTGTGATCCCAAATGACCTTTCACCTCCACCAAAAAGAATAGGGACTATCTACTCATGATGGGCAACCTACCTGCCAAGTATGAGATTACTCGGAGTTACCCTTCTTGAGATATCGTGTTTACAAGGTTTTGACCTTTTGTGACCCCAAATGACCTTTGACCCCCACCAAAAATAATAGGGATCATCTACTTGATATGGGCAATCTACATGCTGAGTATGAGATCCCTCGGAGTTACCCTTCTAGAGATATCATGTTTACAAGCAAAGCGTCACATACACACACACATACACACACATACACACATACACGCATACACACACGACATCACCATCGCATAGATTCCTTCGGCCTTCGGCAAGGAATCAAAAATATAACTGGTTTCGGAATCACAAAACTGATACAGAAGCCCACCCCCAACAGTGAGCTACACAAAAATACTGAGAAAATTATTAAAGACACTGAACCAAAGTAAAGGTTATTGAAAGGTCTGGCACCAGATTGAAAGATTTATTGTGTAAATCCAATCCTTTCGACAAAGATGTTTGTTTTGATGCCGCTGTTTGTAAATTGGGCTTGTCTACAGTAAAGGAAAATATTCAGTGTGTGTTTTTTGCTTTGATGATATTTTGAAAGATGTCACAATGGTTTGGTGATTTTACAGTTCACCATACTTGGAGGACTATAGAGAGATAATAAAGACAATTTTATCAATGTCCAACTTATATAAAGGATGTTTTGGGCAGAATTTGGGGCTATTTTGGCCTTTTTTACCACCTATAAGTGTTACATAGGATGTGGAATAAATTTATGATGTGAGTGGGACCTTTGCAGGTGTGACTGATGCAGGTTCTTTGTCTTCATTCATAAATGTAATGTACAAAATAAATGGTAAATGATAAATGAATATTTTTAGGTGCACAAACACCGCAAAATTTTATCAGCAATTTGGAGTAAAATTTTGAGATTTGTCCGTCCATCTGGATATTAAATCTTAATAGTTGATATTTTAACTGAAAGAAAAGATTTCCAGAGCTAAGGTTATGATGTAACACTTAACCTTGATCATGTGCAGTACCACAAATAAAATAATCCAGCAGTAAATGCATCATAGTCAATTGCGGAGCACATGCTGGTTACGTTGGTAACATGTCTGTCCCCTAATGGTTACGTTGGTAACAGGCCTGTAGGACACAAATTACCAGAGAATTTGATAAAACTGCATCTGTTTGCAGATGGCCATATTTGTCACTGGTTTGTGTGCTTTCCTCCATCTTTTTGCTTACAACAAGGGTATGAGAGCCTTCAAGGCGATGTCCGTCCAGATGTTACCAACGTAACCATGTCCTTGTCAGTAGTATAACATAGGCACATGGGGACATTGGTTTTTGATGAATGTTTCACATGTCATCAGTTTACACTTCAGGAAAGAGCAAAACTTGTGTCACAATGCATTCAAGTGTTTAAAGTGCTTAATTTTCTCGAACATAGTTTGGTTACATTGGTAACAAGGACGGACATGTCCGTTGAAGTTCTTTATTTCCACGATAGCATGACAACATATACAATATTACATAACAAGATTTCCATAAACAAAACCCGACAGAAGCGAAGCTTTTCGAGGTCGGGCCACCTTACACAATTAGAACACACAAAATATAACAGATTACATCAAAAGCTTAACAATAACTACATATAAGAAACAGAGAAAAGCTAACAGAAAACAGAGGTAAGAAGAGTAAAAAGAAGGAAAGAGGAAAAAGATAAAGAGAAGAAAGAAACAGAAGGTACAGACTTACTAGGAAGTAATATCTAATCTAATATAAAATCTAGTCTAATCAAATATTCTGCATGATGTCAGAATGCTACACACATGGCATTCTCATATCAACAAATGTTTCCAATGCAGCAGCTAAAGTAAATTTACAAAGCAACAGAGTTTATGAATTTATTTCAAGTTTTCTGACCTTTTTGGAAGTTATAAGTGATCAAAAATAATTGCAATACTTGTGTAAGATTTGGAAAGGGGAAGTTTTGGTTTTAAATTAAGAGTTTAGGTCCTAGCTTTCCTATAAGAAGAAAATCAATGCTGAACAGCACTGTGGTGGTTGAAGATCCTGGATTTTTATAATGGGACGTTGGCAAGCGGCTATACACATGCCCTTACTGAGGACTATCGTTAGGCCTAACATAGCCAAAAGCACCTAGGCCTAGTTCTCACGTACACTTTGTTTCCTGAACTATTCAACATTTTTCCTGCATGTTACTGTGAGAGGAACTTGTCTGCCTGCATTGCTGCAGTGATTGCTGCTACCTGCAAGTATGCATGTGTATGAACGTAACCATAGTTACAGTACGAACTATGTCAATTGAACAGCAATGTATACTATTTAGCATGTATAATGAGTGTGAACATCCTAGTAACAAGATTTAGCAGCTTGATAGAATGTTTCAAAAACAAAGCAGGATCGCTTGTATGAATCAAAATTTTTGGACATTCAGTGCACATATTCTTAGAATGAAGAGTCTTAGGCTAAACATATGAATCATTCATGATATTACTGCTCTGAAAACCAAAGAATTGTGACTGATTTCTCTAATACCTACAACAAATCAATTAGCCTAGAATTAAACTTCTCTTTATTAAATTTAAAGAGAGTTAATGTGTATGTATCATTCACAGGCAAAGACGGTTTTGTATTACTACCACATGGGCTTTATGGTAAAAAGTGCAGACATTTTGGCAGCTAAAAAGCGGGGATGTTTAAGTAAAGGGATATTTTGACTGGATACCAGGTACCTAGGCCTAGTTCTCATATACACTTTGTTCCTTGAACTACTGTAGGCCTACACTATTCATGTTCAAAGTTTTTCTCACATGTTTCTATGAGAGTACTATGCATCTGCAAGCCTTACTGCAGTGATTGTTGCTAGGCCTAGCCTAGAGACATGCATGCTCATGTATGAACATAACCATAGCTATGGACTATGTCATAATCGAACAGCAATGCATGCTCTTTAGCATACAATAGTGTGAATGTCTAAGTAACAAGATTAAGAAGTTTAATAGGATGTTTAAAAAACAAAGCAGGATCACCTGCACAAATCAACATTTTTGGCCATTTCTTGGACACTAGTCATCGTCATCGTCGTTGGTACTGTACAGTATGTTGGAGTCACCCATTGGGCATAGATGCAACAGGAACTTGAGAGAGGGCTAGCAACATTGCAGGCAATTCCTGAAAATGTCTAGATTCTGTGCATCTACTTCATTATCTGATAGTGTGTTCCAATTAATTAGAGGGAAAGAAAGAATGCTTACACTGGGGGGTTCTGCAGTTAATATACTTGAGAGCTTTACCACTATTATTTACTCAGTTTTCATTACAGTATGTTTGTAAAAGCAGCATCTTTACAACTAGTTGGTTTAACCCGTCCTCTAGTAGGCAGTGCAGTTAGCAATTTGTCGGGTTGAACAGCTGGGAAATGGTTTTAAATTATTTTACACATAAAGCACAATTTAGGCCAAGTAAAAAAAGATATATGTTTCGTGTCAGGTTTTGCAAAAGGAGGAGGATGGGGGACTTTTTTATTTTTTATTTTTCCAAAATGGCTACAACAGATGTCCTGCAATCTTTGGTACATTTGTTTTAAAGGATATACGTTTAAATGTAACTTGTAGGCACACAAAACTAAACATATAACCTTGTTTTATTGCTGGCCCACACAAACACCATGGTGAACTAGAAAGTCTCAAAATTCCAATGCAATTTGCACAGCATGCACATGCCTTCAGCTGGCCATGCAGATTCAGATTGCCAGTTTGCCCGTGGAGCAGACTGGTATTAATTATGTACATAAACCAGTACATTTGTTATCACAGTGTGCGGTATGTACTCACATCTGCTACAAAGATAAATTGTTAGTCTGTGATTCCAGTCGCACTTTTCATATTCAATCATTCTTTATGTGTAGCCTATTGAGACTTTCATGAGAACATGAAACAACTTAACTGCACAGTGGGTACAACTATAGAATACCCTGTGTCATTGACTAACCCCACAAAGCATCCGGATGCTCAGTCGTAGTCGTGGTCACTAGGACTGAGCATCCAGCCTAAGATGGATGCTCAGTGGAACTGACTAGGCCTAGTTGATCATGTCATTGCTATTAATAATTCACTCACTGCGACTACGACTGAGCATCCAGCCTCACAAGGATGCTTAGTGGAGCTACAAAGCTTGATTTAACTATTTTTAACTCCCACTGTGACTATGACTGAGCATCCAGCATCAGATGGATGCTTAGTGGAACTGACTATTCAATCATGTCATTGCTACTAATAATTCACTCACTGTGACTGCGACTGAGCATCCAGCCTCAGTTGGATGCTTAGTGGAGCTACAAAGCTTGAGTTCATCATGGCTTATTATTCTGTAAAGTTCTGCGAGTACGACTGAGCATCCAGCCTCAGATGCTTAGTGGCTCATATGGTAGGCCTATGTGTGTCACACAATATGTCGTTCTTAAATTAAACTGAGGCTGCAGTCACAAGATCACTGGCTAGAACACCCCACCTCATCCACTATGACTCCACATCCACTATTTTAAAAAAGGTTGCTACCTGAGGCGGGGTATTCTATAGTTACTCCACACAGTGTCTCATTTTACGTTAAAAGATGTGATCCGAAAGCCCTTACTGCATAGGCCTAAACGACGAGTTCACAAGTAATATCTTCTGGCAGATACTTTGTAATTTTCCTTTTTCCCTCTCATTTTTCTGTAGATAAAAAATACAAAATAATTTCATGCAGCCCCAAAAACGGAAGCGGGCAGGGACGCGAAAAATATAGGCCTAGCTAGGCGTATATTTTTTTACTGCTCATTATCAGGGGTCGAAATTCCCACTGTTCCGCTGTTCCGAGAACAGTGCTTTTAGTGCCGGAACAGTAACTTTTCAAAGCCACTGTTCCGTGGAAGTGTTTTTCCACAAGAAGCAAAGTGCATATAAATATATGCACATGCTAATCTCTGATAAAGTAAACCCTGTAAATTTTGGCTTAAGTATGAAATGCAATCTCGTTCCACCGTTATCAATTAAAGTCGGTTACACTTGCACGTGTTATTCCCTATGCTGCATGGTACAGTACTGTGTAAACGCACATACTGAAGTTTTACTACCAAACGCAGAAAAACTTTTAGTACAGTACAGTATGTCATTATTGCCCTGCAAGCGAAGGTCATCTTGCATCACCCTTTGTCTTGCGTGGTTTGTTCCAAATTACCTTTTAACTATTCATTGATATTACCTCCACTTTATTGTGTTTTTAGGGTTTTTGTATTAATATTCCCTCCAAGCTAGCAACTAAGCACCGAAACTTGAAACGTCTAAAAGCAATTCTGACTGCTGGCGTCTCGCAACCAAAGTCAATGGGTTTTAAGTGTTTGCTTTTCCTTGCAAGATCTTCCCATTGACTTACTGTGTGGAATGATACCTGAATCAAGGTAATGGCAAAGGATACGACTAGAACGATTTCACATAAATTTGCTGCAAGAAAATAACAATGTTCAGTATGTGCACTCTTATGTTGGAGAACCCACTCATTGCTTTGCTATATAGCACTAAACCGCAATGCAAAGGATGAATCAAGCAAAAATATTCCTTTATGGTGGAACTTTTTTGCTCTCACTCAAATCCCACTTGTCTTGCTTGCTGTGCCTTCATTAATTTTGAGTGTATTTCATCCTACAGTACATCTTGGGACACTGCAATGCTAGGTCTTGTGACAATGCAAGATTTTAGGCGATAAATTTGTGCGTAAAAAATAAGAACCAAAAGAAAATCAGGATATCCCACTAGCTAATCCCCGCTGTAGGCGAAAATACACCCTCCCCATGTTACAGTCAGGTCATGCAGTCATACCACTCAAATACAGTAGACAGCAATTTGCACCTTTGCAGTTTGCCTGTGTGCACGAACTGTCGAGGTACTGTGCTCCAGAACAGTAAAATCTGATCCGGAACAGTAATTGTGGAAAAAGCGCTGTTCCTTGGAACAGCAGCAAAACAATTGAATTTCGACCTCTGATTATCAGTTTTCCTGCGATGAAGAATGAAGGGTCTTACACATATTAATGATCAGGTGAGATCAATTACCTAGGTGTATGTGAATCTGAGAAAGATGTGCACATTCAAATCTGGAGTAACTGCAGAATACCCCGGCCACTTTGAAAGAACATTTGGTATGGAGTTGCGTTCGTAGTGGCTGTTTGATGATTTTATGAGAACAAGTCAACGTACATCCTCCATATACTTTTGCGAAAATTATTCTAAGTCTGCTATTGTAGCTGTACCTCAAGTGGAGTCACAATATCCAATTATGGTTATTTTGAGAAAGAGTCAACATACATCCAACGTACACTTTTGCAAAAATTATTTTAAGTCCACTGTGCCTCCATTCTGGAGTGGAGTCGCAGTCGCAGTCCCGGTGGCCGTTTATTCAACAGCCATTGGGACTCCATTCGGGGGTGGAGTCGCAGTCTTGGTCCTCGGTGGAATTATTTTAAGTCCACTACGTCCCCATTCTATAGTGAAGCTACAGTCGTGGTCCTGGTGGCTGTTTATTCAACAGCCACCGGGACTCCATTCTGGGGTGGAGTCGCAGTCTCAGTCCTTGGTGGAATTGTTCTAGCCTAAGCCCTCTGCGCCTCCATTCTGGAGTGGAGTTGAGTTGTGGTCCTGGTGGCTGTTTATTCAACAGCCATCAGGACTCCATTCTGGGGCGGAGTCACAGTCCCAGTCCTCAGTGTTCTTACAATTTCCACTTCAACTCCAATCTGGAGTGGAGTCGCAGTCCCGGTCCTCAGTGAAGAGAAGCCGTGACTCTCTGCAGTTTGTTATATCATCATCGTGCTGACTGCGACTGCGAATCCAGGAGTCTTGGTGAGAAGGGTTTTGGGGCAGGGTATTCTGCAGTTGTGCCTCAAATTTTTGAAGATGCACTAGCCCAGTTTTGCAAATGGCACATAGGCCTTGGCCTACTGCTGACACTGAATGGCCACCCAAGAAGCAACCCAAATGCCAGGTCAACAGACTGCAGACAGGCCTAGGCCTGTTTGTTGCCTTTACTTTCAGTCAGGCCTATATTCTTCCGACAAATCACAGCACATAAATGGGAAACTTTTAGCGTCTGTGACTTTACATTCCCCTCAATGTGCTGCGCTTTTTGGCGACTCTTTCTCCGTTCCCCGCCAAACAAAAGCTTTTATAGCGTGCTGAATTACTATTTCACTGACTTAATCTTAATTTTATTGTCAATAAGGGCTAGTGTTCCTACCAATTTTCGTCACGGCATTCAGTACTTACCTTCACGTCATATCACGGCATGTCGCGACTCTGAGTAAATACTGGACACAGTACAGTGTATATGCACGTATGTGTGTGATAAGTGCACAATACAGTGCCAGATTAACCCCATTTTAGAACCGGCATATGCCGGGGGCCCCGGGCTTTTGGGGCCCTTGCCTCTGGCATATAATGTATAATAACTGTCATGTATCACTGTATAATGTGTAAAAGCAACTGTTAGTTATTAGCGGTTAAAAGCTAAAATTTAATCTGTTGAGTGTTGTTAATTTTGTGTAAACGGGTGGGCGAGGGGGAAGGAGGTTAAACTTGTAACAGGGGCCCCCGCTCTAGAAAGTGCCGGGGGCTCCACACAACTCTAATCCGGCCCTGGCGCAATATGGTTCCACCCTGAATGTCAAGGAACAACTGAGCAAATAATTAAAAAGTCCGAAGCTCCTTTCAGATTCCAAAAATGTGTGATATTTAATTCTGTGACTCATACTTTAAATACATGGCATTTAAAAAAGTACCGTATTTATTTTCTGCGTCTTCTCTGTGTAATTTACCCCTTATGTACTTCTAGTGCTTTAGTACTATATTGTACGCTCTCGAACGTACTCGGAGACAATTTGGTAAGAAGATGGGCCTACTGAACAAACCAGGATTTTCCCTGGATAATGCTAATGCTACCATAAGAACGTTTTAATTTCATTCAAAGACTGGACGACTCTAATTCAGACATGAAAGCTTGACCATCACAGTAAAAATTAAATGTCACTCTATTGCAGCAGGGCCTAGGCTAGGTTAGTGTGCCCATGTGTCAGCCCCTACTGTGCTGTTACTACTAGTACTACTGCTAGCCTAGCTATCGTCATGGTATCATCACGGATTTTAACTATCGTCATGTTCGTCACGTCATGGAGTCGTCACGGGTTTTAGACGATCCCTTTATAGTAATATGCACGGCATCCATGTTATCGTCTGTAGAATGGCCACAGCACAGATTCGCGCAACTAAGCCTACACTGAAGGGTCATACTGTAGCTCCATTAGGCCTAACATTATGGTATGCTACTAGCCAACTTCAATTCGGACCTAAAGTGACTTTCCTACACAGCCATATCAAAGCACCTTTATTCTTTTGAGTCCGGGCTATTTCTTTTTCCACTTCTGAAATTTTCTCCAAGATGCCCATTTTTCGAGTCGTTCGGCCTCGTATTTCGTCAAGTAAAAGACTTCGTAGCACTTGGAAGACGAGAAAGCACGTCTCTAAGTATGGAACGCCGAACGTAACGAAGACAACAATCCGAGGCCCTACCACGGACTTCAATACATGGACAGAGGATTGCGCAATCAATACGGTCGCGTACCGTTCGAACAAATTTAGGCTAACCAAGATGGCCCCCGGGCTACTACCATTTGCCCAATTTGACGATGAATCTGCAACATTTCAGACAAAATATCAGTATGAATGGAAGAATAATATCACAGTCCTCCATTGTATTTGATGAATTTGACCTGAGCTTGCATTCTTTCGAAAATATTACAAGTTTTTCACACAAGTTGTTGATACTGAGCCACTTGAGCAACCAAACTTTTACACACAAGACTATAGCAGGCAGCCATATTGGTAAGCCTACTCGTGTACGTACGTTGGCGACAATTTACGCATAGGACGTTAGTGCAATATGCTCTGTCCATGTATATAAGAAGTCCGTGGGCCCTACACACTTCGCCCCTATAGAGCTTATGCACCTACGTCACGTTTCTCTATTTTTCCATCCAAGCGTACATTGTGCAACAATTGTTACTAAGGTGCTATCGTGAGCGCGTATCTTTAACACACCTACTACGTATGGCAGTTCCATCCAGTAAGCCAAACTGAAACGCGCTGACGTCACGTGCATAAGCTCTATAGAAAGCCGTTTTAAAAATTCAATCAGGAATTTCAGATATCTTGAATTAATTTTAGTCTTTTAGATATCTCAATTTATGCACTATTTTAGATATCTGAAATGAAATTTAAGATATCTAAAATTCATTTCGAGATATCTAAAATTCATTTCGAGATATCTGATATAGAATTCGAGATATCTAAAATAGAATTCGAGATATCTGAAATAGAATTCGAGATATCTGAAATAGAATTCGAGATATCTGAAATAGAATTCGAGATATCTGAAATTGAATTCGGGATATCTACAATTGAAACGAGATATCCTAAACTGAATTTGAGATATCTAAAATAGAATTCAAGATATCTAAAATTAATTCGAGATATCTAAAATAAAATTCGAGATATCCGAAATTGAATTCGAGAGTATCCGAAATTGAATTCGAGATATCTGACATGAATTCGAGATATCTAAAATAGAATTCAAGATATCTCAAATTGAATTCTAGACATCTGAAACAGGGTTCGAGATATCTAAAATTGAATAAGGGATATCTGAAATAGAATTCAAGATGTTTTAAATTGAATTCGAGATATCTGAATTAGAATTTTAGATATCTTAATTTCGTGGTTATTTCAAGATATCTGCAATTATTTCAAGATACCTAGAGTTCATTTCGAGATATCTGAAATAAAATTTGAGATATCTTAAATTAATTCAAGATATCTAAAATTCCTCATTAAACGTTAAAACGTCTTTCCATACGCACCAGTGCATGATTACATGCACTCAATCAATCAATCAATCAATCAATCAATCAATCAATCAATCAATCAATCAATCAAGAAAGAAAGAAAGAAAGAAAGAAAGAAAGAAAGAAAGAAAGAAAGAAAGAAAGAAAGAAAGAAAGAAAGAAAGAAAGAAAGAAAGAAAGAAAGAAAGAAAGAAAGAAAGAAAGAAAGAAAGAAAGAAAGAAAGAAAGAAAGAAAGAAAGAAAGAAAGAAAGCTGAAAACGTTACTGACATATTTGCAATTTGATTATTTGATTATTTTTCAAGGCAATTACTAGTTTTGCACTTACATCATGAATTAATATTAGTAATATACGCAGATTTGCGACTTGGAAGAAATGGACTCAAGAGGTGTGTCTTATGTTTTTTTTTTTTTTTTGCTTAACCTTTATTTCAAGGAGAGTTGGAATGTTGGTGTATCCTGGGGGTTATTTTGGAAGTAGCTATTGACTAGGCTACTTTGAAAATGTCCACATTAACACACTTGCTGGTAAATAATTAACAGATAATTTGTAAAGAATTAACAACAGAAATACAGACACTGGACAACACTGCACATTACAATTTCTTTATAGGAAATGAGAAATCTCAGAAATGGTCAAACCTTGAAGAGGCGGTATATCTGGAGAACAGCAAAACTAATCAAATAGTTCATCGGGAGATTTAATCTATCTTTGTTGGGTAAAACCAGCTGATTTGGTTAATTGTCCACACACCTTTAAGAACTTATTTATCAAAAGTCTGTAAACGTGATTCATGATTTCACAACTGAACACAGTCGATGAGCGTCAACACACCACCAATAGATTTCAAAGCAAAAAAAAAGGGGGGGGGGGGTGAATAGATCTGGGAATCTCCTGTAACGTCAAGCTTGTAGCGACTTCTTCCAGAACTTTCGCTTAACGAAGCCCGCCCTCTTTTCCGGTGATATTCTCGGAAAAGTAGCGGGCCAAGTTTTTAATGCAACCCTTTGTCCCCGACTAATGACTAATTATTTATCATCCGAGAATTCTTACTCCACGTTCTCGGATGAACAAAGGAACCCTAAACACACTTGCTCTCAACTCTCCAACGACTAGGCACGAGCCACCGTCCACTTTGGAGTTTTACTTACTTTCTCTTGGATTTAAACCGATTATTTTAATATCCAAGTTATTTTGAAGTATCTACGCACCATTAATCAGCGTTAGCAAAAGTATTTAATATCGCTGAGCGACTGCTCGTATTTCTTTACTTCAAGGAACATATTCTTCCAACTTTTCCCTTGTCAAAGCCACGTGGTTCGCGACAGGAAAGCTAGGAATTTATATTCGCTATCTTTTGGAATTTCTTTTAACACGCATTTTGTTATTTACTTGGAATATATCGATCCGGACTGGAATTGACCACAGAATTAGCCAGAGTAACTATTTACGCGGATATTAGATTTGTTTTTGGTGAGTACATTTCTGATTTCTTAATTCGATCTGTACGGTGCCCCCTACTCTCCTAAAAGCTATCTTTTCGAAAACAGGAGGACAGGTATAGGTAGAGTCGGGTACATAAATCACGACGTGGGCTAAAATGTGCATTTTGGATGGACGCAGCCAAAATAGCTATGTATGCTAGCGCTATCGTCATAAGGATACGACAAGCGGGATCTGGGGGAAGTGGAGAACCCCTAAGCAACCAAAATATCTATTTCAGGGCAATAGGGAGTAGTTTGTCTGGGCAAAAGTCATGTCATGAATGTTTGCTAATGAGGAAAACTTTCAGGGCTTCCGTTACCTTGACAAGTGTCTTCTCATTTGCCCATGGCTAATGCTAGTGTCATAGTCACAGAAGCACATTTACGGAGGCAACAAATTTAAACTTAATGTAAAATTTACAATTCTGAATCATTCCGAGCTAGAAAGCCATTCAGATACAAAAAATGCTACCTAAGTGGCAAATATTTAGAAACTGCTGAGCAGTGGCGTAGCCAGGATTTTTTGTTGGGGGGGGGGGGCTGGATATTTTTGTGTGGTCTACCGTTTACTATCTAAGCGGAGCGCCACTGTGAGTTGGCGCGGAGCGTACCAAGAAAATTTGAGACTTTAATACATCCCAGATGACCGGAAATGGCACTTGCCAGGCTTGATAGCAGCCATCAAGAAGTGCAATTTTTGTGTACAAAATGTTAAGTTTCATTTTATTTTATTACAAATGTGAGGACGGATTAGCTCAGCTGTTCGGACTTTTTGTCCAAGGATTGCAAGTTTGAATCCCGTTTACTCAGTGGCGTATCCAGGATTTCTCTCACCGGGGGATGCAGTATGTTGTGTGATCGCCGGCCTGGGGGAGGGGTCTAAGGGGGTGCCCCCTCCCCCTTTGAAAATTTTTGCAAAATTAGGTGTCCTTACATGCAATCTGGTGCCATGTATGCTACCTTTTGAAGGAAATTTTGTGTTATAAAATTAACGTATTCTTAGGAACTAAAAAAAAAAAAAAATCGGCACCAGTGAGGGGGCATGACCCAATGGCCTCCCCGTGTACGTCGCTGCGTTACTATCTAAGCGGAGCGCCACCATTAGTTGGCGCGGAGCGTTTCAAGAAAACTTGAGGTTTTAATACATCCCAGATAGCCGGAAATCGCAATGGCCAGGCTTGATTGCAGCCCATCAAGGTGTGCAATTTTTGTGAAAACTGTAAACGTTGATTTTATTTTATTCTTAAACACATGTCTGAGGACAGATTCCGGACTTGGATTGCAAGTTTGAATCCCGTTTACTATCTGCGGAGCGCCACCATAGGTTGGTGCGGGGCGTTCCAAAAAATTAGAGGTCGTAGTACATCCCAGATCGCCGGAAATGGCACTTGCAAGGCTTGATAGCAGCCATCAAGATATGCAATTTTGGTGGAAAAATGTTAACTTTTATTTTATTTTATTCTCAAACACATTGAGTTTGTAACAATCAATCCGAATGTATTCAAAATTATTCAGAGTGGGTGATTTTTTTTCCCAGATCGCCAGTGGGGGGCGCTTGGGGGAGCGGTGATTTTGTGTGTGGGGGTCGCGCCTCACAAGCCCCCCCCCCCCACACACACACCGTAGCTACGCTCCTGCTGCTGAGCCTTTGCCGGGTTTTTTCTGTGACAGTGTTGTGCTCAAAGATATGTGACAATCAGATGTTTATCATTCGGGCAAGGGGCCTTCTATTCATTTGGAAAACGGCATGTAAGGCTCTCTACCCCGGTTTTTTTCTAATGTGTGCCTGGCATAAGGACCGTCGCGACCGGAGGGTGTGGGGGTGTCTCACCCCCCAAAGTTCGTCAGAGCGACGATAGTCGGAAAATCTGAAATACCAGTTGGAATTTCTAATATCAGTCTAGCACGTTTTTTTTTCGACTGAGTCTGTCAACTTTGCATATATTTTCCAACTAGATCAAGTAAGAATAATACCAAACGTTATTTTCCTCACGGAAAATCGAATCAAAACTGTCCTTTTTTCGCACATTCTTCTCAAACCCTCGAAATTTTCGCGCCCTCCGCGGGCTTCATACCTGACCTCATTGTTTTTTTTATTATCAATATCTGGCGATAGCAACATTCGGAGAAGTACAACAGCAGAGGTTGAACACTGTTTACAAATTACCAGGGAAACGGCTGGCTATTTGAGTGGCATGTTGGTTTGTTGGGCAATTGAAAGTATCTCGATGCGGATTGTAAATGCAGGTTTAGTCATGGAAATCTTATTTAATGAAAATTTCGGCGCGCTTCGCGAGCATGCGTCACGATTTGCGATCAATCTCATGAACATTATTAAGATAATTATACCAGACACAGTTCTACGGGAGCTAGGGGGCTTTAGCCCCCCAAAACTTTTCCAAGCTCAACAAAATTGCGCAAACATTTATATAGACTAATATTGGTGAAGACATAAATATACTCAGTAAACATTCCAAAGGTCTATTTTTCAGGCCCGTAGCCAGTAAGTTGTGTAACGATTCTTTCTATACCTTCAAAAAGTTTTCGCGCGCTTTCATCTATAGTACTGTCTAGTGGTAACTCCCCCTTTTCAAACATATTGGATTTGTTCAACGTTTCCACAAATGTTGTTCTTCCGTGTAGGCGTGATTCTAGAGAAACACGAAAAAGCATCGATGCAAAGTTCTGTCTTCTTTTTCCTAATTTTTGGAAGATTTTTCTTCAGCCTCGCCATCGTGGCAAACATTTTGTAAGAAAAAGATTTTTCAGTTTCGTAGGGGAGCCATGGGTAAGATAAAGAATGTAATCCCCGACGACGACCATGCAGTAGCCCCAACAAATTTCATGGTTTTGCCCAGATTCTTCAATAAAAACCCAAACTTTTTCAACTTTACTTAATGACAACGAAAATGTAGAATCCTTTGTCAATACCCCAAATTTTTCTGTGCGATTCGCGCGCCTTTTATTTCGAGTTCGGCAACCTATTGCATCTGTCGTTACTTAGAGTAGCTGGCCCCCAGTCAGGGCGCTTCGCCCCCATGTCGGCAAATCAAAGCACCACCCCTGGCTGAAGCCTGAATGCAGGTTTTTCCTTTTGGCATTGAAGTATACCCCCAAATTTTGGCGCGCTCCACGCGCAATCCTCATAATCCACGTTGTATCACTTATCATGAACATTCTAAGCGCAAACGTACCAATGAACTTTTATAGCATAAACTAGGTGAACATTTTGAAACGCGCTTGTTAGTCCCACACCCCTTTTGCTATACCTGCCTGGGAGGTCTAATATCACCTTTTTGCACCTATACTCTCCCTCCCGCCCATTTCCCATTGTTGGAAGCTGTTTGTTTGGTTTTTCGTTCAGAATTAGTAAAATACGTAAATGTAAAGTGCTTGGCGTCATACTATATATTATTATTTAGATGTCAGGTAATAAGCATTATGTCATTGCCCCCGTTTTTCATAATTGATCTAGAGCTTCCAGGAGGCCATATACAGGTATACGCCAGCCTTAGATGCCAGAATAGAAAGCATTAAAGTAGTCAAAAAGGGGGGCTTCAGGAGGTTTGTTGACAACGTAGTCTTCTCTTAGACAACATACTTTCTGCTTTCACCTAACCAACTCTTAGAATTCACTAAATTATGGACATTTTCCAGCCATATATGATCAGTTCCACCCCCTCCCCTTAGACCCCTCCCCCTGGACGGCACTTTTATGTAGTGACAAAAGAAGGATTCCCATTGCTGCATACAAAAGGCAAGGCTCATACACCCTTTCGAAAAAGAATACAGCCAGTCGGAAAAAATTAGAATTCACTTAATTATGGACATTTTCTAGCCATATATGGTCAGCTCCAAAAATATCCCAAAGATAGCACCATTTTGCACCAAAGCAACCTTAAATTAACAAAAATTTCTCAAAGGGGAGGGGACACCCCTCCCCTTAGGCCCCTCCTCTAGGACGGTACCTTTATGTAGCGGACAAAGAAGGATCCTCACTGCTGTAAGTAAACGCAGGGCGCATGAAAAATGATGCAATTTACGCGCCAACATTCAGTTGGAAAAAACATCCATCCAGTCGGAATTTGGGACCTTCACACACCCCCTCCCAAACATCCCTTACTCGAAATCCAGATATGGGCCAGATATAAAATTCCATATATGGGCCAGATATGGATTTCATATCTGGCCCATATCTGCTGCAGATATGGCATTTATATCTGGGCCAGATAAAAAAAATTGGGCAGATATAACCCAGATCTACGCCAGAACCAGATCTAAGCCATATATAGCCAGATACACTGTAAAAAGAGACGTCTTCATTTTTTAACACATTATGGCGTTTACGAATTTAGAAAACGAACAACAAAATGGATACGCACAGTAAATGACTGAACGAATATTAACACATGATAAAGAGAATGACGTCAATTAAAGGGAACTCCGCAAACATGTTTATATGTTTGATATATATGTTAATTTTTCTTTATTAAAAACAACTTGATGTTTACAGTAATCATGAAATAAACGCATAAACGTGTTTACGAGATGGCGTTAAAGTGGCGTCAATATGTTAAAGTTGGCGTTTTAGACGTTTAATTTGCTTGTGTATTTTATTGTTTTTTCGGTTACATAAACGCCAAGACGCGTTTATTATCTGTTACAAAAAGGTGTTAATCATTTTTTACAGTGTAAAGTTTTATCTGGATCAGATAAAATTTTATCTGGACCAGATATGGTCCTTATATGAGCAGAATATATTTCCATATATGACCCATATCTGCACCAGATATGGAATTTATATCAGATCAGATAAAAAGTTAGGCAGATGTAACACAGATCTAAACCAGAACCAGATCTAAACCATATATGGCCAGATAAAGTTCTATCTGGATCAAGCCTTGGCACAGATAATATTGTATCCGGACCATATCTGCTCTAGTTATGAATCATAGTTAGGACTTACAGTCCACACTCCTCATGGAGACTTTGAACACCTTTTTTCCAAAAGTCCCCTGACTCTCTGGCGAAGAGTCAGGGGCGAAAACCAAACAATACTCCCGAAGGAGTTCTGCTCACTGAAGGAGTAAAAACGTCCCCAAGGGAAAAACTTTGACTTTGAACAACAGCAAACAATGTTTAAGTGCTCCATGAATTAGAATTTAATGTAAGAATTAGGTTGAATTGACTTAAGTACATAAATTCTACTTATTTCATAACAGTGAACAGAAAAATGACTTGAAATTTCCTATATTTCACAGTGATATGGGCTTCTTATTTTAAACTTTATTACGTATTTGACTCTAAATTTTGTTTATTGCATAAGGCATATTTTACTTTCAACTTCCTAAATCATGAAAAATGTAGGTTTAGATACAAGCTCCGCCCAAATATGCAAATCATTTGCCTAAGTTCACTTAGTACACTGCGGTATTAACAAAAGTGTAGCCACTAAATAACTGCAATGTCTGGGAAGGTGATGCTGTATCCAAAACATGTCTTAGTTCGTACAAGCATAATCCAAGAATCAAATCAAATAAATAATAAAACAAACTAACAAAATGCTCTTTTGCATATCTACCATATCAAGTTATATCTGGCTTGATATGGCCATATAAAACTTTATTTGCATATCTGGAATTGCATTGTATCAAGTTATATCTGGCTTGATATGGCCATATAAAACTTTATTTGCATATCTGGAATTGATTGTATCAAGTTATATCTGGCTTGATATGGCCATATAAAACTGTATTTACATATCTGAATTGGCATTTCATCAAGTTATATCTGGCTTGATATGGCCATATAAAACTGTATTTACATATCTGGATTGGCATTTCATCAAGTTATATCTGGCTTGATATGGCCATATAAAACTTTATTTGCATATCTGGAATTGCATTGTATCAAGTTATATCTGGCTTGATATGGCCATATAAAACTTGATATAATGTATCAAGGCATCTAAATCTGGCTGTATATCTGGCTTGATATGGCCATATAAAGACTGTATTTAGCCAGATATATCCAGATATCAATCCATATCTGGATTTGGAGTAAGGGATATGACCCTAGCTACGGCCCTGCCTGGCATGCATTAAAAGTATCACATGTACACGCTATCTAACCCACACTATTAAGTGACTAAATTCATTTCAGTGATGATTATCATAATCACAATGTACAAATACGCTAATTAAATACCTAATTTGGAAATGGAACTAGGTACTGCAGTAAGAAGCTGTTAAATTAAGTACCGTAATAATGGAGTTAACAGTCCCTACATGCTTAGCCATTTACACATGTTATGGGGTGAGAAACCCACTTTTTCCCATTTGGGTTGTATTCTACTTCTGTCATAGAAATTTAAACATCACAAGTATGTTTTAATTCGACTTCACTTAATGCGAAAGCAAGTTTAATATATGTGAGAGCTATGTCAAACTTCTCATAAGGGGGGTTCTTTATCTTTTCCCTAGTACATAACGACAAATTAAAATGCTGATGTCCTGAATCCTATTTTGCTTCTAGTTTTAACCCCTAGCTAAATGAAAGACCACTCTCCACTCCCCCAACCACGAAACGGTAACACATTCCTAAATCCTAGCCTTCATTTTGAACCAAATATTTTCGCAAAAGCAGTTTTGCTTAACTGTCCTGAAAAGAAAAGGCTGAGCGGCCTTTCACCTGATCCCCTCACTGCGCACATAGTAGAAAGACCAAGGAGTAAATTGCAACACTTACATGTAAACAAGAGAGGCGAAAATGTGTGTAGGGCGAGGGAGTTTAGGTTAGGGACATGGTCCCTCAATATTTTGGTTGGGGACGGTCTCTTTTTCGTCGCCCCTATTCCAATATTTGGTCAACGACCGTATTATTTTCTTATATAACTATAATGTGAAACTTACTCCCTTTAATAATTAGGATAAGGACCTAATTAGGATAAGGGTTATTCTTTTATCTGTCAATGCAGGAATGATAGAAGTGGTGGAGTGGCACTGTATATCAGGAATGATTTACAACATTCTGTCAGACAGGATCGCAATAGAACACTATACTCTGAATCATTATTTATTGGAATATCGCAAGCAAATCAGAGGGATCTTGTTATCGGAGTTGTTTATCGTCCTCCGGACTATAAGATTGATGGTTGGAACAACGAATTTCTTGCAAGTTTAGCCTGTATAACTAGAGAAAGGAAATTGGGGGTCATTGCTGGTGACTTTAATATTAACTTAATCGACGCAGACTGCGATTCTTCCAGTATAGCTAGCTTTGTAAATATTTTAACTCAAAATTGTTTTTATCCAACTATCAGTAAACCCACAAGGGTCACTGAAAATTCCGCAGCACTTATTGACAATATCTTTAGTAACATGTATAGTCAGTGTTGTAACGAGTCACCCCTTGGTCGAGTCACAAGTCAAGTCAAGTCATTCGACACATTTTCAAGTCAAGTCAAGCACATTTTCAAGTCAAGTCAGAAATTTTGGTCGAGTCAACTCGAGTCAGTTGCTGGTGTCTACAAGTCAACGCAACTTGAGTCACACTAGTACATAATCATAGTAAATTTAAAACTGGTATTTCTTCTTTGGTATGACCTACAGACAACTGGTTGCTTTCTGCCTCTGAAGTGTACCTGTCACTGTCACTGACTGCAATCTTTTTCTATATGGTATGCCACAGGTACATTATTTTGACATATCTTCACATGAAATTTGCCAGGAGTACGTTGCACATTTCAAGGTTAGGTTAGGTTAGGTTAGATGAGGTTTAACGTCCCAGTTTTCAACCAATTGGTTCAAGTCAAGACGACCACGGCCTTTTTTCCAGTTGTGGCTCACTGGCTTGTTTTCCCTACTCCATTGTTTATGCTCAGCACCAAGCACAAATGTACATTCCAAGGTATGCTGAGCACCAAGCACATTCCAAGGTACCACACGTGATTTGTGCCCCACACACGTGTGCTATTACTACTCAGGCAAGCAATATTAATGTATACCTGCTGGCCGTCGCACAATTTCACTTTCACTTTGCCACGTAGGCCTAACGTTAGATGTCGTCGCACAATGATCCACAGATGGCCAAGCCATGGCGTAACATACACTTTTATCGAACAAGGAGGTCAAGGACCTAGCAGTAGCACTGTGTACTTCTCGGACATAAACTCTCCGTCAATGACGAATGAAAATGGCCACAGTGACCACGGGAAGGATTTGATTTCTGAAAATGGAAGAGGGGGTAAAACCCATGTGAACTGCCAAAGGCTAGTCCCGGGGTCACCCCCCCCCTTTAGAACAATAATTTTATAAATGTGAGATCCAAAACTCAGGGTAGGTGCGCGCGAAGCGGGCTGAAATAATCGCCGGGAGTGGCGCTTGCCAGGCTTGATAGCAGCCATGAAGAAGTACAATTTTTGTGAACAAAATGTAAAGTTTGATTTTATTTTATTACACATTTCTGTGAGGACGGATTAGCTGAGCTGGTAGGACGTTTGGCCCAAGGGTTGCAAGTTTGAATCCCGTTTTACTCATTGGCGTGCCCAGGATTTCTCTCATGGGGGGGGGGGGCTTGCAGTATGTTGTGTGATCGCCGGGCTGGGGAAGGGGTCTAAGGGGAGGGGGGCACCCCCTCCCCTTTGAAAATTTTTGAAAAATTAGGTGTCCTTACATGTAATCTGGTGCCACATATGCTACCTTTAAAGTAAAATTTGTGTTAAAAAATTTACGTATTTTAAGGAACTAAACAAAAATCGGCATCAGTGAGGGGCATGGCCCAATGACCTTCCCCCTGTGTACGCCACTGCGTTTACTATCTAAGAGGAGCGCCACCATAGGTTGGCGCGGAGCGTTCCAAGAAAATTTAAGGTTTTAATAGATCCCAGATCGCCGGAAATGGCACTTGCAAGGCTTGATAGCAGCCATCAAGATGTGAAATTTTGGTGGAAAAACGTAAACTTTGATTTTATTTTATTCTCAAACACATTGAGTTTTGTCACAATCAATCCGAATCCATTCAAACTGATTCAGAGTGGGTAAATTTTTTTTCGCCCAGATCTCAGAGTGGGTAAATTTTTTTCGCCCAGATCACCAGTGGGAGGGGCTCCTGGGGGCGGCGAATTTGTGGGGGCTCGCACCCCAAGTCCCCCCCTCCCCCTAGCTACGCCACTGTTTAACCGTCAGCTAATTTGTTGAGGATGGTAGTAGTTAGTCGAGAAAGTGGACAGCGAGAGTTGTAGCTAGGTTTTGGAAATAGTAATTAACTCAATCTGTCCTACAGGAAATAATAACGAGACAATTCCACAATTTTCCTACGCACAGCCATACAGCAGTGCTAATGAGACATCAGTTTATTTCAGGCTCATGCAGGGGAAGCACGCCGAAAACTATATCGAGAGATGTGATTCCCTACACATGGTTAGAGTATGGGATTTTTTTTTTTGCAAGGACCAGGGTGCATTGAATGACGTACAGTACTTTCAGTGACTCTTATGTCAGAGCTTCAAGTCACAATAGTGTGGCGCGTAGGAGAGGCCCATGCTTTGAAAGAAATCTTACCGTGCAAGACAAAATTTTAAATTGCATTAGTCAGTTTTCTCTGGGGTGCGCGCCAAGCGCGCAGTGAAAAATCTTCCTAGCATTATGGTATTTGATATCAATGTTTTCCTTCATTTAACATTGCAAAATTTAATCATAATAAGCTATTGAAAATTCATTTATAGGTTCTCTTGTCTGGCATCGCTTCGTTTTTTTTTTTTATTGTTTTTATTATATTTTCAAGTTTTCAAAAACAAGGCTGCACTATTAGTTAAAAATTTAAAAAGGGAAAGTTATGCCAGTAAGTAAGGAATTTAGGTCCTAGCTTTGCTATAAGAAAAAATCAAGCTCGACCACCACTGTGCTGGTCGAAGACCCCGGATTTTCAATGGTCGTGGTAAGGACAATGCATAGGGAGCTATCGGCGACCGGCTATACATGTACCTTCACTGAGAACTACAAAGTCCCATCAGAGTTGCACAAGCAATATTACTGAGTACTGTTTTACGCAGAGGCAACAAAATTATTATAGAGAGGAAAGAATGAACAGACTCATATTAAAAATCTAGTACAACAAAAGTCCCTGAACCACACCAAGAATCATCCAGATGGCAACCCTGTCTGTGCAATATGTTGTTTTTCCATCGAAACCACTGAGATCGGTGATAGTACTGGTCCATGCCTGGCATGATGTGTACATACTCTGGTATGACATGCCTCCGCAGCAGTTAGTGCGGATTCGTCAAAATGCCCGGCTCGGCCCGTTTGTCAAGTGACAACTATACTATAGGCATGCAGTGCTGGTATTGTCCACACACAAGGCACTGTGTGTTGAGGCCGCGTCTACCTCGCGATATGCACATGTACAGTCCACAACTGGGTACATTTACAAACATCAGAGTCACGTAAAAGGACTCGAGACTCGAGTCATTTGTCCTGACTCGAGTCTTCAACTGGACTCGAGTCATGCTATGCTCGAGTCCGAGTCAAGTCAAGTCATTTTAGGTGGTGACTCGAGTCAAGTCAAGTCATTTTGGCTGAAGACCAAGTCAAGTCAAGTCAAGTCAAATATGCGATTCGAGTCGACTCGAGTCCGAGTCAGTGACTTGACTTGTTACAACTCTGTGTATAGTACAGTACAGAAATAGAGTCAGCTATAGTTCAGACGGGTATATCCGATCATTATCCTATTTGCACTTTATGTTTGGGTATCAAATCAGAGGCTCAATGAGAGTCCGATGATTGGCATTTTAGACCAAATACTAAACCTTTTATCGGTTTTTAGTCTGAAATCCGACCTGGCTTCTACTGACTGAGCCAATGCTTTCTGATAACGATGCTCAGTCAGCTTTCATCAAATTTAGTAGCAAGTTTACAGGTGCCTTTTGTAAAAAATGTCCCCCTTGTGAAGTTAAAAAAACTGAAAAGTAAACAAAAGTCTCCCTGGATTACAAAAGGGATTTTAAGTCCATTTGAACTAAAAACCGTTTGTACTGCAAATATAGATCAAATCCTACGCCACCTAATTCTCTGAATTACTTGTAGCTATAGGAATGTGCTTACCTCAACTATCCGAATACCAAAGAAATCTTACTTCGATGAGTACTTTGAATCAAACAGCAAAAAATCTTGGAAAGGAATTCTAGTCACTCAGGTAGCTTAGCAACAATTTTTAGGAATAACGTTACCGACCTGACAAAAGTATCAAATTTGGCATGGAGCTTCTTTTCGACCTATCTATTGATTTTATCCGTGGAACCCACTTGATCGGCCCCAATTTTCCAAGATGGCGGACAAAATCCAAAAAGGCCACCAGAAAAAAAGAAAATGTCATATATCTGCCTATTAAATTTAGAAATGAACAAATGAGGGGTCAATTTAGGTGTTTCCGGGGCTATTGGAACAGATGCTGGTCATGGCATGTCACTAGGGTAATCCACTTTCAAGATGGCGGCCAGAAAAAACGAATGTCTTATATCTGCCTGTAATAATCGGAGTTGAACAAATCTCATGATGAGGGGTCAATTCAGGTGTGTATGGTGCCACTGAAACAGATGCTCGTCATGGCACGTTGCTAGGGTAACCTACTTCCAAGATGGTAACCAAAATCCAAGATGGCCGCCAGAAAAAAGGAAATGTCATATATTTGCCTGTAAAAATCGGAGATGAACAAAATGAGGGGTAAATTTAGGTTTTTTCGGGGTCACTGAAACAGATGCTGATTATGGCCCATTGCTAGGGTAACCTTCTTTCGAGATGGCGGTCATATAATCTAAGATGGCTGCCTGAAAAAAATTCGCATACATTAATTCCCAAGGCCCTTTACCGATCGGGAGCATCAAACCTTCCGTCCTCAAAAGTGTAACTTGATGAAACCGGACTAGCTCCCTGGCTATAGGCCTATGTTATGGCTGGTATTCTAATTGTGTTTCTTTGGCTCAGGAAGCCACTAATAAGAACTTATTGCGGAACTTTGGGGAGTGATTGATCGTACATAGACCCTGTTGCAAAGCCCGTAATACTAATGGGAGTTTCGAGTGCCATGTAAGACTGATTACAGTGAGTCAGTCTTACATGGCACTCGTACACTTTTGAGGACGGAAGGTTTGATGGTCCCGATCGGTAAAGGGCACCTTGGGTCTCGGGAATGAATGTATGTGAAATTTCCTTTTTTTCCAGGCGGCCATCTTAGATTATGACCGCCGTCTTGAAAGAAGGTTACCCTGGCGAAGTACCATGACCAGCATCTGTTTCAATGACCCCAGAAACACCTGAATTGACCCCTCATTTGTTCATCTCCAATTTTTACAGGCAGATAGTATGACATTTCTTTTCTCTGGCTGCCATCTTGGGTTTTGGGGGCCATCTTGGAAAATCGGAGCCGATCAAGTAGTTCCACGGATAAAATCAATAGACAGATCAAAAAGAAACTCCATGCAAAATTTGATACTTTTGTCCGACCAGTTGCTAAGCCACCTGACTATTCGTGATGTACTACTGGGCTGTGGAAACGTAAATCCTATAGGCAATTCGTGTGATTGTGACACTGGTACTATAGAAAATCCTGTAGATATTGCAGATTATTTTTCTACGGTGGCTATAAAGTTAGCTAGTAAAATTGATCAAGTAAACATTGATATTACTCGTTGTATTAATTTAAATATTCCGAACTCGTTTGGTTTCCATCCTGCAACTATAGAGGAAGTTTTAAATTGCCATTAGCAAGCTGCAGATTGGAAAATCACCGGGTTACGATAAAATAACAAATGACATATTAAAAGAGGTCTGTAATTTTATTGTGTTACCTCTGTCTCATATTATTAACCTGTCCTTTTCTTTTGGCGTTGTCCCTAGTGAAGAAAAATTGCAAAAGTTATCCCTACACATAAGTCTGGTAATGGAAGAGCTACTTCAATTTTTATCGACCAGTTTCTATTCTTCCAGCTTTATCAAAGATTTACAAAAGACTTGTGTACAATAGGCTATGGGATGCTATTAATAAGAATAATCCCATTTTTAATGGCCAGTATGGCTTTCGTAAAAACCATTCTACTTACATGGCGTCACTCAAGTTTGTTGATAATATTGCATTTAAATTAGATGATCATGTTAAAACAGCTGCTTTATTCCTGGATTTATCAAAAGCATACTTGGTTGTACTTGTTATTAAAAATACCTGTGTTGAGTCAACAGAAACTTTCTTGGACTATTTTAAAAATTTTCCTTCCCTTCATTGTGCATTATAAAAGGGCATCTAAGGCTGGCAAATGCCTGTATAGGGCCTCCTGGAAGCTCTGGATATAAAATGGGACAATGGTGTAATGCTTATTACCTGACATCCAAATAGTAATATGGGTTATGACGCCAAGCACTTTACATCTATCGTATTTTTTCTAATTTTGAATGAAAATCCAGACAAACATCTTCCAGCAATGGAGAATCGGCACGAGGGAGAGAATTGGTGCAGTAAGGCAGGCGCGGTTTTACGGGGGGGGGGGGGAGCTTTGGGGGCTTAAGCCCCCCAAAGTTCGTTCAAGCCCCCCCCCCCCAAAATTTTCAGAGGTTGTGTTATGCTATATTTGCGTGTACTGAGAAAAACAAAATTGTCCAATACACTTGTGCACATCTTGGTCCAGTGGAATTAGTTTGTCAAGGGAAACTGTCGTCTGTGTCTCGAAATCACATATTAGGTTCACGATTTCATACAATGGAAGTTGGGTCAGATAAGTAACATCTATCATAGTATGTACGTACATGTGAATCAAGTTAAAGGATTAATCATCTGTTGGAAATTCAAAACGAGTCATTTCGTCGCTGATCTCGTCAAGCTATACTAGCCCTTTTAAGTCAAATCTACAGACCGAATCGTTATTCCCATTAATGTGAACAGGTCCAGTTGCTCGTATCTCTCAGTAACGTTTGCTACATTCTTCCAAATAAAAAAAAATATGCCTGTATATACGTTACATCTATGCCATGGTCAGGGGCGGTGCCACTCAGGGGGAAGGGAGGCCTATCCCTCCTGTAATTTGCAGGAAAAGAGAAAAAGAGTAGGGAAAGAAGACGTGAAAGAGAAGAAAAGAGGAGGGCGGGGTAGGCCTATATCTGATCCATATAGTTAATTCAGCGCTTCCAAGAGGCCATATTCCGGTTTCTACCAGCCTTTAGATACGATTTTATAATGCACAAATGAAGGCAAATTTTCTTAATAGTTCGAGAATATTTCTGTGGACTCCACGCACGTATTTTTGCGTAAAACTTTCCCCGATAGAGGGCAGTAATGTGTCCAAAAGGGGACTTAGGAGGTTTGTTGATACATACCCTTAGACAAAAAAGGCTCCTCTTTCACCTAACCAAAAATATTAAGAATGTTTTGAACTCATATGATCGTTTACAAAAATATCCCAAAGACAACACCATTTTTGCATCTAAGCAACCTTCAAGTAACCAAAATTTCTCAAAAGGGGAGGGGGACCCCTCCCCTTAGACCTATCCCCTAGAACAGCCCTCTTTTACCCAACCAAAATTAGAATTCACGAAGTTATGAACATTTGCCAGCCATATATCAGTCAAAACTGTCCCGAAGACTGCACCATTTTGCATCTTAGCAACCTTAAAGTAACCAAAATTTCTCACAGGAGAGGGAAACACCCCTCCCTTTAGACCTCTCTCCTAGGACCGCCCTCTTTCCCCCAGCCAAAAATTAGAATTCACAAAATTATGAACATTTTCCAGCCATATATATCAGTCAAAAAATAACCCTAAGACCCCACCATTTTGCATGTTAGCGACCCTAAATTAGCAAAAATTTCTCAAAGGGAGGGGAACATCCTTCCCCTTAGACCTCTCCCCTAAGAAGGCCCTTTTTCCCCCAACCAAAAATTAGAATTCACAAAGTTATGAACATTTTCCAGTGATCTAGTCAAAAAAATACCCAAAGAACGCACCATTTTGCATCTTAGCAACCTTAAATTAGCAAAAATTTCTGAGAGGAAGGGGACTCTCCTCCCCTGAGTCCCCTCCCCCACGACGGCGATCACTTAACCCATGTCCCCTATCAAAATAACCTTGCGCCGTCCCTGGTTATGGTACTGTTTTTTATTATCATTGGTTTCAGCGTGCGCTTGACCGATTTACATATTTGAGAGAAAATTTTATGATTCTTCCGTTTCAAGTCCCCCCTAAGCCCCCCCCCCCCCCAAAAGTCTCGATCTAGAACCGCGCCTGCAGTAAGGTGATGTAAGACCTCCCTGATAGGTGTAGCAACAGGTGTGAAGGACTAACAAGCGCGTTTCAGCTTTTTCTTCGTAAGTGTATTAGCAACCACCATCTAATGGCTTCGCGCGGTAAAAGTTTTTGGAAAATGTATAACGGCAACAACGTGCTTTAAAGTTTCAACCTTCCACATCATGCCTACAAATTAGATTGAAGTCTCCCATATTGATGCGGGGCCCCTATACAGATATTTGGAGATATATCTCTGTTTTCGGAAAGTGTTGAGATCAGAATAGTTCCTTGTAGAATCACCTTTTTAATGGTCATGAGATGGAGTGCAAACTGTGACGCATGCGCGCAAAGCGCGCCAAAATTTTTCATTCAGTAAGATTTTCATGACAAAATCTGCATCGAGACACTTTCAACAAACCTACATGCCACTCAAAAAGCCAGTCAAATAGAGCCACGACACTACTCTTAACGAAGTGTGTGTTTGTGGGGGGGGGGATTTGATATTGTGTCCCCCACCCATCGAAATGTGGGGGACGCCCATGTTGGGGCCGGCACCAGGGGCGTAGATTTCTTTTCAACTTTGGGGGGGATGGGGTGAACCATCGCAACTGTGGAACATGTGCACGCGAAGCGTGCACGGCGAGCGCGAAGCGCGAGCCCACGACGGGTGGGGTCCAGGGGCCCGCCTTAGGGCCCCTGGTGGGGTCCAGGGGCAAAGCCCCGGTTGGGGTCCAGGGGGCGAAGCCCCGGAGGCTCCTTGGTTTTAATGTCTCAGAAGTGCCAGGAAGACTGTTTTAAGGGGTTAATTTCAGTGGTAATGTTCTTTGGTAGGCTATTGGTATATTCATACATTTAGGAACTGCTATTTTGAGCACTCGTCGATAAGCTGCACCAGATTGGAATTGTACAAGAGCAACAATGTCCTGCTAAGCTCAAAAAGGCAGGGATCAACATATAGGGTCATCCCAGACAACTGTATTTTGAATTCGGAGATCATTACAAGACCTGCAAGTTGGCTTGAGATCAGTGGCGTCGCCAGGTTTTTTTGTGATTGGGAGCACCATAGATGATGTCGTAATAATAGCTCAATTCCCCCAAGTCTGCGTAAATTACACCTTTGTTTTTTATGCGTTCCTGCATTTGCATGCAGCAGTTTTGATCTTTCGTTTGTCACTACAAAAAGGTGTCGTCCTGGGGAAGAGGTTCCCCCTCCCCTTTAAGATTTTTTTTATTAATTTAAGGACTTTTAGATGCAAAATGGTGCTATCTTTGGGATGTTTTGGAACTGATCATATATGGCCGGAAAATGTCCATAATTTAGTGAATGCTAATTTTTGGTTAGGTAAAAGAGAATATGTTGTCTATTAAGAGACAGGTACGTTGTCAACAAATCTCCTGAAGCCCCCTCCCTTATGTCTATTTTGCTGCCTTCTATTTCGGGAAAGTTTTTACACAAAAATGTGTGCGTGGAGTCCACAAAAACATTCTTGAGTTATAACGAAATATGTCCTTTCCTTCATTGTGCATTATGAAAGGGCACATAATTCTAGCAGATACCTGAATAGGACCTCCTGGAAGCTCTGCATTAATCATAATAATTGGGGCGGGGGGGGGGGGGGCAATGACATAATGCGTATACTACCTGACATCCAAATGATAATAGAGTACGCCGCCGAACACTTTACAGCTATCGTATTTTTACTACTTTTGAACTAAAATCCGGGCGAACAGCTGCCAGCAATTGAAAATGAGAGGGAGGGAGAGTATAGGTGCAGGGAGGTGATATTAGACCTCCCTGATAGGTGTAGCAAAAGGGGTGAAGGACTAATAAGAGCGTTACAGAGTGCTGTTTTCGTCATAAGTGTATTAACAATCACCATCTATACCGATAATGGCTCAGCGCGAACTGGCGAAGCTCTGGTAAAAATTTTTGGGAAAATGTTTAACGGCAGATACGTACTTTCAACCTTCTACATCATGCTACATGTTAGATTGACAGATCCCATATTGATGCGAGGTCCCCACAGATGTTTGGGGATGCGTCTCTGTTCTTCGGAAAGTGCCGTGATCAGAACAGTTTCGTGTATTATTACCTTAATAATGGTCATAACATGGAGTGTAAACAGTGACGAATAATATTCCCATTACAAAACCTGCATTCAGACTCTACATTGAGACACTTTCAATTGCCCAACAACCTACATGCCACTCCCATAAGCCAGTCTTTAACCTGTTAATTCGTAAACTTTCAACTTTTTGCTGCTGTGCTTTTCCGAATGTAGCTATCGGAAGATATTGATAATATAAGTGACACTGACTTAAGGTTGGAAGCGCGCGGAGCGCGCGAAAATTTCAATAGATTGCCAACGATTTGCTAAAATTCTGATAGTTTAAGAAACATTTGTGATAGAAAGTGAAGCGAGATTGAAAAAAATTCTTACGAAAATGAAGAATAAAATATACTTTCCACCATAAACGTATCTGTAGACTGAAACATTGGGGGGGGGGGGGATGATTGCATGGGCCATCCCCCCCTAGTCAAATGTTGGGGGGATATATCCCCCCATCCCCCCCCCCCCCCGGGATCTACGCCCATGCCTTTACACCTACGAACCATAGTAGGCCTATTTACTGATATTTGTTTGACTTTTAGAAGAGTTTTCAATGCCTCAATGGTATGGGAAACAAATAATCCGACCCGTTTCGTTCGCTTTCTTATCCAAGAAAACGTGTGATGAATTCTAAAACATTCGTAGACGACTCACATTGCCTACTGTACACATGCATAGTGATCATAGGGTACTATTTCTTCCTTAGTTGGTACGATATACCTTATGTTTATCCCCAATACTTAAGGAACATTCCTTAATTTGGCTGAAGGGAAAGGAACTGATATACCTTTTGTTCCTCTCAGTATTTTTCAACGACTGTAATATTTGGCTCACTTGATCATGAAAATCCATTTTCGGCGCGTTTCACATCTGTTACTAATTATGTTCCGTAAGATTACTGTGATATTCGTTTAGACTCACACCTCGAAATATTATATAAAAACACATTTACACACTAAATGCAGCCCAGTATGCGTGGAGTGCCACTGCATGCCTGCACTCTGAAAAAATGCGAACAAAACTAGGTTTCGGGGCGCTCCGCTTAGATAGTGTCTAGAGTCCCACTATAGGGTCTTTATAGTTTCATAATAGCAATTTGTGCAGGGATAAAATTGTTTCAAATTAGGCCTGACCCTCCTGCACGAAATGACAAAGGATACATGTGACGCGGTGCCAGTAAAGTTAGGTATGCCGTCGATTGTTGATTTTTTTCGTTTTTTATATAAATGGTTATAGGAAGCTGTTTTCAGCCGGTGGGCTGAACGTCTTGAGAGCGGGGTCCAAGGAGAGAATTTCGGCCTCCCTTTGGATAGTTGAGGGTCCTAAAATGCAATTTTTGTGTACTTATGAAGCACATTTATTGTTTAAGTTTGATATTTTAAAGAAAAAGCCTGCAAACATGAGGTTAAATTTCGTCCTTGACAAGCTTGGAGTGGAAGCATACTTTATCCCCCATCATTTTTGACAGGTGGTGCAGCCCCCAGCTCCCCGCTTCCTACGCCTATGTGAATGGTTATGTCCAGTCGATGAACGCACTCGAGGAAATAAATATAGTAGCACCACCTTGCATCTTATCTTTCTTTTGAGAGCTAAAGTGTCTGAATTGGGAATACCACCTTCCTTTTAGACAGTCCGTGAACGATGCAATCAGTACCTATGCAAGTGGTCCTTCGTGAATCCCCCTCCCCCTCCACGGAACATGTTAATGAAGGAAAGTTAAGTCCTAGCATGTTTTCCTAAAAACATTTTTCATAAAATCTTAAATGAAAAATTGTTTAGCTGCAGCGAATAAGTCTTCGAGTGCCATTTCTGGCCGGGAAACTGGAAGGAAAAAAATGGAAATATTTTTCGCTAAGTGCAAAAAAGGTGGGTTGCGATATCTCACCCTGAACCTTCCTGGATAAAATACCCTGCATATGGGCCTGCTTGCTGCGTGTAATTGGCGAAGCAATATAGCCATTCGTTACTGTTTTACAACGTATTGTCACCCTGGCATGTTGGTGCAGGACTGGCAGGTAGCCAGACACGGGCGAGATACGATCGAGGAGGGGATATGCTAAGGCCAAATTAATTTTCTTCTCAAAACTTTCACGGAGGCAAGATTTTTTTTCTAGGGAAGTGTGACACCCCATAGCCCCCTGGCTCTGGGCTTGGTACAGGGAATTGTTAATAACAATTGTCAATTTAAATAACATATTAACAACAATTTTTGTGTTGAAAAACTATACCGTGTGTGTTTTCGTTTGGATTTTCATTTTGATGAATTTCCAGACCTTGGTTTGAAATCGGAGAGTTGTGTGGCAACGAACAGGGCAAATTTGCTGTCCTTATTTCAGAAGAAAGTGACTTAAATGGATTAAAAGAAAATATTGTACATCTGTACCTAACATTGTACATTGACAAGGGTTTCTCTTGGATGGACAAAATTATCATCAACTTATAGTGAAAATGAAAAGTACTTTATCTGTTAAGTATACAGAGCTTACTTTCAAAGTGCACTTAGATGTCAAAGCCGACATTACCATTGATATTCGCACCCAAGAACGTCAACAGCAATGTCAAAAGTGGGGGGACATGACCTTGATCACAACTAATTGAATCGCCAAAACTCCTGCGGCGCCAGACCTCAGTGGTGACCTCTGAAAAGCCATGACAAACTTGAGTTCCAAATTATCGATTTTAATCCAGAAAGTGGCTGTTTTCACCAAGTTGGACTTTTGTCAAAATTTATTAAAACAGATATTGTAAAAAGGGCATCAATCATATCCTGTGCAAAAACTTAAATTGGAAATAGCAGATCTTAGCTTCGTTAACTGAGGCCCAGGGCATTTTAAAAATTCTTTCCCAATTATCATGTCTTAAGTCAACAAATAAAGTATTCCATTTTTTAATGGAAGTGGAGGTATCAGAAATCTTTTCTAGATAAAAATTATAGACCGCTTGGGAAAAAGATCTATGATTCAAGGCTTTAGTGAAATAAGAGTTCTCTAAATAAATATCTATATAAATATATAACATATATATCTAAATAATTATATATAAATAATAACCACCGACTCTCCGGTCTTTTGGAATAGCAATTGATTAGCCCCCAGTAACGTGTAAACGGGAAATTCGAAATATCATAATTAGTAGTAAATTTTTCATAAGTAAAAGGTGTACCGTTTTCATAAAAACTATCCTGAACATATAAAATACCTTTGTCATATAAATATCTATCAAACACTATTTTTTATTAATCTTAATAAAGGAGTTATTCCAAATCAATTGACATCAATCATGTGCCCACTATTTTTGTTAGAGTTTTGGAAAAAGTGGAGGAGGGGAACAAAGAATAGGGTACCCCTTCACTTTCAAAAGTGGGAGGGACATGTCCCCTTCCCTACCTATTGACGCCCATGTTGGTACGGCTGTTCAAAAAAATCTTAAAGGGCAAATGCGATCAACTCAATTATTCATGAATGGCTCATTTTAACCATGTAACAATATTTTTCCGAGTTGTAAAATTCTTGAAGAATCTTGATTTACTACTAAGATGAAATGTTTATGTTCCCTAGCATCATGAAGATATTTTTAAGGGATTTAAGAAATTCGTTAAAGTTTAGCTGTTGTTTCTAGTGACCATTCCAGTGACCACCATTCCGGGCCAAATCCGAGTCTAGTACCCTCCGATTCCAAGCTAATTCTGATTCCAGGTCCCTCCCCCCCCCCCCCCCAATTCTTGGCTAATTTCAAGTCCGTCAATTTGACAATGTGGCATTTTGCACAAATGTTTTTGTACGAGTTTTTCACTCAATTTAAAGGGGCATTTTAGGAGTAAATTTCATGCCCTGTGTAGCGTCCAAACAACATTGCTACGTGAGTACGGTTGGGGATTCCACGCCAATCAAAACACGCACGACTCAAGTGTCTCGTTAGTACTCGTTTATTTCTCTCGTTGACATATGAACATGGCCAGCACTTGCGAAACACTATTTCCTTGCCCATATGATAGGATAGGCCTAAACTGTGCGGCAATGGTGTGCGGTTCACTGCAAGTTGAAAAAAGTAAATAAATGAATTAATCGAGTAATCAAACATGGATCAAAACACGTCAAATTAATCATGAAGTCTTCCAGAGCATATTGTACTTCAGCAACAACGATTACTTTGTATGAAAACTTAAAACCTACCGATTATTTTGAGCTCCGGACTACATCTAGGTACTTAGTCGATCAACCCCCAAACCGAACTGAACCCAGTTAACAACCTCATCCAGTCACGAAGCTAAACCTGCTTGCAGTCATAAAAACGAAATGAAAATTGAATAAAATCTAAACAAACCGTCCTAAAATAATACTTCTGCTGCCACATTAGCCACCCCCATGAACGTACCCCGTATGTTCATCATTAACAAACAATAAAGGCAGCAAATAAAACAACAAATACTTGTCAAACACAACTACTTTACATTAAAACTTCAGTGCTCATTTAACTCGAGTTTACAAAGTTTAACGATAGGTCTTCTTAAGACCTTATGACCAACCTTAACCTCTACTTGTCTTACATTTCCCCATTTATCTGGGAACACATTCAACACACGCCCAAGGGGCCACTGTCCTCTAGGGGTACTCTCATCCATTACTAGAACCACATCACCCACAGCTAAATTTTCTTGGGGCAGTACCCACTTTTGCCTAGTCTGGAGCAACGGGAGATATTCTTTCACCCATCTGCGCCAGAACAAACTTCCTAAATATTGTGCCTGCCGCCAACGGCGTTTCCCAAACCCATCTCCCTTAACAAAGATTCCTGGTGGCAAGTTGTCATTTGGCCGAAGGAGCAATAGGTGGTTTGGCGACAAAGGCTCGTCTGATGAATCCATAGTGACTGTGGTGATTGGTCTTGAATTGAGTATTGCTTCAACCTCTGACATAACTGTAAGTAGCGTTTCATCGCAGACTGACTGCTCCTTGAGAAGACTGTATAGGACGCGCTTTACCGAACGGACCATCCGTTCCCATGTGCCACCCATGTGGCTCGCACTGGGAGGATTGAAAACCCAACGAATTTCTTGCTGATGAAGGGATTTACTGATCTTCTCGTTGTTGAAGCTTGCAATTCCTTCGCGTAGCTCACGCTCTCCTCCTACAAAGTTTGTTCCGTTGTCACTAAATATAACTTCAGGGGTACCTCTTCTCGCCACAAATCTTCGTAGAGCATTTAAGAAAGAGTCAGTATCCAAAGAGTGGGAGATCTCTATGTGGACTGCCCTCGTACTCATGCACGTGAACAGACAGCCGTATCGCTTCACTTGTGATCTTCCTTGCTTCACGTACATTGGACCGAAGTAGTCAACGCCTACCGAAGAGAAAGCAGGTTTCTCGGGATTAACTCTCTCTAAAGGTAAGTCAGCCATCAATTGACTCATAGGTTTTGCATTTCTTCTTTTGCATGGTAGGCAATTTCCAATTACACGACGCACGGCCGCACTTCCTTTCAACACCCAAAACTTCTGTCGCAAACGCGCCCAAGTTATCGACGGCCCAGAGTGTCCAACCAGCCGGTGATAATGATCAATAATCAACTTGGTGATGTGATGGTCTTTAGGAAGTAGAATGGGGTGCCTTGCATCGTAGCTTATTGGTGCTTTAACCAGTCTACCACCTACCCTCAACAAACCTTCAACCAACATCGGTTTCAATTTCCTAATAGAAGCTAGTCGCCCTTTTGATGACCGACCTTTCAGTCTACTACTCTCCTGCTGCAACTCTACGATGATTGAAGCGAAGTTCTGACGCTGGACATATTTCGCAATCTCTTGTTCCGCGCTTCTGTACTCTTCTACAGCGATCGGTTCCCTTTTCATAGAGGCTTCTTTACACCTTACGCGGTGGCGAAGAAAATCTTTTACTCTTAGTAACCAGGCGACTCCTCGTTTTAAGTCATCCCAAGAGGAATATCGCTCGAACAGCTCGTCGATCCTTGAACGTTCACTCTGAACCACATTAATCGACGCAGATTTCTTGACTTCTGGGTCTTCTAGCTTAAGGTCCTCAGTAATCTTGTCACGTGAGACACGGTCCACTGGCCATTCACTCTCGGCTTTCATCAGGAATGCTGGACCCGATAGCCATCGACTATTACGGCAAAGCTGATTAACACTCAGACCTCTTGACCCTTCATCCGCCGGATTCAATGAAGACTCAATATGGCGCCATTGTGAGGGCTCAGAACCTGTCTGAATCTTTGCTATTCGATTCGCAACAAAGGTGTGAAATCTACGGGACTCATTGTTGATGTACTTTAACACAGCGGAGGAGTCTGTCCAGAAAACAGATTTGTCCAAGGGGATCCTGAGTTCGTCTTGAAGGAACTGATTTAGTTGCACTGACATTACAGCTGCTTGTAACTCCAACCTGGGAACAGTTACGACCTTGATGGGGCAGAGTCTGGTTTTCCCCATAGTGAATGCACAGTGTACTCGTCCATTCACATCTGTAATTCTCAGATAGGCAACGGCCGCGTAACCAACTTCGGACGCGTCACAGAATATGTGTAACTGGTAACCTGTAGCAGCCCCGAACTTCTCTGGCTTGAGGCATCGTTGTACCGAAACCTTGGATAACTCTTGGACATCTTGAGTCCATTTTTCCCATCGCTTCTTCTCGTTTTCACCAGTGGGTTCATCCCATCCTAGTCCCTGCTTCAGAACATCTTGTAGTATTTTCTTCCCTATCAACGTATAAGGAGCTATAAAACCCAGCGGGTCGTATATGGAGCTAACGACAGACAGTATGCCTCTACGTGTCATTGGTTTCTCTTTAACCGACACCTCAAAGCCAAACTGGTCCGACTGTACATCCCATCTCACCCCTAAAGTGCGTTCGATAGGAAGGTTGTCCAGATACAAATTCACAACAGTATGTGCTCTTTCACCCTCTGGCACAGTTTCCAAAACCTCTCTTGAATTTGATACCCACTTGGTGAGTCGGAAGCCTCCCCTGTGAAGGAGCGCTCTCAATTCTTTAACAAGGGCAACTGCCTGCTCCTTTGTCTGTACCGACTTAAGGCAGTCGTCCACATAAAAACTTTCATCGACTGTACGAACTGCTTCTTCGCTAAACGACTCCCTATTATCTTTGGCAGTCTGTTTTCGAGCAAACGAAGCACAGCTGGGAGATGAAGTGGCTCCGAATAAATGGACCATCATCTGGTAGTCAACCGGAGGCCTTGATAAGCCATCGCCGGGCCACCAGAGGAAGCGCAACACATTGCTGTGGTTCTCAGGCACACGAACTTGATGAAACATGGCTTCCACGTCGGCAATGAAAGCCACACTATCTCGTCGAAACCGACTTAGCACTCCAATCAGGTTGTTCGTATAGTCTGGGCCATGAAGAAGCTGGTCATTCAGGCATGTACCCTTGTATCTGGAAGCACAATCAAAAACTAATCTTACTCGACCTGGCTTACGGGGATGAAGCACAGGCTGGTGTGGCAGATACCACTTAATGGTTTCAACATAAGCTTCATCTGCGCCTTCTGCTTCACTCTGAGTGCCCTGAGAGTGCTGGGGAGGACTCTGGTTCAACTGTTCGGACGAATTACCTGAATCGCTTGTCACTTTACAAGTCTGATCTACTGTGTTGTCAGTTTCTTCTGTCACCTTTCTACCGTATCCCTTTGATATGTAATCATGTATGACATCACTATACAACTGAAACAAATTATCATCTCTCTGAAAAGGTTTCTTCAACTGATTCAACCTTTTCTCAGCAAAAACCCGGTTGTTGGGCAGATAGGGCTTTGGGCAACGCCATGGCAGTCATACCTCGTACCTACCATTTACCAATTTGATGGAATTTTCTAGCATTTTGTGAGCGCGTTTATCTTCTAAGGATTCCCCCACCTTACTGTCAGCTCCCAAATCTGTGAAATCTGATTGCCAGAAATTCTCAACTTGTTTTACTAACTGCTCATGTTCCACATGACTTATATGGTTTACAGTGAATTTGGAGGGTGACATTGAGACCCCTGTAGGACCAATTAATGTCCAACCGAGCAATCCCTTTATTGCATAAGGATCTTTCCTCCCTCCCCGTTTCTCGTCAAGAACCCAGAACACTTCTGGTACATTCCCGCCTACCAACAACATCACCTGTTGGTCACCAATTGAGGGCAATTCGATGCCCTCCAAGTGTGGCCAACCTCTTATATCATTATTTGATGGAATGCTCTTACTTGAAATGGGCAAACGATCCACAGACCAAACTTTAGGGAGGTCAACAAATTCGTCTCCCGACAAACTCCCAATAGTCATACTCACTTCAAACCCTTGTTGCTGTATCCCCTTATCATTCACAGTGGAAAGCTCAAAACTCGTTTGCTTACCACCCAGGTCTAACTCTTTGATCAATTGCTTATTACAAAGGGTCACATCACTGGCGTTATCCAGTAGAGCCCAAGTTGTAACTGATTTACCTGACTTCCCTTTCACTTTGACTGGGACCGTACGTAGTTTAACCTGGTGCTCCTTCCTTACTGAAGACGTAGCATTACAATTAGCTGTATTCTCTGCAACGTCCCCTTCCTCTTTACTAGGAACATTTTGAACTGTACCGTCAGGTTTTGACCCTTGACTACTAACATTTTCAGCGTGTAACAGAGGGTGATGTTTCTTTTTACACCCATTTACTGTACAACGATTTTCTGACATACAACCACGAGCCATATGATTTGTCTTAAAACAATTATCACATAACCTCTGTTTGCGAATCAACTCCTTCCTCTGTTTAGGAGTTTTCGCTTTAAACTCCTTACAGACATGAAGTAAATGACCTTGAGAACAACAATAACACCTTACTGCACTTTCTTCTTTACCAACGGTGGCAAATATAGCCCTCCGTGGCAGATTGTTACCTGATTTATCTTTAGGTCTGTACGTCTCAGTGCTGGGCTTGTTCCATTTACTTATGTTTTTCCCAAAGACATTATTTGCCGCCCTTGCAGAACGCTCAACAAACTCTGTGAGGTGAACAAACCTGGGTTCCACCCCACTCTGAATCAACCTTTGGGCTTGCTTTGCCCACTCGGACTGCAGGTGTATTGGCAACAACAGTTGTATGCCCAGTAGCGTATCAGTATTATTCAGATTGGCTGAGTAGTTCATTTGTTCTACAACTTCACACTTACGCATATCCCTGGCGATCTCCCATAATGCTACACCATCATGTGCTTTAACAGGTTTTCTTTCTAACACCTTGCTTAACAATGACTGAGCAATGATATGAGGTTGACCAAATTGGTCGCTCAATATTTCTCTTGCCTTCTTATATCCTTCAGTACTTCCCATTACTACACATCCTTCAATACTTTTCCTAGTTGCACCTCGGCAGTACTGAACCAAGTAAGTTAACTTTGCCCTGTCATCAAATAACTTCGATCCGATATTAAAGTCAAAATTATTAATGAAACTCCAGTATTCAGTGGGCTCCCCATCAAACGTTTGCAACTCGGGTTTAGGAATACTAGTTAACAAATTTAACATGTTACACAACTGAAATGGGTCAGCACCCCCATTTTCCCGAGGGTCTGGAATGTATGCACCCTGCCATTCACGAGCGTTTGGATTAAGTGGGTAAGTATTAACCTGAGGGGGCTTCTTTGCATTCACCTCTATTTTATTCTCTACTTTCCCACTATGAACTTCCTTACCTCTATCAGCATGACTAGGGCTTTCATCTTCTACCTTGACCTTTGGCCCAACATTACTTACATGTACCTCATCTAACATTTCACCTTCCATTTCGACTTCATTAGCCCAGAAACTTGTTTCCAGTTCACTGCACTCTAATTCATTTTTTGCATCTAACAATAACAAGTCTTCAGCAAACTGTCTCTGTTTTTGTTCTAACTCTAATTTCTCCTTCACCTGTTTCATTTTCAGCTTCGCTAACTCATGTTTCACTCTTGCTTCTTTCAACTTCTGTGAGGAGGTAGAGCAGTTTGAACTTCGGTTTGACGTAAATGAATGCACCGATTTGTTGTCTGCATCTTTAGAGATATTCTGTGTTTTTTCATAACCCTCGAACCACTCTTCAGCCCGTTTTAGCAACTCACTTTTATTCCTGATTGCTGTTTCATATTCACTTTGCAGTCTTTCAAGCTCTGGACCCTGAGTCCTGTCAGCTAACTGCTTATGCTTGGCTTCATACAGCCCGAAAACTTCTTCAATCTTTTGTATGTTCTCCTTGACAGTTTGAAAGTTCTCATAACTGACCATCAGCCTCTCTAATTCGTGGTACCTACGTGTTAAATTGCCTTGATAACCGTAACACGACTGCTTCATTGACGCAACAGTGTCATCTGCAGCTTGCTGCTGAGAGGGATCGCTAGTTTCGACTCGCTCCATGACTCTGGCAAGTTGACAACGTTCCGAACCACGTGAACTCAGCCAGCTATATACGTATGCACTGTAATGTCCAACTGCTTGTGTACGTGTAGGCCTTTACTAATGCAATCAACACGAAGGGCCGTAAGAATTTCTTTCACAATAATCGTGAACTAATGTAGCGTCCAAACAACATTGCTACGTGAGTACGGTTGGGGATTCCACGCCAATCAAAACACGCACGACTCAAGTGTCTCGTTAGTACTCGTTTATTTCTCTCGTTGACATAAGAACATGGCCAGCACTTGCGAAACACTATTTCCTTGCCCATATGATAGGATAGGCCTAAACTGTGCGGCAAGGGTGTGCGGTTCACTGCAAGTTGAAAAAAGTAAATAAATGAATTAATCGAGTAATCAAACATGGATCAAAACACGTCAAATTAATCATGAAGTCTTCTTCCAGAGCATATTGTACTTCAGCAACAACGATTACTTTGTATGAAAACTTAAAACCTACCGATTATTTTGAGCTCCGGACTACATCTAGGTACTTAGTCGATCAACCCCCAAACCGAACTGAACCCAGTTAACAACCTCATCCAGTCACGAAGCTAAACCTGCTTGCAGTCATAAAAACGAAATGAAAATTGAATAAAATCTAAACAAACCGTCCTAAAATAATACTTCTGCTGCCACACCCTGGGTCACATACAGTCAACTAAATAACCGGGTGAGTATTCATGTATTCACTGTGCACCAATAACAATGTAGCTAGAGGTAACATATATAACTTTAAATTTGTGGAATAATTCCAGAGCAACTCCAATTCCCGCCCCCCCCCCCCGACTTGGCTAAGTCTCGGGTCACAGTGGTGTCCTCTGCTCTCTACATAGTCGTGTGCACTGTGACACTTTTGATCAACGTGCTCTCCATCGGTTGCTTATTGGTATCACTTTCCACACTCTCTGTGGGCTCCAATTCCGGGGCAATTCCAAGTCCAACGAAAAACGGACTCTAGGCTGGAATCGGACGTTACAGCCCTGGCTATTTTAATAAGCAACAAAAACTGAATAATGTTTAGAGGACTATTTAAAGATTCTCAGTTCAAGTTAACAGGGCATATATGGAGGGAATGCACGAACGAACCGTTAACATTAATGTGTACGTAACAGTAAATGTAATTGCATGCACATACACGTGCAAGTTTAAGTTCCCTTACTAGTACTTGTGTATGTAGGTCGTTTCTGTAGCTTGTTGTTGCTATGGATTTTGTAACAGGTGTGTGCGTATCGAGCCTGCCGTAACCTGGAAAAATGATTTTAAAAGCAAAATTAAAAAAAAAATGTGCAAATGAGTTTTAAAATTTTCTCTAAAATTTTGTTTGCATTTCTGGTATTTAAAGTTAAATTGAGGGCAATAAGTCCAACCTTCACCAGTAGCTGGAAACGTTGAATGTAACTGTGTGCGGTTTCACTGTGAATTACAGATTACAAATTTGACTAAAAACACTCCTTCGTACTTTACATGAGGATAGGGAAAGGAAAAAAACGTTCTCACTAAAAGCGGAAATTCATGTCAGTGACACAGGTAGAACAAGCCCAACGTTAATTTAAGGTCACTAAGCTTACAATGGAAGAAAATGAGGGGGGGGGGGATACTGTGCGATTCGTAAAAAACGTCATACATGTTATCCCTCCCCAGCTTGAGTCTTTTCGCCACTTTCGACACTCTGGTTAGCGTGTAACATTTTTCAACCGCTTTAAATACAGAGATGTCATGACTGTGAGGTGACCGTCACCATTATCTCAATTTTGACTGCCTCGCGTTTTCCAACAACCATACCGTCATCCACAAGATAACAGTGTAATCCCTATGACGCTTGTAAAGTAACTTGCTCCAGCCTGGCAACTTTGTTAGAAATGATAAGTGCATCCGAGATCTTTTCCTTGTTCGATGAGTTTGTTAGAACATGCATGGAGCTACAACGAGTAGCTCCATCATCCATGGTCAGAATAATCATGTAAAGGGAGGTACTCAATTACGTATACGAGTAAGTATTCTATATGCAGCCTCTGTCGATGTAGGCCTAGGCATACCCGTATAGATTTAGACCACACAAGTTACTTTAGAACTGGACGTGACCTGCACTATCAGATCTGAATTCTGAATCTGATTTCAGTGAAACAGAAAGGTTTCTCTTGAACTTAAGAGAAGATTCTAAGCTCAAATCAAGTTTTGATATGTTAGAGGCATTCTGGTGAAATTTCGCATTGAAACCCGATGTGTGGTTCTCAAGCCTGAGATATTAGCAGTTAAGTTGACACATTTTCAACACAACGTGAACTTGAAGGAAGCACGTATGACGTCATATCCTCACATTAAAGAGCAGTCTTTTGTTTTGTCTTCAAACTTTCCAACCATTTTTCTCCTCCACAACCACATGTTATTGGAATGTGATTGCATGAGAAGCATAAGAATTTTACAAACTTCACATTTCACATGGAAAGGTCCTACCCCTATTAAAGGGGAATTTTCATCATCCCAGACAGTTCCAATTCTCCCAACTATGCAACTTCTAGCTCTTCCCATAACTGTATGAAGCTACTCCTTGTGCAGGAATAGTCCTGTTTTATTGCTTAAGGCCATGTCCTGGTGAGCATACAAGGCTATAAAATGTAATAAAAGCACTCTCTCTGCCCAGCCAATTTTCATAGCATGTACAGTAAATACTGTACATGATGGAATACCGTTTCCAGTTTTAAACTGTGCCATGTTATAATTTTGTAACACGAGGAACTTTTAAATATCACCAATTTTCCCCTAACCCTAACACTAAGAATAACCCTAACCCTCCAAAAAAATAAGAGTAAATTCTGTTAAGTTTATAAGAGGAATCAAACCCAGAACCCCGAAAATAATGGTATCATTCCTTCCTTCTTGACCACTGTGCCATGTGGAGAACTCGACAGTCGTTCTCCTAAACTAACTACTTATCTGTAAATCACTCAACCGTATCGTACCATTAACAGTTCTCGTAACACGTGTTATAGTTTCTGTAATACAGATCAGTTTAAACTGGATATGCTATGTTTATCGGGTACTCTGCCTTATGTGGAATGTGAGCTACTCTGCATCTTTCAAATTTTCAAACTTTGATGTCAATCAAAGAGCAGTCACCAACTGAGAATTTTCATACCCCTACACTAAAAATATACTTTGGGGTGATGACTGTCTGTCTTTAACTTCAAAGTCAGCACAACAGACTGAAAAAAGCAAAGGAAAAAAGCATTTCCCATCAATGCGAGGAAGTGATATAACCCCTGATTGCCCCAAGCTAACTTTGGGTCACAAACGTGTTAACTTCATTTGCTGATATCTCAATTAAAATTAATTTTTTGCTTAAACCCTTGCTTTAAGTCCATCCCGATCGCACGGCGTGTACAGTAGGTCTGCAGCATATGGTGCAGCTCTATTCCTTACGATGAAAAAGTTGATTTGTACATTGCGTGTTCATAATAAGGAATGATTTTTATCGTTTAAAACTGGCTTCTTCTAACATTTTAACTTTCAACAAGTATCCCCTCATGAAATAAATGGAAGATTGGTTTAGATTATTAAGCGCATTGTTGACATTGCCCGAGGTCATTACTGATTTCCTTATCTAAGTGAAAAATCACGGAAAACCCAGCAAACAGAAAAAAAAAATATATTAAAAGAATCACCTCGGCCTGAAAGAACGACACACGTCGTGTGTAAATAAAGTACTAATACGGCAATGAGAATAGCATAGTTTGTAGAGGTTCTATTTGTTTAGTTGTAAATGAAAGTATGTGAAGATTACGTTGTTGCAGTAGTTACCCATGGCGACTTTTTACAAGTTCAACAGTATTGTAATGACCAAGGCGAAGTACTTCGTATTTAAGTCATTTGAACTTGTACAGGTTGCGCGTTTATAACTTATTGAGATTCGCAGTGGCTGAATTAGGGTTTAGAAGTGGAAGGGGAATATGGGTGGGGAAGCACATGAAGTTATTGGGGCCAACGGCATGTTACTCTCGGCGTCTGAAGTACGCAGTAAACTTAGCAGACGATTTAAGAGAATAGTTCGTGTAAGAATCGGAATGAAAATAAGAGAACCTTGGAGACAAAGAGTGGAGGAATGGTAAGGAAAGGCTAAGATCCCAATGGATATTATCTAAATAAGAAAACTCTGCTTTCTATTTTGCGACACAGTTGGCTCCGCAGCAACACTATCCACATTACTAGGCCCGTATTCTTGTTGATAAATAAATTACAGCATAAGATAATCTAACCAGAAAGCCCAAAAGCTTAGTGATTCCTTGCCAAATGGGAATGCTTTGTTGCATTGAGGTTTACCCCTCAAATTTCTTTCTTGACTACATCATTTTACGATGCTTTAACAATTTGACCTCTCCTCTGCTGACCTCACATGACCTTTGAACCCACCAAATATAACAAAAAAGGAAAACGGAAGTGTCTTGAAAGGGATTCAACTCCAATGGATCTTGGATCTTGAAAATACTTGGGATATTTTGCTTTTTGACCTCTTGTGACCCCATATGATGATCTTGGGAATTCTTGGGAAATTTTGCTTTTTGACCTCAGGTGGCCCCATACAACAGTCTTGGGAATTCTTGGGAAATTTTGCTTTTGGATGACGATCTTGGAAATTCTTGGAGAATTTGATTTTTGACCTCTGGTGACCCCAGATGACCTTTGACCTCCACCAAAAACAATAGGGTCTTTTCTTACATCATGACAAATCTATATACCAAACATGAAAAGTGTCCTTCATTCTTATCTTGAGATATTGTGATTACAAGCTTTTCGTTTTTTCAGCTCCAGTGACCTCAAATGATCTTTGACTTCCACCAAACACAAGAGGGTTCTTTCTCACAGTATGACAAATCTACGTATCAAATATGGAGTGTCTATCATTGCTGTCTTGAGATATCGTGATTACAACCATTTACAAGGTTTTCGCAGTTTAACCTCTGGTGACCTCAGATGACCTTTGACCTCTATCAGAAACAATAGTGTTCTTCCTCTCAACATGGCAAATCTATATTGGCCATTCCTATCTTGACACATCGCGATTTGAAGGTTTTCGGTTTTTGACCCCTGGTGACCTCAAATGACCTTTGACGTCCACAACTCTCAACATGACGAATATCAGATATGAAAAGTGTCCCGTTATTGTCATGTTGAGATATCGTGTTTACAAAGATTTCGGTTTTTGACCTCTGGTGACCTCACATGACCTTTGACCTCCACTAAAAACAATAGGGTTATTCCTCTTAACATGACAAATCTATATTCCAAACATGAAAAGTGTCGGTCATTTCTATCTTGAGATGTGTTTACAAACTAGGCGTCACATTCACACACATACACACACCCATGCCCATATCGTGGTGTTTGGGGTAGTAGGCAAACACCTGGTGAGGAATTCACGGGATTTCCCCATTAGCCTTGCTGACCTCCAACTAACCCAGCAGACGTACGTGTCTGGAGGGCGGGCTGCTTGCCAAGGCAGGCACGTGCAGCCGCGCGAGACTTCTCATTGCAGTGGCCGAATTTTCGGGCAGCTACGCCAGTTACGAGCCGCGCGTGAGCTAGGAAAGACGTGCGAGAGCGGAGGTCTCGCCGGCTGCCCATGTACCCGCCAAGGAGGTGTTTGTGAGTGCACACCCACATACACACGACATTCCCATAGCATAGATTCCTTGCACTGAGGTTCATCCTTTACTGACTTTACACTTCTTGACTATGTAAATGGCGAGGGAGGCTAATGGCGGGTCGGCAAAAGTGCTTTACTCACTCCTAAGAATATGAAGATTCAAGAGGAGGATTCAAATGAAATTAGCTTAAACAAACGACAAGACAGATTTCTTCGAGGTTGCGACAATTTGATTACCCAAGCCCTTCTCTTACAAGGCGTTATTTCTCTTACTAATTAAGGAGTTTTCGATTTCAGGACGGTAGACAAAGAGGACGGAACGCGCAGCAAATAACTTGACTGCGCATGAGTAGAAGCCAGCATCGCTCCGTCCTGTTGATATTCAGGACGGTCCTCGATCCATTTAACGTTCTGTTAGAAACAGGACGGTACAGGGGTTGCCATGGTAATTTCCCTCGTCCATAACGTAAGTGTTTCTGTGACGTTAAATTTGAAGTTAGCTGTATGAAATCGTACATCATTTGTACATGTGGCATGCAAGCTGCTGACAAAAATGAACATGACAAACAACAACAGTGCATATCTGGTAACCCATTTTACGAACGATTCCGTGCTTAGCTAAGGAAAGCTATCTTGAGGTAGAAACTTTCACAATTTTATAAAATACCCAGTAACGATGGCGTCTCTAATCCTGTGTAGGTTCGTCATTGTTACAACTTAGCGATGAGTGTGGATGTTAACAAAGCATTGCAACTTATTTAATAGATGAGCGCGTCATTGTTTTGATGTCATTCTACCGCACCGTCGTCTTTAAAATCGAATCGCCTTAAATGTCAGGACAGAACGCCGGGAGCGCGTGCTTTTAACTCTCCGTCCTGTTGCTCTACCGTCCTGAAATCGAAAAGTCGCTATTATCAGAATAATCAGAAAATCGATTATTAAGTTCGGAAACCGATGAACAATAGTAAGAACCAAAAAATAACTTATCTCTTTAATCCTTCTGAACCCTGATTCCCCAATCAATCTCAAAAATCACAAACACACACACCCACCCACACACACACACACACACACACACACACAACTCGACACCGGACGTCCGTCCTCATCCAGCTCAATCCTCAGAATCCCTCCAAACTTCTCAAATTTTGCATTTCACGCATGTAACAAAAGCGAGTTTTCTATTTCAGGACGGTAGACAAAGAGGACGTAACGAGCAGCACAAAACTGGACTGCACATGAGCAGGAACGAACATCACTCCGTCCTGTTGATTTTCAGAACGGTCTAGAAACAGGACGGTAAAGGGGTTACCATGGTAATTTCCCTCGTCCATACGTACGTGTGTCTGTGACGTTAAATATTTGCAAGTTAGCTGCATGCAAACGTACATCATGTTTTTCATGTGGCATGTAAATCCTGCTTACTTTGGGTGTGGCCTTATTCCAGAATTTGACATTTTAACTAACCTTAAATTGGTAGCCTACGTAATTTTCATACTGACAGTCAAGATTTCTCGGTTTGTTGATGTCGTATAAAAGTAGGAATTCTTCCTCGTCTAACTGATGTCAGTAAAAAAAAACTCATATACGATGGTGTCTCTAAGGCTACGTGCACACTTGCCCAGCAACGGCAACGGTAACGGCAACCGCAACGGCAACGGCAACGGCAACGGTAACGACAATCCGGTATAAAGCCGGGGTCACACTACAACGAATTCGGATCGGATTCCGATCCGATTTTTGTGATTTTGATTGGGTACAGTTATGTAAAAGTATCATCTCACACACAATTAAAACCGGCGCAGTTCGGCATAAATAGAATTTGAAGAAAAACGTCCAGAAAGCCAATTTCGAAAAATGCCGCAACAGGTCACCTGACTTTTATGACGCAATTGGCGGCACCCCGCACTGCGCTATGTAAGGACGCGTATCTAGATGTGAAAATAATGCAACGCTTTGGGAAAGTTTCATATCTTAGAAACTTCATGAAAAGGATTACATCACAATACCCGCCCAACATACAGAGCGCAAAGCGCGGAACATGTTGGGGGCTTCGAAGCATATCATTGGCCAATATGTTCGCGTGCATATTATGCGCCCGTGTTCTAGCTTCCCTGCATATAATAAACAGCTTTGCTTTTGTGCAAAAAGAACGCGGTCCGGGCGCGCTGTACAGAACAGCTATGAACATGTATGGACAGTCCATAACAAGCGCGCCTTTACTCAGTGAGCTGTTCAGTAACGTTGCTATTGTGAATGGTAAGCAGTCACCGCGCAACGACGCATAGTTCACGATGTGTATAATATCTGTATAGTATCGTAGCACAGGTGTTTACAATGATGTACCTGCTAACACGCGTTAGCATGCACATGATTCGATGTGTAGAACGATGGGTGAGCTGCCTGGTACAGTGTTACTAACCGTGCCTTCAATGACGTCACGATCTTGAGACGCGCTCACATACTTTTTTCACTTTTGGATTTCAGATAGCTGAGTCTGGCCTGCAAATGGGAATTCACAAGGTCGTATTACTGTGTTTATGGACGTAGTTGAGTCGGAAAAACATTTGCTTCATTTCAAGCTGTACCCAAACCATATTTACTGAGAAACGTACTTTGGCCGTGTCATACCCACTTTAAATGTCAGGACGGAACGCCCCGTGCGCGTGCGTTTAACTCTCCGTCCTGTTGCTCTACCGTCCTGAAATCGAAAAGTATGGAGTTTTCGATTTCAGGACGGTAGACAAAGAGGACGGAACGCGCAGCTAAAAACTGGACTGCGCATGAGTAGGAGCGAGTATCGCTCCGTCCTGTAGATTTTCAGGACGGTCGTCGACCGATTTAACGTTCTGTTAGAAACAAGACGGTACAGGGGTTTGCCATGGTAATTTCCCTCGTCCATATAACGTACATGTTTCTGTGACGTTAAATTTGAAGTTAGCTGTATGGAAACGTACATCATTTGTTTATGGGGCATGCAAGCTGCTGACAAAAATGATCACGACAAACAACAATAGTGCATATCTGGTAAGCCATTTTACGAACGATTCTGTGCTAAGCTAAGGAAAGCTATCTTGAGGTAGAAAATTTCACAATTTTATAAAATACCCAGTAACGATGGCGTCTCTAATCCTGTGTAGATCGTCATTGTAACAACTTCGCGATGAGTGTGGATGCTAACAAAGCATTGCAACTTAGTTAATAAATGAGCGCGTCATTGTTTTGTTGTCATTCTACCGCACCGTCGTCTTTAAAATCGAAACGCATTAAATATCAGGACAGAACGCCGGGCGCGCGTTTTTTGTTGTATTTGTTTCAATGTCAAACAAACATTGCTCTCAATCAAAATATTTTTAATTTCAATGTGAAAAGCTATAGGAACAAAAAGTTACAGCTACGTTAGGCCCTTACCTGGTTTATTTTGAGCGTTCGATCTATAAATAGACCAACTGTTTACTTTCACAGCTGCGTTTACAATGTTGATCGGAAAGTTGCTCTCCATACACCCTATGTCTCTACACTGGATTAGAACATGGCTAACTGAGCAATCAGAGGCCAGCATTCTCAAAAAGTATTTATGAATCCAGTGTAGAGAAAACCAGTGTCACGAAACTGTCAATACTGTCAGTCCACAGAAGCGAATCAAGTTTTAGATCATCATTGTAGAGACCCCTTCGTATCCGCAAAAGTGAGAGATGAGCAATTTAATTACTCTCACTAAGATAAACAACACAACGTTAGGTAGGCTAACGTTAGACTTAACGTTAACCTAATTCTTTTCAACAACGTACTGTAGCAAGCCTAACGTTTATAGTGTGTCGAATGCCACGGTGAGCAAGAGCACCAAAATCACAGATCCCCAAGTAAAGCTTGTTCTCCAAATGCAATTTCAGTAGGACTGTAAGCGAGTATGTTTCCAATTTGTCAAAGTGAATGGAACAGAAAAATTAATTTCAAATATGACCTCGCTCAAAATTTCCCCAAAACGCTCGTTCGAATAGAGACAGATGTGACCGTCTCAGTACAGTGTTTAAACTTTACCGAAGCTAGCGTACAACAAAGCTAGCAGCAGCGCAGCATGCACTGCATTTAGCTAGCGCATGGTAAGTGTAGCAGACAGCCCATACTCGTAGTTAGTAGTACCCCATTCAAACTATGTAATGTTATGTACGTGTCTGATAGTCGCCGTGTACATAGCCTGCGAAAGTTTACACAGCTTGGGAGAATTATTCATGATCAATGAAAATTGTTCAAAAAAGAAAGTTTTTTTTTTGGCTCTTTGGCTTCTCCAAATTAAAGTATTTATGAATGGAAATATAGGCAGAGACCCTCGGCTGCGCCTCGGGCCTCTCAGCCCATATGCGTAACGTCATTGCCTGTTCGAATCTGATATAGAGACATGGGCACCATTGACTTTATTCCCTAATTAGAACAGTACTATACTAGCGTTAAACTAACGTCAGGCCTGTTAGTTACTGTATGTAGCAACTTTCCGAACGTAAGAAAGTAATGATTAAAACAGTAAGATCAGTAAAAATGCCTACCGAGTACATTAATACGAAAGTTGCTAAAACTCTAAAGAAAGTAACAGACAGATTTAAAAACTAGAAATTGATTGAATGAAGCTAGGAATGCGAAACATTGCAACCTACGGTAAGTCTTATACTGACAATCCCAAGCCTGACGTTAGGGCAAGCCTAGGCCGTAAAGTTACCGTGACTTACTATTATAGGCTACTATTGAAGTGAATGCTGTTGACCATTTAACCTAAGGACAGTGTATATTACGACCCACTTTTCAACTATATAATTTTTACGATGTTTTCACACCTTAACCTCTGCTGACCTCATATGACCTTTGAACCAATAAGATGTGAATAACAAAAATGAAAACAAAACATGTCTTAGGCGGGATTCGTACCCAGACCGGTCTGCATGAGAGACCAAACTCTAATCCACTACACCGTCAAAAAACTCCTTCAGCGTATTGTATTTCTAATTATGGTGTACTCACAGCATCCTTTTCACGTGTTCATAATTAGGTAATTTAAACCAGTATAACTTACTGTAACAGTTACGCTCGTGAAAAATAAAAGGTCTATATAACTTTATCTTCGGAATGGTAGAAAAAATCAGCGCTAACTTTTCATGGGTCACGAAACGCTGGACACAATTTGGAGGTACCGCTCACTGTCTATTTACTTTACGAGGTTTTCGTAGCTGCGCCTCTGGTAACCTCGTATGGCCTTCGACCTCCAACTCTCAAAGTAACACATCTATATACAAAGTATGAAATGGATCCTTCATCCTGTCTTGAAATACCGTGTTTTACAGGATTTTCGGTTCTTGACCTCCGATGACCTCAAATGACCTTTGACCTCCACTGAAAACAGTAGAATTCTTTCTTTTAATATGAATAAGTTATTTACCAAATATGAGGATTGTCCATCATTGCTATCTTGAGATATCGTGTTTACAAGCAGTTTTTAAGAATGTCGTATTTTCACCTTCCGTTACCTCAGCTAACCTTAGACCTTTACCAAAATCAATAGGGGCTTTATGTAAACTATAACACATCAAGTATGAAAAACATCCTCCCTTCTTACCTAAAGATATCGTGTTTCCTACCTAGAAATAACGTGTTTACAAGGTTTTCAGTTTTTGACCTTTGCTGACCTCACATCACCTTTGACCTCCACTAAAGACAATAGGAATCTTTCTTTTTTATGTAATAATCCTTATTCCAACTATGAAAATTATCCATCATTGCTATCTTGAGATATCGTGTATACAAACCAAGCGACACAAACACACATATATACACATACAATCGATCGCGTGATTGCACAGTTCCTCTTGCCTTCGGCAAGGAATCAATCAATGGCAGAAATCGTTGAAGTGCTTGTAAAGCAACTACCCGCTTCCGGTGCAGTACAAATACTACAGATTAGGCCCCAATGAATTGGAAAAGGGAAAAACTTCAGGAGAACTTTTTTTCCAAAACTTACAACTTAAGAGTTCACCCTTTAAAGAATTATACACCATTTTTAGTTGCGGTGCCTGCCACGCAGGCACACGCAACTTATGTCGTCGACACAAAATTGCGACTTTGGACTTTGGACCGTAACTCCTCCTAGTCGGCTGGTTGTATCGAAATACGACGTAGTCCAAGTTGTAGGGGTGGTTGAATTCTTTTAGGTAAGGTACTTTCGGGGACCTTGTGACCTTTTTAAGGGGGTGTAATTGGGATTTTTCTTTCTGTAAATGCGTGGGCGGTGTCTATTTTTAGACAATTTTCTACACACACTAGTCAGCTTATTTGAGCATGGTCGGTTAGGTTATTTTTGTGAACAGCGCCATCGAATTGAGTTGACACAGTGTAGATAAACAGATAAAGTGTTATGATTGTTTTTGCACAGACTTCTGAGTGTTGTAAAAAGGGAATTATTCGGTTGTTTGTGGTTATTTTAATAATTCATTTGGCATTGCTAGAGGTTTTTGTTATTGCTAGTAGTTTTGAAATTAGTTGGAAGTTGGTAAAAAACTGACCCTCACCTATTTCAATTATATGACAATGTTTTTGTTACTGAACTATGAACCTCGGAAAAAAATTTCTCCTTGCTTTACATACTGCTTGTAAACAGTTATATTCAAAACATCTTCGTAAAGCCAGTCAAATCACCTTCTACGAACTTAAACTTTCCCCATAGCCGACGAAATCAGTTGAGCGCCACACTAAAGCGCCTTTGGGTGGGCAGTAGGGTTAGGGAGCTAAATTTAGATACAATTTAATACTTTTCAAGGCAAATTTTACATAATTCACCCCCTCTTTTGACAATTTTACTCATAATTCACATGTTCATACATCCCACCACCCATAACTCTCAGGACATGTTAAGTGAAATATCAACCTTATTCTACAAATTTCCAGTGTCTCAGAATGGGTGAAGCAACAATTTTAAATCGTAACAAACTTCCGACTCAAATTTAAATAAAATGCGGAGAAACCGTCTCTACGATGCAGAGTTCTATGCAGTTATAATTTTTTCAAAGTCGTAACCCAATTAGGGGTAAAAATACACCCCGCCTATCATTTATGTCATAATTCATTTGTGCCTAAGCAGTCATACACTAGTCTAAAAATAATTAACATGAAACACTAGGCCTAATAGTTGCTACTGTCAAGGCACCGCAACTAGTCTAGACATATGTCTTGTTGTACATGACATCGTAGCAAAACGTGATATTTTCGGTGAGAATGTCACGGTTGACTCCAAATCACTTGATTTCCAAAATTTACAACAACGATGTGATAAATTGCATTTAACCAAGTTGTATCAGAGTATTGAACAAATTTAGAAAGAATATCGTCGACCTTACAATTTTAATGACGACACAGGGTTACAACGACATTATACAAACTTATGTCAAAGAACAGTTTCCACATCCTCTCACAATTGGCATAATAACGCAGTGACCACATTCCTTTCGACTTTTAATGAAACACAGAGTGTGAACAATGTAATTCAATCTCCCTTTAGTAAGATTATTGACGAGGAGCTGACTTTGGCTTTATCGTGGTTCCCATCCCATTAAGATTGTAAATAAAATAACATTCTCAAATAATAACAAAAGATTAAGCAAATTTGACTTTTACATTATATGAAATTTGACCTATGATATCACCAATATGCATGCACAAGTTTTCATGGCCAGGTACCTACCCACCAAGTATGAGCTCTACTTCGCGACACACTTTTTTTGCTTACACACACACTTTTTGTTTACAGACGCACACACACACACACTCACCCACCAAAACACACAAACGAACACGTTTTGACCCCTCCTTCAGTTATGGACTTCTGGTCACCCTGGGGTACCTCATCATGGGTTAACCCCTTAGACTACTAACTTGGGAAAATTAACTGTTACCATGGCAACCGTTGCTATTTTAGCTAGTATTGTCGTATATAGTCCAACAGGCCAAGCGACTACAATACCTAATCCTCCTCACAGAGCGATGAGATAAAAATAATTTCTGAAATCTGTCCCCACCCGAAGCGGCGCCACTGGTTATCATAGAGATGATGGTGGTGATGGTGGTGATGGTTGTGATGGTTGTGATGGTTGTGATGGTTGTGGTGGTGATGATGGTGGTGATGATGGTTGTGATGGTTGTGGTGGTGATGATGGTGGTGATGATGGTGGTGATGATGGTGGTGATGATGGTGGTGATGGTGGTGATGATGGTGGTGATGATGGTGGTGATGATGGTGGTGATGGTGATGGTGATGATGGTGATGATGATGGTGATGATGATGTTGGTGATGATGATGATGATGATGATGGTGGTGGTGGTGGTGGTGGTGGTGATGATGGTGATGATGATGATGATGGTGGTGGTGGTGATGGTGATGGTGATGGTGATGGTGATGGTGATGGTGATGGTGATGGTGATGGTGATGGTGATGGTGATGGTGATGGTGATGGTGATGGTGATGGTGATGATCATGATCATGATCATGATCATGATGATGTTTAAGTTTAAGTTGAAGTTTAAGTTTGTTCCCAGGCATCCATAGTTTAACAGCACCAATACAGTCTGTAAGTCGTGTAAGAACAGCTTCCCTATCACCATGAACATTGTGGTTAAAACTAACATAAAGCTGGATGTCGTCAGTATATATGTGATAGGAAACATTAAAACGATTGATAATATGAATCAAAGACCTCAAGTAAGCCTTGAAGATCGACGAACCTGCAATTGATCCCTGGGGAGCACCGCAATTCAATGAGTGTGAGGATGAATACCGGAAATACATACTCTGCTACTATGGTTACTTAAATAAGAATGAAATCAATCTAAAGCATTACCCTTGATACCGTACTCATTTTGAAACCTTTTAAATAGAATGGTGTGATCGATTGTATCGAAGGCCGCAGATAAGTCTAGCAATACACCTAAAACTTCCCATTCTTGACCCAGTTCAGTTAAAATATCATTCTTGAAATATCATTCGTGATGACCTCATCGGAGGTGTTAAATCACATTTAAGACAAGGGCACCCTGCTTTTATCCCCATTCATAAACACTCACAATTAAAATGCTGGGAATCGACAAAAACATTGAATTTTCCACAAAATTTTACACAGTGGCGTAACTAGGGTGGGACAGGTAGGGCACGGGCCCTGGGTGCACCTCGGAGGGGGGCGTAATCTTTAGTTGAAAAAATCAGGCATATAATATTCTTTCGATTATCATGACAATGTGATAGTCTAATGTTCGACTCGACTCCTAATCAAGCACATCGCGAGCAGACGTCAGCAGTAGTGAGGTTTGTAGAAGTGGTTTTTGAGAATAAAACGGTCATCGTTAGAGAGTCCTTTCTCGGTTACATCTAGATAAGCCGAGAAAATGCCGTAGGTTTGGTTGAAGGTTAGGTTAGGTTAGATGAGGTTTAACGTCCCAGTTTCCAACCAATTGGTTCAAGTCAAGACGACCAAGGCCTTTTTCCAGTTGTGGCTCACTGGCTTGTTTTCCCTACTCCATTGTTTATGCTGAGCACCAAGCACAAAAGGAGTAGGTTCCATTTTTAAAGTCTTTGGTATGATCCGGCCAGGATTTGAACCCTAGACCTTCCGGCTGCAAGTCGGATGCTCTAACCACTTGACCACTGCAGTCGGTATGGCTAAAGCCATCTTGGATCAACTGAACAGAGATATGGACTCAAGCTCGAGGGTTGTCGGTCACAATGCTATGACAACGATGATGTGATGGCTGGAAGTAAAAGTGGTGTCCATCAAAGAATACTCGAGAAAAACAATCTAGCAGTTTTTGTGAATTGCGATAATCAATTGCGATAATCAATTGATGTGTAAGTTTTTTTCCCCATGAAAAAAGTTGGGCGGCCTAAAAAATTTTGCCCCCCATTGAATTTTTTTCTGCGGACGCCCATGGTTGGCAACATCTGTATGAGGAAATTCTGGATTGCAGGATGCAGATATTTGGTCGACCTAACACCAGAGTTGTGACCAAGTCATTTCTTTCAAGTCAAGTCCCAAGTCATCTACTTTCAAATCAAGTAAAGTCTCAAGTCATTTAACTTTAAGTCAAGTCAAGTCACAAGTCATTTGTTCATCTCTCACTAATTTTAAATGTAAACTTAAAAGCTATTTTTTAAAACAAGCTTTTAATGTTTAATGTTACTGCATTTTACAGTTTTTAAGCATTTTATTATTTGATTATGTATTCTTCTGTACAGCGCAACAGATTATTTTTATAGTTGTGGCGCTTTACAAACTTTGTTAATAATAATAATGATAATGATAATGATAATGATAATGATAATGATAATGATAATAATGATAATAATGATAATTATGATAATAATGATAATAATGATAATAATGATAATAATAATAATAATAATAATAATCATAATAATAATAATAATAATAATAATAATAATAATAATAATAATAATAATAATAATAATAATAATAATAATAATAATAATAATAATAATAATAATAATAATAATAATAATAATAATAATAATAATAATAATAATAATAATAATAATAATAATAATAATAATAATAATAATAATAATCATAATAATAATAATAATAAGAATAATAATACTCATAATAATAATAATAATAATAATAATAATAATAATAATAATAATAATAATAATAATAATAATAATAATAATAATAATAATAATTATTATAATAATAATAATAATAATAATAATAATAATAATAATAATAATAATAATAATAATAATAATAATAATAATAATAATAATAATAATAATAATAATAATAATAATAATAATAATAATAATAATAATAATAATAATAATAATAATAATAATAATAATAATAATAATAATAATAATAATAATAATAATAATAATAATAATAATAATAATAATAATAATAATAATAATAATAATAATAATAATAATAATAATAATAATAATAATAATAATAATAATAATAATAATAATAATAATAATAATAATAATAATAATAATAATAATAATAATAATAATAATAATAATAATAATAATAATAATAATAATAATAATAATAATAATAATAATAATAATAATAATAATAATAATAATAATAATAATAATAATAATAATAATTTTCACCCAAGTGAATTCAAATCACAAGTCATTTTCGCTCAAGTCACAAGTCATAAGTTTCAAAATTAAAAACTTAGTAGGCCTATAAACTAGACTACAGTCATAGAGAGAGTCTTAATATGGAGACTTGGTGGTAGATCCTGAAAATTTTCAATCCAAAGAAGTCATAGGTTGACAATTTTTTCTTTTTGTTGAAGATTTACGAAATATGCTCTGTCAATATACTAAGAAACATCCAAGCAACAACTTCTCAGAACAAGAGCAATCAATGGATCACATAAGCTTTAAGCAATCACTCTTAGTAGCTGACAATATGTGAAAGGGAAATATTGCGATAGTTTTAGATATAATTTTCATATTTCTAAGCCAATATTCATAGAAACAGAATGATAGACGATTCAAATAAGGCAATACGGTAGCTTTCTTTTCAAGAAATAATGTTCTCACACGAAGAAATTCAGTTACTTATTGCACAAAAGTAATTTTTTCGCCCAAACTTTCAAAAATATAAATGATGCATCATATATAACTCTTGTAATCCATAACATTTTGCGAAGATAAAGCTATTGCTAGAGTTTATAGGTAACAGATACTGCACATTTTAATAACGATTAAAGGTATTTCATTTATATACCATGTTCGTGCATTTTAAACGCAATATCTCCAATCTAAGTTCCTACGGAAATGGAATCGGTTTAAAAGTAAGGAGGATATTCCCCAAACACAACACCACTCAATAGTTTGGAGTTATATGGGTACCCCGCATAACACTGATAACAGCATAGTGTGTCCAACTTTTTTCCAAGTAATGAAAGGTTTTCTGTGAACCTGTGTAAAGGCACCTATTAAACTGAATGTATAAATGCTTAAAATAGTAAAATAGTTGAAATATGCCTGTTCTTTCCCGAAAAGATTAATGAAACTTTTTATTGCATTATACTATAAAAAAGATTTCAGAAAATTTCTGAAAAGCAGAGTTGAGAATGCATTATTCTCTCTCATCGGCAGAGGCGTGCTTGTATGATTACGATGGACCGCACGTTACCACACATTACCACACAAATATGAAAATTCTTTGATGATGGGGTGGGGGAATTTTGCTATTCATGAGGAGGGGGAAAATTCTAAGGACAGCAGGGGCCTTTTGGAAACTAATATTCTTTTTATACTTTGGATCCTTAGAAGATGCTAATCATTTATCACCGTGCTCTCGAAAAAGTGTTCACAAAGTGGAGATAAAATGAGGTCAAGAGGTATTACCCCTCCTTATGTTACACTGAAATCTTCGTAAATTATTTCAATTGCCAGATGCCAGCAAAATGCATCGAAGGATTTAAATGTTAATTTGTTTCTTAGAAGAACCCCTGACTTCTTAGACTTGGCCATTTGACTGATGAATAATCATTACTGGCTACCCAATCCCGGAATTGCAAAGGTCGTAATGCCTTACATGTGTTAAGTTTCATAAAAAAAATGTTTGCTGTTCGCCAACTAATCTTGATTGTCAGATGCCAACAAGTTGCGTTTTACAGCGTTTCAATTTTTTTTTCTGAAGGAGGATGCTACACCGCATTAGGTCATCATGCCTTCGACTATTGCAAGTTTCGGTTTTGCCATCACATAGTGAACCCCCATCGATTTGCATTCAATTGATCCACACATACAAAGACCGTATGTAACACACTTTCTTTTCAAACCATGCAGTTTCATTTTCCTGCTTCTCATATTTTATAGACATAGGGTGTTCTTTTATTGTTATCCATATTTGTAGACATGAGGGTAGGTAGTTATCTCAATTCCATTCTGTGTAAGCGGCGGTGCATAGGGCAATAAGCCGAAAAAGATTAAAAGTACAGAAGACCGTATTTAACACACTTTATTTTCAACCATGCATTTGCATTTCTTGTTTCTCATATTTTATAAACATAGGATGTTCTTTTATTGTTATCTATATTTGGAGACATGAGGACAGAGAGTTATCTCAATTCCATTCTGTGTAAGCGGCGGTGCATAGGGCAATAAGCCGAAAAAGATTAAAAGTACAGAAGACCGTATTTAACACACTTTATTTTCAACCATGCATTTTCATTTCTTGTTTCTCATATTTTATAGACATAGGGTGTTCTTTTATTGCTATCTATATTTGGAGACATGAGGATAGAGAGTTATCTCAATTCCATTCTGTGTAAGCGGCGGTGCATAGGGCAATAAGCAGAAAAAGATTAAAAGTACTGAAGACTGTATTTAACACTCTTTATTTTCAAGCCAGGCAGTTTCATTTTCTTGTCACTCATACTTTATAGACATATGGTGTTTTATCTTTCATCTATATTTGTAAACATAGGGGTAGGGAGTTTTCTCAGTTCCATTCTGTGTAAGCATTACTGGCTACCCCTATTTTGGAATTGAAAAGGTCTCAATGCCTTATATAAAATATTAAATTTCATAAAAGGATGTTTGACGCTTCTTTTGCCAAGAAGTTGCGTTTTACAGCGTTTCATTGTTTTCTTTGTCTGAAGGAGGACGCTACACCCCATCACGTCATCATGAAGAAAAAGTCTGCACTCTGTTGCTACTTAATTTTGTGGTGAAGAAAATCATGGTACACTCAGCGACAACATCACAACATTTAATGTCTCCGAGTCAAATATGTTCAAGTCGAGTCGCAAGTCATTTGTCTTCAAGTCAAGTCGCAAGTCATTTATCTTCAGGTCAAGTCAAGAAAAAAAAATGACTCGAGCCTGACTCAAGTTCAAGTCAGAGACTCGATTCAACAACTCTGCCTAACATGATAGTAACAAGATCTGAAGGGCTACTAGAATTCATCGGGAATTCAAAGGGGAAGGGGTGTCCCCCTCCCCTTTGAGAAATTTTTGCTAATTTAAGGTTTCTTAGATGCAAAATGGTGCTATCTTTTGGAATATTTTTGTACTGATCATATATAGCTGGAAAATGTCCATAATCTAGTGAATTCTAACTTTTGATTAGGTGAAAAAGGAGAGTATGTTGTCTAAGAGAAGAATACGTTGTCAACAAACCTCTTGAAGACTCCCTTTTGGCTACTTTACCGCCTTCTATTAGTTTTTTCCCAAATATACGTGCGTGGAGTCCACAGAAGCATTGTTGGACATAACGAAATTTTTCCTCCCATCTAAGGCTGGCAGATACCTGCATAGGGCCTCCTGGGAGCTCTGGATCAGGTACATAAAATGGAGCGATGGCATAATGTCAACTTGACATCCAAATGATAATAAAGGGTATGACGCAGAGCACTTTACAACTATCGTATTTTTACTAATTTTTAACAAAAATCCAGATGAACAGCTTCCAGCAATGGGGAACGGGCGGGAGGGAGAGTATAGGTGCAGGAAGGTGATATTAGACCTCCCTGATAGGTATAGCAAAAGGGGTGAATGACTAACAAGCGCGTTTCAGAATGTTTTTTGTCGTAAGTGTATTAAAAAATCACCATCTGTCAAGGGCGTAGCCAGGAATTTGTCAAGGGGGGGGGGGCGAAGCCCATAGACAGACTCTCAGCGCTTCGCGCAACCATGGGTTGGCGCAAGGCGCAAGAAAATTTTGGCCCAAAATGCCTCACAGGTCTCTGGAAATAGCACTTCCCAGGCCTATTTTACTGCATATAAATAGGGAAAACAGTAGCAATACTGTAAAAATAAACATTAAAAAAATACCAAAAATATGCTCAAGGGGACTGCTGCACCCTTTATCCCCTCGGCTACGTGTCTGCCATCTATACCGATAGTGGATGCACGCAAAGCGCTAGATAAATTTTTTTTTGGAAAATATAGAACGGCAAATACGTAATTTTAACTTTCCAAATCATGCTACAACAACTTAGATTGAAAGATCCCATATTGATGCTAGGTCCCTACAGAAGTTGTGATTATAGTTCCGTGTATTATTACCTTAATAATGTTCATGAGGTGGAGTGCAAACCGTAAAACATGCGCGCAAAGAGGGCGAAATTTTTCATTAATAAGATTTCCATGGCAGGCAAAACCTGCATTCAGAATCTGCATCGAGACACTTTCAATTGCCCAACAAACCTACATGCCACTCAAAAAGCCAATCTTTTACCTGGTAATTCGTGAACAGCTTTCAACTTTTGCTGCTGTGCTTCTTCGGGAGTTGCTATCAGAAGATATTGATAATGAGAACACTGTGGTAAGGCTTGAAGAGCGCGGAGTGCGCGAAATTTTTGATAGTTTGCGAAGGATTTGCAAAAATTGTGATAGTTTGAGAAACAGTTGTGATGGAAAATGACTAAATAGATCTATCACTCGGTTAAAGCACACCTCACCCTACCCCCTACAGAAATTTATAGCTTAATCGCCTTTTGGGATCATTTTAAAATTTTCAAAAAAAAGTTCATAGGGGGCACGTGCCTTCCCCATGCTCCCCGTGCCGGCGCCACTGACTAACTTACTCGATAGCCTCAATGGGTCAGAGCAGACTATATGATCTCGCTCTACCAAGTGTAGAAAGAAAAGAGGCGGAAAAACTGACTTTGAGCATATCATAGACCTATTCGCTTCATCGAAAGCCTAAAAGATAAAGCTTAACTTACTTAGTCTCTTACCGTAGCCTAATAATTCAATAGACCTGCCTTGGGGACTAGGGTGTGTATCATTCCTGAACTGTTAGTATGATGCGGGGGGGGGGGGAGGGGGGTTCCATTTCAGTGTTTGCCCTGGGAGCTGCTTTGGGTAGTTACGCCACTGATTTTACAGATCACATTTTAATTCTCCCAGCTAACTTTTATTATGACGTCGTGTTTACTTTCCTATGATAGTAGCGACCAACTTAAATCCAAAGGAAAGTGGACAACCATGCAAATATTTTCACTTCTTTAAAACAAATTCATTAGTTTAAAACTCAATCTTTTGAACAAAATTTAATTCGATTGACATAACAAATGCGGTGTCTTTGTTGAATATGCTTTCTTTTGTCTTACATCACTTACCTTGAGAGTCAAATTGATACGGGTTAGTACCGTACCAGTAAGCGACATAAACATACACAGGACACAACTGCACAATATATGCAGTACTCCAGTAACACATATGTAGCTGGCTACATACGCAGCGGCACACAGTATAGCAGAGGATAACTGCATGTACAAGAAGTTGTGAGAAACACGTTCGCTTTCCCGGTGTAGCAGTACGAGAACTCCGAAGAAAAAAACACATAGGAAAATGCATTACACGCTCAAACCATACGCACGTAAACTACGGTCTTCTAATTCTCCTAACTGTCGGGAAACAGGTCTTAGAAGACCGTTGAAGACCAGTCTCAAATCTGTGAAATGCATATGATGTCAACGAGGTGAAAGTACCCCCTTGTTTGGAAGAAAAGCGCGTATCATTGCAAGTTACACCAACAAATGCAGACAGCTGATTTGTCGACCAATCGTTTACACGCCTAGTCTACTAAAAGTGAATGCGAAATCTACGCCGTTCGTGCACGTGCGCTTCATTGTTTTCCTCCAAATGAAGTCAGTGTGACGTCAATGCATAAGGTCTATACACAGGCCATGTACTAAATAGTAGGGCACCCTATTGTTTTCCTTCAAACTGACGTCGCGGTGACATCATTTCATAAGGTCTATAAAACTCCACGAAGTTTGTAATGCAAGATGTGCACACGCCACGTGCAGGAAGTTAGGGTATAGATCTTGCATATGATGTCACAGAGCAGAACGTGAAGTGCTCCCTCGGTTAGAGGAAAAGAGCGTATCATTGCAAGCTTCACCAACAAAGGCAGACAGCTGAATTGTCAAGTTATGGTATACGTGCGTATATGTACTACACATGGGTGCGAAATTTACGCCGTTAATGCACGTGTGCTTCATTGTTTTCCTCCAAAATGACGTCAGTGTGACGTCACTGCATAAGGTCTGTATGCAAGCACTAATACTTTAGCTAGCTGTCATGTAAACGCCACGGGGAACATCATGCGTGTTCTATTACTCTAGAAAAACAGAGACGTGCCTATGCGATGGCAAGGATGTTTAGATTAACACGACTGTACCTACACTGAAACGAGTCGAACTTAGCTACATAAGTCATTGGATCTTTACGTTGGTACAGTGGAAGAAACCTCTGGGCATACTCAAGTCAAGTAAACAAAAACGAGCCTTCGAACAAGAGTTTCTCCCGGACTGTTTAACGCATAAGAGGCCGAAGAGACGTTAAAGGCACGCTACAGGTGTAGGGCGTTTTAGCTTGGACATATTTCCTCAGAGTTACATTTTCTTAAGCCTGCCGCACACGAGGTAATTAGCTCAGCAAAATGCCTCGCGTGTCATACTTTGCTCAGCTAATTTCTCACGTGTGCGTGCGAGTTTTGGTAAGATTTTCGCCTTCCGAGGCAGTTCAGTTCAGTTCAGTGTATTTCTCTTCACTTCTCCTGACGGGGCATAAGAGACTTATAAAAATAAAAAGATGTTCCAATTATAAAGTACAACACTATACATCAACAAAATAATAAGAAAAAAGTAAAAAGAAAAAAAAAAGGAAGGAAAAGCTACCAGATATAACACTAGCGTATGATCACAATCCCTGACACTAAAGATAAACAAATTAGTGTTCAATTAACTAGAGTATGACTCAACCGAGTCATATCTCACGTGGGCGCCAACTAAGTACAAGTCAAAGTACTGATGAGCAAAACCACCTTAGAATCTAAAAACGCCTGAGGATTTCACCACAGAATAAACTAATATTAAGTAAAGTCTTCTTGCTTTTGGATTGAAATAAATTTTGCATTTTCAAAGTGTTGGGGTTTCTATAAAAATAAGGAGTAATATATTTTTTTCTTGATTGGGAAAATGACCGGCATTCAAAGAAATAGTGAAACTCATCGCCTATTTTTTCTTCATTACATAGTATACAAAATCTCTCGTGAAAAACAATACTATCATACCTCCCAGTGATGACAGGAATTTTACTGTTACTACAACGTATGCGACAAAAATTTAACCTGTTACGCAACGGGAGATTAATAAAATAATTTTCAAAAGTAAGGGTAGTTTTAAAAATACCGTAAACTTTACATTGTGCATTACTATTAACTTCGGCACACCATTCCTGGATATAAATGTCACTAAGTCTTTGATCAGTAGTTTTCTTCAGCCATGTCTGACTGAAGGGAACAGTATTACGTAGATCATTCCCCGCATTAAATCACGTATTGTCCCAAATAAATGGCATACCTATCTTTTCAAAGACACTTTTAATTTTTAAAATCCAAGGAGATGAGTAGATATCCTTTTCGTGTAGAACCCTTAAATATTTGTACAATAGATGCGACAATTTATTACTATCCCCGTTAATAATTCTGCCCCAAAAAGTAATCATTCTAGTTTCGATTGTTTTAGCTAATTTAAATCTGCCAAGTTCACCGTAAATCATACAATTTGGAGTACTTTTTTTAAGTTTAAGTATCTGCTTACAAAAATTTAAGTGGAATGATTCAATCAATCTTCAGCTCTTCAAAACCCCACACTTTACATCCATAAAGAAGCACTGGCAAAATTAACTGGTCAAAAAGTTTTAACATTAAATCTAGGGGTAGTTACAGATTGTACGACTTATTCAGCAGACTAAACATAACGTTCTTTGCTTGGTTAAGCTGCTTACATTTGTTCTTATTAAATCGATCGTTGTAATTAAACATAACACCAAGGTAAGTATAATTATCAATTACCTCAATTTTCACTTTCCCAAAATAAAAAAACTGGTCTCCGCCTAATCCTACCCCTTGAGAAAACCACCACTTTGGTTTTACTAGCATTAACCGACATGTTCCACGTTTCACAGTAATCCTTAACACCATTTAGCGCTGATTGCAAGTCTGTGGCATTCTCGGATAAAACAATCGTATCGTCGGCGTAAAGCAGAGTAAACAATTTGATATAAATATCAATATCATCATTACTTAGGTGATCTCTCATTGTATGTGATAAATTGCCCAAGCCATCGTAATACTAATAAAACGTCCCAAATCATTCAGGAAAACAGAGAATAGAATCGGTGAAAGACTTTCACCTTGTCGCACTCCAACGTTGCAATTGAACATTTCAGATTTAACCCCATTGTTTACAACGCATGTAATTAGCATGGATAACTATTCATAACTTTGCCATTTATTCATGAGCCTTCTCTAGGGGTGCGCGGGAAGGGCGCAGAGAAAAATATTCCTAGCAATATGGTATTTGATATTAAAGTTTTCCTTCATTTAACATTGCAAAATTTAATCGTAATAGGCTATTGAAAGTTCTCTTATAGTTTCTCTTGTCTCGCATCTCCTCGTTGTTTGTTTATTATTTTTATTTTTTTTTATAAAGTTTTCAAAAACAACTGCACTATTAGTCAAATATTTGAGGAAAAGTTAAGGCAGTAAACAAGGACTTTAGGTCCTAGCTTTGCTATAAGAAAAAAAAAAAACAATCTCCACTGTGCTGGGAAGACCCCTGATTTTCAATGGGTCGTGGTAAGGGCCGCGTATGGGGAGCTCTAGGTGACCTCCGCTGGCTATACACGTGCCTTCGCTGAGGACTAGACTAGTCCCATTAGAGTTTGCACAAGCAGTGGCGTAGCGAGAATTTTTTGTTTTCGGGCTCTGGCGGTGCTGGACCTTTTTGTGGGGAGCTCCTGTTTACTATCTAAGCGGAGCGCCACCATAGGTTGGCGCGGACCGTACCAAGAAAATTTGAGATTTTAATATATCCCAAATCGCCGGAAATGGCCCTTGCCAGGCTTGATAGTAGCCATCCAGAGGTACAGTTTTGGTGCCAAAATGTAAAGTTTCATCTTATTTTATTATCAAACATATTTCTGTGAGGACGGATTAGCTCAGCTGGCCGGACTTTGGTCCAAGGATTGCAAGTTTGAATCCCGTTTTTTTTATCTAAGCGGAGCGCCACCATAGGTTGGCGTGGAGCGTATCATGAAAATTTGAGATTTAAGTACATCCCAAATCGTCGGAATGGCACTTACCAGGCTTGATGGCAGCCCCTCATGATGTGCAATTTTTGCGAAAAAATGAAAAGTTTGATTTTATTTTACTCTCAAACAAATTAAGTTTGCCACAGTCTATCCGGATTTATTCAAAATGATTCAGAGTGGGTGATGTTTTGGCCCAGATCTCCGGGGGGGGGGGGGCTGGCTTGGAGGAGCGCGACGTTTTTGTGGGAGGACTTGCGTCCCCGAGCCCCCCCCCCCCCCCCGTAGCTACGCCACTTGCACAAGCAATATTATTGAGTAAGTGTTTCACGCAGACTGAGGCAACAAAATTATTATAGAGGAAAAAATCAAGAATCATCCAGATGACAGCCCTGTCTCTGCAACATGTTGTTTTCGATCGAAACCACTGAGATCGGTGATCGTAGTGGTCCATGCCTGGCATGATGTGTACATATATAGTCTGATATGACATGCTTCCGCAGCAGTGAGTGCGGATTTGTCGAACTGCCCGGCGCAGTCCGTTTGTCAAGTGACAACTATACTACAGGTATGCAATGCTGGTATTGATTACACTCGGGCACTGTGTGTAGAGGCCGCTTCTACCTCGCGATGTGCACGTGCACAGTCCAGAATTAGGTACATTTACAAACATCAGAGTCGCGTCAAAGGACTCGAGTCTCAGCAGGAGACTCGAGTCATTTTCCCTGACTCGAGTCTTCAATTGGACTCGAGTCATGCTATGCTAGAGTCCGAGTCAAGTCAAGTCATTTTAGGTGGTGACTCGAGTCAAGTCATTTAGGGTCCAGACTCGAGTAAGTCAAGTCATTTTGACTATAATGACCAAGTCAAGTCAAATATGCGACTCGAGTTCGAGTCAGTGACTTGACTTGTTCCAACCCTGGTTTACCTGTGTACATTTCACTCCAGTTGAGCATGTAGGCAAGACACCTATAATTGTTTATTCATGAATAATCATAAACAAACAGACTTTCATTGGTACATACTCCTGACTGATAGGCCCATTACGAGGGGAGAACTCGAATTTCTGTTGGCAATCCGAATTCAACATCTGCATTTCGGACAAAGATTACTCCCAAAAGAAGCCAAGACTGTTCTTCTAGGTATGTTGGAACCTCTTAAACTGTTCCAACTTCATATATCTGGCTCTCGTGCTATGACGATTTTTGGCGGTTTAAGTATTTCTTTATACAAAGTCGTATTGGGACTTTAAGGTCAACTTCATCACGTGACCCCCAAGTCGGCTTTAGTTTTGAGGCATATCGCACATTGTCGTGTCCTACCTGAATACTAGCAGTGCGTGTGCTAGCGACTGAGATATTCAACTCCGTAGATTGCCCTCTTGTTGATAAATTGTAGATCAAAGTTAAAATGGCCTTAAAGAGGTCTTTTTTCTCGCTTATCAGTATGCTGAGAAATTTCTTAAAGGGATTTACCAGAGACAAAATTCAATGACTTTAAAATCTGGGGAATATTTTTCTTTTAGGAGGAGAAAACCGCATCTCAATAGCATGTAGCCATTTGGAAGATCTTAATTTTCAAAGAAATGCAATTTTTCTCAAGTCAAAGTAAATTATGGGAAATGTGTGACGTCATCGCGGCACATAAACTTGACATATGACATAGAATTTCTTTATGATACTGACACCGCCGTAGGGAATATTAAGCAACTTTGCTTTTATGACCTACATAAGGTGTAGATTTATGCTAAATCTACATGAACAGATATTCAAACATTCCAACAATATCAAATTTAAGGGACAAACAGGACTTTCAATTATAAAGAAAAACAAAGGGAATCTGAGTTAATGTGCCCACTTTACCTAACATTCTGCGACTTTGATGAAAAGTGGAGGTATTTTTCGACAAAAATAAGTACTCTTTAATATGAGATATCTCGAGTTGGGAAAAGATAATTACTACGAGATTTAAAGGGCATAAACTGGATTTTTTTTCTCTTTCACATGAGACCCTTGTGAAAAGCCACTGGAATATGCCTTTATACCCAGAGCATGAAGTGAGTGGGGCAGGATGAGATTTGCAGTTTCATGGATTTCCCTATTGTTTTTTGATGTGGTTAAGATTCTACATGCGAGCATTCTTAAAATACAGATGTTTTTATGACATAAAAAGGATTAGTGTTGATCAACGACTGAGGAGTATTGAGTAATACATGGTAATTTGAAAAAGTTTGAGACCAGTCAAACTTCTTGAAAACGAGGTAACCCAGCACTTGTTGCTATGTCAGTATGGTAAGCCAAAAAGAGACTGAAACGCTGATTCAGGGGATTGGAAACTTTAGTTAGGAATTACTAACGGTGATGTGATGATGTGAGTTGATATATGTAACTGCCATCACGTCTAATGAAATGCAAGTGATGAGATTTGCAACTCGGTGGATTGCCCTCTTTTTTCTTGTTGATCATCTCAGCATAACTAACGCTATTATCTTCGAGGGCCTGTCTTCTACACACAAACACTTACCCTTTAGTTCAGCATTTTCGGCCATAAGCTCATTAGCGCTTTGCTGTAAGTCTTCAACCGCATAAAGACTCAGAAAACGGAGGGACGGGGGTGGGGGGAGGAGCAAAGGGCGAGCGTCTGAGCCAAAAGAACTGACTTCAGGGGCTGGAATACCTTTTAACCCACCAACAATTTGAGGATGAAAGTGTCTCGGTATATAAACACAAAAATAAAGAGGTATTATAGATTAAAAATCATTATATCCTATTTTGATTTTATATATGTCAATGATTAATGACACAACTGCCTCTTTGTAAACAAATAAGGTGTACAAATAAAGTAAAAAAGTTCTATGCGTTTCGCGCGCGATTATCCCCGTACCATTGACTATACCGTTTATACAATGGTGGAACTAATGGTTTAGAAGGGGATACTCCCCCGATAGGCTGTATTAGACCTTGGATATTAAAATGCTTTAAAGAGGTACGTTTTCCCTGCGCTTCTTCCCTTTTCTTTGTTAATTTTCATTTCCTCGACGGTCTATTTACTTCGATATCATATCGGGTGTAGGGGTGAAACCTGCCTGCCCGCTTCAATGAGAATACAATTGGTCGAAAAACAAAGATCTAACCCCTTGTTTTGACTTCTCACAAATAAATTCTGACTAGAACCATCCTGTAAGAAGTGGTTATGTGTTCAATTAAAGCTGTCTTTATGCACCTGCCGTGAGCTCAACCGTTACCTCGCTTCTGATTTCCAGGTTCACCAGCACATCAACTACGCCAACTGCCAGAAACCTGACCTTTGTTGTAGTTATGGAAAACGTTCCCTCGTAGTGATATTTTTACGTCGATGGACTTCATTTTATCACTCAATCGATATTTAGTCAAACCTTTTTAGTCCACGTCATCTCTTATAATATCATTAAAATCTGACGATCTGTAAACACAGGGTTCATTTATATAATTAAATTAACTGTATCTAGGAAAACACGTTTGGAAATAATCATTAATATCGTTGATCCTTTTTTATCATTCGGTTTTTGAGACGACAAAAACTGAACAAATATCCTCGAGAGGGAAGCAAAATACTTATGTGGGATGAAATCTCTCTGCAACGCACAAAAGCCGCTGGTAAGTATTGGTGCGAGGCGATATGGGAAACATTAAACCAGTCTGCAAACTCAGATTCACACTTACCGAGCTCAAGTGAACAGGTACAGGGAATGCACTGCTCGTCGGGTTTCCAAATTAATGTAAGGTTCGTTTGAACGCCATTAACGATTGGTCGTGAAGACAGTTTTTACGATGCTAAACTGTATGTTCAAATAGTTTCACATACATGCCACCGCGCTCCATGCCCTCATAATGCTTTTCCAGGGACAAGATAAAGAAGAGACTCTTGATAAGGTGTAAGCCTCTTTCGGAACCATTTGTAACTAGGTTGAAAATAGGCCTACCATGTTTAGTAAAACATCCACGCATGCAGATTGGAACCAAAATGCGAGGCATTCACACTGGCGAATTCAGATTGCCAACTGGTGAAGTAAAGGGATACATGTCTCGCGCAACATCCCTACTTTTCGCATGCCCAAATTCCATACTGGGACCTACCACATGTACCCCAAAGGCCCACACCCATATGAATTACAATATAAAGGTAAAGCAAGTAACAGGGGACAGAAACTATTTGATTGACACAACATGAAGGGCAAAAGTCTGCAAAAACTAAATCTCAGGAGGGATTGAACTCAAACTCTTAGCGTGGGAGTCCCAGTCATTCTCCACGCGCCACGACGTCTCTACATCTTTGTAATCGGTTTTAAAGAGGACCTGAAGTCTAGAATTACAAGAATATATATTTTAGAGGTTGGAAAATGAATCTCATTCATCCAACTCCCATTTGCATAGCTTACTCCGTTGATGAGATATAAAATGTTGACATTTTGGCACAAGGTGCAATGGCTTTCGGAAAAAAAAAAACAACAAAGAAAGATAAAGACAGTAATTTGAGTAGTACAAGAATGACATCACAAATTATTGCACAATCTACCATTTTAAATTGAGAAAATAAGCTTCAACATTTTATATCGCAGCTCAGGAATGTCCTTTAAAGATGGAAGTTGGACCATTTGGATGCATTTTCACGCTTTGTAACATATCCTTTGTAAATTTTATACTTTAGGTACACTTCAATAGTATTCTGTACATGCAACCTTCGCAGCATGCAGATTTTTGAATGATAAAAGTTACTGTTCATGCTTGAAAAGAGATTGATTTTGTTCTTTATAATTTGAGATCGTAAAAATGTACATCCCTCCTTTTTGGTGGTCATGAAATGACACAAGGTGGAAAAACGGCCTGCAGCATACTGTGGCAAAGGTTCACTTACGAAATGCTGGACTGGAACTTGAGCAAAACATAAACAATTTCACCAGTGACAGATAAAAATTAGCCGTCTTGGCTTAATTTGAAACCTTTGATGTATGCACATGCAAGAGCTGTTATTGATCAACAACCTACTTTTGTACCAAATACTCCTGGGCACATTCCTGTTTCTATGATTGATACCATCATAGGCGTAGGAAGCTGTTCGAGACTGGGGGTCTGAACGTTGTTTCGAATCACCGTCCTGAGCGAGGGTCTAAGGGGAGGGGTGTACGGCCCTCCCTTTTCCAAAATTTTTGAATATCTTAGGGTTCTTAGACGAATTTTGGTGCAACATATTGGACAAATTTTAATGTAAAATACTCCAAATATTTGACATTTCTTACAGAGGAAACAAATAAGGGGTTTTCGTCCTTGGACTGGACGGGGAAGCATAGTTCCGCCAGTCACATTTTTACTGGGGGCTTTATCCCCAGCCCTCTTCTTCATATGAATACCATTCTATTTTAACAGTCAGTCTTTTCATGTTTGCACTATTTTTTGAACCAGTTGCGCAATATCATTGTTCAGTTCTTTATCTTAATACTGCTGTTAGAGGAAGGTGACAACTGTGCATGGAACAGCATTCTACAGGAACCGTAACATGCCGCCCGAAGCTAGAGTTAGACTTAGGGCAGTCGCTTAAGAGGACGTAAAGCCAATTGTTTTTTCAAATGGTCATCAATCCCTTACTTTCGGTGTTTAAAGTTGTATGTAATATTATTTTATCTAAAAAAAATAACCAAAGGTTGCATATCAACCAAAGACTACGATAGAACAAGGGAAATGATAACATGTGGGACTAAAAGACTGTGACACAGTCTTAGACAGGACACATATACCTCGCTATTCAATCGTAATAATAATAATAATAATAATAATAATAATAATAATAATAATAATAATAATAATAATAATAATAATAATAATAATAATAATAATAATAATAATAATAATAATAATAATAATAATAATAATAATAATAATAATAATAATAATAATAATAATAATAATAATAATAATAATAATAATAATAATAATAATAATAATAATAATAATAATAATAATAATAATAATAATAATAATAATAATAATAATAATAACAATAATAATAATAATAATAATAATAATAATAATAATAATAATAATAATAATAATAATAATAATAATAATAATAATAATAATAATAATAATAATAATAATAATAATAATAATAATAATAATAATTATAATATTAATATTAATAATAATATTAATAATAATAATAAATAATAATAATAATAATAATAATAATAATAATATAATAATAATAATAATAATAATAATAATAATAATAATAATAATATAAGAATAATAATAATAATAATAATAATAATAATAATAATAATAATAATAATAATAATAATAATAATAATAATAATAATAATAATAATAATAATAATAATAATAATAATAATAATAATAATAATAATAATAATAATTTTTTTTTTTTTTTTCCAACCACAATTTATTTCTCTCTTTTGCTCTGATGCATTAACAAACGCTGAGTTTTTTTTCTTACATATAACACTCGTTTTCAAACAAATATAAAAGGAAAGATCATAAAAACGATCATAAAAATAAACACATAATCAATGTATTCTTGCTACTGAATATCTTTAAATTTTCTAACTAACTCATTGTAAGTAAAATACCGCTTTTTGCTATCTCGTATTGAAATATGTTTTTCAACTGTCAAAGCAAATTTAAACTTATACTCAAAATCGAAGATATTTGGTAACTTATTTTCTTGCTTGCATTGGAAAACATAAAATTTCAAATGATAAATCAAAAAATTATAAGGATGCTTGACTAGTTGCTTAAAACCAAAAAAGATATCATCTTTTGCAAAAACAAAGCATTTTCCAATAAACCTCATTTCAACATCTAGCAAGAAAGAGGAAACCAAAGAACAATCCCAAAATAAGTGTTCAAGAGTCTCATCATAAATTTTACAAAATGAACATAACGGGCTTTCAATCATTTTCATAAGATGTAATCTCCTATTGGTACCTAAAATTCTGTGTAAAAAACGAAACTGGAAATACTGTAGCTTAGCATCTCTTACTGAAAACCAGACATTTGAAAAAATTTTTGACCAAGTATCATTGTCAAAATTAAAAAATAAGTTCCATTTTTCCAGTGCTGTAGGTAGAATAATGATATCCTTAATTATAATACTATATGCCCATCGTGAGGTACGCTGTTCTTTAAGCAATTTCTCCAATAAAAACTCACAATGATTTCCTGAGTGGTCTGTCACTTGTAACTCTTGTTTCCACGAATTTGGGATAGCAGAAATTAATCCATTATAAAGTGTAAAAGGAAAATTGTCCAAATTGTAAGCTGTCACAAACCCTCTGTAGGTCAGAGGCCTTTTATTACCATCAAAAAAATTGTGTATGTAATCAATGCCTTTCAGATGTAAAAAATCATAGAACACAGTCTTATTATTAACTTTGACATTTGAATTGTTCCAAATAATCTCATTTTCAAACTCACTTATTGGATTTTTGAAACTCAAAGTAGACCAAGCTTTACACACATCAGTTATAAATGAGTTACTGATTTTTGGACTATCTTCTTTATTCAAATTACATCTAAAATAAAAGTCTTTTCCAACACCACTCAAATAATAATCAAAAAATATCTTCCACGCCCCCTTATTCTCATTTAAATACCTTTTTATCCATGAAATTTTTAAACTATGTATAAAGCTTTCTAAATGAATTACCTTTAGCCCCCCTAAATTAATAGGACTAATTATAGTATGACGTTTGACCTTTTCAGGTTTATCCTTCCAAATAAATCCAAAGAGACTTTTGTTTAAGTCCATGACAAAACTTTTCGGAGGATTTGGAAGAGTTTGAAAGAGAAAAACGAGTTGCGAAATTGCAAAGGTCTTAAAAATAATGTTTCTTCCAATTGGAGTTATATCGCGATAATTCCAAAGGCTTAACACCCGTTTAAGCCTAGACAATTTAGGGGGGAAATTTAAACGAAAAAGGTCCTCCCTGTTACAAGTGAACGTGATACCCAATAATGTTACCGGCCCATTTGACCAAATGATCGGAAGGTCCTTAACAAAATAAGGTTTGGAATGTGTAAATGGACCAAGTGGAAAAAGAATAGTTTTATCAAAATTTACTTTTAGACCAGAAGCGTTCCCAAAATCATCTAACATACGGAAAACTTCCTGAACAGAATCTGGGCTACTATCTAAATAAATAGTCGTATCATCAGCATACTGTAAAATTTTGATTTCTTGATTGACGATACGGGGACCTCTAATTACATGACTAAGAATAACTTTTTGGGCTAAAATTTCAACTGCAATAATAAACAAATACGGGCTAAGAGGACACCCTTGTCTCACACCTCTTTCTAAGTTAATATATCTGGAGGAGAATCCATTATTTATAACGCACGCTGAACTATTTTTCTGAAAAGTATGGATCCAGTTTGTAAATGAATCGCCGAACTTAAATTCCTTTAAGCAGTGATGTAAAAATTTCCATTCAAGAGTATCGAAGGCTTTTTCAAAGTCAACGAACATAATGAACCCGGAAATACTTTTCTCTCTGCAATAATCTATCAGATCTAAAGTAAATCGAATATTCTCTCCAATAAAACGATTTTTCAAAAAGCCTGTTTGACTATAACCAATAATATGCGGCAAAACCTTCTTCAGACGGTTGGCAATGGCTTTAGCAGCGATTTTATAATCAGTGTTAAGGAGCGTAATCGGTCTTAAATTTTTAACAATTGAAGAATCTTTGTTAGGCTTTGGAATCACATTTATAATGCCCCTGCATTGCTCAGGTGATAATCTCCCCTTTGAAAAACTATAATTAAATGACTTCACTACAAAAGGACCTATTGTGTCCCAAAAGAATTTGTAAAACTCTGAAGTAAGGCCATCTGAACCAGGTGACTTATTAGCGGTCATACTTTCCAGCGCAACACGACATTCATCAACAGTTAATATACCATTACACGAATCAGCTTCATCATCTGTCAATGTACGATTGAAAGTAACATCACCAAAGAAGTTCGAAGGATTTAGATCTGTTAAGGTTGAACTATACAAATTACTATAAAACTGAAAAAACTCATTCAAAATTCCTTCATTCGAGGTTATGACAGTACCATTCGTTTTTGTAATATAATCAACAGTATTCTGAGTTTTATGCCTTTTTTCCAAATTAAGAAAATACTTGCTATTTTTCTCCCCATCCTCAACCCACCTGGCTCGTGATCTAATCTGAATTCCCTTCAATTTAAAATTATATAACTGCAACATTTCATTTTGGGCTTCCTTCAGAAGACTATTTGTATTGAGATCCCATTTGACAAAAAGCTGCCTTTCCAACGAATTGATAAACTTAGTAAGATTTCTTTCCCGTCGCCTTCTATTTTGAGCCAATTTTTTACTAAATTTAATTGTAATTTTACGAATATCATACTTGATATAATCCCACGCAAGAGCTGGGTTTTCCAGGTTCTCATTAACATTTAGTATACTGTCATTTAAAAAAGACTGGATCATATTTACATATTCCTTGTTTTCCAACAAGGAATTATTAAACTTCCAAAATCCTGGTCCTCTTTTACCAGTAGCAGTACTGGTTGTAATAAACACAAAAGAATGATCTGATCTAAATCCTGACATTAAATCATCATGAATTACGTTCATGATAAGAGCGTTGGATATGAGAAAAAAATCGAGGCGACAATAGACATCGTCATTGATACTTGACTTCCACGTAAATTGCTTTGAAAGGGGATGTCTACTACGCCAAATATCTACTAAGTTATAATGAGTCATTAGATTCAGACATTCCTCTCGAGCCTTGAAATTTGTGTGACGCACACCATTCTTTTTATCTAAATCAAAATTAAAAACAAAATTAAAGTCTCCACCAAAAATAATGTTATCACATTCAAAGTCTCCCATCTTATGTAAAATTCTGTTATAGAACACTGGGTCATCGATATTTGGACCGTAAATGTTAACAAGTGTAAAAATTTTATCCTTAATCCTGACATCAGAAATAATGTAACGACCAACATTGTCGATATCGATTTTACCAACCTCGAAAGAAAGTGACGGCTTAAAAAGAACCATTACTCCCCTACTGTCATTAGAACCATGTGAAAACAACACTTTCCCACCCCATTCATTGGACCAATAAACTTCCTGATCAGGAGTGCTATGTGACTCTTGAATGAAAGTGACATCAGGTTTTTGATTGTGAATAAAAGTAAACAGTTGTCTCCTTTTCGACATTTGCCTCAACCCCCTCGCATTATATGTACAAAACATTAAAGTACCCATCTGACTAGGGTTTTAAACACCGTAACCTTAGAAGATAACATCAGATGTATGTGTAAGAGTTTTACGGGTAAGGCAATTATTTCATAATGTAAAAAGAAATGGCATTTAAGGTCAAAAGAATCACATACCTTATATCCTATCGAGTTTAGATTCCAAATTGTAAATTTAACACTTACATGGTCCTTTACACCAAACTCAGCTATTAGAATGCATCCATTGAGCACTAGTTCCTTTGCAATGTAAAAAAGATTATGGTTGGGATCTGAAAACATTGAGTCTTGAAACACAAAAACATATAACACAGTAACACAAAAAGGACAAGGAACATGCTGTAGTCGAGCTCCAGTTTTTTGGTAGCACAACTTCACCAAAAGACAGCAACACATCGCTACAGAAAAGCGATCCGGTTACCTGGACAAAACAGAGACGATCAGTTTTCAAAGGGCTTCAAACTAATCTTTGTACAGCGATTTACTGAAATTGAAACGGTTTTCCATCTTGTCCTCGCCATTTTCCTGCAAAGAATCTGAGTTTGGTACCATTCGCATAGAGCTCTGCAACCTGCTGTTTCCATTTTCTTTTTTCCGAAAGATCAACAAAGGTTAAGTCATCAGTAATAAAATATCCTTCATCTTTCAATTTTTCGCGTTGGTTTCTGAGTGCTGTAATCTTGTCTTGAAAGAAGGACAAACGAACCAGGAGATGGCGATTACGATCTTCACGCCTTGCACCATCCCTATGTGCTCTCTCAATGTTTGCGTCTGGAATACCAACTTTCTCTAGGACCTTTTTAGCGATGTCGATACAATTTTCTTCAGGAGTCGTTGGATATCCCACAATCCGAATATTACTCCTCCGTGAAAATCTCTCTTGTTTGTTGAGTGCTTCAGCAGTTTGGTTTTTTTCCGATTCGAGTTCTCGAATTCGTTGCTCCAACAATTTATACTTGCGCTCATTCTCCTTTTCTTTTTTTTCAAGGGCAGCAACTCTTGCATTTGTGAAGCCTAAAGCCTTATCAAAGTTCATCTCTATTTGTTTCAACTCTTTTGTAATGCGACGTAGAGAGACTTCAATGTGACTACTTAGATCTTGCATTGTATCTTGCACGCCAGAAATACTTTCATTGTCCGATGTTTCATTCATCGAGTCTGATAATAACTCTTGCGAATCTAAGTCAGCATGTACAGCGGCTTGGCTAAGCTGAAATGCCCTCGTGGTAGGTCTGTATTGGCTTAACGTGCTTTGAGAAAGGCTAGGCTTCTTTTTATGAGATCCTTTTGGTCTTCCACGTTTTTTCTTTGATTTAGATTCCATAACTCCGTTCTGTTGTTCTATTAATTACCGGCGAGGATAACTCGAAGAAAAGGCTGTACTTTACGGGTTGTTCAAAACCCCATGAAAAGATGAAAAAGAATAATTATCAACAGCCCTGTGGGAAGCTGATCCTACTACGCCGCCATCTTGTTGCCAGATAATAATAATAATAATAATAATAATAATAATAATAATAATAATAATAATAATAATAATAATAATAATAATAATAATAATAATAATAATAATAATAATAATAATAATAATAATAATAATAATAATAATAATAATAATAATAATAATAATAATAATAATAATAATAATAATAATAATAATAATAATAATAATAATAAGCGTGGATACTAACTTAGGGCGACAGTTACATTGACTTGCACACTAAAAATTCAAATTTTCTAACCCTAACCCTAACCCTACCCCTAACCCCACCCTAACCAAATTTGGTAGACATACTTATTAGATCAAAATGAACAATTTAAGCCTATTTGCGACAATAAAATTATTTTTCTAAATGGTACCTATTCCTTTAAGGCGACAGTTATGTGTCGCCTTAATTCCAGGTGTCGCCTTAATGTTGTTGAATTAGCATGAACTGTCGCCTTAAGGTGGAATCCATGCGGATAATAATAATAATAATAATAATAATAATAATAATAATAATAATAATAATAATAATAATAATAAGCGTGGATACTGACTTAGGGCGACAGTTACATTGACTTGCACACTAAAAATTCAAATTTTCTAACCCTAACCCTAACCCTACCCCTAACCCCACCCTAACCAAATTTAGTAGACATACTTATTAGACCAAAAGGAACAATTTAAGCCTATTTGCGACAATAAAATTATTTTTCTAAATGGTACCTATTCCTTTAAGGCGACAGTTATGTGTCGCCTTAATTCCAGGTGTCGCCTTAATGTTGTTGAATTAGCACGAAGTGTCGCCTTAAGGCATAATCCATGCGGATAATAATAATAATAATAATAATAATAATAATAATAATAATAATAATAATAATAATAATAATAATAATAATAATAATAATAATAATAATAATAATAATAATAATAATAATAATAATAATAATAATAATAATAAGTATAATAATAATAATAATAATAATAATAATAATAATAATAATAATAATAATAATAATAATAATAATAATAATAATAATAATAATAATAATAATAATAATAATAATAATAATAATAATAATAATAATAATAATAATAATAATAATAACTACACAATTTTTTTTTCTTTTTCATATGCACATGACTCACACTGTATACATATAATTGAAACTAGGAAAAACAGACAAAAAAAAAACAGTTTCCATCAATGCTAGTGCCCAAAAGGGGAATGCAAAAAAGAAACTAGTATTTGTCGATATGATAAGCAGTAACCATGATGTGTGACATGAAAAGTGTTTGACGTAAAAACAAGATGACAATCCACGGGGTTGTATATCTCATCGCTGGCACAATCACTGACATATATAACTGGAGGATGTACATCAGTGTGAAATATGCCTAGAAATTGAAGCCAACTTGGGGGTCATGTGATGTAGGTTAGCTCACTCAAGTGGATTCCGCTGCCCTAGAAATGTGTATCCAGATGTGGAAATAATGTAACGCTCAGGCAATATGGGCATGCTAATGAGCCCTACCACTGTGTCGTACCTTTAACGTCTCTTCGGCTTCTTATGCGTTTATTGCCGCTATCACGCGTTAGCACTCATGCACATTATTACATTGCACTGAACCCGGTAGAGCGCATGCCTAAGCAACTTCATGAAAAGGCCTAAATCACAGTACCTGGCCCAAATGTAGTAACACTAGTGTAAGACAAAAACGAAAGTACGGTACTTATTATTACCTTTGTATTTTCAGTACAAGTAGCCTAAATTCAACCAAAAGAATACGAATCTAGTGCTCCATTGGCCTACAAACCACATGAAAGGGCTTATTCTAAACAGAGTTTGCACTCAATGGAAAGCTGCATGTGTAACACTTCATACAAAGCACCGATCGCGGACCGCGCACTGATCTATATGTAGGACCTATAAATTAGTAGGACCGTGCGTTGGAGGCTTCGAGGCAGCAGCTAAAATGCATGCGTGCTTATACACGCGCGTGTTAGGTTTCCTACATGCGCCCTTTTGCTGTTAGCCTATGCAAAAAAGATGCCTTCAGTGCGCTATACAGAAAATTCTCATTAACTTTTACCAAAAAGGTTGGGTAACACGACGGTGAATTTGGAAATAAAGAAAACAGTCGCTCGAAAACTTCGCATTCGCGGGGATTTGATCTGTGGTACTTACGGTACAGCAAAATCCAACTCTATTGCATTTGATTAATGCGTTCATAGTTTCGTATGCAGATCGCTGAATAAAACGACGTCACATCAACAATTTTGCCTCGATATGACAGTAGAGTGCATGAACTTATGGAGTTGTTTTACGTAAAATATCCTGAAAGTGCAGGTACTAAGCATGATTAAACAGTGGGTACCGAGGACTAAAAGATTATTGTCAATTACTTTTCAAGTGAATTGAATATTCGGACGTGACAGAGAATCACTTCTTTACGATTGGTCATCATTTACAATTCCTTCTTGCGATTGGGTCAATTTAAAAATATTCAGACTATCCCTCATGCGCAGAGCTGCAAATCAAATATTTTTTTCAATGTATCAGACAGTCTCTTCTATGGATTATTTTGATATCGTAATTTGTTCTTATAGATTTCCGTCATTTGAGCATTAAAATCCTTCAATTTAAGTCGAGGGGCGACAATGAGAATACGAAAAACTTATCAGTACGTTGTACGTGCATTAGTCTTGCGTATAAAGCCGCAGTAACGACTAACCATATCCAAAATGCGGGTACCGCTCTCATAACCATCTAGCCATAAGACCCCACAAATAATTCATGGTCTACGCAAGTAATGAACAAAAGTGCGTTTGTCCAGTGTGTCTAGTCATTAAATACATGTCAATGGCACCCAGTTTTGTCAATGGTGTACCATACTGTATGTGCTATGACAGTAGATCTACGGAAGCACAATCTTGAGAGTTAGCGAACCCTACATCTTAGAACGCCATTTTGTAAGTCTAGTTGTCCAGCCCATGTGGAGTCTTCCTTCCTAACAAATCACGTTCTACGTCTAATTAAGATTATTTTTGTGAAATATATAATCAGTGGGCAACTTTGCAAAGTTTCTAGATTTCTGAGTTCCTCCATCGCTTTAAATTTCTAAAATGTCTTCGAGTTAGATTCTGTTCATTCTGAACAATTGGATGCTGTGTGATCATAACAAAACATCATCAATGGCGACCAAACGGAATACAATGTCCTTTCCGCTTTGAATTCATACGCTCAATGGAACTTGCGTAGTGAAAAGGTTTACTTTCTTTAGCGAAATGTAAACAAATGTCTATCTGGGGGTAATTCGCCTTCCTAAAGGATGAGCGATCTGAAATACGATTCCGTAGACGTAGCCACAGACCGGGCTACGTAATTACGGGAAAGAACCAAACCTATCTACATCACCCAATTATTTCCCACAGTGTAGCACACAAAGTTGAGAGACAACATGCAATTTACTGTGTGTGTGTGCAAGAAGATAAGCACTGACCAAGCTACTGAAAACCTGTGAAAGGTCACATCTAATCCTCGAATTATTGCAAGTAGAAAAACAGAATTCAACAAAGTAGGGTAATTTAACCCACTGCGAAGGAAAGCTCAGAATGTATAGAGTGATGAGAGTTATCATTAAATAGTACATTACAGCTTCTGAAGTTTGAGGCAGAAGTTTAAATGACCTAAAAGTGGTCTTTTGCCATGGTTTACGGTACTTATCAACATGTTAGAAAATTTCCTTAACCCCATGGTATGTAAAGAATATGGGGGAGATTAGATCATGGGTTGCTCTTTTGTTAGTCTTACTGTTGTTTAGAAATCCTGGTCAATGATATGTTTATATATTTATACGGTGCCTAGAAGTAAGGGTCGTGTTTGACAAAGAGGGTGGCTTTCTTAAGAGTAATCTACCTTTCAAGCCTTTTTATGGCTTTCTTAAATTAAAAAGAATATCCATACTGAGCTAAAATACTGCCTTGTTTCCACCAAATGTTGCTATCATGTTGCTAGGTGTTACAAAACAATGCTGTCAGGTTAATTTATAATCAGAGTCGTTCCTGCCATGCTACGCCTCTCCTTCTTGAGTTACACTGGTTACCAGTTAATCAACGCATTATTTTTAAAATTCTTGTTTTTGTTTTTAACTGTTTGAATAATAGAGCCCCCACTTACCTGTCTCAATTGATCTCACCCTACAAACCGAATCGTTCTCTTCGTTCAGCCTCCACAAACTTACTTGTCACTCACAGATCATTAAATAGATATGGCGACAGAAGTTTTTTCTTTGCTGCACCTCACCTCTGGAATAATTTACCTAACCACATACGTACTGCTGCCTCTTTAAGTTCTTTTAAACGTTCCCTTAAGACTTACCTTTTCATAGAGTGTTTTAATCTTAATTAGTCCTTTTTGCTTTGTTCTGTGCTCTGATCTGTGCTGTAGTTACCGTGTTTGTGTTTTTTAGATTTTTAAGCTTTTATCACTTCTTTGTTGGCATTTTCCTCTTGTTTTATATTATTTTACACTTCTTCTTATTGTATTCTATACGCTCTATTTGTTATGCGCTTTGAGCTTTTTAAGATAAAGCGCACTTACAAGTGTCTTAATAATAATAATAATAATAATAATAATAATAATAATAATAATAATAATAATAATAATAATAATAATAATAATAATAATAATAATAATAATAATAATAATAATAATAATAATAATAATAATAATAATAATAATAATAATAATAATAATAATAATAATAATAATAATAATAATAATAATAATAACAATAATAATAATAATAATAATAATAATAAATAATAATAATAATAATAATAATAATAATAATAATAATAATAATAATAATAATAATAATAATAATAATAATAATAATAATAATAATAATAATAATAATAATAATAATAATAATAATAATAATAATAATAATAATAATAATAATAATAATAATAATAATATAATAATAATAATAATAATAATAATAATAATAATAATAATAATAATAATAATATAATAATAATAATAATAATAATAATAATAATAATAATAATATAATAATAATAATATAATAATAATAATAATAATAATAATAATAATAATAATAATAATAATAATAATAATAATAATAAATAATAATAATATAATAATAAGCGTGGATACTAACGTAGGGCGACAGTTACATTGACTTGCACACTAAAAATTCAAATTTTCTAACCCTAACCCTAACCCTACCCCTAACCCCACCCTAACCAAATTTGGTAAACATACTTATTAGACCAAAATGAACAATTCAGCCTATTTGCGACAGTAAAATTATTTTTCTAAATGGTACCTATTCCTTTAAGGCGACAGTTATGTGTCGCCTTAATTCCAGGTGTCGCCTTAATGTTGTTGAATTAGCACGAAGTGTCGCCTTAATGCCTAATCCATGCAGATAATAATAATAATAATAATAATAATAATAATAATAATAATAATAATAATAATAATAATAATAATAATATAATAATAATAATAATAATAATAATAATAATAATAATAATAATATAATAATAATAATAATAATAATAATAATAATAATAATATAATAATAATAATAATAATAATAATAATAATAATAATAATAATAATAATAATATAATAATAATAATAATAATAATAATAATAATAATAATAATAATAATAATAATAATAATAATAATATTAATAATAATAATAATAATAATAATAATAATAATAATAATAATAATAATAATAATAATAATAATAATAATAATAATAATAATAATAATAATAATAATAATAATAATAATAATAATAATAATAATAATAATAATAATAATAATAATAATAATAATAAATAATAATAATAATAAATAATAATAATAATAATAATAATAATAATAATAGGCGTGGATACCTACTTAGGGCGACAGTTATATTGACTTGTGTGCAAAAATTTGAATTTTTCTAACCCTAACCCTAACCCTACCCCTAACCCTACCCTAACCAAATTTGGTAGAGATACATTCTAGAGGAGGACGAACAATTTCAGCCTATTTCCGACACTAAAATTATTTTTCTATCTAGTAACTAAGAAATAAGGCGACACATAAACTGTCGCCTTAATGTCAGGTGTCGCCTTAATGTTGTTGAATTAGCATGAACTGTCGCCTTAATGCCTAATCCATGCGGATGATAATAATAATAATAATAATAATAATAATATAATAATAATAATAATAAAATAATAATATAATAATAATAATAATAATATAATAATAATAATAATAATAATAAAATAATAATAATAATAATAATAATAATAATAATAATAATAATAATAATAATAATAATAATAATAATCAATAATAATAATAATAATAATATAAGTATAATAATAATAATAATAATAATAATAATATAATAATAATAATAATAATAATAATAATAATAATAATAATAATAATAATATAATAATAATAATAATAATATAATAATAATAATAATAATAATAATAAATAATAATAATATAATATAATAATAATAATAATAATAATATAATAATAATAATAATAATAATAATAATAATAATAATAATAAATAAGCGTGGATACTAACTTAGGGCGACAGTTACATTGACTTGCACACTAAAAATTCAAATTTTCTAACCCAACCCTACCCTACCCTCACCCAACCCTAACCAAATTTGGTAGACATACTTATTAGACCAAAATGAACAATTTAAGCCTATTTGCGACAGTAAAATTATTTTCTAAATGGTACCTATTCCTTTAAGGCGACAGTTATGTGTCGCCTTAATTCCAGGTGTCGCCTTAATGTTGTTGAATTAGCACGAAGTGTCGCCTTAAGGCATAATCCATGCGGATAATAATAATAATAATAATAATAATAATAATAATAATAATAATAATAATAATAATAATAATAATAATAATAATAATAATAATAATAATAATAATAATAATAATAATAATAATAATAATAATAATAATAATAATAATAATAATAATAATAATATTATTAAATAATATAATAATAATAATAATAATAATAATAATAATAATAATAATAATAATAATAATAATAATAATAATAAATAATAATAATAATAATAATAATAATAATAATAATAATAATAATAATAATAATAATAATAATAATAATAATAATAATAATAATAATAATAATAATAATAATAATAATAATAATAATAATAATAATAATAATAATAATAATAATAATAATAATAATAATTTTTTTTGTCTCGTTTTTTATTTAATCCTTTGATGCAACAATATATGTACTATTTACATCACATATCCATTCTTAACAAGGGTTGAACTTATAAATCATATAACATACTCATAGAATAAACATTTCTTTGAAGAGTGTGATGCGAGATACATTATTAGCCTTGCTTAATATGTAATATTCAACGTTTAGGTAATACTCAAATTTATAGGAAAAAGCAACGGCATCTGGAATATTATTATTTAACTTGCAATTAAAAATATAGTACTTTCCATGTAAAATAAAAAAATTGATTGGATGTTTAGCATCCTCGAACTTCCCAAACTTAATATAATTAAAATCAATTGCAAATGTACTTTTTAGACACAGGTTACATATCTCTGACCAAATGAATTTAACGTAATCACATTCCCAAAAGAGGTGCTCCAGTGTCTCATTAACTTCATGACAGAAAGTACAAAGTGAGCTTTCTTTAACCTTTATCCTATATAGAAAATTATTTACACCAAGTATTCTTTGCAAGAAACACAACTGAAAATAATGCAACTTCGTAATTCTCACAGCAATATAAGGTAACATAAAAATTTGATTCCAGTCATACACTTTGTTATCAATGTCCTGCCATTTAAAGATTGCCTTTGGAACTTGTGACTTCTCCTTAACTAAATAATTATATACATATTTCGTTATCCTTGGTAAAGAGATGGCTTTCGTGAGCCGTTGCTCATTTTCATTTTGAATATGGACGCAATTAATACTTTTTTCCAAGACGACGGAATTGCAGAAAGGATACCAAAATTAAGAGTGAATGGAAAACGGTTCAAATCATGTTTCATACAAAAAGAGTTATAATCCAAAGCATTACCATCTTGGTCGAAAAAATGATGTAATTTGAAAGCCTCCTTACGTCTGAGAATATTAGAAAAAATAAGTTTGTTATCAATTTTTATAAAGGAATTGTTCAAAACGTTCTGGTTTCCATAAAAGTTACTATCTGGAGATCTAAAATTAAAGTCAGACCATGCATAACAAACATCACGAATAAAAACATTTGAAATATTGATATCTTTTTTAGAAAAATTGCATTCAAATAAAAAACCTTTACCATATTTTTTAAGTTCTTCATCAAACAAAACCTTCCACAAACTATCATTTCCATCAAGATAAAGTTTAACCCACTTACATTTTAAACTTATTGCAAATAACCTTACATCAATCATACTTAAACCACCTTTAGATTTACTATTGATTAAAACATTTCTCTTAACTTTGTCTGGCTTTTTAGACCACATAAAACTGTAGAAAAGGCACTCAAGATCCTTAAAATATTGAATACTTGGATTTGGTAAGACAGAAAAAAGATAAACTAGTTGAGATATAAGAAAAGTTTTAATAAGAACAATTTTTCCAATAGGAGTAAGGTCCCGGGAAGACCAGAGGTTAAAAATTTTTTTAATTCGAGATAATTTCGGAACATAGTTCAGCTGAAAAAAATCATCATGATGATGCGTAAATGAGATACCTAGATACTTGACGGATTCGTTGCTAATGACAAAGTCAAATGTTTCAAAATATGGGGGTGGGTAAGAGAAAAGAGGGCCAAGAGGGAAAAGAGAGGATTTGTCTAAATTTACATTTAGACCAGACGCTTTACAAAACTTTTTAAGGATACTCACTGTTTCAACAATATCATTCAATGACCCATCTGTTATAATAACTGTGTCATCTGCATAGGTAGAAATTTTAAAAACCGAATTTGAGATAACAATTCCATTAATAGTGAAACTAGATTTGATCATAGCAGTGAAAATTTCGGCACATGTAATAAATAAGTAAGGACTGAGGGGGCATCCTTGACGCACACCCCTTGAAATCCTAAAATATTCAGTAGGGAAACCATTATTTACCACACACGATGAAGTATTATTGTACAATGTTCGAACCCACAGTCTAAAGTCACTACCAAAATTAAAATAAGCAAGGGTGTTTTGAATAAATCCCCAGTCAAGTCGATCGAACGCTTTCTCGTAATCCAGAAATATAAGTGCTCCAGGGATATCATGATCATTACAATAACTAATGAGGTCAAGAATTAATCTAACATTTTCCCCAATGAAACGACCTTTTAAGAATCCGGTTTGTTCTGGGTCTATTAAATCAGTGAGCACCGTTTTCAACCGTGTAGCCATACACTTGGCAGCGATTTTGTAATCAACGTTGAGTAGAGCGATTGGACGCCAATTCTTTATAAAGCGGTTGTCTTTATTTTCTTTTGGAATGAGCGTTAAACAAGATCTACCTTGTTCATCAGAAATAAAACCTGATTGAAAGGCATAGTTAAATGAATTTACAACAAGTGGACCAACCTTGTCCCATAATACACGGTAGAATTCAACAGGGATTCCATCGGAGCCTGGAGATTTGTTCAAGGACATTGAGAATAATGAGCAACTACATTCTTCGAAGGTGAGAAGCCCCTCACAACTCTTTGACTGATCCTCAGAAAGTTTGGAATGAGAAATATCTAAGTTGTTAAAAAAAGTGTCTGACTGAATGTCATCATCTTTTGTATAAAGACCCTTATAGAAATTTTTAATTGTTTCTAAAATATCCTCAGTACTTTCAACCTTTGTGTTATTATCTAAAATTAATTGCTTAATAGAGTTGAATGACTTATTCCTTTTCTCCAAATTTAAAAAATATTTAGTATTCTTCTCACCTTTTTCTGACCAACGGGCTCTTGATCTTATTATAATACCTCTTACTTTATAATCATACATTGCATCTAACTTAGTTCTACATTCTTCGAGTTCATTTTTAACATTTACAGATGGACAAACAGCATACTTTTGCTCAAGATGAGCAATTTTTTCTACTAATTTCTTTTCCTCTAATTGTCGCTTTCGAGTTACACGTTTAGAATAGGTGATCGATACAGATCTGATAGCAACTTTACATGACTCCCATAAGAGACTTGGGTTGAAAGTGGGGTGATTAGCGATAACCTCCTTAATTGTATCTCTCACAGAACAAACATAATCTACATCATCTAAAAGTGAAGTATTTAATTTCCAAATACCATTACCACGAGGTGTAGCAATTAAAACTTTTAAAGTTACACACGAATGATCTGAACCAAAAAGTGGTATAATAGAAACATCACTCACAGCATTCTTTAGATGATTGGATATGATAAAATAATCTAACCTACAATGTATGAAAGTATCAATATTGGAATGCCATGTCTACAGTTTAACACTGGGATTTCTCTCCCGCCAGATATCGATTAGATCAAAGGTTTCCATCATCCTTAGCACTTTATTACGGGCATTGAAATTTGTTTGAGCTCTTCCTCCTCCCTTGTCCAGAGCTAAATTCATCACAAAATTAAAGTCCCCTCCCCAAATAATGGCGTCCCAGTTGTGAATAACAAAATACCCCTCCAGTTTTGAGAAAAGTGAAACATTGTCAACATTATGGCCATAAATATTGACCAATTCAAGTAATATATTATTGCAATTAACAATTAATATTACGAATCGGCCACCCGTATCGATTATAGCATCAATCAACACAAAACTTGTAGACGAATTAATGAGGATTGCAACACCTTTACTGAAACGTGAACCGTGTGACAAGAACAGTTTCCCTCCCCATTCATTAGCCCAAATAGAAGTATCAGAAGGAATGGAATGTGTTTCTTGCAGAAAGGCAAAGTCGTACTTATGAATATGTAGAAAGGAAAATAGTTTGCGGCGTTTCTTGCAATCTCGAATACCTCTTACGTTAAAGGTAACAAATGAATACATGCCCATTGCAAATGATGAGGTACAATGCTAAGTAAACAAGCACACTATCAGTCGCAAATAATATAACATAGATTTTAATCAGATAGAACAACACACTGCTACTTTTTACAATACACATTTTAGGTAGAATAATAGAAACTCTTTTTCTAATAGAAAATAGAACATAAAGACGAGAACTTTCATCCCTGTTAAGAAGATAACATGGGTATTCAGTGTTAATATATAGAAAACATATTCCACGAGACTAGAAAAAGGTAGAAAAAAAGAGAAAACAGATCATGTTGACTGGCTACTACGTAGTAGCAATGAACGGATGGTAGAAAAAAAAATAAACAGGATTGTACACAGTCAACCAGGTCCTAAGACAAAAGGACGGGCAAGGTCAATAAACAGGGCAGGCAAGGGGTTAGAGAGATTTAAGGAAAAGCATGAAAACAATTCAAGGCAAAAGGGATCTCACCTGAAGGTGTACATCAAAAAGTTATACTTAATGGCCTCTAATGATGGCACTCGCCAATGAAAACATACAAAGTGGGCAAACTAAAACTCAAAGGGTCTGCCGGAACCATCTCTCCACTTTCCTGCGCTAAAAAATAGCTTGGTCCCACTATCATATAGGTCCTTTACCTTCTGAGACCATTTCTTCTTTTGATGGAGATCCACTTTGGTCAAATCGTCCACAATGAAAAAGGTTTGACCTTGGAGTGCAACTCTTCTATTTCTCATTATAAAGACTTTCGCTTTGTAGGATAGACATCGAACTAGGATATGGGGCGGCTTTCCATTAAACCCACGTCCATCTCTGTGGCATCTCTCGATTGAAAGGTCTGGGACATCAGAAAACAATGAAAACACCTTCTCCTTAACAACAGATTCACAGTTTTCCTGGTCAGTTACGGGAATACCAACAATTCGGAAATTGTTGCATCTTGAGAAGCGGTCTAATTTGTTAATTTCTTCAGCTGAAGTGTCCTGAAAAGTTTCCAAGTCTCTGATTTTTTCTCTCAGTGTCTCACACTCTCTGTCCTTCTCTTCTACTTTAATTTCTAGATCATCGATTCGTTTACTTTGGTACTCTACAGCTCTTCCCAGATCCTTTTCTAATTTTGAGATTGATTTGTTGAGATCTTTTAACGATCTTTCCACAGTTTTTTGAAATTCCTCAATCGCTGACTTCCAAAACTTTCACCATCATCAAATTCATTATCGCTTCCTTCGCGGAACTGGGTACTGGCAATATCAGTATAGTCAAGAAGAGAAGGTGTGGCCCTTCTAGCTCCTGAACGAGATGAAGATATGTTTTGAGAAAGGGGGGGTCTCCCCCGTTTACCTGTCCCTCTTCCGCCCATAGTAATGTTAAAGAAAGTCAAAGTAACAAAAGCGAATACCTTTGATGATCAAAACACTCCAATTCGCAGTATAAAAAGCTCAAAAATATCAAAACACTCCAATTCGCAGTATAAAAAGCTCAAAAATCTCACACCCGAGAAGACTACGTCTTTAGCCTGCCATGCTTCAGGCTCGTCCCCAATAATAATAATAATAATAATAATAATAATAATAATAATAATAATAATAATAATAATAATAATAATAATAATAATAATAATAATAATAATAATAATAATAATAATAATAATAATAATAATAATAATAATAATAATAATAATAATAATAATAATAATAATAATAATAATAATAATAATAATAATAATAATAATAATAATAATAATAATAATAATAATAATAATAATAATAATAATAATAATAATAATAATAATAATAATAATAATAATAATAATAATAATAATAATAATAATAATAATAATAATAATAATAATAATAATAATAATAATAATAATAATAATAATAATAATAATAATAATAATAATAATAATAATAATAATAATAATAATAATAATAATAATAATAATAATAATAATAATAATAATAATAATAATAATAATAATAATAATAATAATAATAATAATAATAATAATAATAATAATAATAATAATATAATAATAATAATAATAATAATAATAATAATAATAATAATAATAATAATAATAATAATAATAATAATAATAATAATAATAATAATAATAATAATAATAATAATAATAATAATAATAATAATAATAATAATAATAATAATAATAATAATAATAATAATAATAATAATAATAATAATAATAATAATAATAATAATAATAATAATAATAATAATAATAATAATAATAATAATAATAATAATAATAATAATAATAATAATAATAAAAATAATAATAATAATAATAATAATAATAATAATAATAATAGTAATAGTAATAGTAATAGTAATAATAATAATAATAATAATAATAATAATAATAAGCGTGGATACTAACTTAGGGCGACAGTTACATTGACTTGCACACTAAAAATTCAAATTTTCTAACCCTAACCCTAACCCTACCCCTAACCAAATTTGGTAGACATACTTATTAGACCAAAATGAACAATTTAAGCCTATTTGCGACAATAAAATTATTTTTCTAAATGGTACCTATTCCTTTAAGGCGACAGTTATGTGTCGCCTTAATTCCAGGTGTCGCCTTAATGTTGTTGAATTAGCACGAAGTGTCGCCTTAATGCATGATCCATGCTGATAATAATAATAATAATAATAATAATAATAATAATAATAATAATAATAATAATAATAATAATAATAATAATAATAATAATAATAATAATAATAATAATAATAATAATAATAATAATAATAATAATAATAATAATAATAATAATAATAATAATAAGCGTGGATACTGACTTAGGGCGACAGTTACATTGACTTGCACACTAAAAATTCAAATTTTCTAACCCTAACCCTAACCCTACCCCTAACCCCACCCTAACCAAATTTAGTAGACATACTTATTAGACCAAAAGGAACAATTTAAGCCTATTTGCGACAATAAAATTATTTTTCTAAATGGTACCTATTCCTTTAAGGCGACAGTTATGTGTCGCCTTAATTCCAGGTGTCGCCTTAATGTTGTTGAATTAGCACGAAGTGTCGCCTTAAGGCATAATCCATGCGGATAATAATAAGAATAATAATAATAATAATAATAATATAATAATAATAATAATAATAATAATAATAATAATAATAATAATAATAATAATAATAATAATAATAATAATAATAATATAATAATAATAATAATAATAATAATAATAATAATAATAATAATAATAATAATAATAATAATAATAATAATAATAATAATAATAATAATAATAATAATAATAATAATAATAATAATAATAATAATAATAATAATAATAATAATAATAATAATAATAATAATAATAATAATAATAATAATAATAATAATAATAATAATAATAATAATAATAATAATAATAATAATAATAATAATAATAATAATAATAATAATAATAATAATAATAATAATAATAATAATAATAATAATAATAATAATAATAATAATAATAATAATAATAATAATAATAATAATAATAATAATAATAATAATAATCATTGTTTTTGACAAAGTAGCCATTGCATTTATGACATTTCATCGCCTGAAAATCACTTCTCTTCAAAGCCTGAATTTTATGTTATTGTTTTTTGCGAACAGGAAAGACCATAACCATTCATTTAAGTTACATTGCATGCCTATGTTATTATTGAATTCAGTTTAGATTCGTAAAAAACAGTTGTGGCTCATGAAAAATTGGTTCAATCAATCATTCCGGAACACTCACAAAAGAGGCGAAAATGGGAATATATTTTCAGTAGTTTTCTCTCCTTTAATTTGCTCCTTTTTGTTTCATCTATTTTAGATATAGATAGAATACCAAAGTCTTTGTCATATGCAAAAACAGAAATCATCATCCTTCTTATCTTTGAGATAACTTCATGTGTTACTCAGAACACAAGATTTGTAGCAAGATACTTAAAAAGTGTTGACTCTGTTTGTGGCTTACTTATTACCTTTATTAGTCAGTTTGACCACCACCAAGAGTGTTGTTGTATTGTAACGCTGGTGTGTCCGAGGTGGTAGCTCCATGGTTAGATTTGTAGGTCGAAGAGCTTTGCGGAGCCTTGTTAAGCTCTCAGGGATTCTGCGATGCCTTTGTAGCTCTAAGGGATTATGTGGAGACTTGTGGAGCTATTAGAGATTATTGTGGAGCTTACATATCCAGGTATTAAAACTTTCCCAAACTACCTGGATTATTATTGAAAAAGTTGGGCCACTGTGAATCGAAATATAGTACTCAAGGAATACTGAGTTCTCTCATTATATCAAACATAGCATATCAACTGTCTCGACAATCTTATTACAAACAGCGGCGTAGTGAGATGTTTGACATGGGGGGAGGGGGAGACCAGATGCGATTTCTCGACCTTTATCCACCTTCCCACACCAGAACATCATATTTGCGCATTATATATATTTTTTTTTAATTTGAGCAAAATAAAAATATTCAAAGAAAAAGGAAACAACTAAAACATCAACACCACGCAGCAGTGGTGTAGCTAAGTTTTTTTTTTTTTTTTTGGAGGCTCTGGAGGACTGGAGTTATTTTTTTTTGGGGGGGGGGCGGGGGACTCCCGTTTACTATCTAAGCGGAGCGCCACCATAGCTTGGCGCGGAGCGTACCAAGAAAATTTGAGATTAAATACATGCCAGATCGCCGGAAATGGGACTTACCAGGCTTGATAGCATTGATTATTGATTCAAAAGATTGGGAGAGTTTTTTTAACATGCCTGGGAAAGTCGTTTCAGATGTTAAGTTACAGTATTTTCAATACCGTTTTCTTCATAGAATAATAGCCACGAATAAGCTTTTGTATGCCATGGGGAAAGTGGAATGTAATAAATGCTCCTTTTGTGAAACTGAATTAGAAAGCCTAGAACACCTCTTTTGGGATTGTAGTATTACTTCAGCTTTTATTCTTGATGTTGAGTTTCGCTTTTTAAGGGAACAATTCTTTTTTTCTAAGTATGATATTTTCTTTGGATTTGGGAAAGGTTCTATTCACCCCTTTAATTATCTTATTTTAAACATGAAAAGTTACATTTATCAATGCAAAAGGCGAGGCGAGCTGCCAAAAATTGATGTTTTTCTTCAGAAATTTAAATTTGCTATGAGAATTGAAAAGTATAGCCAACAAAGTTTGTTAAGAAAGAAAAATGTCGTTTCATTAGCAGAATAGAAAGAAGCTTTTAAGGAGTGTAATGATTTATTTAATATCAATAACTAGGTTATTAAAGCTGAACACTTTTTTTATATAAACCCACTTGTATGTATTCATGATAGTGAAGTGGCGATCGAAGTAGGATAGTGAGAAATTTGTCTTTGTTCTTTAGATTTGCAGTGAAAACCAAAGTGAGATGCAGACGTGTAAATGAATTCCGAAGTATTATTTTGTCATTCACGGCACTAAATGAATATTAATTGATCTGTTTATTTTATGTGTGTAACACGACTGATTGAAATAGTAAAATTTGTACTATATTGAATAAGTATTGAAATTGAATAAATGGAGGAAAAAAAAAAAAGGCTTGATAGCAGCCATCAAGATGTGCAATTGTTGTGAAAATTTTTTAAAGGTTGATTTGAATTTGTTCTAAAACACATTAAGTTTGTCACAATCTATCCGACTTTTTTCAAAATTATTCAGAATGGAGTTAACCCCATGGATTTTGGTGGATTAATTGGAATGGAGATTTTCCACAGCCAGAGTCTACTATTATTAAGTTGGTGGCACCAAGTTTTGCCCTACGGGGGCCACCGACCCCGAAGCTTAGACAGCCCCACTGCCGTCGGGTATAAGTGGTATTTGAAGAAAACCTGTGTACTAGACCATTTCATTCGGGGCATATATTGCATAAAATTTGTATATACTAGTGAAGCATAGTTCCGCGTTGATTAAAAATTTTCTCCGGAATCTAAGCTGTAAAAATTGCAAAGCGCGCGAAGCGCGAAAATTTTTGGTAGGTTTTCACAAAAAACATATGTAAACATTAAGAACCAAAAAGGAAATCTCTAGGGGTTCTAGACCGTACAGGAGATAATATGCATTGTATTGAAACTACCTTACCTATGCGATGAAAAAGCCAAAAAACTGCTCCGTGAGTCCCTCACCAACTGACAGTGCTGCTTGACACACACAAGAGAACAGTTACTAGGCTTTGCGATATGGGATGAATTTTGCGACCTCTACATAAACTGTGTACTTTTCCTACATGTTACTTGGTAAGGTGCATGGAAAGTGCTTGCACTATCCAGCGATGTAGAATGGAACTATTGAAGAAAGTATAGTAGCTCTTCTGCGAGCGTAGCGCGCCGAAAATTTTGCTTTCTTATTAGAGAAATTGTCCTCTTGCGAGCAAAAACGGGTAAAACGAAACTTTAAGCTGTCGTGATATGGGGGGGGGGAGGGCAAAATGACATTTGCCCCCCACACACATCATATTGGGGGGCCATGGCCCCCTTGGCCCCCGGTTCCTACGCCACTGACAAACATTATCAATGTACGTTTTCCAAGTTAAATGCTGATCAAGAATTTTAATTAATTGCATCCTCTTTAGCACATGAATAACATTGATATACTCTTCTTCATTTACCAAAACGATCATTGTGAGTACTTTTCCAAAAGTCCCCTCGACTCTATGGCGAAGAGCCAATGGGCGAAACCAAACATTACTCCCGAAGGAGTTCTGTTCCCCAAAGGAACTACGTCCCCAAGAGACAACAAACCTAACTGACCACCCTCTCGAACCTCTACGTCATGGGTTTGTCATGCGTGGTCCCGTTCTTGACTGGCTGAAAAGAACAGTCAACCTGTCAGAAATGACAAGATCACCACCTAGCCAACCGAACCTCGACTGGACAAACTCAATGCAAAGTTCGGAGCACTAGAACTCTTTGAACATCTGAAACAAACGATCATTGTAAGTTAACCTTACCTTATCATGATATGCCCTCTTAGTCCAGGCCGATTTGTAGCTTTTTGGGGGTTTGCATTTTTCTTTGTTGCTATATTTGGTAAAACTTTGATAAGATTTAGAGTAGACATCAGACAATCGGAAAAGTATGTGCTCCACTTTTCATGTGCAAGGGGTAGGGTGCCAGCCAAATGAAAATGGCCGCCATTTTGATCATTTTGGCTGATTTGGCTCAAGAAAGGCTCTATTGCGCCAACATTTGGGGTCTGATGTCTACTCTACATCTTATCAAAGTTTTACCAAATATAGCAAACAAAAATGCAACAAAGCAAAACGTCCCTGACTATCTGTCATAATCATCTAGACAACCTCTTGCTTGCTTTAAAACTTTTCACGTGCTTCATTCCGCTATCATGAAAATACAAAAGCATAGCATATATAGTGAATATGAAGAGTTTTATCATAGTTAAAATTCACATAGGTCTGCTTTACATGCCAGTTTCTGAAGCATAGATCACACGGGCAAACAACAAAATATAGAATTATCAGAGGTGAACTTATGAATTACAAAATGTGATCTGTGATCTGATAGTTGGAGCTTCTGGTTTTCAGGACTGAGAATTCGAAAATCATCGATTCTTTTGAGGGAAGGGGATGTGCTATTATTGCCATTACAAGTTGAACAGGGAGTTGTTATAGGAGTAAGACAGCTCGCCAAAACTTTCTGTGAAGTGAGGTTTGCAAATTTCAAGGTCAGGTAGTAAACTTTCGAAGAAGGAAGAGGGAAATGTATATATTGCCACGGTATTGCCAGTCTGCCGAAAACATGTAGTTATTCTCTCTGGTGTGGCCTAGTGTCGTTACTGAAAGCATATCAACTTCATTTTAAGTGAAATTGTGAGCATAGATTGGTGTCCGATTATTTCAGGAAACTTGAAGAAACTTTTCAGAATGCGGTAAAAGAATCATGCTTCTGTCTGTTTTGCTTCTTTGCATATGTCAGGCGCGTAACCGGGGGGGGGGGCGAAGGGGCAAAGGGGGCAGCCGTCCCCTTGAGCATATTTTTGGTGTTTTTAAGTTTTATGTTTACATTATTGGTAGTGTTTTTCCTATATATATGCGGTAAATAGGCCTGGAAAGTGCCATTTCCAGCGATCTGGGAGGCATTTGGGGTTAAAATTTTCTTGCGCTTTGCGCCAACCCATAGTGGCACGGAGCGCTGAGAGTGTCTATGGACTTCTCCCCCCCCCCGACAAATTCCTGGATACCCCCCCTGGCCCATGCTCTCTTTAGATGGATAGGAGTATTTTGTTTTGATCTACTTCTATTAAACAGTCGTTTTGAGTTTGAAGAACCTTGTCATTAAAATGTTATTATTAAATTAAAATCAACCCACACATCAAAGAGCATTGTTCGATTAAAGCACCTAATTAAAGAGATGATTTGATTGACTTGATTTACTATCCCGTCAATTTTACAGGACAGTACAGGCAATCCACCACCGTTGGGACACAAAAACATCCTTGACCACAGACGAGCATGAGATTAGTGCAAGCTAGAACCGTCAAAAGCAACTGTGAGGTCACCGGTAGCGGGAGGCTGGTGCTCTAAATCAGTAGTCTATACCCAAGATTTCCAACTTAATTTTTGCTGTAATAAACTTTTATGTCATTAGGTTTTTGATACGTACCCTTAATCTCCCTTTGCTTAATTGTATGTGGACATGTATATGTCATTTCCATCAATGTTAACAACATTGAAAGCATTGAAAGAACAATCTCATCAAAATCCGTCAAATATTGACTCCTTTATTATGAAAATTTCCTTTTACACCTTCTATTATGAATAGTTAAATGAGCAAGTTTGATGTGACGTGAAGCACACATGAGATATATGGGCTAAAAATCTGTTTCCCCAACCTTTTTTCAAGGTCAGTTGTTGACAAACCTGATAGGGTTATGTTTTAATTCTTTTTTACCATGAAAACGTTAACATCAAGTAGCAAAAGGTTAGCTAGATTGACAACTAATGGATAAAATGTGAGCAGGGTTAACAAAAGAAGCACTAACACTGTACAGGACTTCACTTCACATCTTCAGAAATAATGAAACATCTATTGCAGCTGTTGAGAATAGTAAAGGATGTTAATATAGTTTCAAACGATTTTTCGTTAGGGGATAGGGTATCTTATCTATATTTATTACGTAAGCAGTTCCTTTAGCTACTTGTCTTCATTCATTAAAGAGGAATTTACCGTTATCTTAGGATCAAGAATAAGTTTTTGTAATGGTGTCTTTCGCTTTTGAGACAGGTCACATTAAAGGACATTCTTGGAGAAATGTTTCAGAAACTGTTCGTATAAAACCCACGTTAACGGGTAATGCTAAAATGTACGCTAGACACATACACATGGATGAAAAGAAGTTTTTCAGGAAAGGTTATGTGAACACCGTGCACTACATGTAGACCGTGCACTACATCTACACAGCTAGAGCTAGCTATGTTCGAAACCGAAATGATGTCGGCTTCATGACAGGGCAGACCATTCAACCGTCGTTCAGAGAGCACCACCTTAAACCGACTTCGGTTTCGGGTGGTTGCAATTTGGTTTCGATTTTGGGCGGTCAATTCAGAATCCATCCATCCATCCATCCATCCATCCATCCATCCATCCATCCATCCATCCATCCATCCATCCATCCATTCATCCATCCATTCATCCATCCATTCATCCATTCATTCATCCATCTGTCTACCTGTCTGTCTGTCTGTGTATCTATGTTACGAGACGGGTGGAATCACTGGATGCTCTGAGTCGTCTAGCTGGAACATATTCTTTGAAAACAGTATGATGGAGTTTGAGTTTGTAAAGATTTGAACACATAAGTAAAAGCTTGAAAGTGATGCGTTTAGAAACAGTCAGCCAATGTAGACTGATCAACAATGGGGTGCCTCAGTACGCCGACAACAGCAAAGATGGCTCTCGCTGCACTGTTCTGAAGATGCTGATGTCGACAAATGTCAGCTGATAAAAGATACGTAAAGAGGGCATTGCAGTAGTCGTACCGCGATGTTACTAAGGCACGAACTACATGATGGCAGGTGTTGGTATCAATAAAACTACGTATACGCGTAGACGTGTTTCTGATCTGAAAGTTGATAGTTTGGCGAAGGTGATTGACATGATTGGATATACATATATGGTGTATTTGTATTTCTGCTTTCCTCGCTGCAGGCCGGTGTTCCTAATCTTCAACGAGGGTGGCATTCACAGCCTCTTAATATATCGTATATGGTTCTGGTGCAGTGGCAGTATCCGTATCTGAATCACGCCCTCATACGGACTATTTTAGTTCGCCCCCTAAGCACGCGATGCACTTGAAGCTTTGTATTTTCCTGAGGCAATGAAGTCCATGTCTACCGAGATCATACGATCGCCGTTGAAACATATACTGGTGAACCAACCTTGAAATATGCTTGCTGAAAGGAGTTCAGTTTTATAGTTTTTTCGCGTAATCCTTACTCAATATTGTTGTTATTTGCTTTTCTTAAGATACTTCAGTGACTTCGGTTATTTGTAAAGATGTACAAAATTAATTGCGAAGATTGTATGAAAGAACCAAGGAGGGTATCAATTTGGCGTTGTAGGTCAGTATGAGAGGAAACAACTCGTGTAGATAGATCGGTACATCTTTCATTGATTAACCGGAGCTGAATCAAGCGGTGAACTAGTGCGAGTCAAAGAATTATAATGGATTCTTATAATTTCTCAGAATGTAATAACTCTCTTGCGAGTGCGAGTCAAAGAATTATAATGGATTCTTATAATTTCTCAGAATGTAATAACTCTCTTGCTTTCAATTACAGTCACTGTCTAGTTGACTCTAATGGAACGGTATATTTCAACGTTGCTCTCGTTGCAGGATTTCTTTGCATTTTCATCGTTGGATTTTTCTCCAACTCTGTGGTGATATGTGTGAGTTTTCGACCGTCGCGGAGTATGACTGTGAACACTATTAATACGTATGTATTGAATCTATGTTTATCCGATCTTCTATACATCATAGGGTGCCTTTTCTTTACTATCACAAACTACAACCAACAAGGATGGCTCTTCGGGGATATCGGATGTCGCATTATAATAAGTCTAGATATATTCACGATGCACGTAAGTTCTTATATATTAACGTTAATGAGTTTGGAACGATATGTTGCAGTTGTGCATCCCATGAAATCTTTACAATATCGTAGTACTAAATGGGCTCGCCGAATGAGTGCGTCTATTTGGATAAGTGCGTTGGTATTTGTTTCTCCTATGGTCATTGCTATGAAAGAAATGAAACTAAACATTGACGGTGTACAGAAAAGTACATGTACTTGGAGTTTCTTCGGCAATGAAAGTCTGACGTCCTACTATCGTTACCAACTGTTTGTTTTTTTCATTACTTTCTTATTTCCATCAGTCTGCACTGCTTCTATTTACTTGTTACTCGTTTGTCATTTCTGTCAAGCTCGCTCCCCACAACGAACAGCAAAGCGAAGGGTAAGAAAGTCGAAGAAAAAAGTGGCTAAAATAGTCTTTGTGATCGTGTTCGTCTTTTGGCTTTGTTACACTCCATTCTGGATTTATCAAATTATGTCCCAGTCCAACGAGGAGATGAATAATACCTTCGGCCTTGTCACCATTACGTTTTGTTACTTGAATAGTTGTCTAAACCCATTCCTATATACTCTGTTCCCGAAGAAGCTTAGTGTTTGGAACCGTGTAAAGAGTATGTTTACCGCAGTGGGTAAGGTTTCAGAGATTCAGTCAGCACACTCTAGAAGCAGCTGACGGTACAGAGATTGCGTCTGCTTTCAATAGAAGTAATTGCCAGTTGTTTCTCGTTATGATGCCTTTGAAAATAGTTCTTTCAATCTTGTTCAAGAAACTTTACTTCATATAGAATGATGGAAAAGTATACAAGAAGAGTATTTAATTATCAAAGCGTTACTTTGTTACGATGGCCATTTGATTGTGCCCATAAAAGCTGGACAGCGAAAATTTACAGGCCCTGGAATATAAACAGTTTTTAGGATTGGGAGTGCCGTAAACGGCATTTGTCAATTATGTGCAATATTCGATCGCCACAGCAGTTTAGAAGTACACCAAGTTCAATGCAATGTAATTATTTGGACCCGATATGAAACTTCTTCGAATACATCGTTAATGATATATTCCTCATGTAGAAGAAGGGAGTCTGCCTTCAACGTGACGTATCTAGATGCTTATGCTTACTCAACGCCATTAGAGCTTAGAGTTTATCTATTTTCACACTTGATGGGATGATGGTATTTGATCAGTGTAGATGCTACACACGTTCATTAAACGAAGTACTACTTTATTTGAGCAAAACGAGAACATTAAAAGATTGGTATAACTTGCTATTCATATTTTAAAACAGAGAAATGCCTTATCCGTAACGCCTAATTTTTTTAGTTTGGTAAAAAAACGAGAATGTGGCACTTAACCATACTGTCCTGATGAATCAGGTACATGCAGTTTTGGATGAAAACATTCCAAAACCGTAAGTCTAGGTTTGACATGCCTGTATGTATCGTTTTTACTGTATGTGATTCCTTTGCATTTTTGGTTGATTCTCCACTCAGAAAGGAGATAAACTAGAGAACGAGAAAGAACTAGGAGCTTACAGACCATCAAACGTGTGAGACGGTAATAAAAAGTTGAGGAAGATTTCAATAAAGTTAAGCTACCTAGCCTTTTGTATTGTCTACCGTTGGAAAATATAAATCATTTTGGGTATGAAATTATAATTCGCAAGTTGTACCAGCAACATCGTTGAAATTGGCACCTCTCGAGGAATAATGGTCGATTAATGTTCTGCCTTGTTGACTTTCATAGTCAGGACCGTTCAATAATTTCGTGCATATTAAGCATTTGATGAAAACACACCAACGATCAACACTTCAGACGCTGCAGCACAACTGAGAGGCAATACGCTTACCACACTTTACTATGATGACACGATTGCGGTGTGCCATGTTTTAAGTAATTCTTTCTTTTCATAGGTTTGCCAGAGAGGGGCTAGTGGTATTGAGATGAGGACTGAGTAGCCTATGTACAAATGTACAAATGTATGGAAGTGCGATGTTTGTTGCACGAAATATCAACAGTACCGTAGCGAGACTAGGATATTCGGATAGTGTGGTTGGGGACATTTCTGAGGCCAAGGGCATGTTAGCTTCATAATGATTTTTAATTTGATTGGGGAAAAATCGGGACGAGATTTCGCTGGGAGGTATGCTTCTTCTATGTATAATGCGGCTAACAATAATCTAAAATGTAATTCGATTGTGTCATGTCAATTACAATGTTTGTGTCATTACAAAACATACAAAACTTTCTTTCCTGAATTTTCACACACGGACAGTCCCATAGCAGAGGAGTCAATGCAGGGGCGAACTTTCCTTTTTGATGAACCACCTCTACAAAATATCTTTTCTTTGTAGCAAAAGAATTTCAATATTTAAATAATTTCAGCGGAACATAATTTTGAAGTAATGAGTTTATGCTGTATTTAAACTCTCAAACGCAAAAAAAAAAAAAAAAAAAAACATAAAAACATTCTAGTTTTTAAAATTCCGTCCGATGTGAGTCAACGATCCCATGCCTTAACAGTCTGTCTCCAAAGCCCTGGTTATTGTCTTTAAGTGGCTGTATAGCTCAACTAGCAACAGTGCAATTGTGGCAAGTATTGGTTCAATGAGCATAATGAAATGTACCAAAGCATTTAAATATAACCTGTACAAATATCATACATCGCAATATGATGACAATGTATGTATACTCAAATTTAAGAAATCTGTTCATAGTTTTGACATTTTTGTCCTCAGAGTTAGGTACACATTCAAATATTCTCCAGATTCAGTATCGTAAACGGTTGCGAGTGGGAGCCTACCACGAATAGATTTTCAACCAACAACGTTCAAGTAATATAAAAAGGTTCCAAATTATAGATTTTGGTAGGGGTGTGACAGGGTGGCGCCAGGTAGGTGAAGTGGGCATGAATGGCTTCCCTTCCCTCGTCGGGGAAATTTCCGGTTTCTGCGGGAAGCAGTAATGTGTACGATTAAATGTGTAATTCACGACGAAGAACCACCAGTTGTCCAGACGATTTTCTTGAAGTTGCTCTGAATGAGGGCAAATTTTCAATAAAATTCCAAAAGTTCCCAATTTTCCTCAGTTAAAACCAAATTTTATCAATTTTTTTAATAAAAATACAAACTTTTCAAATTTTCTTTAAGATAGACCTACAAATTTGGGGACACTTTGCGAGCCGAAATTGTGCCTTCGACATCCTTTCGGCAACCCGTCGCCCTTGTCGGGACTGTCGGTTGCTGACCCCTCCTGTTGGGGAGCTTCCCCCTGTCGGGCAAATTCTGGCTCCACCCCTGTGTTGTGATGAGATTTTTTTTTTCAAAGTGATTAACCAATTTACTCGTTTTCTTTAAAATCTTTCGCTAAGTACTCAAATTTCTGTGAATATCAAAATATTTGCTCGCTCCACTCCTCACCCTTTCAACCTTAAGGTTATCAATAACGTCTCAAACGTATTCTCATCATTTAACGGTACGGCGTCCACAATTACCCTGGTTGTACTTGGGTATAGGCGTAATTACGCAATTACGTTAGAACTGGAACACAGCAGTGCGAGAATATGAGGCGAGCTCTAACTTTTTCCTTCCCCTTCTTTTAGGAAGACACATTGTCTAAAGATCGAGAAATTACCAGGCATTCTTAATACAGAATACTCCTCTTGGTAGACATTACTTTGTTAAAAATTATAAAATCTACATAACTTTTTTTTTTGCATAGAAACTGATTTTAAACGTCAAATGTCTAAAATAATTTTAGACGTAACGCGTCTTGACGGATGGTGCGCATTCGTTATGGCTTGCACTTCATAGCAGGTGACCATTATAAAGGCAATAATACAAGAATATCTTCCCCAAAAATTCATTTCCATGACAACTATAACATATGTAGCTTGATATGGGATTATTTATTGATGGTGAAAAAAGAAAAGGCATCCTGATGTATGTTTTTTAGCCTTCGGCCCCACTGGTTACTCCAGGGAGGTGTTAGCACCTCTCTGGTTATTCCTACTCTTCCGTCGGTTACTCACCTTGCATGCTGATGTCTGAATTCTCTCTCCGTGTGCTACTTTTCCATTTCGAAGTTAACCTCAAACTTTGGGTATTCCCAGGAATCCCAAAAAGCAAAGGGACATTAAACCTAGCTCTGAAACCTAGTACAGAACCGGTCATACGGGCTCCACCTTCCAATATCGTTCCGTGCGGATAGGTAAAACATCACTTTACTGCCACTTATTTGTTAAGACTTTCTACTTGGATCATTTTAAACCAAGAACGTAACAAACGATCGTAAGTAGAAAATGTGCAATGGATGATATGCCATGTACGATAGCCTTGGTAGTATTTCAAAGCAAGGCTTGTAATGTGTATGCTTACTGTGTCTCAGCGCAAAAATCTTTCTTTGGATTAAAACGAGGTTCAAATCATTTCTCACTGTTTCCAACCCTGTCTAATATAAGCCACATTTAATCTTTATCAGTGAGCTAACAGCTTTAAGTTTGAATTTTGAAGTACTGCATCTGCAGATTCCCTCAGGATCACCCAGGAAATTATGCAGCAGAGATTAATCGTAATTCCTCCATTAGAAACCAGGAAATGAAGCCACGGATGGAGAAGACGGTTATAACATGTTCATGCATAAACCATTACTCTCTTAGCCCAAGGATAAATTGTATGCACAATACTTCTGGATAAGTTTGTTCCATGTTTATGGAGTAAAGCGAAAACTGTCAAGCGTTTTGTGGAGGTTTATGTGTAGACTACAGCATGCTTATTCTGATGACAATGAGGGTACATTTAACAAAAGAATTGAACGCAATGACTTTATCCTAAATCGTCTGCAGAAAAACTGAGAAATGTAAGTTTACTCAACTATGGATTTGAATTACATCTATATAAAAAGGTAATTTAACTGTAAGCATAAATTGTACCATCCAAAGTTTTGTTGCATCCCCTTTTTGAAAATTTTCAACTATTCACAAGACGATGAAAGTTGGGACGAATGATGGAAGGAAAGGACACCGTTTATAACAATTGACGTCTTATTAGTAGTTACCACACAAATCCCAAAATGCAAGGCGTTGTCGATTGGTGGTTAATAAAGTGACGTATTCCCTCATGCTGAAATACTTGTCCAGCGGTAGCCCATATACAGATTTTATTATTATTATAACTCTCGCTTCGTTTTTCTGATAAATGCTAACATCTTTTCCTTTTATCTTCGTGTTAGACAAGGAGAAGGGAAAAATGGAAATGGGTCAAGGAAGAGGAATAAGGCAGAGGGCAAGAAATGGGTGACCGTAAAAGACTAGCATTTATTAATACACGCCTTTTAGGCAAGTTTCTTTCTGTATGTATCGATGCCTAACTCTTCCCTTGTGTCAATCCGTGACGTTTAAAAGAATGTAAAGCTTATTTGTCCATGTGGATAGCGTAATGCGGGATATCTGCCCTATATTTAAGTTTTAAGATGAATTATAATATCAGTAGTGTATTATTAAATAATATGATACATCACAATTGACAACGGTCTTACAAGGGAGGAAAATTCCAAATGATTTCGCTAACTTGAATGATGTCTTTAACACATCAAACTGTGTTTCATTATAAGCGCACAAAATATGTAGCGTTAGATACTTCTAAGCTCCATTTCTCCTACAATTAGCCGGTGACATGCTCATCATGTCATTTCCTCCAGTAAACCAGCACAAGAATATTGCACCGAACAGTTCTAGGGTTTCATTGTTGCTGTCAATATTTGTTAAGTGACGTAGGAAATATTGGGATGTAAAAGTAACGTTACCTACAAATAACCCATTTTTGAGGGAGAAATCGTAGCAGTAACAACATTGAGCAGATTCTAAAGCATGGGCGTCCGGAGGGGAGGGCAAGGGGGCACTTGCCCCCCTCCCCGGAAAATAAAAAACTTGAAAAACTTGAAGAAAAAGAAAAGATAACATCAACATTGTTATGACATCGCTAGAAAATTTCCAGAACATGAGCTTTCAAAATAGAAAATGATTAGATGCAACTCACAAGGCATGGGAAGTGCCATTTTCAGTGATCTGGGCGGCATTTCGGTCAAAATGTTCTTGGCGCTAGCGCGAAAAATGATGGCGCTACGCTTAGATAGTTTCTAAGAGTATTTATTGACTAGAGACCAAGGTCAAAATGGCGGAATGCCCATCCATGGAGGCAAAGTTAGGTCCAAATTTGCAGTGTCTCAACCAACCGGTCGTTTCTTCCTTGCGTACACTTTCTCTAACACTTTGCTACTTGTAGGGCTTGCCTGCGTACGAGGTTCACAGAGTAAGCCATAACTTGCGCCGTATCACGTCTTATAATCATAAAGAAATAACGTGCGCTTTTAAATATATAACAAGCACTTAAGGGTCCGCACTAAACGTTATTATATAACACCTTATTTATTTCTCTACATTTGATTGAAGGATTGGTGATAACATGCCATGGGTGATTCGGCACTATCATCACGGTCTTGTGTTATCCATCGTGGCTAGTATAACACGCGGCTTTGACGTCACTATCACTGCGGTACGTACAAACTATGACGCAACTCAATAAATTAACGCAGATTTGGGGATCTCACATTGCATATCGTACGCGTAGCTATAGCAAACGACAAACCATGGAGCTACCACACGGACAAACGCGAACCATAGTGACCGTCAAAACACATCTTTAACCAACGACTAGATAAAGGTAACGTTAGCAAGTTAAAGTTGTTATATAAAACAAATAATGAAAGTTTTTCATTCGTGCGATAGTATGAATAATTTCACTCGTTGAAGATTTAACGTTCTATTCAACTCGGCTTCGCCTAGAGGAATAGAACGTTCAATATTATATAACACCTTATTAATTTCTCTACATCTGATTGGAAGATTGGTGGTCACATGCCATGCGTGATTCGGCACTATCCTCAAGATTGTGGTGCTCGACCGTTGGTTAGTATACAAATAATGAACGTTTATGAGTGCGATAGTATGAATTATATTTCATGAGTTGAAAGATTGAACGTACTATTCAACGAGGCGAAGCCGAGTTGAATAGAATGTTAAATCTTTCAACGAATGAAATATAATTCATACTATCGCACGAATGAAAAACATTCATTATTTGTTTTATATAACACCTTATAACTATCTACCTTGATCTAGTCGTTGGTTAAAGTTGTGTTTTGAAGTCACGATGGTTCGTGTTTGTCCGTGTAGCGCAGCTCCATGGTTTGTCGTTTGCTCGATACGCGTTTACGTGCCTATTACGTACGATATGCAATGTACGGTCCCCAATTTGAGTCGCGGCATAGCTTGTACGTACTGCAATGATCGGTGACGTCATTGCCGTTGGTTAGTATATACTAACCAACGACCGTGGGTTAGTATATACTAACCAACGGTCGAGCACCTCAATCTTGATGATAGTGCCGAATCACCAATGGCATGTGACCACCAGTCCTCCAATCAAATGTAGAGAAATTAATAAGGTGTTATATAATATATACTAACCCACGGCAATGAGTCAGCGATGCATTGAGCGCGCTACGTACACGCTGTGCCGCGTCTTAAAAAATCACTGCAGCATTGGGGATCGTACATTGTTTCACCGACGTCAAGTGATCGGGCGTCTCGTTGGTTTTGAAGGGCGAGATCGCGCGTCTCTTTGGTTCTGAAGGACAAGCGTCCATTGTGTCACAGAAGTCTCTATGGTAATGCCGTGCGCGTGTGCTGTAAATACGCTTATTGCGTATGTGTGTTTTGCCCTTCAGTGCCTGAGAATCCAACGCGCTTGACGTCACAAAGAATCCGTCTTTATTAGGTACATAAACGCGCAGTTAGAAAACGACAGACCACGGAGCCACTACACGGACAAACACGAATCCATAGTGACCACCAAAACACAAATTTAACCAACGACTAGATCAAAATTATAAGGTGTCATATAAAACAAATAATGAATGTTTTTCATTCGTGCGATAGTATGAATAATTTCATGAGTTGAAAGATTGAACGTTCTATTCAACGAGGCGAAGCCGAGTTTGTTACCTAAGCGTTACATTTACGCTGTATGCGTTAGGCTAGTGATGCGTCAAACTTAGACAGAAGTAAGGATATTGCACAGTCTACGCGTGCGCGAGGCACCTCAGTAGGCCACTTAGTGTCTCTTACCCTCGCTTTGTTGTAAATAAATCTCAGATATAGGCAACATGTCACTAATTTGTAGCGCCGCCAACTCTTACATAATCAAACTAAAGGTAAAATAGTGTTTCTACAGCAACAAAAGGACTACTCTTCCTTTATTCTTCGGGAATTGCGAGGGAGAATATACCTCTTCTTCAGTTACGAAAAGCACCAAAATGTCGCAATGTTTCGTCCACTAGATGAGCACAGGGCAACGACTGACCGTCGGAGACTAAACCATTTTGGACCTAACTCTTGCTTTCAAATTGGTCAAACTTTTGTACAGGGCATGTATTAGACCCTCCCTCTCGTCAATGATTACTTTTAGAAGAGTTTGCCTGCAGGCAAATTCCTGGCTTCGCCCCTGTAAAAGCTGCCAACATTTAGCAATTAAGCTCTTTTCTGGGAGTTAAACTTTCCCCTGATTTGATCAATTAAAAGTTCTGCCCCCTACATTTTTTCTGCGGACGTCGGTGCTCTTAAGACCAGTTCCACAGCTATAGCTATAAAAACTTAAACTGTAAAACTTGAAGTTACCATTGGTTTATACTTTGGTCTAACGAAATTTTCAAAGGGTGAGAAGGTTGTCATATAAAAGTGACCTCTTGAAAATGGTTGCAACATTATGGAGCTACCCGTAATATCTCATGTCATTAGTAAAAGGGTGTTCAGCGTATTGCAGTTAATACTCACCTGTATGAAAGGCAAGTGGGCCCTTTCATGCAGGGATATGAGTCCAACGCCGACCTTGAGACCGCTGGTGGAGTGAAAGGCCAACGCCCCAGCTGATGCTACAGGGAGTGAATCCCTCCTCTGAAACTCCGGCTTTTTGCAGCTTGGAGAGATCACAATAGAGTCCAATAAATAAGAGCACTTTGTGTGTTCTCAGCGGTAGTAGGCAACATATTTGTTACCAACTGATTCTGAATTACAAATTGAACTAAAATGTAGTCGATTCAAATTATTCAAAGGGAAGATAATTTAGAACAGGGGCGGATCCTGGATTTTCAGCGCATATTCGAAACACCAATGACATGTGTTTGACATACTGGTACTACTAGACTATGTCATCCGAGTCATCAGCGTCATTTACTATACGTGTGTCTACTTACAACTTCATGAGCAAATAATGTCAAAGCAATCACTCCGTGAGATCTCTCTCCAACGGCCTTTAAATCAGCGTTAGTTTTGTTAATTAAATATACACGCATATACACGCATTAAGTTGACAAACACAGAGGTACGAGCCAGTGGTCTGGGGCTATAGCCCCCTGTGGAGCTTAAGCAAAACTAGTTTCTTGGGCAGATCTTTAAAAATATCGGAAATTTTTTCTGGCAATAAACGATTTTCTTGGTAAAAGTCCCAGAGAAAAAAATGTTCTGCGCTCCTATGTTAACAGGGGTGTGAAGTGAGAGAAACATGGCTTGAATTTATTAGCAACCAGTTTGCCATTAATTGACAATTTTCTTTTGTACCCGTTATGACCAAAATATGATTTCGATAGATAAGACCTTGAATATTTTAATCAAATTTGGAATCAAATTCCCCTACGTGACTATGCTGGGAACTTGTATTATCACTTTTAAGAAAATCTCCAAGTTCCATTCTCCTTGAATGAAGGCATAACCCATCATGTAGGCTATATTCAGTTTAACGTTTCTACGAGTGTGCACAAGGGCAATCACACTTAGACGAACCTCGGCATTGGTTGAGCGTGTTTTCAGCCGTCATGGTGGTAAATTAGTAGAGTTCACATTTGACAATGTACACTGGATTCAAGACTAAGTTCTCTCTGATCTCGCTCCGGACAGTACAAATTCTCCCTTTTAGGTTTTCATCTGGCCCCTCATCTAAAAGCTCCTGTCCAGTACACTTTGAAGACTATCAACAGTAGCCTGCACTGAGTTTCAATTGCTCGAGGCCATATTGACACACGACTGCGTGTGAGCTTAATTGGGAACACAACTGACTGTACAAGTATTCGTTGACCAACCAGAGTGGAGCTATGTTGTTTGAATGAATGTCAGTTGCAGCCATCAACTGTATTTAGAACTATGGGGCTATTCCTAAGTATGTTTTGGGCAGCAATTTCTTGATTTGGGGAATGCCATATCCCCTTTAAGTACACCCGTACAAAACAATGCTGTCTTACTTTTTCTGTGCTGCATATGGTGAGGAGGGTACTGAATTTTCCTGCTCCCTTCAGCAAATGACCTAGGTATGCACCCCTTTATTCAGAAAGATTATATTCAGTGTAAAAGGTTTGGAAAATGCCGCTTCCTGCAATATGGGAGAAATTTTTGGCAAAAATTCCTGGTTATTTATGTTCCACCTGATATTGCCATTCTTCTCCTCCCACAGAACCGTGGCACGGGTTGTAACCCCAGGAGATACCTAATGACAATGACTACTAGCAAAGAACCCGGGAGATAAATGCATTTTGAATGAATCTGGAGCGATAGTAACAAGACTAGGGGCATGGGGCGAATCAAAAAGGATATTATCACAAGATGAGAATATATTAATTTAACTTATAAGGGGTATTGCTTTTACGGAAAAAGTATGACCGATGGGGAAACATGAAAGGGTGGGATATTTGCCTTCAATGAGTAGGTTAAAATTGCAGCAGGTCGATACATATTGATTAGTGTTTTTAATGAAACCAGCTTTTCTACACAAAATATGGATTAATCTTATTCCTAGGAGCCTTAACCGGGAGGCCTATTACGTCGGTAGGGTACACGGAGAATTCATGCCTTCAGCTCACACTTATAATTATCGATACTACATTGTACTGGAGTTGGTGTCAACAATCCACTTATGACAATTGATTGTGAGCAAGTTGATGAAGAATCTTCATTTATAGGTAGTATGGTTACCTTACAGTTTACAGTAGTGTTTGATGAGGCTAAGATTGTCCCAGTATCAGAGAGAATGATTGGTACTGAATAAAGTCGTGTGCAGTTGTAAAAATTATACTTTGTAAAGTAACGTCAGTAAAATGACAGGTTAGGTCAGGCGTGGTGGAACCGGAAAGCCTGCATCAAGGGCAAACATCTTTGTCTTCTCCATCTGGACATTGCCTACACATTCACTCATATAGGAGTCCCAACTGATAATTCGGACAGTCAATATTACCTGCATATCACAAAATGTCATTGTAGTTTTCCTTAAACATAACTTTCCGATCATTTCAGCCAGTTTTCACCTTCTCTAGGAAAGACTTATAGGAGAATGTCTAGCATCTAACTATATAAACTAAAACGAAGAATTTCCTTTAACACAGTCTCATGTCGCCTTGGGTTCTTACATAGCCTGATACAACCTTTGATTTTTAGAATGTATCAAGCACCTGACAATACCATACCATATTGTACACTTCCCTACGCATAATAACGCTTCCCGCTATCATAGCCTGAAATGGTTATTTAGTACATCGATCTTTTAAAAGTAGGATGACAGAAAATGTCATACGATGATAAAATTATAGTATTTAATTTGTAATGTAGGTAGTTTCAGATTTAGATTCATATCTCTCAAAATTGGAACACTAAAAGTGTTACAACCTCCCCGGTGCAACCAAGCAAATACAAAATAGCCTGCTGCAAACGGTATTACATTAGGTCAAATTTGCCATAATAGATACTTCCAAGTCTTCCCAACTCTGCTACTTCTAGCCCCTCCCAAAACTGTCTCAAGCTCTTCCTTGTGTAGACACAAACCTAGTTTATTGTGCTGGTACTTGACCACTGTACCATCCGGACAACTCGAAAGCCGTTCTCCTGAATTAATTACTTATCTGTAAATCACTCAACCGTATCGTACCATTAACAGTTCTCGTAACACGTGTTACAGTTTCTGTAACACAGATCAGTTTAAACTGGACATGCTATGTGTATTGGGTACTGGTGAATATACAAGACCTTTATGTGTATTCAGACACTCTCTCTGCATTGTGTGAAATGTAAGCTGCTCGGTGTCTTTTGAATATTCAAACTTTGACGTCAATCAAAGGGCAGTCAGCAACTGAGAATTTTGATATCTCCAGCAAAAAGGTACATGAGGTGATGAGTGTCTGTAGTTATGCATGAGATAAAAGTAGAAGCAACAAAGGTGAACATTTGTCATGCTGTATTGACTGCGCTAGAAAAGCTGTTTTTCACACCCAACCTAAAGTTGTGGGGTGACAGCCTGATAAATTTTGAATTGCATTCCTGTGCCACAGGATCAAGCAAAATTTGCCTCTGCTGGAATCAGACATAGCTACCGCAGTTTTTAGGGGAAAACTGCGGTTCCCAATTAGAGTACCCGACTACTGGTTCATTACTTCCATTAGCTGCTCCAGTGAGCAGCATCATTGTTAAAAGCTCTGATGACTATTCTGGTACAACAGTAGCCTAGCACTGGGGGGTTTACATTACAACAAACAACAAACCCTGCCCTGTAATTAGTACTGGCAAAAAGGGATCAAATTACTCATGGTCACTGAAGCTTTGATCACCTTTTAGTTTTATCTGAGATAAACTGTCATCAAATGTGAACCTTTAGGGCTATTGAAAAATGCTTGAATGAGCACCTAATTGGTATTGATAACAACTCTTGACAAGTTTTGGCATAGGAAAATTTTGCGAAATGGAAAGGTTTTTGTGACAATCAATTGTGTCTTAAAGGTTGTGTGACATGCCACCAAAAAAAGCTGATTCACTTGTCAGTTAAAGAATTAAGTCCTCCAATCAAAGATCCGTTGGAATTATTTCAATATCTTTTACCGTTCTCAATATATACATCTTCAAATTTTGTGGTTTCTGAAGAAACTAATTGCCTATGCAAAAATAATGATGTGGAGTGTTGCACAGTGTTAAGATTTCTTTTGTTAACCCTATATAAATTATCTCTTTGTTACTGATCATATAGATTACAGTTTGGTGAGTGATATCAATATTTTTCAAGGAAAAGAATTTTAACGTTTATAACAAACCACTCGGGGAATAACAATGCTACCAGTTTCCTTGAAATTAAGGTTGAAAAAACAAAGGCTAACATGTGCCATATATGGTATGTCCCTCTTTCGATGTCACATATTTGCATATTTAGCTCATGTTTATTCATGCTACAAGTGTGAAATAGAAATTTCCCTGTAAATTGGTCAATGTTTGGCGGATTTTGATGGGAACTGTGGCCATTTTCTGGATTTTTAATGCTTTTTTACATCAAATACCCAACTATGTTATTTTCATGTCACACGACCTTTAAAGACCACCTCTTCACCTGAAAAGTGCCCTCTTTGTTAAAACTAGGATATTAGCAGATGACAGTTTTTTCACTGCCCTGACCTCGTTACTGCATGCAGCTGACCCGAGTAAATATGTTAGGATTCGGGGGTTACAACTTTTCCAACTTCAGCAAACCCTGAAACTACCATGCAATAGCTTGCCGAATGTAAAATCCCTTCTTGTAACAGCTTCCGTTGTGAAACGGCCTCACTGTGAACTGTGGTCAAGTTTCATCTTCTTGGTGGAACGGAAACTTTTGTTTGATACGGTACAATTGTTTTATTTGATGCCTTTGGGATATATCTCTAAGAGAAGTGGAACAGATTTTTGCTATGAGAGCCGTAAGGGTATGTACACACCATAAGGACGGCGAAGCTAGAGGAGGAGGGGAAAGGAAAATTATTTTCGCACAAAGCCTCAAAAGTATCTGTCAGAAATTTTTGGCATCTGAATTAAAATTTCTTGTACAATACATGGTCGTCAATTTCAGGGCGGGGGTTCCAGTTTCGTTTTTAGTCACCAGGAGTGCTAAAATAATTTAAAGGGATTAGATAAGACTGCTTGTCAAACAGTGTAATCCAAATTTTCAATAAAATTTTTCGACTCACTTTGGGTGTATACGTAAAAAGTTGTCTCATTATTGCCGCTTTTTGTACAACTAGAATGGGATTGTGTTATTACCGTATCACTATGTACGATAACTTGAATGGAACTATTGTCTTGAACACCATTGCATTCCCTCTCCCAATTCAAATTTACTTTCCCAGCCAGGTACCGACTCTCGTCACATCGACCGACCATTAGCCATTACATGCAATCATTTTGCCGTGTTACTTCCCTTGCATATAGAATGTTATTTTGGGGAAGTCGTTACAATAATAATGATAATTATCAGTGGCGTAGTCAGGATTTCTCTCAAGGAGGTGAGGGTATGCATTATGTTGTGTGATCGTTGGCCAGGGGAGGGGTCTAAGTAAAGGGGTGTCCCCCTCCCCTTTGAAATTTTTTGAAAAATTAGTAGGTGTCTTTATATGCAATCTGATGTCACATATGTTACCTTTGAAGTCAAATTTGTTTTAAAAAAGTTACTTATATTAGGTAGTAAAACAGAATCGGCATCAGTCAGGGGGGCATGGCCCAATAGCCCCCCTAAATACACTGATAATCATAATATAAGTTTAACCATTAAAAATACATTGTTGAATCAATACAGAATATATATAGGTGCTGGTGCAATTCAAATCAGAACTTTATTTTAATTACCAAGGAAAATTTTTAAGTTGTTTAAAATCGGAACTTAATAATTGACTTCAAATTAAACTTATAAATAATTTTAACTAATCTGGGTATTAGGGTTAAGTTTTCTGCAAGTTATTTCTCAAAAATGTCTGATTTCCTAAGAAAGATCCCGAACCAGGGCCGTCGCGAACGGGGGTGTGGGGGTGTCTCACCCCCCCCCCCCAAAGTTCGTCAGAGCGAGGATAGTCGGAAAATCTGAAATGCCAGTTGGAATTTCTGATACCTCAATCTAGCACATTTTTCCGCTGAGCCTATGTCAACTTTGTATATGTTTTCCAACTAGACCAAGTGACAATAATACCAAACGTTATTTTCCTCACGTAACTTCAAAACTGTCCTTTTTTCGCAAATTCTTCTCAAACTCTCAAAACTTTCTCGCGCTCCGCGCGCTTCAAACCTTACCTCAGTGTTGTTCTTATTATCAATATCTTCCGATAGCAACTTTCGGAGAAGCACAACAGCAGAAGTTGAAAGCTGTTTACAAAGTACCAGGTAAAAGACTGACTTTTTGAGTGGCATGTTGGTTTGTTGGGCAATTGAAAGTATCTCGATGCACATTCTAAATGCAGGTTTTATTATGGAAATCTTATTTAAAGGCAGTAGGCAGTCACCCCAAAATTTGCTTTGAAAAATTAGCAAATTCTTGCACTCTCCTCTTTTTGCATTACAAGCACATATGAAGACATTTTGAACATAACTATTACAAACAATAGGTAAAGCAAGGAGAAATTCTCCTTGAATTTCACAGTTCACTAACAAAAACATTGTCACATGATCAAAATAGGCCAATTATGAACTAGAGTGACGGGGCATACTAACTTTGATTGGGGTGACTGTCTATTGCCTTAAATGAAAATCTGGGCGCGCTTCGCGCGCATGCGTTAAGATTTACGATCAATCTCATGAACATTATTAAGGTAATTATATCAGACACAGTTCTATGAGAGCTAGGGCGCTTTAGCCCCTCCCCCCCCCAGCAAATTTTTCAGAGCCCCACAAAATTGCGCAGAATTTTAAACAGACTAATATTGGTGAAGACATAGATATACTCAGAAAATATACCAAACGTCTATTTATCAGGCCCGTGGCCAGTAAGTTCTGTAACGATTCTTTCTATAACTTCAAAAAAATTTCACGCGCTACGCGCGCTTTCAGCTATAGTTCTATCTAGTGGTAACGCCCCCGTTTCAAACATATTGGATTTCAACGTTTTCACAAATGTTGTTCTTCGGTGTAGGCGTGATTCTAGAGGGACACGAAAATGCATCGTCGCGAAGTTCTTTCCTCTTTTTCCTAAGTTTTGGAAGATCCTTTCTTCAGCCGCGCCATCGTGGCAAACATATTTTGTAAGAAATAGATTTTTCAGTTTCGTAGGGGATCCTTAATGGGTAAGATGAAGAATGTAATCCCCGACGACGACCATGCAGTCACCCGGACAAATTTCTTGGTTTTGTCCAGATTCTTCAATAAAAACCCAAACTTTTTCAACTTTCCTTAATGAAAACGAAAATGTGAAATTTTTTTTCATTATAACCCCAAATTTTTCGGCGCTTCGAGCGCCATATAATTTGAGTTCGGCAACCCATTGCATATGTCGGGACTTAGAGTAGCTGGCCCCCAGTCAGGACACTTCCCCCCATGTCGGCAAATCAAAGCACCACCCCTGGCTGAGCCTGCGTGCAGGTTTTTCATTTCAGCATTGAAGTATCCCCCCAAATTTCGGGGCGCTTTGCGCGCAGTCCTCACAATCCACGTTGTATCACTTATGAACATTATAAGCACCAATGAACTTTTTATAGCATAAACTAGTTGTACATTCTGAAAACGCGCCTGTTAGTCCTAAACCCCTTTTGCTATACCTGTCCGGGAGGTCTAATATCATTTTTCTGCGCCTATACTCTCCCTCCCGCCTGTTCCCCATTGTTAGAAGCTGTTTGTCTGGATTTTCGTTCAAAATTAGTAAAAATTCGATAGATGTAAAGTGCTTGGCGTCATACTCTATATTATTATTAAGATGCCAGGTAATAAGCATTATGTCATTGCCCCATTTTATATAATTGATCCAGAGCTTCCAGGAGGCCCTATACAGGTATATGCCAGCCTTAGATGCCAGAATAGAAGGCATTAAAGTAGTCAAAAAGTGGGGCTTCAGGAGGTTTGTTTACAACGTATTCTTCTTTTACACAACAAACTTTCTACTTTCACCTAACCATATCTTAGTATTCACTAAATTATGGACATTTTCCAGCCATATATGATCAGTTCCAAAAGTATCCCAAAGATAGCTCCATTTTGCATCTAAGCAACCTTAAATTAACAAAAATTTCTCAAAGAGGAGGGGTCATCCCTCCCCTTATACCCCTCCCCATGACGGGACCTTTATGTAGTGACAAAGGAAGGATCCCCACTGCTGTATGAAAACGCAGGGCTCATAAAAATGGTGCAATTTACGCGCCACCATTCAGTTGGAAAAATATCCATCCAGTCGGAAGTTGGGACCTTCACACGCCCCCCCCCCCAAACATATGCCCCTAGCTACGGCCCTGTCCCGAACTCAATGTAAATTCCCGAAATTGACCGTTCTGGAGAAATACTGACTTTTTATAACATCAGTATTGACCTTGATAGATGTGTTGTAGATGGCTTTTTTTTTGTAAAATAATCAGGTTACAGGATGATGTGATCACGATTGTGTGTTTTCATGACATCAGATAAGCAGACGACAGGGCCTACTTTATGTATTGAACACTCTCGCGAATTATTGAGGGGGTCATGGTCCCCTGGCCCCCGCTTCCTACGGCACTGCCCTACTCTCTAAATGTAAAAGAGTGAATTTCACTCTTCGACGATTGCCTACAGTGACCACTCTCTGTTTCGAATGTAATTCCACTCTGCCCGGAGTGTAATTCACTCATTTGGAGTGAATTACCACTCTCAGCAGAGTGAAATTTTCACTCGAAGAAAGAGTGGTCACTGTAGGCAATCGTCGAAGAGTGAAATTCACCCTTTTACATTTAGAGAGTATGCGTTAATTTCACAACTTAGTAAGAAATAACATATTGTATCATGATCCTCAAAAGCCCCCTAATACTCGAATGCTGATGCCCTACACTAAATTAAAAGATCCTTTCGTTCTGGTGGGGTAAAAGGTCATTTGAGGTCACCAGAAGTCAAAATGTGAAAATTTTGTTATATGATATTAATGCTGATATTAGGATTTAGATTTCTCCCATTGAATTCAAGATGTGCAGTGATTTTGATGGAGGTCAAAAGCCATGTGAGTTCACAAGGGGTCAAATTGAGGAAACTTCTGAAACATGACAACTCTGGAAGGAAAAGTTAGGAGGATCTCATACTTCGCATGTAGATCCTCCACATTAAGTTGAAGAAGCCTACAGTGTTTGGTGGAAGGGTAAGGTCATTTTAGGTTAGCAGAGGTCAAACTTTAATATTTTGTAAGTATAGAATAGCTCATGCACTATCAATATTACTTGCCAAGGTCAAGTTCTTTCACTCTGCAGACGCTAAAAATTGTCTGGCCACCCAGCAAAGTCTGGCACCGCCGGGGGCAGCCAAGCACCGCCAAGAATGAAAGAACTTTCCCAGGGTCCCCTCGACTCTCTAGCGAAAAATATAAGGGTAAAACCAACGTTACTCCCGAAGGAGGTCTTCTCCCCAAAGGAGTTACGTCCTCGAGGGGAAAACAAGACTAAGCATGCAAACCTCTTGACCTTCAGACCTCTAGCATTGCACAGAATTAAAAAAAAAAATAAAAAAAAGTGAGGCATCAGTTATGAAAAACATTCCTCTTAACTCGGTCAACTATTATCAGCACCCCCCCCCCAAAAAGTTTTGGGTGCCCAGGTGCTTTGGTTGGCGATAAGTATTGCGTCGTTGAGAATTATAAGCTATGAGCTATAAAACAGTAAATTCTTTTCTGCGAGAACCCCATTTCTTGAAAATTTAGCTACCCAGCTACATTCTGTTACCAGCATAATTTCTGCAATACTCAATATTCCCCTTAAAAGGTAGGAATTATTCGTGCAGTTCACTAGTGTGAATGTAGCGCATTCTAGTTCACCTAAAGCCATTTCGTCTTGTTCCGAAATGTGGTCGCTGCTCTACTTTTTAAAGCAAGGCTTTCTTTATTTGTACCCTCCTTACAGCTTGCCTTACAAAAAGGTTAACTTTTCCATAGTCATGGTCATTTTGAAAGGGAAAAAAGGCAGAAAATGTGATTTGTACGAGGTCATCACAAATTGTTGTGTGGTTGACTTCCTAAAATTAGATGAAAATAACGTAATATTTTACATCTCAGAAACTAAATAAGCTCTGCAGATGGCAGTTTTCACCAATGAGATTTATTTTTCATGAATCTCTGTGATATATACTTGTAATTTTAGACTTAGGACATAGGCTTAGGAAGAACATTAAGTGTTTTTAGAAATTTGTGCTTCTAGAAAGAACACAAACAATCTTACAAATCACTTTGTAGGGGATAACAGTACTGGATGTTACTTTGTAAGCTTATATAATCTTGGTAAAACTCAAATATTAAATGCAAACAGATATTTGACTAGGGAATGTTGGTCCAGGCAGGTGAATGTGATATTTATAGATAATTTTTCATATACTGAATTTGACAGGAAGATATGGTTAACATATTTATTAATTTGTCCATATAGCAAAATATGTTGTTCAGGAAACAAGTACAAGGAAGAAACACAGAAATATATGTCTAGAAATGGGATCGCACGAAGCGCCTGTAGTAAATTTTGCAGCGAATTGAATGGACTTGAACAACATTCGGGGATTTGATTTCAACGTTATACGAAATTGAATTCGACCAAGTCTGCTATAAGCATCAAAATTTGCTTGAATTTCTCCACAATAAATCAGTTTTTATTTAAAATTGTGCCAAATGTTTGAGGAAATTAAAATTTTGAGTGCATTCAGAGGATGATGCGATTTGAAAGCGTCAAACAAAGGGCAAATTTAAAAATACTACGGTCGGCGAAAATTTGCTGTACTGACTACTGTAAACTTACATTGAAACATCACTAAGGAGTACTAAGCTTACTAAAGCTTACTAGAGTGCCCACACCCTTGGTATATCCAGGGATTCAGGGGCGTAGCGAAGGTGTTTTCTTTGAGGGGGTGTAGAGACTGTAGAGAATGTTTTGCCGACAGATCTGGTAATGCGTAACGCGAAAACGAGCTTTAGCGGGTGGGGTCCAGGGTCCCGCCTTAGGGCCCATGGTAGGGTCTAGGGGCAAAGCCCCGCGGGAAGGGGAAGGGGCGAAGCCCCCGGAAACTCTGAGGTTTAAGCATATCTCTGGGTGAAAAAATTAAGTCTCAGGATGGATATATTTTTGTTCATATAATACATCATAAAATGCAAAGATCCTCCTAATTTCTGATGTGTCAGGCTATTTCTCTCGTCAAGCTGCTATAGTTTTAAGCATTTAGGACCCCGAGGTCCGCCAGTGTTTCACCTAGGACGTTTTCTCAATGCCACATTTACTGATCTGTGGCCTGGTGGAGGGGTCTAAGGGGAAGGGGTGTCCCCCTCCCCTTTGGAAATTTTTGGAATTTGAAAGGATTCATACGGCCGTATACGACCGTCACATGCATAATCAATTTGCCGACGGGCCTTCAACTTGAATGGGCCAATTAGATGAAGAGCTGAAAATCGAAATAGCCGATAACAGACTGGCCACGCGCTTCCGTTCTCTCTTTCTCATTTTGCCTTTCATTCTCCGTCTTCCTTTTTACTCCCTTTCTTTCCTTTCCCTTCTCTCTTTTCTTCCTCCTTTCCTCTTTTCCTTTTCTTTTCTCCCCTTTTTGCCGACAGACCGAAAATTTGCCGACGGGCGACCAAATATTGGGGGGTGTGACACCCCCACACCCCCCGCTCGCTACGGCCCTGCAGGGAGTTGTTCCATTACAACTTCCTGGTATATACAAGGTATGCAGAGTCAAAGTTTAGGGTGCAAGATAAACAGTGTAACATCGCATCTGCGCATCCGGATGCTAGGTGGTGTTCAAGAGTGGCCATGTACTTTTTAGTTGTACCTACTTTACCATCTAAGATGACATTTCGTGGTATTTTTTTAAGTGACATATGAAAGTACAGAATGTGAATCAATGTTTTACCCTAACCAGTAACAAGCTTAGTTACCCTACAGTGGGACATACTTTTCATTTTAGGTTTGTAATCCCTTCCATCCCCCTTTTCTTAAATTGCCTGGGATGGGGCATGGCTCATGTCCTCCTATACAGTGCATCTAAATCAGTAATTCTCAACTTTTTGAGGGTGAGGGCCAAATGGAGAGGCTGGAAAGAGGTCAAGGGCCGCAGGGGAGGATCTTGGGCTTATAAAGAGGACAACAATTGGAAAGAGCGAGATCCACACTTAAGAGCTCCCCAAATTAGCTGTATCTACCGCAAACAGAAGCAGAGGTATGAAGTTTTTTTCAATTTTGCAGCGTCCAACAGGAACAACCTGACCTCAGCCCCACGACGGTTGGGGATGAGGTCAGAAAGTTTTGCTTTCCAGGCGCTCTAGATTGTAGGATATCGCACTCTTTTACCACAAATTTGCCTCTTCAATCAGGAGGGTCGGGCGCCAGGGGCGACCAAGCTCCTCGACGGAGCTTCCGAGTTGCCGAAAGTAAGGATGGCAAACACGAACGTTTGGCGGGCCAAGCGCGCCGAAAAATTTGGGGAAAAATAGTGGTTTTAATCGGCAATATGTCCTACTCAGGGCAAAATCAAGAAGTTTGTTGCTGCGACTGGTAGTCGTCGGGGGATTACATACTTTATCGTACCGTACCCATTAAGGCTCCCCGATGAAAATGGAGTTTCCCCGACCATAGCCCCCTGTACCTCCCCCACCTGGCGCCACCCATCTATAATTCTGCGTCTAGCATGCGTGAGTCACCAGTATGGTCATTTTGATGTTTATTATGTGTCGGTTTGCGGTATAGAAGAAGCATCTGGTACTCCAAACTAAGTAGATTGCTGACGAAACCGCTCTTTGAGACGCATGAAGTCACAACAGTTCTGTACTCTTATCCTTCGTTAGTGACCAGTATGTGAGGAAGCTCTTGATCAGTTATTCTAAACCACGGTCGGATAGAGTGGGTCTGCTGAGTTCGAGGGCCGCATTCCCAGAAGTCGAAAAAAAGCTTTGATTGAATTATATTTCACCTTACAGAGCTATGGAAAGAGCGAGTTCATACAAAACGTCGCAAACCATTGTTAGTACAGAAATATAACTAAAGAAATTTTTATTTCAACAACCATCAACAAACGTTCAGCACGATACATTTTCCAATTGCACAGTCACCTCGATCAGGTCGCAATAAAAAATCCGGAACTTAACTTTGCTTCAAGCTTTGTCACTACAAATACAACCACTCTGCAATGCACCACTACATTTATACAGGCCACCGTTTACATAACATGATTGTCAACAACAAGGCACACAAATAAGTTTTGGCTAGATATGACTGAACAAGGAGTATAACGCAAAACCTGTTACGTAGTCAACCGAGTCCCCTCAAGAAATCAAACTTGGGAGGAGTTAAGTAGTCACCCTTTATTGCATAATTTAATTTCCTACTTTTGCTACGTTTTTGTTCTAGTTGAATATGATTTTTTCTGAAAACCTAAAATCAATTCAGGGGCTGCACCGGCAGGGTCCGGGGCCGCATGCGGCCCTAAGGGCCGCGTTTGAGAACCACTGATCTAAATGATATAAAACTCTGAACATAGCAAGTTACTCTGTTAAGTTCCAGCAAAACGTTAAATTTTTAAGCATTGCTAGAGTCTGGTGCCTTTTTATTTTTGTCATGTGTCTGGTTCTATATAATTGACTACATAGTTTTTACACAATGGCATTTTGTTCATTTCCCTTGGACAGTGTAAGTATCTGAAAATATTTGTAACTTTTTGACACTGTTTCAAGGGTGGCATCAGCAGGGGGTGGGCATGGGCCATGGTCCCCACTTCCGTCGGGGAAGGATGGCCCCCGTCAGGGAAATTTTCCAATTTCGTCGGGGAGCCTTAATCCGAACGATAAAAGATGTAATCCCATTGACTTCAGTTGCCCCGACGATGTGCTTAATTTTGCTCCTAGGGAGGGCATATTCTTCCATTAAAAGACCCCAAATTTTCCAATTTTCCTTAAAATCCCTAAATTTCAAAATTTCTTCAATAAAACTCCTTAATTTTCAAATTTTTTTCCTCCATTTATTCAGTTTCAAGACTTATTCAATATAGTACAAATTTTACTATTTCAATCATAGTCGTGTTACACACATAAAATAAACAGATCAATTAATATTCATTTAGTGCCGTGAATGACATAATAATACTTCGGAATTCATTTACAAGTTTGCATCTCACTTTGGTTTTCACTGCAAATCTAAAGAACAAAGACAAATTTCTCACTATCCTACTTCGATCGCCACTTCACTATCATCCCTAATTTTCAAATTGTTGTGAAAAAAGCCAAATGTTTTTCGGAAATTTCCAAAATTTTGTTTTTCTCATCTTTCTGTCATCTCATCGCCTTTGTCGGGGCTTTGGATTGCTGCTCCCCGTCGGGGATCTTGGCCCACCTGTCGGGCAAATCCTGGCGCCATCCCTGTATTGCTTTAATATTGCTTAAATGCTTAAATGTTAAAAAAACATTGTATTGCTATTGACAAGTAAAATACCTGTGTGCATGCCCCCAGGCAAATTGTGTAGCAGCCTTTAAAGTATGTAAATAAAAAATATGACTTCCTAGTATATTAAATATAACAACTGAATCAAAGTGAACTGAAGAAGCTCTTCATATTAAAATCAAAGGCCTCTTTGTTAACCGAGGAAAAGCAAATTCCTGTATTTTGGTGTGAGGTCTAGAGAACACGTACAGTTCGTGTAGATGCACTTGGTGAGCTATTTTGGATATGGAATCACATCCTCGATGCTAACCAAGTAAAACTTTTGAAGATGAAACTACTGTATGTGTTATTGTGTTTGCTACAACAACTGAAAATCACAAATTATCTTCTGTACAATAGACTAGAATACTGCATGCACCTTACTGTAGGCATGTGACAATAGATATGCCAGACTATGGACCAGCTGCCAAAGTAGGCCTATTACATAAACACTTCACGTACTGGTAAATTGAAATTAAGGTGACAAGGTAGAATAGATACAGATTACAGTATTTTTCATTACATGGAGCATACGTTTAAAGCACAACTTAACCAATCCTGTTGCTACCCAGCAACTTTTATTACCACTGCACATGTTGAAATATAGTCCTATATCTATATATTTATACTGTGCTTGCTGCTATTCCTTTCTGAGGAGTCAGTGTTGTGTTGTAGACCAATCGTTCCTGTGAAGGCTTGGTCGGGGATCTAGGGTCTAGCTCCAAGTAGATCAGGCAAAATCGGAAGACAGATCGTGTCGATTTGAGATGATTTATTAAATGATTCCAGTTTCCATTCCAAAAACGATGGTTAAATTGACTACTAGAAAGGCTGGCCAAAGGATAATTATTTATGTACACAGTGACTAATGTGTTTTTCCTTAGAAATGAGTTTGCACGGCTTGGACCTCCAAGTCTCGTGTGCCTCGTGGCCCTACAGAACTAATGCAGTCCTCTGATTGGTCAATAATTGATACGCACTAAAGAACATAAATATTAAAATAAGGTGATATGACTCGACCAATGAAGAGGCTGTAGAAAGAGAAATTGACCGCACCTACGAAATAAAGATGGGGTGGGATATAGCGCAGATGTTGTATGTTCTCACGTAAACCAAACATGTGACAGGAAACCGGAAAGACCACCAGGTGCAGCACGAGAGAAATTTTAGATAAACAAGACTAGGTGGCGTACTGGCAGTTGAATGACCTGCTCAATGAACTGATGACCTTCTTTAAAATATGTACTAAATACTATCCGACAGTAGGCTGAACTGCAGTAGGGAATATCTGAACAAATTCTGAGCTGACTTACTAGGCAAAACGTCTGCAATCAAAGCTGCAGGTGAACTGGAAGCGTAAGGCACACAAGGGACCCAGCCTGGCTTTGGATATTGTCCTTAGCTGGGAAGAGGGAGAAGACCTGGTTTCAGTTTAGACAGCTCACTCGTGGAGTGGGCTAGTGTCCACGAGTTTGACAATGCCCCAAGGTTTCTTAGACCGGAACCCCAGTGGGTTTGTTGTCCTGTACCCTGTACAACGGCGGATCCAGAGGGGGGCGGAGGGGCGACCGCCCCCTTAGATTGACCAAGAAAAAAATTTAAAAAATACATAATTAAAAAAATAAAATAAAAACATATTACTCACACATTTTAAGGGACATTTCCGGTATATGGGGTATAGTAAGGCATGTATATCTTAGTTCAATACAAACTGAGTCATCTCTGGCGTACTGACTGTAAGAACTAGACGCTCTTTTAAAATGTCTAAATTCTTAGTTTACAAAATAATTTCATACCCTCAATTAAAATTCCAGTCACTGCATATAGGCCTTGGTGGCTGACTTGAGGCGAAATAAGGGTTTTAAGGATACTATGCCCCAAAGATGTCCTCGCTCTGGCGAAATTTCATGGAGAATTACATGTCTGGTGTTAACTTGAGAAGACGTTAAGGTTGAGGACAGACTGTCTTCTGCAATTGATGCATGCAGGCGCAATTCTACTGGGGAAAGGAGGTTTTAGCCCGCAATCACCCCAAATGTGCACAATTTTTATATTATAGTAAGTGAAGACATAGATATACTCAATATGTATTTCTCATGGCCCTTTATAAGGCCCGTAGGCAATAAGTTCTGTAACAATTCTTCCTATAACTACTGTACAAAAAAATTTCGGACGCTACTCTCGTTTTCATGTTCAGTTTCATCAAGCGGTAATATCCTGCATTTCACTCGATATATTCGACGTTAAAGTTTCAAAAAATACTATTCTTGCATGTAGTTGCGATTCCATAGAAACACAAAAAGGCATAGTTGCAAATTTCTAACCTCTTTTTCCTATTTTTTTTTAAGATTCTTTCTTCAGCCTCATCATCGTGGCACATATTTGTGATAAAAATATATTTTACAGTTTAGTCGGGGAGGATTAAGTAATGGGTAAGATAAAGAATATAATCCCCGACGACGACCATGCAGGCCCCCATTAAATTTCTTGGCTTGCTCTAACAGTAAGTAGGGCAGATTCTTCAATAACACCCAAACTTTTTCAACTTTTATTAATAAAAGCAAAAATATGAAACCTTTTCAATTTCACCCAAACTTTTTCGTCGCTCTTCGCGCCCCTTATACTGCGATCGAGTATGGAATCCTTCTGGCAACCCAACGCATCTGTCAGGGTTTAGAGTAGCTGGCCCCAGTCAGGGCGCTTGACCCCCATAAAGGCAAATCCAAGTACCATGATTGGCTGAGCCTGCAAACTGCCATCATTCGGTTTCATCCCTAGCTACACATATGATCTTGTTTGGTGGCAACCTTTGCGGCACCGGTGACACCTACATTTATGTCAGAACTCATGACCGGGCTTCTTCTTTATGTGGTCTCACTAGGGTCAATGACAACATAGCCCCCAAAATATGTCCCTACAACCGCACCTGCATGCATTTTTGCCTGTGGTGAAAACCCGTGCCCGATACTGAAACGCTTGCTTAGGATTTCTCAACTCACCAAGTAAAAGTGGCAACAGGAGAAAGTTTTTCTGGATTAAAAAGGTTGAAGACATGGTTATTAAGGAACAGGATGAGTGGAGAACGCTTAAACGGGCTATGCTGATACATGTGAAAAGAGGTGTTGCAATTTGTGATCTGTAAGAGTCATAGTTCGATACGCCAAACGTAGGAATCGTTGCCTAGGATTTTTATTGTGACTTTACATTCGTGATCCAGAGTCACGGAGGTGGCTGGAAAACACTCCCTGAGCCAGGGGAAGAAACGTGCCAGCCTTACGGCTCAAGTTGCTTGTGCCCCCTAAGGGTCGTCAGTGTTTTTTTTTCATCGAATGAAAATGTATTAAGCTATAGTTTTCAAAATGGGCCATGGCGAATTGTTCTTTTCTGGTACCCAACAAACTAACAATCAGAAAAGCATGGGGCAGACGTGATCACATTTTGACAATCTCCAATAATGTCAAGGAGAAGGGTCTTCTATCCAAGAAAATACTGACAAAACCATAAGTTCCAGGAGCTCACTTGCTAAGCCTGGGAAGGACGATTTCGGGCGACGGGGGGGGGGATTTTATCGAAAAAATTTCAGGTACGCCCCGCTCCACTTAGATATAGTCTTCCCACAAGTTTCAGCCCCATCTAGTCCAAAATCCTGGGCGGGCCACTGCGTGTGGTTTTGAATATGGAACAACAAAAGTAAAAAAGGTGGTGATACAAGATCTTGTTCCAAACTTTGGCGAAAAAGAAAAAGGGTGATTATCTCTTGTCCAAAGCAGGGACAGATGATTAATCATGTACCTACATCATTAAGCCACTTAGTAAAAACAAATTTTGAAATATTTTATAACGAAGATCTCTTTAGCGGAGGGAATTAATGAACAGCAAAATTATAATCACAAATAGATTTGTATATGTTTTATCTTAATTTCACTTAGATGTTTGAAACAGATAAGTTTTACTTATCATTTTGCACAACAGTGACATTTTCATATGATTCTGTTAATAACTTTCGTATAAATTCGAGTAACATCCTTCCCTTCAGTTGGGTTGTCAATATTCGTAAACTTCTGCCACTGACTGGAAAGTACCTTTTACTGAATCCGGATCATCAAAAGGTTCTGTGGGAAGAGAGAGTTGTTATCCGAATAGCAACAGTTATGCGGATAACAACTCCCTGGTAGGAATAAGATGTAATTGGCAATAAGGTGTAACGTCATGGCAGGCTCGTAGCCACGGGGGGGGGGGGGGGCTGGGCCCCCAGATGTTTGCCAGGCCCTCAAAATTGTGAGTGTCCTAATAAAATGTGTAGGAACTAAGGAGAGTGATGGATGCCGTCACCCTCCATTTGATACCTAGGCCCCCCTAAAAATTCATCCTATCTACGCCAATGCATAAAGGTCTGGGGCCAGAGCGAGTTTCATAAGTACAGTCGTGTGCCTAGAATAGTTGACATCTTTGAGGAGGGGTCAAAGGGGTGGGGTATCCCCTACTCTTTCAGAGAGGTTTGTTCATTTAAGTTGGCTTAGATGTAAAATGGCGCTATCTTTAGCAAAATTTTGAACTTATGATATCAGTGGCTCCGTCAGAATATGGTAATTGTGGGTATTACACAAATGTCGTTATCCCACCCACATAAACCTAGAATGTAAAAACTGTGTATGCGTATAGACCTACCACAGTTTGCATCCAGGGGACCCTTCCATTGTGACCTCGCGTAGAGGTGCTGTCCTGGGGAAGGAGGAGGGGTCTAAGAGGAAGGGGACTTTTGTTCACTTAAAGTGGCTTAGAAGCAGATTGGTGCTATCTTTGGCAAAGTTTCGGATATCTCATAATGTAGTGAATTATTCTTATTTTTGGTTGGGTGTAAGCTTAGGGTGCTGTCCAAGAGGAGTGATGACAATTCCTCTTGAGAAATTTTTGTTTATGTGAGACGGTCTAGATCCAAAATAGGCTATCAGTGAGCAAGCCATTTGAAGGAGAATCCAGACGAGCAGCTTCCGATGAGGAATGAGCAAAAGGCTGTATACACTCAAAAAAATGTTGGGTTAACTTTTACCCAGGTTGGTTGCGTATGCCTCCTGGTAAACTGTTTGGTAAAAAATTACCCAAGTTGGTTACAAAGTGCCCATTGCTTGGTAAAGTTTTACCCAACGAGGATATTATTTTGACCAACTTGGGTAGTTTTTTTACCAATGGTTTAGCAGGAGGCAGGTAACTAACCTGGGTAAAGGTTAATCCAACGGTTTTTAGAGTGTATATGTACATTATTGTGAACATATGGTACATTAATGTACCATATGTATCAAATGTTTATTGTAAATGTAATAACAAGTAGCAGTTTATGACCTTTGAATAAGCTTGTGTAATGAGTAACATACATTACATCATGTTTACCAGGCTGAAATGAGGCTCATAATGTACGATTAAGGCGTGCAGTATCCCCCTTCAAGTAAACCTGATGTTGGGACTGTAACTCTTGTTTTCGGAAATGAGTTTTCGCCAAAATAATTCCTTGCGTCATCTTCCTGAATGGTCATCAAACATGGAGTGTAAACCGTAGCAATTACGCGAGAATCGCGCCAAAATTTGTATTTGAATTATTGTAATATGTAAACCTCAATGTGAATGTTTGAAACAGTATTAAAAAAAAACAGTAAACTGGTGGAGGGTAGTTTGTGAAGATTTTTGGTTGCAAACCATTGAAACACAACTGCCATTCGTCCAAAACACACCTCAACCAAGTCCCTGCAGACAGAAACAGGAGCTGGCTATTGGGGCACCACATTGAAAGAATGTCGTTAGCCTACTCTTAATAGCCCCATCGGCTTAAAGTGTGTCATTCGAGCGACGGGTGCAAAAATATTTTGGTCACTTTAGTGGCAAATCTAGTTTGGTCACTTTAGTGGCAAATCCATTCGTTCTTTACAGAGGAATCAACAAGACACTAAGCACAGCCCCACCATCAGATTGTGCATAGCATTCGGAGAAAAGTCTTCCAAAATGCCTCCCAGATTGCAGAAAACGGCACTCTCCAGGCGTTAATTTGCATTTAAATATTTCTTATTTGCGCTCTCGTGTTTTAGAAATTTACACTTTAGGTTAAAAGATCCTGCGTAGTAAAAAGTTTCCGCAAATGAATGGAAGTCTAGTGATGAATTTTGACTAAGCCAGGAGCCCTCTCAGGAATGCGTGGGGTCCAGGGTCCTGTGCTGGACTCTTAAGGAGTAATATACCGGTACCGGCTGTTCCAGGGGGGAGAGATCCGTGAGCTCTGTGGTTATTACTAGTAAATGGCATTGCTACCATGAGCAATGAGAAGTTTGACGATCAGCGTTAAATGGAAGTGAGAGACAGACGGGGGAGTAGGAATAACAAAAGGGTCGGGGACTAACAAGTATGCCTCAGAATGCTCTTTTTTGTAAAAGGGTTGTCATTTGAACATTTATCAATAATGGGTGAGCGCGAAGCCCGCCGAAGATGTTTTGAAACATGTGTAACGACAAATACTTCTTCTTCTTCTTCTTCTTCTTCTTCTTCTTCTTCTTCTTCTTCTTCTTCTTCTTCTTCTTCTTCTTCTTCTTCTTCTTCTTCTTCTTCTTCTTCTTCTTCTTCTTCTTCTTCTTCTTCTTCTTCTTCTTCTTCTTCTTCTTCTTCTTCTTCTTCTTCTTCTTCTTCTTCTTCTTCTTCTTCTTCTTCTTCTTCTTCTTCTTCTTCTTCTTCTTCTTCTTCTTCTTCTTCTTCTTCTTCTTCTTCTTCTTCTTCTTCTTCTTCTTCTTCTTCTTCTTCTTCTTCTTCTTCTTCTTCTTCTTCTTCTTCTTCTTCTTCTTCTTCTTCTTCTTCTTCTTCTTCTTCTTCTTCTTCTTCTTCTTCTTCTTCTTCTTCTTCTTCTTCTTCTTCTTCTTCTTCTTCTTCTTCTTCTTCTTCTTCTTCTTCTTCTTCTTCTTCTTCTTCTTCTTCTTCTTCTTCTTCTTCTTCTTCTTCTTCTTCTTCTTCTTCTTCTTCTTCTTCTTCTTCTTCTTCTTCTTCTTCTTCTTCTTCTTCTTCTTCTTCTTCTTCTTCTTCTTCTTCTTCTTCTTCTTCTTCTTCTTCTTCTTTCAAATGCAGCACAAACACCAGACAAGGCTATCCCGTGCTGTTGAACTAGGGCTAATCGAGTCGGATGAATAGAATAACTAGCTATAACGATTTTGATCGAGGGCTAAGAGCTGGTTTTTAAAGCTGTCCACTGATGGGGCACAGCGAGCCTGTTCCGGTAATAGGTTCCAGCTAGGGATAGTTCTTGAATAGAGAGATTTCTGATAGCAAAGCTTGTTAGTGGAGGGATAATGGTATAGATACCTTCCACTAGTACGACGGGTAGTCCGTCGATTAAGATTTGAAGGGTCAATAAGATGATTCCTTACATTACTTGGAAGTAATCCATGCGTTTCTTTATACATAACAACAAGACGAGCCCTAAATCGTCGAGTTTCAAGGCTGTCCCATTTAAGATCTTTAATCATCTCAGAAACACTTGATTGGCGACTGTAGTTGTTAAAGATGAATCTGGCAGCACGCCTCTGGACATTTTCTATAGAATTCTTTTCGGATTGGGTATAGGGGTCCCATACCGTACTACAATAATCGAGAATGGGTCGAACAAGAGCAAAGTACGCTGCAGTCTTAGTATCTTTATCACAGTGCGAGAGGTTTCGCCTCAATAGGCCTAATGTCCGGTTTGCTTTGGATACAATTTGGTTAATATGTCTTTTCCAGTTCATACTAGAAGAGAGTTCAACTCCTAGGTAAGGGTGGTGATTAACCTGCTCTAAAGTATGATTACTCATTTGGTAAAAATAAGGATTTGGATTTGCTTTATGGGAGACTCTCATAGTAAAACACTTAGATTTATTAAACCCCATCTGCCAGATTGATTCCCACTGACACAAATTGATACAGTCATCGGCAAATAACCTGACGCTTGATTGAATATTTGCCGGCAAGTCGTTAATATAGACTAAAAAGAGTAAGGGTCCCAAGACCGTACCCTGAGGGACACCAGAAATGACTTTAGATTTGTCTGAAGACGTTCCATCAATTAGCACCCTCTGGTAATGGTTTGTTAGGAATTTCTCAATCCAATTTAAGATGTTATTACGGATTCCAACATGCTTGAGTTTGTTAAGAAGTCGCTGGTGGGGAACTGTATCAAAAGCCTTGCTAAAATCCATTATGATTGGGTCAGCTTGGCTTCTGTTATCTAAAATCTTCATTATATCGTCAACAAGGGCAGAAAGCTGAGTTTCGCATGATCTCCCTTTACGAAAACCATGTTGAACATCAGCAAGTACATTAAATTTGTCAAAGTGATCCATAATATGACGGTGAATAATACGCTCTAAAAGCTTGCAAGGGATGGATGTCAACGAGACAGGCCTGTAATTCGCAGGGTCCGATCTTTCACCCTTCTTATAGATGGGGGTTATATTAGCATCAAGCCAGGCTGCTGGTAAACATCCACTTGACACCGACTTTTGGAACAACTTCTGAAAAATGGGGGCAATACTGTGGGCACAGGACTTTAAGACTCTGGCAGTGACATTGTCAGGCCCAGCAGCCTTGTGCACTTTAAGATCAGTTAACAACTTAAGGACACCGGTAGTTGAGATCTTAATGTCCCCTATAACAGGGATGGGACTAGAATCGATAACAGGCATACTATTTAGATCTTCTTTTGTGAATACAGAACAAAACTGATTATTCAGGGCTTCGGCTTTATCTTTGGAAGTGGACAGGAGTCTTCCATGAACCTGCAGCGGCGAGATACCAGAAGTATCAGTCCTCTTAGATTTAATAAAATTCCAGAAAGGCTTAGTATTATCTGATTTCAAGCTACCCCCGATAATGTCTCTAACGTAGCTATTATGAGACATTCTGATTTTCCTATCAATACTTCTCCTTAATTTCCTAAATTCAAATTTATGGGAGGACTGACCATACTTCTTGACCTTATTGTAAAGTCTCTGTTTTCGTCTAATGTCCCTCTTAATTAACCTGTTAACCCATGGATAGGAGAAACGACTTGAGCTTAACTTTGCAGGAATATTCTTGTCAATAGAGTTAAAGAGAGTAGTCATGAATAACTCATATAGTTCATCCATGGATGAAGAACTGATTAATTTTGGAGTTAGCTTGCTATTGAGCTCTTCCATATCATCATCAATATTTGAGAAAATAGCTTTGTGGTACAAGAACACTTTTCTTTTAGGTGGTCTGAAAACCTTTGGTTTAAACAATGCATTTACGATGACTACGTCATGATCACTAATGCCACTATCAACGTGGACGGAATCAACCCGGGCTGGACTATTTGTAAAACAGAGGTCCAGGATGTTAGACTCACGAGTAGGCTCCTTGACAATCTGGTGTAAATTGAAATCATTAGCGATATCGATCATAAGGTTGCTGATGGCAGGATAGCTTCCACCAGTTTTAAATGACATAGTATCCCAATCCACACTGGGTAAGTTGAAATCCCCCAAGAGCCACACGGCAGCATTTTTAGGAATCTTTGACAGGGATAAATCAAGTTGCAACAGGTAGTCCCGATCTGTTGACTGTGGTCTGTAAAAAGCCCTAATATAGACTGGGGATAGCCCCTTAACGTGCAACGAAATCCATGTACTTTCACAATTTGTAATGAGGTTTGGTTCAGAAGTTACAATAAAAGTATTTTTTACAGCAATAAATACCCCTCCTCCCTTGGAGGCCTCGCGATCCCGCCGAAAAACATTATACGAGTTAGGGAACACTTCACCTGTAGCGATAGAGTCATTAAGCCAGGATTCTGTACCGATAACAATATCGGGGTCCTCCGTGGCAAGCATCACTTCAAAGCTCGGAAGCTTAGCTCTAATACTTTGACAGTTTACATTAATGATTTTAAGCTTTTTAAGATTAGTGGGCAACCGTCTACGTGACAGCTCCGCGGAAAGGGTCCTTGGATTTGATGATGGGTTTAACTTAGGCCTAACGTTACGTCTATCAATTTTAGGACTAGAATACATAGGCCTACATCCAATCTTTCACATCATACTACAAATGTTACCGTGGGCTTCACATGATATTAGGTTGCCCTACGATCCTTGTTAATGCGAGGTTTTTACGCAGGATGGAGATGTAGGCCTACCTCTTATTTTCGGAAAAGGTTTTTGTCCTAGAACACTTCCCTATATTACTTCCCTTATAATGGTCATAAGATAGGCAGTGCGAACCTTGACGAATGCGCACCAAGCGCGCTGAAATTTAGCATTAGAAATCATTTCCATGACAAAAGTTGCATGCAGACTCTGCACCGAGACATTTTCAGTTCCCTTAAAATGTTTTAGCCTATTAAAGGCGAGTATGCTGCCTGGTCATCCGTTAAAGCTTTGAATTTTCGCAAAACATGTTTTCCCAAAAGAAGGGGCAGAAGAAAAGAATTCCCTTGCTTTGCATTTCATTTCATTTCATTTATTGTTTCTTTTCACAACAATAATCATACATGCAAAAACGATTTACGTAACATCATATTAACAATACATTGTTGTGATGCTTTTCTCCTCCGTAATCACACTTTTGCACAAGAACAATCAGCCTAGTTGTAAAACCCTCACCGACGAACAGTGTATGCTTTTTGATTCCTTGCTGAAAGTATGTATGTATGTATGTATGTATGTATGTATGTATGTATGTATGTATGTATGTATGTATGTATGTATGTATGTATGTATGTATGTATGTATGTATGTATGTATGTATGTATGTATGTATGTATGTATGTATGTATGTATGTATGTATGTATGTATGTATGTATGTGACGCTTGGCTTGTAAACACGATATCTCAAGTAAGCAATGTTCATACTTGAGATATGAAATTATCATATTGAGAGGAAGATCCTTTCTGTTTTGGTGGAGGTCAAAGGTCATGTGAGGTCACCAGAGGTAAAAACCGAAACACTTGTAAACACGATAATCTAGGGAGGAAGCATGGATGCTTTTATACTTGGCATGTGGATGCGTTATAGTCAAAAGATGAACCCTGTTGATTTTGGTAAAGGTCAAGGGTTATCTGGGGTCACCGTGACCGGAGGTGAAAATACTGAATTCTTGCAAACACGATATCTCAAGATAGCAATGATGAACAATCTTCATACTTGGTACATAACTTTATTTATCATACTAAAAGGAAAACCCCAATTGTTTTCAGTGGATGTCAGATGTCATTTGAGGTCGACAGAGGTCAGAAACCGAAAACTTTGAAAACAAGATATTTCAAGACAGGGAGATGGATCCTCTTCATACCTGTTATAAAGATGTGTTACATTAAGAGAGAGGGAACCCAATAGATTTGTTGGAGGACAAAGGTCGTATGAGGTGCATTAGAGGTGAAACTACAAAAACCTCGTAAACTAAATAGATAGTGGGCGGTACCTCTTTATTGTGTCCGGCGTTTCGTGACTAACGAAAAGTTAGGCCTGAATTTTCTATCATTCCAAAGATAAAGTTATAGAGAACATCTATTTTCTTCGAGCGTAACTGTTACAGAAATAATACTAACTCAAATTACCTAATTATGAACACGTGAAAGGGATTCTATGACTGTAAGATAATTAGAAATACCTTACACTGAACAAGTTCATTGATCGCGCAGACGCAGACGGTCCGGGGTACGAATCCTCCCTAAGACATGTTCTTCTTTTTTCCATTTTTTACTCACTTTTCGTGGGGTTCAAAGGTCATATGAGGTCAGCAGAGGTCACGTTGTGAAAAATCGTAAAAAATGATGTAGTCAAGAAGTCCAAATTTGTAGGATGACCTCACTGCAACAAATGACACCCTTTCAGTAAGGAATTATTAAGCCTTTTGGGCTTTCTGGTTTTGAGACGGTATTGATAATAAGCACTGTAGCAATGAGACTGAAAGCAAGAGGAAAACTTTCGTAGTTTGCGAAGAATTTGCAAATATTTCGATTGTTTACAAAATATTTGTGTATGGACATGACTAAAATAGGTCAATCAATCAGTCGAAAACACATTCTAACCCTACCCCTACAGAAAGCTGTCACTTTAAAGCTTTTGGGTTAATTTTAAAACATTTCGGAAATCGACAGGGAACAAGCGTTCGGAGCCACCGGATTATATCTCGTTATATAGATTGTAATGGATATGGGGATATTGGCTTGAGGATGGTAGCGTTGAGAGCCAGCAGGGTGAGGATCTTGGCCTGAAATGTCGAATTTCAATCGGCCAGGTGGTGGAACAACGACGAAACACCAGAAAAATTACTCCAACAAGTGGAATTACGGTAAACTGGTATATAATATTGAAATATCACTTAATGGAACAAATTACACAGAAATATAGTTGAATCATATGTAATAACACCCCTCCGAGAAAAATAAACCAAGTTGTTACTGAATTAATGCAACTTACCAGCTGGAGTGTTAGGCTGGCGGCTCCAGAGCGTGAAGCCTGCCGTCGAACCAATCAAACTAAACTCCTTTCTAAGGTGAACGGAAAACACGTCTGTTTCTGACGCCGGCCAACTGGTTTCTTTTAGACTTGTATGTGTGTGTGTGCGTGGTAAAAATCTGTTCGAGGGGGGAAATGTTCGCTTCTTCGGTCCAGAGAAAATTTAGAAACTACAAAAAGTAAACTGAACTTGCATGGGACGGTTTCCGAAGACAGCAGCCACAAAGAACCACAAAATGGCAGTGGAGCAATGGGTTCAGAGTGGTAAGAACACGGGAAGAACAAAGGAAAACCCCTGGTTGGTAATTTGAAATCCCTGTCCTGGGTAGAGGCTAGCTAGGGGGTTATACGAAATACGGGAAGTAAAACGTGACCTATGAATAGGCCTGGGCCTTGTCAGTAAATGTGGGAGCTATAAAAATAACTAAATCCCCGTGACAAACAAGTACGGTCCAGAACAGCTGACTCCCAGGAAAAGCGGCCCTGCACAGACTGACATCTAACGTACAGAGAGCATTGCAAGAGAGAAAATCACGGGCAAGGAAAAAATGTGAGACGACCCATCTCCCCTTATGACCCTGCAGAGTCACCACTGTCTACGGTATATTTAATGGTACGGATACATTTGCGCGCGAAGCTCGCAGTGAAGTTTTACTTATATTCACCTATTACTTCTAAAATGGCTTATACTTGTCAATAATAAACGGATATAAAAATAAGATAACAATTTTTAATTTTCAATATCTTTCAAGCTATTTGATTATATGCCGAGACACATCTTAAAATTATCGAGGGACCGAATAGTATGATCTCGGCCTTTTCAGTCAATTATTGTGGGGGGGGGGGGGCTCTAAACCTAGGAAAGGTACGGTACACTTTAACTTCTTTCTGCTTTGCAGATGTAAGGCAACTAGACCGTTTGACTCATTTCTTCTCAATACAACGCAGGACGGTGCTAGGTTGCTAACCTCATCTGTGTCGATTGACTCTTCCGTAGCGTCAGTGTATAACATACGATACTGGTTCCTCCGTTATTATTCAGGCTTTGATGCCCAGTTACATCTTCACATTGGGTGGCAGTTACCTCAACAATTTAGATCTTATTTGGTTTCTTTTCAAATGCCAGTTCAGATGGGAAAGCTGTAGACTTCTCTTGGATGAAAAACCTAACTTACTTTGACCCGGCCGGAGATATCAAACCATGAACCTCCCGGGTGCTAAGCTTTGTCTCTTCAAATTCCACCGCCTTAATCCACTCCGCCACAGTAACGGTTTTTGCAAGCGCCCGAGCAGGAATTTGAACCCGGGTCGTCTGTGATCTGTGTGAGAAACAGGCGACTAATCCACTACTTTGTAAAAGAACTCCATTGATCTGCTAGGCGTGACTTTTTAATAATTCAGACAATTCAGGTTTTGACCTACAAACTGATGCAACACTCTGACAATGTTTTCGTGTCTCTTTGAAATCATCTTCATATTTGAAACTGACGTACAACAGTTAAACAAGTCAATTTGTAGTAAACTACAAGCAGTAAAGAAATCAGATAAATTCTCATCGACTGAGCACCATTGAAACAGTTAATCAGTATTTAATCTTATTACAACCACCAGGCATGAAAATACCATGGACAAAGTTATGTTTTTCTACCAAAATATCGTTCCGTCTAATCTAGTTTAACCTTGCGTCTTCTTCATTTTCTTTTGATAAGTATTTTTCTGACACGCATTATATAACAGAAATTCCAATTCGACGAAGTCACACGTGCCCCAGATGTCTTTACTATTCTCCTCATACGTAAGGGAGAGTCAAGTTCTCCTTGAAGGATGAATAACTTAAAATTTTTTCCTCAAGGGTATAAGACTTTCTAAAGGTGTCAGAATGTTAAACTTAAGCGGAATACTGTCACATCACACGCACGCGATTTGTATATGAGCGCATCGAACGCTCACACTCATAATAAGGCCACCTGCGTTCAAGTAAAGTATGGAACTCATATGCGGTATCATAAAATCAAGGTCTCCCTGCTTAAAGTTCTTATAACATGCCACCAAAAGAGCTGTTCATTTATCAGTTAAAGAATAAAATCCCCCAATAAAAGACCCGTTGGAATTATTTCAATATCGTTTACCGTTTTCAAGATAGGCCTATATGTCTTTAAGTTTAATGGTATCTAAAGTAACTCATTGTCTATGCAAAAATAATGATGTAGAGTGTTGCACAGTGTTAAGATTTCTTTTGTTAACCCATATAAATTATCACAGTTACATCATAATTACTGATCAGATAGTTTTACAGTTTCGTGAGTGATATCAATATTTTCCAGGAAACAGTTTTAACTTTCATATTAAATCCCTCAGGGGATAACATTGCGACTACTGTCCTTGAAATGAAGGTTGAAAAAGCAAAGGCTAATATAAGTTATATATGGTATGTCCATCTTTCGATGTCACATTCTTGTATATTTAGCTCATGTTTATTCATGATTTAAGCGTTGTCAATATTTGATGGATGTTAATGGAAATTGCGACTGTTTTCTGGCATTTCAATGCTTTTAACATCAAATATCCAACTATGTTATTTTCATGTCACCAGACCTTTAAATATTCACACCTTGCTCGCAGTACTCTTCACTAACATTTGCAAGCAACGGTTGGGCACGATCAGCCAAGTTTGACAACAGCATAAATATTAACGCTTAACAGTTTATTATTTTTTAACTCACACTTGGCCCACAGAAGATTTAAAACGATGACATTGTTTCACATTTTAAGCTAATGGCAAAATTGCCCTGTGGGTTGAGGGAACTTAACAATTTCATCAGCATGTCAAAAATAATTTGACAAGGCTACATGTATGAATTAAGATGCTCATGAGTACGACTCAAACCTCACGTCTGATATGCTCTCCCAACAAATTTGACCAGAATGATTCTTCAGGGACTGATCTAGTATAAAGGTGCAGGCAATTTGTTTGAGATCGCAGTTCTTGCTGTTATAGTAAAGACTTTAGTTCATGGTTCAGACATATATATATATATATATATATATATATATATATATATATATATATATATATATATATATATATATATATATATATATATATATATATATATATATATATATATATATATATATATACACACATATATACATATATGGGGAGAGATGAGCTTGGTGAACAAACCAGATAACTTTTACTACTAAGATCATTATGTTAATCCAGGATAGCAAACTCTAACCTAATGTAAGTTAACATTCAGCTGATTAGTGTATCGAAATAAATTACAGGAAAACACTTCAAATCTTGGATTGCATCTCAGGGAGGTCCTTGTAGTTTATTGTCGAGAGCATTCAGTTTACACGTATTTTAAAATAACCATACATGCGTGCTTTCATCATGGGGCGTGTAACACCGATACCAGCACCATTAGGGGGATGAATGTTGCTAAAATATTGTCACTGTTAATACTTAGAAGGGAGGCATCGATCTCTAAAAGATATGAAGCATTGTAAGCTCAGTAAAAGGTTAAGGCACTCGACCTCAAGGCAAGTGCTAGGAAAGGAAATTCCAGATGTTGATGATAATGATTACAGAGCAACAGTGCAACACTGTTTATTTTGGGTGTTCAAATGGTCAGATGGATGAAAGAGAACCCATAGTTTACACTGCATGAAATAAATTAGAGAGAAACTGATACACTATAAAGTAGTATTGGTGTGACGTTGCGACTTTTTGAATGTAGAAACTGAAGAATGTTGGGTAGCGGATACAGTCGTATAATTTATTCTACAGGTTTCAAAATTATGCGACTGTATCCGCTACCCACCATTCTTCAGTTTATATATATATATATATATATATATATATATATATATATATATATATATATATATATATCTATATATATACATATGTATTTAGAAACTTTACATATATATATATATATATATAGATAGATAAATATGTAAAGACAAGAAAAACGTTTGCTTAGCCGGCTAAAAGTGCTCAATACACAAAAAGGGATACACTGTAGAGCAACGATAAGTCAGACAGTCATTGATGGTTAAATCACGCGCGTAGAGATTTAAAAATCATTCACTGACAAACTTTATCTATATATATATATATATATATATATATATATATATATATATATATTATCCTCCTTGTCTTTTATTCATCGTCTGACTTCAATATTTACAATCATGTTTATCAACGTACATAAAGAAATTTTTGATCATTCTTTCTGTACATGTTAAGTTTCCTTATAAAATTGCTTTAAACTAGGATACAGTAGTATAACTTATATCATTATTAAAATAACTTGCCCTGAAAATCATATATATATATATATATATATATATATATATATATATATATATATATATATATAGAAAGAAAAGTTGAAATGACTTCACAAAACTCCACCCATATGGTATCATAAAATGTATTAAATCCTAAGAGCTTTCACCCGTTCATGCCAGATCTTCAGAGGTAAATGACACGAGTATGTACAAAATTAGTTGATACAAAGCAATTGGAGAGGTTGTAATAGTAAATGTCAATTAGACTTATCGGATGCTTTTTCACACTTAAGTAAACAAATCGTTGGATTATAGGCCTCTCTGCTCTCTGTCCATCTAACAGGCTATTTACCGGATTAAAGCTCAATAAAGAACTATTTACAATGTGATGCCGCACAGAGGAGAGAACTCCAAGAAGACAAATGCAATGGTAAGCTATGTACAGTGAACAGAATTATCTGTCAAGTGACGGCTTGTATTTAAATATAAAATAGTTTTCCTTAATAAGTAGTTATATATTGTGTTAGTAAATATTCAATCCCTTCAGTAAACGACACTCGAGGATTTGCTAGTGAACAAGAGAGTCATCCAAAAACAAAACTAATAGTAAATCATCTACTGAATCATTTTAGAATCATTTAAGATGTAGAGTTTACCTCGAAAGAGGAAGATGGACAGCTCACATAAATCGACGATTGTCTCTAACCTTCATAAACATAACCCTGAGAGGACCCCGAAAAGTTGATATCAAAGAAAACAAGAGAGTATTAACAATGTATAAAATAACGAGGCATACTCAATCGACCAAGACAAATTCCTTACAACCACTAGACTTGGCCAAGTCTCTCGTGAGTGTTCTCGTACTGCTAGTACTGTACCTACAGCTCACCATATTTACCTTGGGTTTAATACGCCCTCTATCGGCTGCTTATTTGTATTGCTTCTCAACGAGAGACTTGGGACACTTGGTTTCTGTGACGTCATAATTTTAATGTTATTTCTTTATTTTATTCATCCTCAATTAGGGATGAATAATATGTAGTAGTCTGTCAACTTTTAGTCCAATCAAAATCAGTAAATTGAATGTTATGTGAATAAACAATAAATGAATAAACATATATGAGTTTATATCACGTGATTAATTGCTGCAGGGTCTACGACATTGCCGATAGCGAAAACTCATCAATATCAGCCGTAAGAATTGATCAATATGACGGTTTTTGCAACTGGAAATTTCACGGGACTGGATTCACGAGGAGCGAAACCGTGCCATGATTTGATTTTCATAAAAGAAAGACAAAATCGTTGGTTCAGCGACTTAATTTGAAGAAAGTTTTGCTTCGAAATCGGTATCGATAGCGGTCTGATTCTCAGGCGTTCGGAGCGTAATACACAAATACATATACAGCTCTGTGTACAAGCAAGGTAGGACACTTTGGATCCTTGGCATCGCGGCACTCGCTATTATCTGCGTAGCCATCCATACGGTCTCTCTCACAAAACGCATAATCAGATAATGTAAGGAAAAGCACAGTAGAAGGCAAGTCCGCTTTGCAGATGTAACCTTCGTTACTCGCAAATCACAACGCACGCCATTGCTGTGAATCGCGAGTGCGGGAGCCTGGCTGGGATTCCAAGTGGCTAGTACTACCTTGTTCGTATACTTATAGGCCAATATGTATCAGCTTTATCATCTTGCTAGCTCAATGTGCCCTCAAGCGGGTAATGACTAAGACTTTATATTAGACCAATTGTTAAAATCACTCATGCATACCAGGCAATGCTATAGTATAGCTTTGCTTGTTCCTCTTGGAGGTGTCTTGTGAGAACAATATAGCAGCAAACCTGAGCTTGGAAAACCACAAAATTCATTAACAAAGTAGTTTGGGAATTAGGCCTAGCATGTTTCCAATGTAACCAACATTCAGAACTGATGGACTATGGGAGAGGTATAAGGGAAGAGGGTGTCCCCCTGCCCTTTGGAAAAGTTTTTCATTTTAAGAGGTACCTATATAACAAATGGTGCAATATTTGACACAAATTTTTCTTGCAAAAGAGTGAGCAGTACAATTTGACTGATAAGTGATTCTTTGCAGAACTGAATCAAGGTGATATAGGCCTATTTGAAATAAATACCTGCATGGGCAGAAATTGCTCTTCATATTTTTTTATGTGACAGTTCTTTGCATTTATTATAGGCAACATTTGTCATTGATACAAATATACTTTTTTGCTAAGTCACTGGTGAAGTTAAATAAATAAATTTTAGGCCTATCGTAATCCACAAATTCCAGCTAAGAGCATGACTATAAGAGCTAAAAACCTTAGAGGTTTTGTGATCCTGGGCAGGCCAGGGACAGAGCCAGGATTGAAGGACTATTTGAAGGGCCTTTTTCAGTTGATAGGCATTAGGCTTCTACATGAAAGTGGGATACCCACTAGATTAAACTTTCACTTGCAAGGTTCACTAGACAAAGGATGGACCAAAAATCTTCTTTGGCCCAGCTGGTGGTAAGGTTAGGATTCCACTGAGGTATAAAATTTATAGGCTACTTGGACTAGCCTCAGGTAAGATTATGGTTTGGGTAAGGATTATGGTTATGTTTAGGATTATTAAGTTTACAGTAGAGTTAATATCTTTGGTCTACTCTAGGGAATCATTGATATAGTACTGAACCTGTCATCTAGACTCATGAGCCTTGCAGCCCATGAAAGCATGTCTATGGCTTGTGCGTGTAGACATTATATCAACCTGAAGGTGTATGTTGCCTTTCCAAGTCATATAGACTGTGCCCCCAAAGTGCTGAGCCCATTGCAGTATTTACCAAATGCAAAACAGTTCTTACAGGGATTGGTTTAATTATCAGCTAGAGATGGTAAGTGTCTGGTACATCCAGTGAAAATTTAGGATGACTAGCACTATTTAATATGCCCTTGTAGTGGACTTTCAGCCTTGCAAGTGGACCAAATACATGTTTTGCAATGTCATTTAAAGATAATGCAATCATTTAGTTGAAATAACATAAGAGAATGCAGGTTTCAGTAGACTCCGGTCACATTGCTAAAGGGGAGGGAACTTAATTTGAAAGTAGTGGACCAAAGCTATAACCATGGTACTGTGCAACCATTCAGTTGTTTTAAGTAGCACACCTAGTGCAACATTACCTGAAAATTGATTTCAGGATAGTTGATGTACGTAGGTCGGTACAAAATGAGTCAAATTTTGTATCAGTTTAGATCCAAGAGATTACAAACCTGAAAAATTTTTTTATACTAGGACATCCCCTTATTCAGGAAGCCTTCTCTTGAATCCTTAACCCAAGATCCCTGCTAATTTAAGACAAGAAGGATAAGGAAATTGGGTAACTGCCACCCTCCCTCATTTCCATCCCACTTTCAGGATTTATTACCTGTATCTACAAAACGTTGACTTAATTGTACTATCAGGCATTAAAATCTGCAAATAAAAATTCAGTTTATACAACAACAGATGACTGAGCTCAAAGACATAGTACTCCTGACCCCAAAAGTTTGAGATTTAGAGGCACTGCAATCTTCAGTTGCTTCAGACAGTAAAAATTACCCCTACTAAATTTTCTTCTAGCCTCTCCTCCAAATGAACAAAACACCTGTCTATTACAGCTCCCATACAAAGTTATGGTACATTTCTCTGAGTAAATATTGTTTAAAGCCACATCCATTGCAGTACTGTGAGTGAGCTGAGCTTAATTGGGAACACAACTGACTACTCAAGTGATTATTGACCAACAACAGTGAAGCTAGTGTTTCAACTAATGTCAATCAAAGAGCAGTCACTAAATGCACTTAGAGGTATGGTCATATCCCTAAATATGTTTGAGGTGATCCTATATAGCCCCATTTCAATTGGGTTGTTCTTCTCATGGGTGTTAAGCAGAAAATGCAGCCAGAGACTTGAAAAGATTCTTTCTTTGAAAGTGGATTTCAGATTCAGTGTTGATTTATGTCAAATTTTTTAGATTAAGACATTGGTGTGGGTAAGGAGGTAGAAGGAAGGGTAGAGGGAAAATGTACACACTTTTTGCATGAGTGTTCTAGTAAGTGTTATAATTCTTGTAATTCTTATAATTATGAATGATTCCTAATAAGGCAATGGCCTACTGCATGTACTGTAAAATGACTAGTGGGAACTTGGCTCTCACTAACCATCAAAAAAGTTTTTGTTTAATTCCAGTCTTGTGAAGAGAAATTAATTGAGCAAACGGTGATTTCTCAATAAACCCAGAGATCAATACTGTAAACCCAGAGATCAATACTGTCAAAACTGTTTCCTTCATTCGGTTCAAATGTTCATTATACCTTAGGCCCACATTCATGCAGGGAGCTGCCATTTAAGTTGCAGCATCCTGATTTAAGAGCTGTATTAGGAGGGCAACATCTCATATAGCAAAGTAGAGTCCTATTCTCGGTATATACTTCATGTAAGCCAACCTCAAACTGAAGTGAATAGACACCTACTAATCCTATTCACTTCTGGCTATTCAGCCTATTCATTTCCCTTCAGTTGTCTATTCACCTCAGTTTGAGGTAGTCTTACATGAAGTATCTCCCCTATTCTCCTTCACCCCAAGGAGATTATGTGGTAGTCTACTAGTGGTAGTGCCTGGAATTCTTGATTGAAGGGCTGTGGGTCCCTTTAAACCATGGTTACTACAGTGTGTGACTAATTAAAACAGTTACGGACTTCCTCAGTATAACCACCTGGATATGGGTACTAGCTTCAGCTAGAGATTTATCCAGTGATACCCCAATGATGTCCCATTCTGAGGGATTGTTACACTCTTAATCTGCTAGACTACTTCATGTCTCTATCATGGAAACCAGGTTGAAGCAACAGCATACATGCGCTCTATAGTAAGATTCCTTCTCTGAGAAGATTGAATTTAACCAAATAATTCAACTCAGCCCATTCTCATTTACCTCTTTTCAGACACCCTCCCCCACCAACACCAATTGCTTCTGTTAGAAAGAAACCTGTGTGCCAGCAATGCAACATTGCCTCCACACAGTCATCATTATAGAAATACTTGCTCAACTGCAAACTGGTTTTAACTGTTTTCTGAAATAAATGAAAAAATACCACACTAAGCATGAAAGCTTGGGTACCCAAATTCCCAAAGATCAACATTCCACAACTAAAACAATGAGACTTTCCTTGTCCTTTTTCAACAAAGCAACAAAGCTCTAAAAATTTTTTAAGCCCTACACACACATGCTATGCTACAGCACGATATTACTGAAACTGAACATATTCTTTGATTAATGTACTTGTAGTTTGATTCAAGAAAAAAAACTTAAGAAGCAACACATTGTGCTCACTCAATGCTTAAAGATTGAATGTAATGTGACTGATATATTGAAATATCTTCCATAATGAAATATAGTATCACATTATGTGATATGAAAGGGTACTTGAATTTTGCTTTTGAGGAGAGAAAAGTGTGTTCAGTATTGCATAGAATTTGGTTTATAAGTAGGTCAGCTTGCTCCAAAAATGTAGAAATGAATCAGCTTTACTCAAGTCACCTTATAGTTACATTTAAAATAAAGAATTCTAATTATCCTCCTAAATTTCAACACACATTATTATTTACTGGATAATTACTCAAACGCTTGCTGTGGTGGACCATGACAGATTTGGTATTATGGTGTCCTTGCTGTACATAAAAACAACTTCCATGTCAAATTTGCTCTAGAAGTAATAGCCTAACATACTGCATAATACTTTGTAGAGAATCTCACATGTGACCACCACAGTGCTCTCAATCCATGCAGCATCAAGATAAAGATTCTGGTGTAAACTCAAGTCTCAACCTAGGAAGAGGTCTTGCCAGGCAGTGTAAAGATTTGTTATATCTTGGTACATGTATGTATACATGTACCCATCTTTTTAATACTCATGCATCAGGTCTTCCTCACTTTTGGGTCATGATGTAAAATAAAAATGGTCTTGAGAAGGCAAGCTTCAAACAATTTAGCTCAAGAAGATGCACTAATTGTTGCTAAGTTAGTTCAATTGCCTTCCCTGACACATATGACCAAGTGCCATACATGTCAATTGTTATGTTTGCATCAGGATAAAGCATATGACCATGTACTGTTGAACTTCACAGTGTTTCTCTTGGTAGAAACTGAGGAGGTTAAACTGTACAGGTAACAGTTACAAGTCCATAGAAGTATAGTTGACTTCTGGAAAATGAAAATATGCAAGTTGTCAACTATTTAATTACAACAGATGCTTGAATTGACCTGTACCCTCCACTTCTCAGGGATTGGTAGGTGGAGGATGAAGGGGCAGGGAGCCAGTTCTCTGGCTCATATAGGCTAACACAGTTTGACTCAAAAATTTGTTTACATGGCCCTAAAATACACTGACAGTGCTTGCTAAAACATATGAGGCCAGAAGACTGTTACAAATATGGATAACTCTTTTCAAAAAGATTTTTTTCTCAAATTCAGTCTACAGAACTGCAATGACAGAGGCATTACTGACTCAGCAAGGCTTGGAAAACAATTTCCATAGGGGAAGCTGCTGTATTTCATATACTAATTTGCTCATATATACATACTGTACAGTACTGTATAGTACCACAACATTAACATGTCTAAATGGCCTGCCTTGGCAATATACATTGCCTTAAAAAATCTGCCAAACAGTTCTCTGTTTCATTCACACTGGCTGGCACTTATAAGTTCTTGTAAGTTCACAATGTGGTACTGCCTTGGCAAATACTATAGCTACATTATATCCAAAGTAGAGCATGTGTGAAGTTACACAAGGTCACAAAGATTGGCTGTGAGTTAAATTGAAACTTATATCAAACTTAAGACATCTGGCATTTGTTGTACCTTATGCATTACTCTGACAGCTAAATTTAATAATTTTTTATTTGTCACATTTTAATTTACTTGGTGGAGGCTAATTTTGGGTGCCCCCCCACCCAAGAAGAAAAAAGAAAGCAGTTAAAAGAAGGGCTTGAATACTGTCAGCCACCCTTAAGACATTCAAGGTGACTGCGATATGTGACCCTACAGAGGGTCCGCTCTATAGTCCCCCGTCTCATTGGTCCCCCGTCTCATTGGTCCCCCAATTAGCTTAATACGTATCACTGGTCCCCCGTGTCATTAGTCCCCCTTTTCATTATTCCGTCTCATTATTTCCCGTCTCATTAGTCCCCCACGCTATCATTTCGTCTCATTGGTTCCCCGTCTCATTGGTCCCCCGTCTCATTGGTCCCCCGTCTCATTGGTCCCCCGTCCTATTGGTCCCCCGTCCTATTGGTCCCCCATCCTGAGTTTGGGGATGGGCGGGCGATGATGAAAAATCCAAGAAGAGCACAAAATAAAAAAATAAAACAGCGAGAGGACAGAGGTATAGGAAATTTATGGGCGGAGTGGAAGGGGGAGGGAAGGATAATTGGAAAATTTAAGCTTTATGGATGTGATCTTTTCATGATAGTGAAAATGAAGTTGAAACAGATTAATAGAACAGTTGAAACAAGCCTTTCGGGATGGTGCGAACTTGTTGATTATATGTTTCCATTGCTATACATGCGCCAGTTAATTACTTATACGCAGTCGAACAATAAGGTTATGGCGTCTACGGGGTTGGAGGGTAGGGAGGCCATAACCCCTCGCCGGCGATGGCTGCCCCTTCAGTTTAACAAGTCAATGTCTTCAGGGGCCTTAATCACGATAAAAGATGGAGCCCCGATTAGCTTCTGCCGCCCGCCCCACGATCCTCTGGAGTTTGCTCACAGAAAAGGCACGTTCTTCATCAAAATCATTAATTTTTCAATTTTCCCCGTGTAAATCCAAACATTTACAATTTCCCTCATTACAAGCTCCCGACTTTCGAGTTTTGGTAAAAGAAAATCAAAAATTTTTCCAACTTCTTTTGAAAAGCCTTATAAATAGTACGATAAAATATGTAACTTCAACCAGGGTGTCCCTAATTACACTTCCCTGCCTCAACAAACTGATAATAGGAAGGTAGACTCTTTAATAAATACGCAATATTATACAGCTTTTTTCTTTTTTTTTTTTTACAAGGAAACACACATTTCTTTAGTGTCTGCAATAAAATTCCACTTTACACCTTACCATGCGATGCAAACAATACAATACAATACCTCTTCTCTCGAAATATTTCTGGAAATTTTCCAGTTTCGCCGGACAGCATCTTACTATACGATAAAATATGTAACTCAAACGATCTTCAGTCGCCCTAACATTCTAAGTAATTTTGCCGTTGAAAAGCAGATTCTTCAATATTAACCCAAAGTTTTCAAATTTCTGTTTACGTAAAAGTCAAATTTTCTTTCCTAAAATTCCAAATTTTCTCCAAACTGGGCCTCATGTTTTTTCAAACATTTGACTAAAGCAGACAATACATGTTTGGAAAATTTTCAGATCTCGTCGGAGATCTTCAGCCCTCAGTGCTTGGCGTATAATTATGTGCGTTATACAAATCAAACTGACATATCATTTAGAACACATCACTATGATACAGGGGACCAATGAGACGGGGAACCAATGAGACGGGGGACCAATGAGACGGGGGACCCGAATGAGACGGGGGACCAATGAGACGGGGGACCAATGACATGGGGGACCAATGACACGGGGGACCAATGACACGGGGGACCAATGAGACGGGGGACCAATGACATGGGGGACCAATGAGACGGGGGACCTGGGCACTGTAGTACTCCTTGCACTATTCAAACTGGGCTACTACATTTACATAAGCTATAGGCCCTGTAGACAAACTCACAACTGCCTAGTATTAGCTACATACCTTCACATTTTCCAGTAATGAGGGATCCATGGAAAACAAAGGTTTCATATAAGTAAATTGATAGGCCCAACATAAAAAAAAATAACAGCCAGTAAATAAACATGCTCATGTTTTTCTTTTCTTTTATCACTTAGTCACTCGATCTAAGTTCTGTGTTAAGAAATGCCTAGCCCCGTGATAATATGATATATATGCATGGCCTGTCATGTACGTCAGTTTAGTACAGTTCAAGCAGGGAGTTGCTACAGGCTACATGCTGAACCAACGTTGTTCACCTACAAGATTTAACTTTAATTAATTGTGGCTAGAATCATGACGCAGAGTAACTATGTGCTAGCACAGAGGAAAATAAATAGAGCATTCACTCTTCGATTATCTCACGGGAGCTAGGGCTTGGCGGCTACTTTTGTATGGACGCACGAAACTTCACAAGTACAAGTACCCATTCTGCTAATCTTTGTTTACGTTTGGAGTTAAGTACACGAACAGCTAAATGGTACCATTATGTATAGGAGAATGTATTGACACATGTTTCTCTAAAATGGATTACAAAGGTCTTATTTGTCATCAAAAATTTTATTTGTGTAATTTTCGTACGGTAAATTAGTTTTTAAATATTTATTTGAGTATAATTACGGCGACTCAATTGTCAAAAATATGTCATATCAAATAATATTCTCTTTAATTGGACGATACTAATTTCTGCACATGAGGACTGTTTATTGGATTATGAGGTTGACGCCCCCTCCTTATGAATAATGTACTAAGCTCATTAGTATGACGTCACAGAAACCAAGTGTCCCAAGTCTCTCGTTGAGAAGCAATACAAATAAGCAGCCGATAGAGGGCGTATTAAACCCAAGGTAAATATGGTGAGCTGTAGGTACAGTACTAGCAGTACGAGAACACTCACGAGAGACTTGGCCAAGTCTATACAACCACTGACTTACTTTCAATCATATAAAAAAAAAGTTCATCTCGAAAAATACATTCTGGAAAATTTTTCATAAAACTGCATTGGAAAATAAATCTATTGACATCCTCACATCTAAAAAAAGCAGCAAAGATTGTAAAAAGAACTTTATTGTTTCTTCAAAAAGTGACATCGTGTCATTTCTATTACTTTTTCTAAGTATACATATATATATATATATATATATATATATACGGAAGTGTAGATGTGACATTGCGACTTCTAATTATAGAAACTGAAGAATGAAGGGATGTTAGACGCATATTCCACAGGTTTAAAAATTATGCGACTGTGTCCGCTTCCCTTCATTCTTCAGTTTCTATATATATATATATATATATATATATATATATATATATATATATATATATTTATATGTATATATATATATACAGGTACATATTCACATGCATCCATCCATCCATCCATACATACATACATACATGCATGCATACATACATACATTACATGCATGCATCAATACAAACATACATACACACACAAATATATATATATATATATATATATAATATACTACAAAATACCTCGTTGGATTGAAGGAGAGAAAATTGAATCAAGCGAGGTATTTATACCCTCTTTTCTCTTCTGAAAATCACGAGCCGTGATTGCTTAGTGGTTAAAGACGCTGCTCGGAAAGCAGCAGATGGCGGGTTCAGACTCTCGGTGCGGTTCAGTTTTTCTCTCCGGTATTTTCTTTCAACCTTTCCTTCTTTGTTAAGGGCTATGCCCTGTTTAAGGATTGGTTAAAATTCGATCGAAAGCAATACTATATACACCTTCGACCTACACATTCTAATTTCGATCTACCAGACTCGGCATATATATATATATATATATATATATATATATATATATATATATATATATATATATATATATATATATATATATATATATATATAATATATATTATTTATATATAACATAACTTCATTCTTCAGTTTACTATAATTAGGGGTGTGTGTGTGAGGGGGTGTGTGTTAATTTAGGTATAAGAGAAGTTCAGGTGTCACAAAAAAATATAAAGAGTAGTAGATGAGTAGTAGATGAGTCCAATCGGAGATACTTTTAGAAAAGAACGGCAAAGTGAGGAGAGTACTGTATCCAGGAGGGAAAACAAATGTTCGAATTCATTTCTTGTGTTACGCGCTTTTACCGTGTCCATTTTGCTTCGCTATCCACTATTCATAGTGGAGGCTTCCCTTCGGGGAATCACGTACCCTACCATTTCCTCCCACCCTTTAGCTCATTAACGCGTCGTTGTAAAAATTATTTTAAATTTCAACTATTTTAACGTGTTATGAGCTGTTTAATATTTATCAAGTGAGCTACCCCCAGCTGCACAGACTATTAACCTCATAATGTTGATGAATCGTCAGTTTTCACAATGTCATTTTTAACAATGATTTCAACAATAGCCACACCAACTTTGATAGAAGCTCATTTCAATGAGTTCCCTAATTCTGATGTCCTAGCTTCCAGTGAAGATCACATTCCAACTATAGACGTCCTTTCGTGACCTCATAATAACAGCAAGGTAGTCATTTTCCCTTTCTGCAGGGTAGCTCATGCATGAATGACATGTTAGCCTACTCACCATTTACAGCGTTTACTACCTCAACCCGCAAGTGAAGCATGAAGTTATGTCGTAGGAAGGAAAGGAACATACTACACCGACAATTTATGGTTTTTTCATCATTTTAATATGATGGTAACAGATCACGATATCTACGCTTTCCTTCAACATAAAACCGACGCTGTTTATTACAGTCGCGTTTTACTTCATGTAACGACATAATCTATAAACGTCAATTCCTAGCCTGCTTTATTGTACACCTGTTTTTCAACTGTGATAAATATCCCTTAATGTACATAGAAACTATTTATCTTGCTACTGACCTTACCAAACACCCCCTGGTGCGTATAGAGTAAGTCGGTTAAAACAGAGGCCTTATAAAAGTACCTTAGTTCTCTCATAAAAGTTTCCGGACAGAGTGCACTAAGTAATATCATGGAGCTCCATGGTAATATTCCTATCATCACACTTGATCAAGACACCTGATGAGCCATCTCAAAATGTATTTATCAAATTGACTTTTATGGAACACAATTTGACAAAGTGGCCCTTTTTCACTTAAGTAGACGTAACAGTTCCTACTGAACAATCAATTTCATTTCGTTTCTTTGTTTCTTCGTAAATTATAATAAAATCAATATGTACAAGTAACGTGACACAGGGAGCTTTGAATTACTTTTGCTATGGAAGAGAGTACTCTAAACTGTCTTGGTGGGCTTGCGAGGCAGAACACACCCTGCAAGTAATACAACTACAGAAAAAGTGGAAAATAGTCTAAACAATGAACAGCGAACAAGTAAAATATGTATATCATGTAATGCACCAATTGATCAAGAACTATTTATGCAATGTTTAAAATTCTCTGAAAGTATGAAATTGAATTACAGCTTTTGGATTTCAATAGGAAGCGCTTCCATGTGGATGACGTTCGTACACAAATTATTTGCTTTGAAAATCTGGAATTAAAATGTGACAATGAATCACGTATTACTAATTTATTTTCATCAGAATAAGGGAAACCATCTAAACAGCTAATAAAACAAAATCTTCTAAGAAGTAATTTCCCAAATGAGTGTTGCTCATAAATAAAATAAAGTCTACTCAACTCAACAGCTTTAGCGCTTTAGTCATTCTTACAAATTGTTACGTTGCTTCTTTTGTTTTTTTCGTTCGTTCGTGAGTTCAGTCGCTCATATGGGTTCTATTTGTCCCTCAATTTTTCTTGACCGCTTCAAGTAGACAAGGAAGAACACTCACCACGAAAGCCCATTTAACAAATTGTTAATTTGTTTTTACAAAGTATTAATTTGTTATTACAAATTATTAATTTGTTATTACAAATTAATTTGGACGGACTTGTATGGTACGCCTTACGTGCGATAAGTCCTGAAATTGACACATGTCGATTTAAATTGACATATGTCAGTTTCTCGTGATCTGAATGGATGAAATCGTCATTTCTGGAGAAAATCGACATATGTTTAATTAAATCCACATAAGGCAGTTTCTCGTCTTCTTATTGGTCTACCACCGTCACCTGTTGTTCCTAGCCCTATGATTGGAGTAAATCGACAAATGTTTACAGTGGCGGATCCAGAAACTTGTAAAGGGGGTGATTATCGAGCTCAAAGACGTAGGTGGCTGTTTGAAACTGGGGGCTGATGCATTGTTTCTGACCACCATCTTGGGGGAGAGATCTATTTTTGAACATTTGAGGGTTCTTAGATGCAATCTGGTGCAACATGATGGACAAATTTTAAGGAAAATTACTGCAATTTTTTAATTTTTTTTACAAAAGAAACAAATAAGAGATTTTTGTCCTTGGATTGAGGAGGCGGAAACATACTTCCGCCCACCACATTTTGCCTGAGGGGCTTCATCCCCCAGCCCCCGCTTCCTACTCCCATGATTGAGCTCTGTCCTGGGGAGGTCCAGAGTGTAAGGGGAGGGGATGTTCACTCCACTTTGAAAAACATTTTTTAATTATGTATGCTTAGATGCAAAATGGTGCAATGGGCCTAATTGACAAATGTTTGTCATATTTCAGCGCCTGAAATAGTACAACAAATTGGACAGTTGTACGGATTATTTCCCAGAAAGCAGACAAATCTTCATTTTTTATCATCTGGGCATTTCTATCATACATCTCCAGAAATTTGGTAGTATCTGAATGTAGCCTTATTAAGTGTCATCAAATAACGACGATCCTTTGGAACACTTTGAACTATAATTCATATGACTCTAAACATCCAGAAAGAATTCAAACAGTTCTGCAAAGCCTACCTTATGTTGCTTTCAACTTTTCTTTTCTTCTTCCTTTTTACAATATAATTTAACCTCATTATATTTACATAATTGCCTTTTCAAATGGGTACCACAGTTGGTGGGGGTGACTAGTCACCCTAGTCACCCCCCGTATCCGCCAATGGTTTTATTAAATTTACATATGCCAGTTTCTCGTTGGAAGGGTGAGATGCATTTTTAGTGCTGGGATGTTGTTGCGCCTGTGTGGAAATGCTCCCACACTGAATGAAAGATGGTCCAGTTGTAGGTGTGGTATGGTTTCCAATCACCTTCCGTAGTCCTAGAAATGACAAGCCCAGCTATTTAAATTTAGATACGAGACGGATTGAGAATCTAGCTATATAGTACATCGGCCACGTCATGTTTGGGCTGAGGTGACAAAACTTAAATTTTTGGGCTGCCTATGTAATAGAAGATAAATTCTTAAAACGGGCAGAAGTCGGTAAGGGGAGGGAGTTGCTGCAAAGCCCCTGTTAGGTGCAAATCGATGGGTTCGAAAGGCTTTTAATTGATAGAAGGTTCAAATAGCACTGCAAATGGTCCTTCAGTAAGATGCCATGATATTACAAAATATAGTTCTCTTAAAAATGAAAGGTTAAAAGGGGGCAATTTTTTTTGCTATGTTCTGGGAAAGGAGACTTCCCCCCTTTACCCCCTTGGCAGAAACCCTGCCAGGATCTCCTTTCTTCCCTATTTTGGAGATTTTATTACCATACATACCACTCTTAATGAGTTTCGATGTTTTGATGTGTGGACCCCACTTTCTCCTTCCCCCATTCCCATCCTTTTGAGAAGTCCTGGATGCGTCCATACAGAAAGTTGAAAATATTTAATACTTTATATATCACTTCATTAGGGCTATTTTTTTCCTTGGTGTAAATTTTTCAAGACTCACAGAAGAAGTAATTGAACATATGCCGATTTCCTCCAATCACAAGGATATAAAGCAACATGTGACGATGGTAGACCAATGAGAAGACGAGAACTTAACTGGCATATGTCGATTTAATTGAACATATGCCGATTTCCTCCAATCATAGGGCTAAGAACATTATGTGACGGTGGTAGACCCTGCGAAGAATAGAAACTGCCATAAAACTGTCGATTTTCTCCAGATATGACGATTTCATCCATTCAGATCACGAGAAACTGACATATGTCAATATAAATCAACATGTGTCGATTTCAGGACTTATGGCACGTAAGGCGCACCATACACGTCCGTCCAAATTAATTTGTAATAACAAATTAATAATTTGTAATAACAAAATAATAATTTGTAATAACAAAATAATAATTTGTAATAGCAAATTAATAATATGTAATAACAAAATAATAATTTGTAATAACAAATTAATAATTTGTTATAACAAGTTAAAATAATTTGTAATAACAAATTAATAATTTGTTACAACAAATTAATAATTTGTTATTACAAATTAATAATTTTTTATAACAAATTAATAATTTTAATAACACATTAATAATTTTTATTTCAATGGCACTAATGGGCTTTCGTACGAAAGACTGTACGAAACGGTTAAGATATACGTGTCTTTATCAGAGTACCTTTTCGTAACAATCAACAGTCCAGTATTTCCTCATGCTGAGTTTTGTTGTATGTATGTACGTACACTGGTCGTTCTGGGTTCCTTTTGTACTTTTGTGTAATTTGTCTTACATAATCGGCTGCCATTTGTCAAAAAGACCAAAGCATACCGGTATGTTTTTTCTTACCCGAGGGTGCTTCCTCTTGTCCAACTTTTTCAGATTTAAAAATTGACTTGTCTTATTTCATTCAATTAATTTTTCACTTCAGACTAATATTTGCGAATTATATCAAGGAAAATCAAGCACATGAACATTGCCAAAGTGAGGCAAGGGATCCTAAAGATTCAGGAGACTGGGAACATGGGATTTGTCCAGGCAAATGTTTGTTTTGTTCTTTTTGTCACATGTGCATAGCAATTCCGGTCATACCCGTCATGAAAATGTCTGTTGCTAAGGTAACAAGATTGTGCTAACGTTCAGCAAAATATTGTGTCTCACAACTTCAGGGGCACATATATGTGAGGTCATCGCTACACCTCTAGGAAAGGTCGGTTCGCAACAATGCCCTAACTTTGATGGAGTCACGTGACATTTTTACACCCAGCCTGTTCTAATTAACTGACTTTAAACTCTGTTCTGTAGTACGTGTTCTGTTTATATTAAGTAAGCTGAAACCTTCCGAAAGATTGCAGACGTTAAGCCAGTGTAGACTAATAAAAACTACTGGTCTGTAACATTAGTGCAGTACATCAGGGAGCTGGAAGTGCTCCCTGAGTATATGCAATGTACGGCGCGGCTTGAAGTACGACAGTTTTCCAACTACAGCGATGAGTTTTTTAAACTCAAAGGAATTCAAAATGTTTCGCATCCTGTTATCGTGGTAACTAAAAATAACTTTGAACTATATCACGGAGGATATCAAAACAGCAAGTATATGTGTTACTACAGAAGAATAATATAATATAGATGAAATAGGAGCTCATCGGCTCTTGCTTTTAAACATTTCCTTTCGTAAAGTGTCCTCATAGTGTACCATTTCAAAATAACTTGCCACTCTCTTATATGTTCTAGACTTTAGAACAAGGCCAGAACTGAAGGCTAAATACATCGGTAACAATAAAGAAATGAAATAAGTGCCTGTCTCAGCATTTAGTTATAGGTTAGTGACAAACTCCATTTTCCCTCTAGATTAAAACCATACTACTTTTGCATACCGTTACACATGTACATTCTTCACTTGTGATACTCTTTATTTTTGTTCTGGCTTCTTTACATACGGCCAGCTGTGCAACCCAAAAAGGGCTTGACTTTCCGCCACGAAATTCGGAGACCAGAAACTAGTTTACAAAGATTGTTAACATTTGTTTCAACGCTACCGCAATCAAATACCCTCACGGATCTGTCTAGAATTTGCAACAAAGACTGATGGCTTTAAAATTGGAAGCCGGACGACACCCTCAGCGCAGAAAAGGTGTGCATAGCCCAACCAAAACAGGGATCAAAACCGAAACAACTCCAAACCGACTTCTGTTTCGGGTGGTCTTGGTGATCTCGGACGGACAGTTGGGTGGTCTGACCTGTCACGAAACCGACATCATCTTCAATCTACTGAACAAAAATCTCGAAACCGTATCGGTTACAGTCTCTCAGTATCGGAGTGAACGTTATGAATATATAGTCCATGCAAATCCCCCTATTATATCTCAGTAAATTTTGTACGCTTCCACTTCTATAAATAACAGCTAATCAACTAAAGGCCCTATACTTGTTCCATGAAAGCTTGCTTCGGAGTTTTTCCGGTTGGTTCCGGGTGGTCCGAGAGCTTTGTCGGTTTGGGCGGTTTAGGCAGACATCCAATTAGATGCCGTTTTGTCAACCACGTGTACAATTAACAAATTCTTTGCCTTTGATGAAAGATGCATATTTGAATATCCTGTGAATTGAAACTGGCTTCATTTATCTGGGTATGAAAATCCGGGTCAGTAAGGTCGCTGAGGGCCAGTTTCATCTAAGCACTTAGCCATACGAGGTGCCGAAAGGGGCGAGAAAGCTTCCTGGGGGAAAATTAGTTTCAACGGACGAGATATATGTTAACATTAATGGCAAAGTCGTCTTTGCTCTCAAATTTTTACCTGGCGTAAAATTTTGTGGGCCCCTCCCGCCGTCCTTCAGTTTATTATAGACCTGTATTCATCGAAAGTATAGTGCTACCCATCATCCGATTGGTCAACACATGTTTTGTAAGGCTATTTAACCTGCATGTATAACCCCTGAGTTAGTCATCCAATTTATACTTGTTTCCGAGTCGAAGAAATAATTGGTCGCACCGCATCTCTTACCGAAAAAAACCAAAACCTTGTTGAATGATTCTTACCTCCGATCGTTTGTCAACAAAAGACGCATTCTTTTATACAAACACCATAATATCAATCTTTTGAAAGTAACTGTTTCTTAAAAATCCTCCTCACAATGCAAGATGTTGCTGGGATTGGACTAGTACTCCCAAAGTGTGACCAATAAATACTGTCTACATAACTTTACGAAAACGCGAGAAAGGGCATGTATGACATAAAGCAAAGCATTAACAGCCTCTATACAAAGCCTCCTTGAATTTAATCTAAACAGGATACTGTTTTGAGAATTTCGGATTATTTTATTTAAAGGATATTTTTGCAATAAACTCGGAAACAACATCTTCCGATGCGGGAACCATTTACCATTCCACAACAGAGGGAGTCAACTTTTAATTATTGCTTTACAACCACAACTAATGAACAATTTATTAACAAGTAATAAAATACTTTAGTTCATGTAATAATTTACCATGGACTTACGGGATATTTTTTGGGGAAAGGCCTAAGCCGATTTGCCCGAAAAACGTTTTTACCAGACTAATTGTCCGACTTTTCCCTAAATCTTCTCGAGAAATAGGACTTCTTCCGATCTTCGATAGCTACAGCTTCCCAGGCCCTCAGATCGTACCCCTGTGGCATTTACATTTGTACTATTGAAGAGTCTTAATAATCAGTATCATCTCAAGATCTAAAACTTTTCAAAGGAAAGAATTGTACAAACGACTGTGCACAACGAAGCCTGCACATTGTAAACAGACAATGTGCCAGGACTCCCAATACCTTTATGGAACCTCTGCCTTCTCACTCAGATTGTTTAAAGGAGGCTTCTGATATCATACGAGATGTTCTAACTAGATATGATCGTTTGAAAATAAAAATTATTTTGTTCCCACAAAATAGATGTTTTCAGAAACGTAATAAAATGACTGTCGAGAAATTGCATATAGTGTATAAAGAGATATCCCATCTTCTGAAGCCCAGAGGAGGATATGCCATGAGGACATATCCACTAGTTTTCAAAATTACGCACACACAAGAAAGTCAAAGAGCTAAAAAAAGCAGGTAATACATTAAAACTCACAATATCAGTAGGTGAAAGTTCTGCCAAACCACCGTTCTTATATGTGAAAGGACAACTAACTCACGTAGATAAACTAGACTTCGGAATGAAAGTGGATCGGAAACAACCGTGGCTCCTTAAAGAAGAGTTCATATCACCCTTACATTTATCAAACAAAACCGGGAGACCAACTAATTTCCATCCCAAAACCCGATAGCAGAAAATGTCTGATTAAACAAAAACATCAACCGAACTTTGTAGCACTGAAATGTATTACTTACATGCCTTTCCGAGCAAACACACTGCCTGCCTTGATAAAAGTCACCATGTTAGAGCACTTTTAGGCGAACATGCACTGTTTATGCATGGGACATTGCTACAACCTACTCTATTGCAGTAATCTGCTCCATATTTGGCAAATTGAAATGGCAGAAATGGCAGAAAGACAGTACGTATTTAATAAATTTTCAAATTAACTAGTATAGTTACGTGTTTGCTGCATATTCAATCTAATTAATTCAATGGTTCCACACATTCTAACTACCGAAACAAAAGTTCATATTTCTCCGATACAAGCTAGGAAGATACATTACAAATTATAAATATTTCCACTATATCCCACTTAACTTCACAGGGTGCGCTAGGCTTCTCGGTTGGGGAGGGGTAGCAGCCGAAAGCCCGAACAAAAGTGACGGACTACCTCACGGATGGTGAATTAAATTTTCGGCGTTATCGTGTTAAATTTGCTGTAAAATATCTGAATAGACTTTTCTTTGAGCTCACATAATTTTGAGAGGGGCCCTTAATATGGGGAGAACGTAAAATGCAGATCAAGTTTAAAAAGTGCGATCTTTAATCACCTTAAAACTGCATGTTCGGGAACTTTTAGAAACACTCAAAAGTTACATTTTAAGCATCATACTCCTTATTTTACAGAACATGTGGATTAGTTTCTGGATGCTTTTCTCCTGTTTACCACTGGTCTACAATTGAAAAGTGTTGAAAACAGACCATTCAACGTGTCTAAGTCCTTATTCAAGGATTCCTTGTTAAGGTTATAAAACCACTCTTCTATATTCTTTAAAATGTGAGCGCTTTAAAATTGCATAAATTATTCATTTTGACTCATAGCATTTTGTAAGTACCGTCATACTAAAGTATGTTAAAAATACAAAAGTTTGGAAAACTTGACATTTTTGGCCGTTGACCTTGAAAATTTGCATATTCGGGAACTTTTAAAAAGTGACAATCAACCTAAAATTAAAAATTACACTATAAGCATCGCATTAAGCATAGTCGCTATATTTTACAATTTGGTATCGGGTGGGTCAATTTTTAGAGCTCAACATCCGAAATGTTTTTATCTCAACATTGAAGAGTAAAATATTTAATAATAAATTAGACGATCTCACTAACTTAATTTCTTCACTGAAAGATATTGAGACATTGACATCCGAGATCATGTTATCTCAATAGTTTAGCGTAAAATATAAAGTCACAGGATCTCAATATCTTAAAGTGGCTATGCCACGTGTAAATTAATGGTTTAAACCCTTTGGTATCTTTAGGAATACGTTTCCTACAACGAAAATCAACCATTCAGTTTGTTTACAACTTGTTTTTCCGCTCGAAAATTGAGAAAAAATACACCCTCTTCCAGCCTTGAAAAGTTAGTTTTCCCGAAAATTTTCAAAATCTTGTTACGTCATGTGACGTCACTTTAGGAACTGATCGTTGTTTGCCGTGGTATTCTTCGGACATTTGATACAGTGTTTGCATTCCATTGTACCGGTTACCAAGTTCGATACAATGTAAAACCTGCGTGAAAAGTTGTAAATTTTGGAATTGTTATCCCTTTTCTCTTGCTTACCGGTTGTTTTAGTCAATTAAATGCATTTCACGCAGGATTTTCTTCTTGGTGTAATGACCTATATCTATTTTACCTGTTTTATCCAAAATTCTTGAAAAGCATGTCCATGATGCTCTCAGTACATTTCTTAATGCCCATTGTCTTTTGAGAGTTGCTCAATCAGGTTTTAGAGCAAAGCATTCATGTGAGACAGCACTTTTAAAAATTATCGATAAATGGATGGAAATTATTGATAGCGGTAACATAATTGGTGTGATTTTTTTAGATCTTCGCAAGGCTTTCGACTTAGTTAATCATGATGTCTTATTGAAGAAGCTATGTATGTATGGTGTATCAGACAATGCTTTACAATGGGTTTAAGTCTTACCTGTCTGAAAGAGTTCAATGTTCTTATGTTAAAGGTGAATTTTCTACCCCAATGTCCGTTACATGTGGTGTACCGCAAGGATCAATCCTAGGGCCCCTTCTTTTCATCATTTATATAAACGATATGGATCTGTCTTTAAATCATGCAATAGCAGATATGTATGCCGATGACACTACTTTCTACATTGCAGGTAAAAACGTCCAAGAAATAAATGATAAATTGAGGGATGATATGGCAAGTATTGAAACATGGTGTGAGAGAAATAAGATGGTGATTAATGCTAGTAAACTAAGACTATGATCATTGGGTCAAGGCAACGTTTGTCGACGCTTGGAGCTAATGTACTTTCTATTGATATTAATGATATGACATTGCAGGATACATCGTGTGAAAAATTGCTGGGTGTTACAATTGACAAAGAGCTAACGTGGCACGATCATGTTCATAACGTGTGTAAGATTGTTAACAGTAAACTGGCGCTTTTGAGAAGAATTTAAGCCATTTATAGATACAACCACTCGCATCTCTTTTTAATGGATACATTTTACCAATTTTAGATTATTGTAGTATTTTATGGGGCACTTGTAATGTTGGTGACCTCAATATGATTTTACGAAAAAAAAAAAAAAACAGCAGCAAGAGTAATTTAGATGCTGGCTTTGAGGTGCGAGTCAACGAACTTTTCAAAACTTTAGGTTGGCAACCCTTCGACAAACGCATAAAAGCTCGAAGGTTAATCATGCTTTATAAATGTTTGAATGGATTAGCACCTCAGTATCTTCGTGATCTTTTTCAGTACACTCAATGTCCATAACGTATTGCCTTCGATCAAAACTTTTAATCACTTATTTGTTAGTGGGGGACGCACAGAATACAAGAGACGTTCACATACTTAGCTTCTCATGAATGGAAACTCCCTGACGAATGTAGGAACGCAAAGTCTTTGAATCATTTTAAAAGTCTTATTAACTCTTACTTGGTATTTTTACACTCATGTTTGTTATGTTTTACGCCTTAATGTTTTTTATAGGGTTTATGCTTTTTTTACTCTTCATTTCTCTGTTTTAGGCTATGTGCAATTTGTAAATTTCCCTCTTATAATCTTGGTCATCTTCTTTTATTCCTTTTATTTTTTTTCTTTTTATTTCTCTGTTTTATGTATGCCAGCGTAATTTTCCCTTTTACTACCTTTACTACTTTGATTGTTTCTCTTTTAATGTTTTTCTATACTTGTATATTGTAAATGTGCTTTTTATTTCCTCTTATACCTTTTTAATTTTTACGAGGGCCTCGGGTAAGATTAGCCTTTTGTGAGCTAACCGAGTTTTCCACCCTCATGTTAATGTTAAAATAAAAAAAATAAAATAAAAAATAAATCAATAAATAAATAAATAAATAAATAAATAAATAAATAAATAAATAAATAAATAAATAAATAAATAAATAAATAAATAAAATAAATAAAATAAATAAATAAATAATAAATAAATAAATAAATAAATAAAATAAATAATAAATAAATAAATAATAATAAATAAATAAATAAATAAATAAATAATAAATAAATAAATAAATAAAAATAAATAAAAAAATAATACAAATAAATAAATAAATAAATAATAAAATAATAAATAAATAAATAAATAAATAAATAAGTTGCTGCCGCGTACAAACATTCACAACGCAACAGCATAGGTACAGCAAGGAGTTGCAAGCAACTCCCTGGGTACAGCATGGAAGTACTTCCAGTGAACAGCATACATGATACTACACAATGTAGCACCAGCACTGTTTCGTAGTAGGTACCATGTGAAATCAAATTTAATACTTTCTTTGGAATGGCGGAACTGAGCCAGGGAGTTGCCCTCTAATGGCAACTCCCTGATCGGACTGTGGATAAAGTGAGTTTTCTTGGATTTGAAATCAGAAAGGTGAAGGCGATACTGAACAAGACGTCAGTGGGGCAGATGGGGTGAGTAATTCGTTACGGCGCATAGGACCGTATCGATTTGAGACTGTAAGGTGAGGTAAAAGTACAACACCACAACAATTCGAGCATGAGAAGCATTTGGAGCAATTGAAAGGGACTTTAGCTTGGAAAGTTTTATTTAGGCAGTCAAAATATGAACTTTAGGTTGTTTTCCTGCAAGTGTCAGTGGAATTCGTGGAACTAGCCTATGATCGAGTGTGCACAGTATTTGGCCCACTGCTGCCAGTCCACACACTGTACGTATTACTGCAGACCGAACCGAACAGTACACTGCCGAGTGTTTTCGTCATTCGGTTATGAATCAAGAGTATTTGTAATTATTAGTAATAGCCTACTGCAGCCCCAGAATATAACAGACCGACACCACTCTCCAAACAGGCAGAATAAAGTTCAAATTCAAAACATGCCCCGAATTACAATCATTACTATCTCTTACGTATGTATAGGCTATACTGTACGCCAGGTTCGGTATACGGAGGCTGGTGTTCCTAAAATGACGTCATTATTGTGTTGGCTTGAAATCTCGTTTTCAAAAGTCTATTTTTTGGTGCACTTTTTTGAAACATTAATTTCTTTTTAATGCTCAAGGCTGTAAGGGTGATGAAAACAGTTTTAGAAAGAGCTTTTTGTGTACTTTAGGCTAAATTAGTCTCCCGTTACTCCAATTTACGTGTCATGGCCACTTTAATATCTTCACAGCAAGATTTTGAGATAGTGAAATGTGAGATGCGGTTATCTCAATGTTTTAGCGTACCATATGTAGATATAAAATTTTCATGATCTCAATATCTTAATATCTTCATTGGAGGATGTTGAGATATTGACATCCGAAATTTTTATATGTCAATATTTATAGCAATTTAATGAAATGTAAAATTACAGGATCTTAATATCTCAATTTCTTACTATCACGATATGTAGATCTTGAAATCGTGTTACTTTGTGTCTAAACATTTTACGCTCAAATATTGATATAGCAAGAATTCGGATGTCAATATCTCAACATTTTACTGCCAAGATATTAACATGTTATGATTAATATTTAAACTAAAAAGATTAAAAGATGCATATCTCCAATGTATTTAGATCTCGTTACTTATTATTTAAATATTTTATATTAAAATATTGCGATATCAGAATCTCGATATTTTTCAGTGAAGATATTAGGATATTCAGATCCTGTAGTTTAATATGTAAATATTTTATGCTAAAATGTTGAAATAACGAGATTTCGCATATTACTATTTCAATATCTTCTCATGAAGATATTAAGATATTTAGATCCTGTAATTAAATATTTGAATATTTTACGATGAATATTGAGACAACCAGATGTTGGATGTCATTAACTCAGTATCCTATCCTCCAGTGAAGATAACGATGCTGAGATGTTACAATTTAACGTTTCAATATTTTAGGCTAAAATATTGAGATAACAACATGATGGATGTCATCATCTCAATATCTTTCAGTAAAGGTATTAAGATATTCAGAGCCTGTACTTTTTATCTAAGTATTTTACGCAAAGATATTGAGAAATAAAAAGATCTCGGATGTTAAAATTTCAATATCTTACTAGAATTACGTCGAGATAGTCACATAATATCTCAACATATGCATGACATCTTAAAAGCTCCATACAGATGTTTCTATCCGACCTAAATGTGTGCGTCAGTCTAATCTTTCTTGTCCAAACAGCCCAATCGTCGTTTTGGACGGAACCAGGACCACCAAAAAAAAAAAAAAAAAACAAAAAAAAAAACGAGGAAACATCGCACTCAGACCACCAGAGACCAAACCGGCACAGATTTGGATGTTAGCCTAAACCGCCCAAACCGAGGAAGCTCTCGGACCCCCCTGGACCAACGCGAAAAACCCGAAGCAAGATTTCATGAAACAAGTATAGGGCCTTTAGTTTATCATATCTTACACCCCGTCCTCCTTACACCCCCTCCCTCCTTACACCCCTCCCTCCTTACACCCCTCCCTCCTTACACCCCCTCCCTCCTTACACCCCTCCCTCCTTACCACGTAAGCTGAAATATACACAGTTTACCTTGTAGGTCTGGAAGTTTACCATTAATTGAATATCTGTTCGGTAGTATTTGATGTACGATACACTAAGCAACTCGAAAAGTTAAGTCTATTTATTTCCTTGATCAGCCGCGTTGGATATCCTATCACGCAATGCATGTTATCCCTACAAAGGTCAGCCACTCCGGATGTTGATCCAGTTTTTCTCGCAGGGAATATAGAATTTTGTATCTGCATGTGAAAATTCTTCCTTATGATCCAAACATTTTCGCGCCGACGAGTCGGTTGTTTTTCTTTTGTATTTTGGTGTCATGTAGACAAATAGTAACCCCTTGACCAAATAGTACAAGAAATTATGTAGTTTACACACCAGTAAATTCAGGGATCTCATCCTCAATCGCAAAGATGTTCTTTTGAATTTGTCGATCGAAAGCCGGTAAATTACTCTGAAAATCTTTTCGTAAGTGACGTACGGGTGGCTACGATACAATTCATGTTAAACCCATTGGAACCGAGCTGCACAGACATATAGATGACCAATTTTCGCTCTTAAGGACAGATTCTTTCAACCAGTCTGATGTTCCGTCAAAACACTAAAGTAGCACTAAACTCGGTACACTTTGGATATTGTCCTCATAATATACACAACCAAATTTTAAACATTTAAACTCCTGCATACTTAAAAAAATCTACCAATTATTCCCATGAAATCAGCCCGATGACTTCGGGCCTTTCCTAAAAAATGTACATGGTTCAACGAACACTCGGGACGTCAGAAAGTAGAACCAACTACCCTCATCTGCTGTGACAGTCATGCTGTGACGTCATACAGACATTAGAACTTGATTGGTCAAATGTGGTATGGCGACCAAGCACGCACTATTAGTGTGAACGTTTTGATGCCACTACTCCCCGCCTCTCAGCTACTTAAAAGGAAGACAATTAAGCTTCTACATGATGCAAAATGGATGACGGCAGGATTTGCCTTACAGGTACAGCTTAATTGTCTTCCTTTTAAACTGCTAGCACAACATCCGCCTTTTACCCACATTTGCAGCGAGTTTTGCGGTAGACAAAATTTTGAACTACATAAAGTTGTATTGAATTACTCAGTTAATACGATGGCTACACAAAATTTACTTTTGAAGGTGGCCGGTAACCGTGTCCTTACCCTAGCAGCGTCTTGCAACAACCCCCCACCACCACCATCACCAGTGTGGATTGTGGATTTTGCATTTTTCTCTGAGTTACTTTAATATGTATAGGAAAGGTGTCAAAATGCTTGTGAGGAATGCAGAACTGAATGGAAATTGACAAGCCTACAAACCACAATGCAGGACGGCCACTCAGGACCCACTATCCTGCATTTATAGACAACGATATTACTGTGTCGTAAAAAGTCACTTTTTGTAACTGCTTTAAAATTATTCCATCATGGTATCTGTTAATAAGCCCATGCGACAATGTGAACAAATTTTGATCAGGTCACCGTCTTTCATTGTGGCAACCCGGAATTCAGTGACATGTCCAGGATCACTCAAAGGGGAGGGGCGCAAGTGAATGGTCGGTCAGGGTCAATGGTATACAAAAGCACCAAACACAAAGAACAGCTTGTGAGGATAACGACCTGAGTGTGTCTTACATATCAATTTAGGATTGAAAAATGAAAATGCTTGGATACACATGTCAGCCGTGTTTTTAAAGGTGCCTATATGGCGAACGCGCCTAGTTACTTCCTCCCCCTAAATGTTCGGCGCCTACAGTGCCCCAAAGGACGATAAACTTTGGTTTTCTTATTAACACCTGTGACAAAAAAAATGCTCCAAGGCATTTATAAAATCTCTGCTCTTATATCGCCATTCTGTAAACCTGCACAGGACATATACCACAGTTGCGTACTAAGCATTTATATCTGTGCCGGTGGGATATCTTAACTTATGACTCCCCCATGGAAAAACACGAAGAGTAACAATTTAACTCACTTTTTCTTTAATCCCAGAAAAATCCCCTTCATCTTTCCTTTCAACACCCTACTGGCGCACTAATCCGTTCAAGTAAACTTTAAAGTTCTTTTCTCGAAGCAGAAAGCAGATCATTTTACGGCTTTAATCGATGAAGAAAATCATTTCTTCGTGTGTGCAGTCGCCTTAATCTACTATAAAACAATTCTGTTGGCCTGCTAAAATATTTCGGCAATCTCTACATGAAGCTCCTTCTATACCCTGACGGCTCCAATTAAGAAGCCCTTGAAGTATCACAGACGTAACAATACCTGACATGAATCCATGTTCAAACAAGTTTCTTCACGTTGATGTTATAGAAAGATCCTAAGATATATCTTATTTATGGGTAAATGCACTTGTCCTTAGTAGAAAGCAATTCCTTCACGAGACCTCTTTTCTACTCCTTCGAACAGAGTTTTACTTTATAGAAAGGAAATACATTGAAAATATTCCTTAATTGACAATACAAGGTCTATTGCTGCAGATGTAAATGAACGACATGGTGCCGCATAATATAGCACATGATCTAAAGCTTATCGAATGAAATGCCCGCACACAAATATCAAAAATTAAGGCAGATGCGTCGCAGGATCACTAAATAAGTAAGCACATGCTGCTCGCCACATAAACATCATTTTGCCATATAAGGAGAACAAAACTGCATTAAAACACATAAACGATTTAGTTTCAATTTCTGATTCGTACGGCAGGATTGATTGACCAGATAACTTGCCGAGACACGACATGCTTTTTTCGAATTTCTGCATTGGATAGTATTTTTTTTTTACCCAAGATATCCCTACTAAATACCTATTTACGTATTAAAATCATTCTAGGTAGAAATCTAAATTTTAAATGTTCAACTGTGGGATATAAGAGACAAAAAAGAGAGATTCTGGTTTTTCCGTGGTTTAATTATTGCTGCGTAACTCGCTGAAAGATAACCTTGGTAAGATTAAAAAAGTTGAACACATTTGCAAAACCAAAGCATGTTCATTTGTAAAGGTCAATGGATATGTAAATGTTGTACCTTCCTATGTAATGTAAATAGCGTTAAAAACGTTAAAAACAGTCCCAGTTTCCATCAGAATCCATTCAATATTGACCATTTTACAAGACATTTACTGTTTCCGCACTTCCATCATTAATAAATACGAGCTACACAAGCAAATCTTGTGCCGTGGAAAGAGGAACTCATAGGATACATTTGATGTTATCCTTTTTTAACCTTCATTCCAAGAACAGTTTGTAAAAACACCAAACCAGAAACTAGCTGTCTAGTAATTGACAGATATTTTTAAAACGAAAGAAAACAGACCAAGAGCAACGCTCCATATCATGGTTTTGGAATACCGTAGCTAATGAGAAATCTCAGAAATGTTCAAACCCTGAAAAAGGAAACCTTGAGAACTTGGTTAAAAGATATTCACAATAGGTTTTTCATCAGGGGATCTTAAAATATGGGAGATAAGTAAAATAGCTATTTTGGTAACAGAAAACAAAAACAAGTTTAAGTACGTTGTCAAACTATTCACGAAGTAGCTTAAACTTTAATACGACGTTTCGATAGGCTGAACTATCTTCTTTAGGTGTTAAAAGAAGGGTCTAAGCTCAAATCAAGTTTTAATATGTTAGAGGGGTACTTATTCTAAGCATTCTGGTGAAATTTGCATTGAAATCCGATGGATGGTTCTCAAAATATTAACAGTTAAAGTTGTCACATTTTAACACAAAGTGCACTTGAAGCAAGTTCACATGACGTAATGGCCTCACAATAATGTCTTTTGTTTTTCTTTAAACTTTACAACCACTTTTCTTCTCCACAACCACATGTTATCTGAATGTGATTGCATTAAAGGCATAGAAATTTTCAAAATTTACATTCCACATGGAAAGGTCTATATCCTGACCTTGGCTATTAACTTCAAGGTCAGCGCAACAGACTGAAAAAAAAAATGAAGCAGCATTTCTCATCAATGTGAGGAAGTTATAAAACCCTGCTTGCCTCAAGCTCACTTTAGAGTGGGTCACAAATGTAGTAACTTCATTTGCTGATATCTCATGTACTACATGACCGAATGGAATGGAAGTTTCACCGAATTGCGTAGATTAAGTTCCTCTTTCACATATGAAAATTTATTTTTGCTCAAGCCGTCATCACGGTATAATACAATATTAGGTCAGGTGAGGTGGAGATCTAACTTGGAATATGCACAATGAGGAGTGCAGCATTTTCGCATACTTCGGCCACGTCAAAACTTCCCACGTTCACATTAAACATAGAGGGGTTGTCCCTTTTAGCCCAAGGCTTTTTGCAATAGAACAGCAGCTTTTTACAGTTTCTACCATGCATGATGGTGTCGTACCCTGGTTGCGAAAATTTACAGTATTGTCGGGACCAGTTTAAGCTTGTGGATAGTGATTTATCCAGCGCTTACTGACGAACTTCATGTACTTCCGAGCTCTACATTGTATTCTGTACTCTGTATTGAGCACTTTTGGCAGGCGAAGGAAACATTTTGCTTGTTGTATATGTGTATGTAGGCTATATCTATCTGTCTATCCGTCCGTCCGTCCGTCCGTCCATCTATCTATGACAACAAAAACCCAACACACGAGGATTCTGTTTAATTTTCGGGCAGCACTGCAGCACTGTACCCTTGAACACAACTCTTAAAACACTAAATCGATAAGAGAAATTCCTTAGAAACGAGAGCACACAAGAGGATACGTACGAACAAATTTCATTACAAGCCCTAGTGCATAGAAGAGGACATGGGCGTCAATCCTGGGGGGACAAGTCCCCACATTTCTATGGGTGGGGGACACAATATCAAATGTCCCCCGACATTTGCTTAAGAGAGTAGTGTCGTGGCTCTATTTGACTGGCTTTTTGAGTGGCATGTAGGTTTGATGGGCAATTGTTAAGTGTCTCGACGCAGATTCTGAATGTAGATTTCGTCAGGGAAATCTTATTTAGTGACAAAATTTCGGCGCGCTTCGCGCGCATACGTCACGGTTTGCACTCCTTCTCATGACCATTAAAAAGGTAATTATACATGGAACTATTCTGATCACAACACTTTCCGAAAACAGACAGACATCTCCAAACATCTGTAGGGGCCTCGCATCAACATGGGATCATTCAATCAGTGGCGTACGCAGAGGGGAGGGCCATTCGGCCATGCACACCCTCACTGATTCCGATTTTTTTTAAGTTCCTAAAAATACGTAAGTTTTTTTAACACAAATTACTCTAAAGGTAATATATTTGGCACCAGATTGCATGTAAGGACACCGAATTTTTCAAAATATTTCAAAGGTGGAGGGGAGCACTCCATTGGGCCATGCCCCCCTCACTGATTCCGATTTTTAGCTCATACCAGCATGCTGGTGTGAGCTATTGTGATCACGCGGCGTCACTCTATCTATCTATCTATCTGTCTGTCTGTCTGTCTGTCTGTCTATCTGTCCACACTTGTTCAAAATGCTTCTCCTCCCACATGCTTTCATGGATTTGTTTGAAACTTGGGCACAATGTTCCTTGGGTGGTGGGCCATTTGGGGTGTTCAGAAATTTTTGGTCCAAGGTCCAGTGTGGACCCTAGGGCCCTTTTTATGAAATTCTAAAAAATGCTTCTCCTCCTACAGATTCTCTTGTACAATGTTGATGGTTTGCCATAATGTTACTCTGTTATTGGTCCCTTCGGGGTGTTCAGGAATTTTGGGTCCAAGGCCCAAAATGGACCGTAGGGTCCATTTTGTGAAATATTGCAAAGTAATTAACTTCTTCTGTATTAAATGTGTAAAGAGAGGTAACAGCCTCTCATTATATTGCTTGGTTAGTGATCTCATTATGGTGTTCTTGAATTTTGGTCTAAGGTCCCATGTGGGCCCCAATGGCTCATTGTATGAAATTTTACAAAATACTTTTTCTCCTACAAATTGTGTTGTTCAGTGTTGATGATTTGCCATAATGAAGTTCTGTTAATGGTCCTTACAAATTATTTCTCCAATTTGGGATGAAGAATACTTTTGATACCTTTCTAACCAATTTTGTGCCACCCCTCTATTTTACCAGTCTCACACAAAATCACTTTACTACCTATTTTTCTTTGTGCTGCAACCTCTTTAAAACTGTCTGTGTAGAAGAGGTCAATCCTGTGCAGTTGTTTAGGTTAGTTTAAAGGGAACTGCTTAATGGGATTTCCATTGGCAATTTCCATTGTGTGTGCATTGTCAGAGCACGTGGGTGTGTTTGTCATAGTGATCATCTGTTAATGGTTCTTTTAGGGTGTACAGAAATTTTGGGTCCAAGGCCCAGTGTACCCTAGGGTCCATTTTGTGAAATATTGCAAAATGGTCAATACCTCCTCCAGTTAATGTTTAAACAGAGTTGAAGGCCTGTCATAATGATGCTTGGTTAGTGATCTGTTTATGGTGTTCTGGAAGTTTGGGTCTAAGGTCCCATATGGGCCCTATGGCCCTTTATATGACATTTTGCAAATTGCTTACACCTGCAGATTCTCTTGTACAATGTTGATGGTTTGTCATAATTATATTCGGGTAGTGGTACCTTCAGGGTGTTTAACAAGTTGGGGTCCAAGGCACAAGATGGACCATAGGGTCCATTTTGTGTAGTATTGCAAGTGATTAACTTTTCCTCCAGTTAATGTTTAACAGAGTTGACAGTTATAATGATGCTTGGTTAGTGATCTGTTTCTGGTTTTGTGGAATTTTGGTCCAAAGTTTGGGGTCCAAGGCCAAAGATGGGCCCTAGGGGCTTTTGCTCTCTTAAATTGTGTTCATGAAACAACTTGCAAAGCAAAGATAGCATGACAAATTTTTGTGACATTCAGGAAGGTGCCATCAGGGTATGTGAGATTTGGGGTCATAAGCCATTTGACATCATTTAAAGTCATACGATGCTTGTACTAACAAAGACTACAAGCCAGGGACCCTTAATTAGTTGAAGGTATGAGCTTCAGCACCATTGGTGCTCTAGTTTAAGTTCCTAAGAATACGTAGGTTTGTTAACACAAATTTACCTCAAAAGGTAGCATATTTGGCAGCAGATGCATGTAAGGACACAGAGTTTTTCAAAATTTTTCAAAGGGGATGGGGACACCCCATTGGGCCATGCCCCCTCACTGATGCCTATTTTTTTGGTTCCTAAAAATACGTTAATTTTTTAACACTAATTTACTTCAAAAGGTAGCATACTTGGCACCAGAATGCATGTAAGGACACCAAATTTTTCAAAATTTTTCAAAGTGGATGGGAACACCCCATTGGGCCATGCCCCCTCACTGATGCCTATTTTTTAGATCCTAAAAATACATTAATTTTTTAACACAAATTTTACTTCAAAAGGTACCATAAGTGGCACCAGGATGCATGTAAGGACACTTAATTTTTCAAAAAATTTCAAAGGGGAGGGGCACCCCGTCCCCTTAGACCCCTCCCCCAAGCAAGTGTTCACACAACATACTGCATGCCTCAACCGCCCTTGAGAGAAATTCTGGGTACGCCACTGCATTCAGTCTAATTTGTAGCATGTTGTGGAAGGTTGTCGTTGTTGCCGTTAAACACTTTCAAAAATTTTTACCGAGCGCTTCGCCGAAGTCATTATCGGTATCGATGGTGATTGTTAATACGTTTACGACTACAAATGATTCTGAAAACGCCCTTGCTAATCCTTCACACCTTTGCTATACTACGATCAGCTCCAAAAATATCCCAAAAATACCACCATTTTGCATCTAAGCAACCTTAAATTAACAAAAATTTCTCAAAGGGGATGGCTACGCCCCCTCCCCGTAAACCCCTCCCCAGGTCAACATATTTATGTAGTGACGAAGGATCCCCACTGCTGTATACAAAACGCAGAGTGCATAACAAAGTGCAATTTAAACGCCTCCACTCAGTTGGAAAAAACATCCAGCCAGTCGGAATTTGGGACCTTCACACCCCCAAATAGCTTGGGTAATTACGCAAGATGCTAACGGTCCACGGTGAAAACCCATAAACACCGGTACCCATTGAGATTAATAACTTTAGGATGTGGTTCGGCCATAGAAAACCTCTCGACCTTTACTGAAATTTTCAGTGACGTCGCCAAGGGGGCAGGGGAACGTGCCCCCGGGAAACCTTGTGCCCCCGTGTCGCCCCCAACTGGGATGTGGGATTTTCAAAAAAAAAATACAGACCTTCTGTAGTCAGAGTATACGACTGCTAGCTTTCATATTATTTAATTCTTCTTAGGACAAGAAAAGGCAACAATCTGTATTTTCTTCAAATGAAAAAACTCGCCCCATCTCTCGAAACACACTGTGATCATTGATATGTGTCGGAGGCTGATCATCGGTCCTGGTAATCCATCCATAATCCGCGCGCCGCAACAGGTGTGAATATACGCCTTGATAAAGTATAGGCCTTACGAGTGTGCATATACTAGCAGAACTATTATATACTTCTTGTTCTCCTTCAAGTTATTACTCCTTATAATTTGTTCTATGCCGAGTCTGTATTTAGCTAAATTTAGCCATTGGACACTTTGCCACCAGTGGGGTTAGGAGACTGAAGTTTAGTTTCAGGATTTAGATTGGACATCTGCATAATTGACCGTGATTTACTACTTGGAAACATGTCGTATTATAATTTGTGAAACGGGATCTTTAACGTATGGGGATTAGGATTTTAGCACCATTTTGCAGCTAAGGCAAATTGTAAAGGATAATGAAATTCCACAACCTATGGAAATTAAAATTTCTTGAAGAAAGATCATCCTAACTTTGTTCCATAAATACTTGATTTTTTGTCGAGTATTATATCTGGGAAAACGTTGCATTTGTTGCACCAAATCGCAAATCTGAGGGCATTCAGTTATAGAAAATTTCCAAAGGGGAGGGGGACACCCCCATAGGCGTAGGAGGCGGGGGCTGGGGGCTGCAGCCCTCAACCAAAAAATTTTGTTAAAATTCGGGCAAAATGATGAGAATTTTTCGGGCACCTACTGAAAGAAAATTAATATAATGATGTAGCTAAAGGGTATTAATAATTCAAAAACTTCCTTGGTAATTAAATAAAGTTCTGATTTGAATTGCACCAGCACCTACATATTCCGTATTAATTCATCAGTGTGTTTTTTAATGGTTAAACTTGTGTTATGATTATAAGTGGGTGTATTTGAGAGGCCATATCGCCGTGCCCCCATCCTTACTGATGCTAATTTGTTTCTAACTAAAATACGTACATTTTTTTAACACAAATTTTACTTCAAAGGTAGCATATATGACACCCGATTGCATGTAAAGACACCTAATTTTTCAAAAATTTTCAAAGGGGAGGGGGAAACCCCCTCCCCCTTTTGGACCCCTCCCCCAGGCCGGCGATCAACGACTTCCGCCAAAATTAAAACCAATAAAGAAGGTAGAAACAAGGCAAATTATTGTATGCTATTGGTATGCAGTGTGATGAAAGATGAATGCCCATATGATACGTACATTAACACGTGGAACGTGCGTAGATCGAGCGGAAATTTTTGGTTTTATTTTTCGGGCAAATCGTTCCACCCCCCCCCCCCAAATCAACTTGGACTCCTACGCCAATGGACACCCCTTCCCCTTAGATCCCTCCCCCATATCACTGGCGTCTTTTGGGTGACAACCCCTATTGTCCAGAAAGAAAACAAAGAAACATAAAAAAAAGTATGTTAAATAGAAGGAGACATGACTGGCCCAAAAAGAATTATGTCAAAAATGTAGGTTTTGCTGGAGGGGGTAGGGTGAAACATGGTCTTGACAATATGCGGTTCATATTCCCTGAAAAATCATGCATCCGCAACTATTTAGTGGTGCCCGCCCCTTCATTGAACTGTTGTGCCCCCTTGTGCCCCCTAGAATAAAAAGTCTGGTGACGCCACTGGAAATTTTTTGCAGCCCTTAGCCTGTAATTCGAAACAGTATGTACGGGATACCACCGATTTTATTAATAAATAAGAGTCGTTTACCTTGCAAGGCCCCCTTCCAGAGGAAAGCCCTTTAGTGTCATGGGCCATTAAGGCCATGTTCCCAAACATTGGCAATACCCCTGATGGCTTGAGAGCTGTTAAAGAGGCTCTTCAGAGTAGAAATGAACGTCATCCTAACACTCCCTGTATCTTAGAAGCAGTTGAAATTTGCTTGAATCATAATAAATCTACTTTCAACGAAATGCCTGTAGATACATGTAGCTGACTTATATTGATAAGGCAGCTACTTCCAAAGGCCCCTTCTTACCGAATAATTGGTGGAGATACAGACACGATATTTTTGAAATTTGGACTCATGGGTATGAGGCGTTTACTGATTTTATGAAAGTGAATTAGTTTCTTGTCGCCCTAGTTCATTTAGTGGAAGGACAAATCAGTGCGGATGTGTTCTGAAAACCTACAGACGGTCACCTTTATCTCCTCACTGGCAGCGCTCACCCATTTAATTGTAAATCCAGCGTTCCATTCATCATAGCTTCACGGCTCAAACGTATTTGCTTTAAGCCAGAATTTCTGAAGAATCGTTTCTTCGAGTTTGAGGAGTATTTAGTTAACAGCGGGTACCACCCGAATTTTGTCCAAGATTAATTTGACAAATTAGACAGTGTACCTAGGACCCAACTTTTGAACAAAACTGGTAAGAAAAGGGTCACCCAGGGTAAGGTTTCGCTTATTTTATCTTTTAACCCTTCTCTGCCCAACATCAATAGCGTCATACGTTAAGAACCTACATTTATTGTATAGTTCCTCTAAATTGAAAGGGGTTTTTCCAGATAATTCAGTCTTTCCAGCTTTTCGTAAGTGTAAATCTTTGAAAGATCATCTTCAGATTAAGAAGTCTTGTGTAAGTAGTAATGTTAGTGACTGAATCTGGCTGCTCTAAGTGAGTAAAAAGTCGTTGTGACCTTTGTGCTTTTTGGTTGAATGCGTCAATTTTTCTAGCTCAGGTACGGGTAAAAAATACGTCATCAGAGACAATCTTACTTTTTCTATAGTTGCAATTTTATTTATCTTGCCTACTTGCCTAGATTGTAATTTGCAACATGTAGGATCTACATCAACTCCTTTCAAGGTTCGTTTTCGTAATCAAAAATCCGACATGGTTAATAATAAAACAAGGTGTGAGTTAGCCGTTCATTTTAATTCTAACCCACATATTCTCGGAAAATTCGTTTTGTTGTTATCGAGCAAATTCGTAGCACCGTTTATGCCGATCATTTGTTACACAAACGGCAAGCAGTTTGGATGGCCCATCTTTGCTCCATCCACCCTTTTGGGCTTAATAAAAGGAAGAATTTTAACTCTATGAAGAGGATTAGCTGTTTTTGCTAATTGCTTGCCAGCCCTCCCTTTCAGTCTATCTTGTAGTCCTAATAAAGTACCACCTTTTAAGTTCAGATTACCTTTTATTCCTTTCACCGACTGCTTTTATTCTTCTCGTCTGTTTTATCGTTCTATTGTTTAACATTTGAGTTTGCCATATGTAGATCATCTTTTGTCCACCGATTTACTTTGACTTTTTGAGGCTTTGACCTTTTAATGCCTGCCTCTTTTACTTTTGCTCCTCTTAGAGAGTTAGTTCGCTTGGTTCATTTTAAGGTTGAGGTTAATAAAAGAACCGAAAGCTTCCTACCTGGTGCTGTTTTTCTCATCTTTTTGCCGATAGTTGACTTCAACCATATTTTTTGTGTATATATATATATATATATATAAAATATATATGTATGCAAAAAATGCAAAGTCGGCTAGTTAACTGGTCTACCCGAAGGCGCTTCAGTCCGGCGCGCAACCGACTTCGTCGGCTGGGCAACCGATTTTAGAGGTAAGCCAATGCCGGGATTCGAACCCACGCACATGTGAAACACATTGGTGCACAGCAGCTGGAATAGACCACTCTGCCCCTCGACGACCCCTATATATATATATATATATATATATATATATATATATATACACCTTAGGCCATTTTAGCTCTTACATGCTTATTAATCCTACTCGACGACCCGTATATATATATATATATATATATATATATATATATATATATATATATATATATATATATATATATATATATATATATATATATATATATATATACATACCTTAGGCCATTTTAGCTCTTACATGCTTATTAGTCCTATATGAACGGAAACGGCCCCAAGAGGACTGGAACTAGTAGCGACCTCCCGCGTATCGTACGGATCTCTAAACCACTGAGCTATTGAGGCCCATGTGGGATGCGGTCAACAAAGTTTAAGTACTGTCGGGTTAAGTTTTCCCTGACTGTCTGCCTACATACATCTATAAGTCAAAAGGATCGAGTAAATGCATCTTCAGACTGTTCAGAATGAGCAATTAGCAAACCAGCATAGCAGGTAGTTGAGACACTCAGGTGCCACAAACACCAAACGGATAACTCATGAGGGAGAAGGAACTCATTCGTACGGAAACATTTACTGTTTATCCGTTTCTCCTGTTCAGTACTGAGCTTTAGTTTACTGTTTCGATGAAGTAGGCTACTTTTCCCGTAGACACAATTGGTAGTGTTTCGATGTATTAGAGTAAGAGCTGACATGCATGAGAATTTTCCAACTCAGCTTGAAATCAATTTTGTTATCACATAGCCGCCATACGTGTATACTAAGCTCTTTGTCAGTGCATTTATGTGCAAATTTGAAGGGAAACCTGTGGTTGTACCACGTCTTTTTGAATTCGGTGTCGCAGGCCACTATATAGATGTTAGAACCCTGTTGGGTTGTGACCTTGGCCTAGTAGATATAATGATTTTTGTGTGTCACCGTCGGTCTAATCGGTAATTCTTGCTCTGTATTTAGATAGAGCCCTGCTTTCACCAAAGAAGTGTGAAGTCATTTATGTGTATGTATGTATGTATGTATACACACACACATATATATATATATATATATATACATAAATAAGAATAAAGTGGTAGGATATATCATTACAAAGCGTTTTGTATGACGACATCCACGGCGATGAATGGACGTAGATTTCATCCACGCTCTAATAGAGATGATTGTATTGAGAATTTACGACAATACATGATATCGTTGACGCAATTAGGGACAGTGAATTTTCGCCATGAGACAGCTTTGTTCTGTTTCTTTAGTCCTTTCACTTCTAAAAGTTGGCGGAATTCCTTTCTTCCCAGCCCTCATAATAATTTTTATTACGTGTACTATTGTTATACCTTCTGAATTTAGAAAACGACAATTACCCTATCTATTCCTGACTCCTTCCCAGAGAAAATCTGGTGACGTTGCCTTATTTAAAATTATACCAGCGTGTATCACTGAAACACTCACCCTCTTGAGTTAGTGAATACGTGAATCTGCAATTGGAGAAAGCGTGCAATCCAAGCAAGTAGGCCTATTTACCATCTGATGAAATTGTGTCGCAAGACATGGAGAGCTAACGAATTTGTGTTCATGAAATAGTTTGCGGCAACGTTGATGGTATGGAAATAGGGCAAACATCTACGCAAACAGTCGCCTTTAGGAACTGTCCGGGCGATGATACCTACTTCTTAAAGTAAACAAGTGACAAGAATGATTACGTTTTGTGGTCTAAAATGGTAGCAGTGCCGTTATACAAGCATGAATGAATTAAGAATCAGAAAACGATTTATAATTGACAAAATTTAAACGTAAAAGTATAAAAATCTGCTGCTTGGGATTGATTATACATTATTTTATACAAGGTATAAAACCAAAATATGTCAGATGTGTACACAAACATTATCAAGAGATTTTGTTACTGATTTTCCTAAATCGGTTTGAAAGCTTTAGTACATGCCAGCTGCAGTGCACACTACAGATGAGTGAAGTCCCCCCCCCCCCCCCATGGTAATGACGTTTTTATCTACGTGACGCTTTATTTCACCTAAGCTCAAATTATTACATGTGTTTCACTTACGCTGAATATCTATTTCATTTAAGAGAGAGAGAAGTGGAATCACATTTCAATTTCCATGTCAAATGCAATTACACGTAACATCACTGAAGCAAAATTCTATTTCAGTTAAGTTAATGCAGTTGAGAGTGAAATGAAGTCCACTTAAGAAATAAGTCTTCCATTAAGGTGGAAGTGAGACACATATGTTAAATCTGCATGTCAGTAAGTTGTCTACAACTATAATAAACCCACATGAAAATTTATTTTTGTTAACTCAAAAGTATTTCTCTAAAGATATGCAAATGTTTGTGATTGAGGTGATGTACCTTAATTTACAGGAAACAGTTTCACTACAAGAGATACAATTTGTTGTGAACAACGATTACATGGGTGATAGCAGAGCTTGTTTACATTTTAGATAAAAGAAGTCAAAACAAAAGATCGCAAAACTAGATAGACAGAGGTCTGCTACAGGTCAGGGGTCGAAGTTCGTATTACTGTCATGTGATATTATGACAGACGGACACGATGAAAGTAATATTTGGCTTTTAGTACATTGGATAAGTGTCATAATTGACTTTCCTTAGGGCAAAATCTCGATACTCATACTTATTAAGAATTTTCAGCACACACGATGTGCAGAAAAGGTTCTTCTGAAGTCTTGATATTGACTAATAGCATGTAGGCTACTACAGTTATTAGGCTATAAGTAACTTGTTGTGAATGAGAAATATGTTGGTATTGTGTAGACTGTAGACCATGTGAAACTTCTAAACTACATGTTTTCCTATTGACACCTTTGCTTGGTTTTCAGAAGGATGTAAAGCTTAACCTGCTGTAATATAATAACCTATCAGTTTGAACGTCCGTACGACAAAGAAGAACCATAGAAACATGCAGCTTCGGGTAGCTTTGATGCTGTCAACAATTATTCCTCAAAGCTGGTATGATATTCATCAAAGATCACAAATAGACGAAAAACCACGATGAGACAGATTAGCAAAGTAGGACAAAAAGACTAGTGCCAAGTCTAGTAACTATAAGATCTTAAATTTACAGTGATTACCTCCGAGCTGCCATTTAAGTCACACGGTCTGTTTTATATGGAATATCTGTTTTTGATTCCTTGCCGAAGACGAAAGGAATGCAATCAAGCTGGCGAGTATATGTTTGTATGTATGGGTGTACATGTTGGTGACGCTTAGCTTGTAACACGCTATAGAAGATAGAATAATGGATATATTTCCACTTCGTATATAGATCTGCCATATTCGGAGAAAGAATGCCATTGTTTTTCGTGGAGGTAAAAGGTCATTTGAGGTCACCAGAGGTCAAACACCGAAACAAATAAGCACGATATTTCAAGATAGCAATAATAGATACTTCTTAGACTTGACATATAGATTTGTCATATCAAGAGAAAGATCCCTGTTGGTTTTGGTGGAGGTTCAAGATCATCTGAGGTCACCAGACGTGAAACTGCGAAACCTTGCAAAGTGCTCGTAAGCACAATATCTCAAGTACAGACATTTGGGGCTTGGCCGTACCTTTAAATTGTGTCGTTTCGTTACCAACAAAAAAAAGAACTGAATGTTTGTACCATTTCAAGGATAAAACTATAGAAAGCAACATATATCTTTTCATAAGATACTTATTGTACATTAATTATCAATTCCAATTTTAATTACCTATAATGATGGACTTGTGTGACGGATGGTGTGACTATAAGATCGTACCCTTATATTAACGTGTATGTTGGTGGTGTATGGGAAAAGCTCGTTTTCTCATGATGATGGCCCGCTTCCGAATCCCAACCAAACACTTATTTGTTCAGTTTTTGTAATTCAATTTTGGTTTTCTCTCAATAGTAGTTGTCAAGGGCGTAGGCTGGGGGGTGCATTGGGTGCACGTGCACCCACCCGTTGAGGCAGAGGAGTTCCGCTCTGGCCTGGGAAACAGAAAAATGCACTCCTTCTGTTTTCAACAGCTGTGAAAACAAGGATGAACATGACTTTTGTTCACACACCAACCTACATCGGTAAGTTTGGTAATTGAATTACAGGATGCGCCTTGAATATATATGAAGGTCTATAGAGCCACGGTATCAGAGCCCTCTATATCAGAGCTCTAAATATAGAAGTCTCTGTACTTTAGCTTACGAAGGTCTTAAGTGTCATGTAAAATCTTCCCTTAAAATTATTATTTCCATTATTTTAAGGCTCTGTTCGTGACAGAAGTGATGTTGGCTACTTCTTTAGTCAAAGTTATGGTCTTTAGCGTCTCCAAAGATGTCCTTAAAATGTCTATTTCCACAAGCGATGCTACATTGTTTTCCAGACGTTCTATCCAAATGCAAATCTTGTTACTAGGCCCTCCACACTATTATAATTATGCTAAATCGGACGCATTGCTGTACAATTGTGACATAGTACTAACTATGGTTACGTTCATACACGCGCAACTAACTGAATCCACACGCGCATACGCGTTCGTAGCAACAATCACTACAGTAACGAGGTTACCGTCACGGTAACCTTGCTTGCAAAACTTGTACGGCGGTACGTAGCATAGGCCTTCTTCACGTAACAAAGTGTACGTGAGAACTAGGCCTAGGTACCCTAGGCTTGGCTAGACCGCGGAAGCCAGATATTAGCCACGACTGGGCCAGACTTGTCATGTCAAGTTTTGTCAATATATCGTCTGCCAGAGGATTGCACAAATATTTTACTTGTAGGCCTATAGTTCCAATTGATTAAAAGTAGTAATGTAAGACCTAAAAGCGTTAAAGTTCAATTTTGCTGTTAATTCAGTGATTTTTTACGTTAAATTTGGTGATCCGACTTTAAAAGCAAATAAAACTTTAAAGATTGAGCAGAGGATGAGAATATGCAATTGTTGACGTCTTTTGGCGGGGTAATACCACTTAACAACATTTAAGTAGTTTGTAAATAATAAAATTGACACTTGCCACGTGTTGTCCATTGAACTTGAGGAAAAACCCTGTTATTTTGTGCTTGAAGCTCAAAGTTATTTGAGGTGACCAGCAGAGGTCAAAGTCTTGAAAAACCTTAGAAGGAATATCTGAAGAACAAAAAAGTCTCTGAAACCTAGTAGGAGTGATATCTGAGGAACAAAATAGGTGATTGAGTTCCTATTTGACATGTAAGATGTACATGAGAGTATAGCTGACCTCTAATCTGTGTCAAAGTCATTTGAGGTCAGCGGAGGTCAAAGTCTGAAAGCCCTTGGGAAAACCTATCAAGCTAGAATATAAATATGGCGACATTTCAATTTGAATAAAAAAGTCATGCATTAACCATTCGTGTACCATTTAAATTGAGAAACGGCAGACAGGAGATCACTTTTTGAAGGATGTGTACATGTGGCTTAAGGCTCGGGAAATGCTGTTTCCGGCCATCTGGGGGATTTTAAAACCGAAAATTTTCTTGTACGCTCCGCGCCAAGCAATGCTGGCGCTCCGCTTAGATAGTCTTCCTGGTTCCACCTACCTGAAATGTGCACCTCCCCATGCCAAATCCAGCCTACGCCCTTGGTTGTCATAATTAAGGATACAGGTTTATCATATCGAGAGGGAGAGATGGAGGTCAAGGTTCATTACGAGTCACTAGAGGTCGTTGGATGAAACTTCATAAACACTTCGCCTGTCCCATAAAGGGTAATCTTGATGGAACCCATAGTCGGAATGTGAATGCCCCATATTGTGTTCATAATTTAATTATTTTTGGTGGCAAAGGTTACTTGAGGTCAAAAGATGTAAAACTATGAAAACTTCGGATTGGATTTAATTCGTAGCATATGGGAGATCCCTGTTGTTTATTAGAACCCTATTGTATTTGGTGGAGGTCAAAGGTCATATTTGGTCACCAGAGTTTAAATTGTTAAAATAATCGCACAAGCATGATATCTCGAGAAGGATAACTTTGAGGGATAAACCTCGTTGCTAAATAGCACATCCTTTCGGCGAGGAATCACTAAGACTTTGGTTTCCTTGTTACTTCAATATAGCTTATTTCTCGTGTATTTTACTTCTTAAACTAAAACATTCCTTTACAGAAAAGACAGGGTTAATAGAAGCATTTAACTTACCAATAAAATAGATTAAACCCAGAGGGACGGGGTAAATTTACTTTCCAAGCAGTAGCTCCATGATCTACCGATAACAATCAGTAGGATGAAATGTGCTATCACTGACTTCATTTGAATAAAGATTTTCCAAAAATACGTCATACGCCTTCAGACGTAAATGACGTAAATGTGTGATGCTTTTCTAAGTAACTGAGGGTGTTGGTAACATGACAAACACAGGTACTATACCAAAATGAAAGCATAGGGCAAAATGTTAAAAGTAAATAAAAAATGTAGTGTTTTTGAAATACGATATTATTTCATTTTATTTGTTTCACTCTATTTTATTTCATTTTTTCATTCGTCGCGACTTTTTTAATAGAAGACTTGTATCAAAGTAGAAGGCCACGGGGTCAATAGCACCAATCTTTCCTCATCAAAAGTTGAAAATTGCTTTAAAGTGGACTTAAAGTAATAGTGACATGACACCAAAGAGAGCTGTTTTCACTCTACAGTGAAAGAACAAAATCCCCAGTGAAAGAGCCCTTGGAATTATTTCAATATCTTTACTTTGCGGTTTTCAAGATAAATCTCTTAAAAGTTGGACGGTTTCTGAAGTAACTCATTGCCTATGCAAAAAAATAATGATGTGGAGTGGTGCAAAGTGTTAAGATTTCTTTTATTAACCCTATATAAATCATATCTTTTAATTATTGATGAGATAGTTTACAGTTGGTAAGTGATATCAATATTTTCCAAAGTAACAATTTTAACTTCCATAACGAATCCCTCAGGGGATAACAATGCTACAAGTGTCCTTGAAATAAGGGCTAACATTAACCATCCTTCAACATCACAAATTGACATATTTAGCTGAACAGTAATAACCAAGAAGAAGGTCAAAATTTGATGGATTGTGATGGGAACTGCGACTATTTTCTGGATTTTTAATGCTTTTTACATCAAATATCCAACTATGTTATTTTCATGTCACCAGACCTTTAAACTACAGCGATGTTCAGAGTGTTCATAACAATATGCCTCTTCTTACTGCGAGCGTTTTTTTGCACGTGGCAACATTCTTCCCACATTCTTCCCACTTCTATTGTAAGACTTCTGGTCGCTGAGGTAATCTAGCGCTTATTGTCATGAAGCTTTGCGGTCTTACAGGAAAACAAGTATAATAACTGTAAAACAAAAACACTGAAGGAAAACCCTTAAAACTCCTGAGGTTAATCTGAATTAAACACGGTCAACTAAGAATGTTTTCTATAATTATCAAACGTGATAAGGCGATATAGAGTAGGTTCAACACGAATTTCTCAATTGTGGCTGGATTAGTGACAGCAAGTACTAAAGAAAACTGATCGGAAATATCATGAGTAATTACTCAAGTAACACAGTCCGGATACGTTGGATCATCTATAAGGCTTGCAGACTCACTCTTCCAGGGAGAGTGTGAAGGTATAAATTGAGTTTGAATTGGCAGCGAAAGTAAATACTGCTCTATGGGGTTGGACAATAGGATCTAGGAGGTAGCGTTATTATCACTTTCCTGATACAAGTAGATAACAAAAAAGAAATCTTTCATGCATAAGAGAGCTGTGAATGTTACTTCCTAGTAACTGAATACTTGTAGTAAAGCCCTCGCTACTGTATCCTTAAGACATTAACTTACATCAACAACTGAAAAAAAGGCTGTGGCTGGCCCGACTTAAACCAATTGGTTAGCCTACTGAGCCGTAAAACCTCATCTAACTCTAACTCCTACATCAACAATGGATTTACATTCACGTGTTATAAAGTGCATTTGGTATACGTAGAAAGTATTGGAATGGTAGCCGCTTTTTTGGATATTATTATAACCTATGAAGTTGTGAACAAGAGCATAAGAGACAGCTTGCAAACAGTTTGCTTTTTTCGTATGGTACGCATAGTCGAGTCCCTTTCTGAGGAGAAATTTATAAACGTATGTAATGTTCATTGAGATGCATATCCAAATTTCGAAGAGGGAAATCAGAACAAACTTTCGTTGGGTCACTTTGCGAGCTATTACAATGTGAAACTCCGCCATTAGTTGGTGATTAATGTAGGCGTACTGAGAAACTCTTCTCTCAAATCTTTTTTCTTCTTTTTTGTGAAAATGAATTCAGCCAACCAAAATATTTTAAGAAACAAAACAAAGTACATTTTAGATAAATGAATACGTAAACATGATTTGATCATAAGCCTTTAAGCCCTGTTCATTTTACAAAGCACATAAGCTACCCAGTAGAAGAAGTAGAAGTATTACCATACGCAGCGTACTTGTACAAGTAAAATACGGAAAATTAAAAAGTGGTGGGTTTAAAAAATGGTCAATTTATTTCCTTAGTTGATGTGACTGCACAAATGAATTGACACGAAGGTCGCATAAACGGTCTCTCCGGCCAAATACTATAAAACCCGCGAGCCTTGTGTTCCCCGTCCCTGATTAAGTCCGTAATTGTACACCCCTAGTTGCATATTGTCGAATGTCAAAAAACCAGCAGAAATTACAGTGATTTTTAGCACAGAAATTTTCTCTCAAGTATGGACTCTAATACTCTTCCGTCATAAATCTCATGAAACAGAATCACATATGCCTAATTACAATAGTGAGTATGATTGTGCACACAGAGTTTATGCGCTGTACAACTGTACGGTACCTTATTTTGTACATCGAAGGAAAACGGGGCAATAATATTTCGCAGGAAGTGTGCGGAAACTTAATTGAAGTTTTGCGAGTCGATGAGACGTAAATATGAGGTATATGAATCCTCATATTCAGAAAGATGATCGCCACACCCACACTTACAAAAGCCTGTAATTAAAATACAGTTTCAGACTATTTTTGCCTCTTCTAACACTATAAGAATGACAAAGGAAGAGAGTTATTTACTATGTACACAATTTATGAACAGATGTACCTAATATCTCTTCTTTCAGTGCTTGTCGAAGGCAAAATGAACCTATGCAATGATGCGCAAGTATAAGCCTGTGTACGTATGTACGTGTGTGCATGTAAACGTGTATTTTGTGCGTTTGTTTGTGAAGCTTAGCTTCTACACAGCATATTTCAAGAGAGTGATGATAGATACTTCTCATACTTATTTTAGTATTATTTTAATATTATCATATTAAGAGAAAGAACCCGTTACTTTGGTGAAGGTCAGAGGTCATAAGAGATCACGAAAAGTCAGACTTTGTAAAAACGATATCTCAAGATACAAATGATGGACACTTTACATATTCAGTAAATAGATGTATCATTGAGAGAAATGTTCCTCCTGTTTTCGATGAAGGAAGAGGTCACATGGGGTCACCAAAGGTCAAAAACAAAAAACTTTATAAACACCATTTTCCAAGACAGAGTTGATGGACACTTCATACTTGGTACATAAATTCATCATATGGTAACGGGTTTAGCGAGGTGTTGGGTAGCGTCGAGGTCGACAGGGAGGGACTCTTAGCAGATTTGATTTTTTTTTTGATTGGTCACCAGAACTTCCGATTGATTACACAAAAGATAGCGGGTAGAACAGCATCTAAATCTCTGTTTAATATACATAAACCAGAAAGCCAAAAGGCGCTGTAAGCGCTCAGACTACTCCCTCAAAGAATTACAACCCCATTTGCTAAATTTAACTGCAGTAATATTGCCCCTCTTGAGATAAAGTCGTGTTTGTAAGCAGTATACAAGGATTTCACTTCAGATAACCTTTGACCTCTACCAAAATCAATGGGGAAATTTATTGGCTATAACGCATCCACACGCCATTCTGAAAAGTATCCTTGGTTCTTGTCTATGTCACGTTTAACACGGTTTTTAGTGTTTGACCTCTATTGACCTTTGACCTCCTCTTCAAAAACAAAAGTGACAATCCTACATATCAAGTATGAAAGGTATCCATGATTCGCACCTGAGTTATTGCGTTAACTGGCGATTTCACTCCCGGTAACCTCAGGTAACCTTTGATCTCTACCAAAACAACAGTGTTCATCTTCTGACAATAGCGCATCCACACTCCCAAGTGTGCAAAGTATACATAGTTCCTTCCTAGAAATAGTGTGTTTACAAGCTTTGGTTTGTGAGTTCCTTTTCTGACTATAGCGCACCTATATACTTGATATGAAAGTATCCATGCTTCCTCCCATGAGATAACGTGTTTACAAGGTTTTAGTTTTTGACCTCTGGTGACCTCAAATGACCTCTGATCTCTACCAAAATTATAGGGTTTTTTCTCTCAATATGATAAATCCAAATATCAAATATGAGAAATGTCCCTCATGCCCATTTTAAAATATCGTGTTTACAAGATTCCCTATTCTTTTTGGTGGAGGGCAGAGTTCATTTGAGGTCAAAAGAGGCCAAAAACAGAAAACGTTGTAAACACGATATTTCAAGCCAGGGATCGTGGATACTATTCATACTTAGTGTGTGGATGTTTCTTATTAGGAGAGAGAATTTTTATGGGTTTTGGTCGAGGTCAAAAGTCATCTGAGGTCAGCAGGGTTGAAACCACGAAGGTCAAATGAATAGATAGTGGCCTGTACCTCCAAATTGTGTCGTTTTGTGACCACCTGAAAGATGGGTGGAGTTTTTGTACCATTTCAAAGATAAAATGTAATAAACAACATATACCTTTTCACAAACATAACTGTAGTGGATTAATTAGTAATTGTAATTGTAATTGTAATTGTAATTACCCAAGTATGAATATGCGTGAAGAATGTTGTGACTATTTACGAATAGAAATGCCACCTTATTAGTGGTTGTTGATGATTTAGTGGAAAGTGTTCTGTTTCTCACTCTGGCGGTTTTGGTTCGAATCCTTTCCAAGATACTTATCACTTCAGTTTTTGTTACTTAATTTTTGTCTTTTAGTACTTACCATACTAAGGATGTAGACTTCTCATTCTAATAGAAAGGTTGCTATTGTGTTTAGTGGAGGTGAAAGGTTATTTTGAAGTTACCAGAGGTCAAAAACCGAAACCTTGTAAACACAATAATTCAAGACAGGAATGATGGGCACACAGCACAAGGCCTGACACAGGCCGGCACTGTCCAGCAACACCCGCCCATACAGTATGAAAATAAAAGCTCAACAAGGACAACTTTATTGGCACGGCGAAATCCCCCGGCCGAACGGACGTTATGGTTTACCATCTTATCAAAAAAGTTACTCTCCCTTGCATGCTGTGTAATATTAGTGGACAATGCTTTGTAGTGTCTTATGTCGCATATTTATTACTGTTTGTAGTATGTCATATTCCATACTTTTTGGTCAAATATCTAAATCAATTTTCTAATGTGAAAATGGTGGTCGCAAAGTTGCTCGAATTTTGATAATGGGCCCACTTTACAACATCCCAGAGGGGTGCTTAATATTACTAAGAAAATAGTTTATCTCGGTGTAGCTTGATTATAACGTTTTTACCTTTAACGTTTAAAGAAAGTTTAACAATGTGTTGAAATTTTTTTCCCGATACTGGTTCTTCCAACAAGGCGTATCATGCAATTTGTACAAACAAAATAGTACTTTCTTCTTCATTTCTGCCTCAAGGTCAAGTGTAAGCCTTGAAACTACACTTCCTAAGCTGTTGACTTCGTGTCGTGCACGAAGTCAATAAGCTTCTGTTTGCTTCACTGTGAATAACGATGGGCGGCTTTAATTATTTGTAAAGACACAGATCGAGTGTTATGGAACTCACCTCAAGTAGGCTATGTGAAGACAGGATAATGGCAACAAAGAAGGGTCAGAGATAAGTTTGTAACTTTTATTCATTTAAAGATTTTCCACTCTGACGACTTTGCAATCATATATTGAAGGTTGTCTCTACGTACGAAAAAATGTGGCCTGGTTGCGAGAAAGATATCAAACATTTTCTACAGCTTTCTGTCAAAATAGGCCTAAAGCGAAAATTATACACAATCAGCATGCCATCTGTACAAAGTAAGGTCCTCACAATTCCTGAAAATAAGGTCGATTGTTCTTTTGCTCGATATAAACTCATTGCCTGTAGCACCATAACATATATACGGTAAAACTCACAGAAGCCCGTAAACATCGCTATTTCCAAAAAAGATATAGGCCTATCCTACGCCTACATGCAGCATTGTACTGTACGAGAAGAACACAGCGAAATTGACCTTTTCTAATCTGTGAATTGTGTAAAGGTTCTTTATATAAATTGCAATGCTTGCAGGGAGATTGTTAAAATTCATAAATATCAGATCTGAGGGTGGAGTCGCATAATCTACATACAAGAGTAGTTTCCTGTTTATTACAGGGGATATATTAAAATGGTATTGCAAATACACCATAAAGATTAGGTGTAAAATAGTACAATAAGACTGGCGTTCGTGGTCGAATTTTATATCACGAACGTGTGCAGTGATTACCCTGCATATTATTGCTACACAGTTCTACCACTTGAACCAGACGTACTCTTTAGGGATATGCGGTCAATTTATATGAGTCGTAATACGAATCAAAGATCAAGTGAGAATTTGGCATAAGAGTGGCTAGCGTTTTCACCACTGGAAGTATTCATTTTCAAGGTTGTATATCTTTCAGAAAAAAAAAACTACCCACTTTTAAGTTGAGTTGACAGTAAGTTACAAATAGAGCGTACAAATAGAGCGTACGTTTAAGGTTGGGTTACTTAAAGCACTTCTCTTTAACCATAATATTAAGGCAACAGTCATTTAACATCATGGATATCTCTAACAACAGATTACAGCTTGATGAGACAAACTTTGCTCATTCTCAGTACTGCACATCTCTAGGTACCAGAGATGTAGTACAGGAGACCGGTCTCGGTCTCGAGACCGGTTTTTCCCGGCCTTGGTCTCGGTCTCGTTTTCGGTCACGGTCTCGACACCCTGTGGTCTCGGTCTCGGACCCTTGCGGTCTCGGAATTTTTTCCGGTCTAGCTTCGAGACCGGCAAAAACTTGTCTTCTTCTTTTCTTCATTTTTTAAAATAAACTCATTTACTTCAAACTATTTTTTAAGTTCATTTACTTTCATTTAAAAAAATAATTCATTGAGAAAAAATCATTTATCCAGCGAGTCCATACTCTGTATCTAATGTGGGTATGAACTTCCTTCTGTGAGTTAGTGAGTGGGTCCTTAACCTAACTCGGTCAATGGGGGTAATAGTGCATTGGACTAGCACACAGGTCAGGTTACTCAGTATAATCAGGACAGTGGCAGTCTGGTACTGCACTGCATTGCGTGTTCACTGTGTGTGAGTGTGTGTGTGTGTGTTGAAATCCCCTTCTCAGTGTTTGTTCAGTACTATCCATTTCTAGCTCCACGAGATTGCCTGTTGGCTTTTAATGACCATATTTAACCAAATCTGGCTACTAATGATCATGTGGCTATTAAAAAAATAGAATGAACTAATATACCAGTTCCATATACAAATAGCTCATGTTATTGTAGCGAAGTTACTTGCATCAGTGTATTTTTGGAATTTATTTGTATTGTTATTTTGTATTGTGTGAATTGTTATTCTTGCATCATTGTGTTACACCTGTAGTGGAGTGAGTGCTTTAAATGTTTGTACCTAAATGTGTGTTTGTTATGTTAATTAGTCAGTAGCCTTAAGTTGAACTTTTGTATATACATGACAAGAGTCGAGTCAGTCTTTGGTCGGTCCTGGGAGACGAATACATGGTTTGCTCTGCACGGAACCTCCTGCATGTGAAAGTTCTCTCTTTTTCGAGTTTCTTTCCCAAATCTTTAAGGCCCGCAAAACCAAGGCTCGGCCCACGTTACATTATCGACCAGTATTCTTTCTTAGATGGGAAAAAAAGTGCAACTGCAAAACATTTGAACACCATGATCAGACGTGATACTACAGCTACCTGACAATTCTGAAGGCTATGAGTCTAGGTCTAAATATTAAACACTGTTAACTGTATATTATATGTTAGGCCAGGGGTGGGGAACCTTCTTCCCTTGACGGGTCGTTTTGATAGTCATAATCCACTTGCGGGCGGCAAATAGTAAGGGCGCAAAAAGCTTTCCCCAAAGGGCGCAGGCCAACTAGCCCCAAACAGGCCCTGATGGGGTTAGGGAAAAGCCCAGGTAAGGAACTAGTGCGATGCTCCAGAAGCTATTGAGTTTGTGCAAGTTTGTAGGAAATAGAATGCTCATCCACTAAGTTTTAAAGGCATTGACTGTACAATGCTACTCAGACCAGAGTATCACAATGTGACCATTTGTCTTCTTATTTATGCATGAAGCAACAGTGAACGAAAAGTGCGCGTTAAGCAACCCGAAAAAGTCGTGCACCAGTAGAAGTATTAGGATTCTGCACCTGGTTTGTCTAACGAAACAGTGGGCATGTTATGTTGTGTATACTACTGTTTTATAGCAGTATTACGTGAAGTATCCAGAAAGTGGTACGTGCAGGATAAATGATGGACACTTTGGGCTAAAGCAGGATAAACGGTGGAAACCATAGGCTAGAAGATTATTATCAATTACTTTTTAAATGATTCTGAATTTGCATTTATGAATTGCCTTGCGGGCCGCATACGGCCAGCGGGCCGGAGGTTTCCTACCCCTGTGCTAGGCCTGCATAGTTATCTGCAATCCTGTCCTAGGCTCGAACACAAAATCTCCGGTAATTGAACTACGAGTACTCCATGGTCATGTTTGGTCCGAAGGAAATCTGTGACTCATTTTCTGTGGGTTGGACAAACTCACTATGATACATTAAGTTGGCACCAAGTTCATCAACGCTGAACACTTGTAGCACTGACTGACTCCGATTTAAAGAGAAGGGCCACATTAGAAAAATACATGATTATGTCAAGTTATTATGTTAACTATGTTTGGCATGGATAACAGAAAACAGGTGTATATATCAATGAGCGACGCACTCTTGGTACTATACAGGTCATTTAGGGAGCATAAGGTAATGAAGTCAGGTAAAAAAGTATTCAGAAAGTTGGACAGTTTGTTTCATTTTCCTATACAATATATACAGTCGGTCTCGGTCTTGGTCTCGGTCTCGGACCTTGTTGGTCTCGGTCTCGGTCTCGGACCTTGTTGGTCTCGGTCTCGGTCTCGAATTTCTGTCCTGGCTCGGTCTTGGTGTCGGTCTCGGATATGATGGTCTCGACTACAACACTGCTAGGTACATTATACGACACTTGATACGAACATGAACCCTTGAAATGTGCACACATTTAATTGTACCACTTGTCATACAAACAATAAGAATATGTATGTATGTATGTATGTATGTATGTATGTATGTATGTATGTATGTATGTATGTATGTATGTATGTATGTATGTATGTATGTATGTATGTATGTATGTATGTATGTATGTATGTATGTATGTATGTATGTATGTATGTATGTATGTATGTATGTATGTATGTATGTATGTATGTATGTATGTATGTATGTATGTATGTATATACATAAAAGAATTGCGTGCTCTGCTAATGCAAATTATACAAGCTACTGATGGAGGCTCAAAGCTACAAAGACAACTATCTACGATGTAAACTAAGACTACAGAGACACAAAACAAAATTAGAAAATAAAGAGCACTACAATATAAACATAAAACCAAGTTTCCTGATTGCTAATACTATAGATATTCCTCCTTACGGGTACGATAATATTTTATTTATTAGCAAGCGATAAATTTGCTTTATAAAAATCAGATTAAAGTGTACCTAAAGTCTAAAATGTCATAAATATGTTACAAAGCTTGAAAAATGCATCCGAATGGTCCAACTCCCTCTTCACAGGACATTCATGAGCTGAGACATAAACGTTGAAGCTTATTCACTCACTTTAAAATGGTAGATTGTACAATAACTGGTGATGTCATTCCTGTACTACTCAAATTACCGTCTTTGTATTTCTATGTTTTTTTTTCGAAAGCCATTGCACCTTGTGTTAAAATGTGATCCCTGTCTTACTGTTATAGGGTGACTTGGCCATATAAGACGTCTCCGTGCAACATGCTATGTAAGGAAACAGTTGATATTTCAAGGTCATATAAACATTTTATTTTCAAAGGAAACAAAAGCTTGTAATGCGAGTTGTAGGAGAAGAACATCACAAATTATTGCGCAACTGTCTATTTCAAATTAAGTGAATGAATAAATTTCAATATTTTATATCTCAGCAACGGAGTAAGCTGTGAAAATGGGAGTTGGATGAATGAAATTCATTTTCCAACCTCTAAAATATATAGTAGTGTAACTCTAGACTTTAGGTCCACTTTAAGTCTGTGAATAAATCACGTTTCTAAAAAGTCCAGGGTTTCAAGTAGTTAGCTTCAAGTTGTGTCTTCACAATGCTATTGAGTCATCCTGCAAAATGAGGAGTTATTTTGTTATTTTTTAGAGATATATATCATCAGAGTTAATTTGTTAGGGATTCGTTTAAAATAACACCGGACGATTGCTATCGACATATTGTCGCTTTGAAGTCAGTCCTACGCAGAATTATACAATTGTTTCCTTCATGCTGAATTGCAATGCAATCAAGACAATGTTTAGTATAAGAGAAAGAAGGATCGTAACCATTGCATTGCTGTGTAGGAGACTAATAGGGCCAGAAAATAACCATCCCTTCAACGGTAAAACGTTACGAGAAATATTCAGTCACCACAGATTGAATTAATGAAAATAATTACTCCTCACCTATGATGAAAGAAACTTGTTTCTTCCTGGACAATAAATAGCGTATTTCTCGGTAATATATAATGTGAATGATCCCGGAAATCACGTCCACTTACATATTACAGAAATAAAATCAGCACCGGATGTGAAGTTAAAGACTCTTAATGAATGATCCTTCGATTTAATGTTAAAAGTTTGTTTTGAGCCTAAAAGATGCATCGTATGACTTCAAAGGAAATTATATGTTTAAAATTCAACTTTCGTCTCTGTTTTTGTCCTTTCCTCTTTTTCACTCTCCAAACCTGAGATTCTGTGCTATAAACAACAGCAAGGAGGATTTTCAACTGGGAATATTCAACATGACAACGTTTTTACCAATTTGGGACGTTCTCCTATTCTGTACAAGAGAAAACTAAGATGGCAAAATTTTGAGTCCAATTTTTTAATGTATATTTTGACTTTGTGTATTTCCTATAATCTGGAAGTATTTCCCATCGCTTTAGATGTATTTAGTAGGAAATCATTATTTTGATACAAGTTAAGAGCAGTTGACTAAAACATACAAGGAATGCATTATAAGTTGTAACATATTTCAGGCTTGTAAGGTGTAATCGTGAGGGGTGGGGCGTTGGGCGTTGGACGTTTCCCGTGTAATACAGAATTCTGCTCATCCTCCAAGTTTCCTCTGTTACCTTTGCTGAGAAAATCAAAAATCTAACCCTCAGATGAGCCTCTTGAAACAATAAATTCATTGTTAGCGTGACCACTGTGTTTAATTCGAAAATGACTAGATTTGTACGTCACAAATGCCAGTGGAAGCCAAGGTCAGGAAAATCAAAGAAAACTCATGAAATATTGTTCATGTTTTTATCATAACAAAAAACAACAATATTGCTTTGGTATTTGGATCCTTCTTCACTGACAACGAATTGTAATTTCGCGGCATTAATGTCCTTGATAAAATGGAAATGATGGCACCAATTTGCATCAAAGCCCCTTCCAAGAGAAAACATTTCTTAAGGCGAGGATTTACCTTTTGCTTGATGGCCTTCACATTCATGAGTTAATGCTAAAAGTGCTTTCCGGATTGCAAATTGAATACAAGCCGTTTGCGGTTCTGTATCAGTGGCTTCGCTGCGTCATCATAACAGACTTGTTTCAAGTCTTTAAAATTATTCATGAATAGGCCTATATGAATATCGAAAACCGAGCATTTTATTATTTTCTGTTAGTGCAGTCTTACTCATTTCTTTTCATGTTAAAGAAAAAACTGAAATGTCTTTCTCATCTGGATTCATGGATTTATGGTAGGTTGAAATTAAACCGACTAAAGCATAATTTCAGCAAATATCACACCAGTGACCAGTCTATCATTAAAGAGACCGTTCAAGCTGCATGAGATTGTAGTCGGACTACGGTATATTAAATATTGAAATTCACATTACAGTATACACCTTCAACACCGTTTATACATACGGTATTCCCTTCTCCCTAAAAATGCTATCAGAACTTATTATGCCATGATACGGTACGGTATTAAAGATAATTCTTGCCTATTGACGTCTTCATCGGGATAAACCTTTACACACGGGCATTACTTTCCATACTAGTTACTACTGGGGTACCTTAGTAACCCAGCACCTAAAACCTGCACATAATCTGAAACAGGGGCGGATTTATGGTGGACTGAAGACCCCCCTTCCCCGGGAAAAAAGTAAGAGACAAAGAAAAAGTACAAACAGAGCCAAAAATTAGCAAAATTATCTTAAAACGTATTCAAAATATATCTTTTTGCCAGGGGATGGGTGGAACTTTTAGTTGGCATTATCTCCTTTAGAAATTTATTTAAGTGGATGTTGACGAGGGGATGGCTACAATGTGCCAAACCAGGTGAATGGCTGGGCACTGAAGCTAGTATACAGATCTATGGAAGTGGGCATAGGGATATATGCGATACCGGTATGTTTGCACCGGGCTTGCTGCATTGAACTGTAGTAACAACTTTGTTTAAAGAGTGAAACTCTGCAATCTAGTTGATTGAGAAGCCAAATTTTCTTCATAGATTTCTTCTATAATGATTAAAGACTCCAGGCAGGGAAAAGACGTTCTATCTTGCGCAGGGGCGCCAGCACAGGGGCGCCAGCACAGGGGCATGGAACCAGTGCCCCTAATCGATTTCCGAAAATTTTAGAAATGAATCCAAAGGCCTTAAGCTGTAGATTTCTGCAAGGAAAGTAGGGTGAAGTTGGTTCTCGACTAAGTGATGGATTTGTTTTAATCATCTTCTATCATAAATCTTTGTTAAAACTTTCACTCGCTCCGCGCGGGTTTAGCCATATTGATGTGGCTTATTATCAGCCGCATTCGCATTATTCATCAGTGACGGTTCTACAATTCCGCCAATTTTCCTTGTGCATGTAGACGTAATTGTATGGGAACAAGGCATTGTAAGAACGCGAAACAAAGAATATCTTTTCCTTCCTCTACTTTTTCTTGAGACATATTTTATGAAAATTGAAACCTTTAGCGAATTACCAGGCAGCAGTCTCGAATTTTAATTGCAAGACATAACTGGGGGAAATGATGATGTCTTGGTATAGAGTCTGCATGCAATTTTGTCATAGGAGTGATTTTTGATCCAAAAATTTGGGCGCGCTTCCCGAGCATTCGTCATGATTCGTCCGGAATATAATTCTGGCCAAAACACTTTCCGAAAATTAGAGGAACAGGCCCCGTGCACAGGATTTTCTAAGAAGGGGTTCGAATATACGGTGTCACATGACGTCATCTTTTGTGTACGCAACCATGTTTAGGGCACACGTGCAACAGACATATGTTGCACACAGAGTCACTCCACTACACTAAAGTTGTCAATTACACCGTGCATTGCATGGTACATTTTACACGCAGGGTTACCAGCGTTAGCGTTTTTTACACTAGATGCGTTTTTTTTTTTACCTTTTTAGCGTTCTAGCGTACGTTTATTCGAATTTGGTGGAATCTAACGTTTTTTTTTGCCCAAAATTGGTCATTCAAAAGTAAAATAGTTGTTTTATAGGACTTTCTAGACCAAATTACCACTTTGAACCAAATGAAATCATTGTTGTTTCCTTGCGGCTTTTTACAATACAATATTGTGTAAACTATATTACGAATAACTATACAACTTACAAGCTGCACTGCGCGCACACATTTGCACTAAGGTGGATTCGTGGGCTGTCTATAGGCAATGAAACCGCGTATACGTACAGACGTATAGCTGTATATGACGTGGTATTGTAACACGGCCTTGCACCATAGAACCGAATGTCCGGCTCAATGCCTAGCCTTGCACAGACATCTGTGTGACCAAATTGGCAACTAGACTCTGAAGTCTTTTTTGAAGTTTGAAGTTCTTCATTTCCACGATAACGCGTATTTTTTCCTGATTATGATGAAGCGTTGTAGATAGTTATTAAAAATGATCACTAATCTGTAACGAATGGCTGCAAAACGTACATATAGTAAGTGAAAACTCGGATCTAGCTTTTTCTGTCGTTTTTTGTTGACAGATCTAGCGGTTTTTTTTTGTCACTTGTCGCTGGTAACCCTGTTAACACGTAGCTATGGCGCTGTTAAAGTGCAGAATGTAGAGACCCTATAGTGGGAGAGATTGGCCAACCATTGTTCTCAGATACGCATTCTGATTGGACGAAATGTATGGGCACCATTTTGGAGCCAAAGTACTAGCTTGCAAGATCATGTGTAGCCTATGTACATTCGAGAAGTTGTGCAGGCTGTACTGTACGTACGTACGGCCGGACGCATAATTTTTCCCCAGGACGAATGAGGGCAAATCGATTTTTCAAAATAGTTTAAATTTGTTTTTAAATCAAGGTCAGGTTCATGGTCTTAGGTAAGGGTTACGTGGACAGGGGTTATTTGGCCTGTTCTTTTATAATCCGCTGTCAAAATTTCAAAAGAAGGGTCGAAAGCTGTCATTGTGGAATTAGGGGTGTGGCCTATTTCCAAGAAGCTGATTCGTCCATTTGTATGATTTGCCCTCATTCGTCCTGGGAAAAAAATACGCCGGTCGGACGTACGCATCCTATGTAAGATAGAAATGTTTTGTTTCCAAAATTGCGGCCAGGTTGTTCTGCATTTAGATGCACGAACAGACCAGAAAGTTGTATAGAAGTTGTATAGATTCCCAGTCAAAAAGAGGACTTCGGTGGGCTGTAAAAGTTAGAAGGTTCAATTGGAATCCATTAAATAGCGATCGCTTATGCGACGTAACTTTACAGTATACAACTTAGTAACACATGCAGGCCTAACGTTAGAGTAGACTTAGCCTTAGAGTTAGATTACGACGTTCTCTACAAGGCCTAGCCTATACCGTATACGGCGGTTCCATCTCTATATTCCGACTGCTTGATATTCCAACACATAAACCCAAATATAACTCCTAACCCTTTGGCCTAACCGACTAACCCTAATCCTAACCCTATTGGAGAGTTGTCGGAACATCCCCATAGAGACGTTGGGATACCAGAGCTGCAGTCCCCAGTCATAGGTGTAGGAGTAGTGGCGTATTTAGCGAGGCAATTGAGCCATACCCCCACCAAATACCGATTTTTTTTTACTTCCTAAAGATACGTAAAGTTTTTAACAGAAATTTTATTGCCGAATGGTAGCATATGTTGCACCAGGTTGCATGAAAGGACACCTAATTTTTCAAAAAAAATTCAAAGGGGAGGGGGACCCATTGGGCCATGGTTTCCCCTCACAGTCACTGATGCCGATGTTTTTGTTTTAGTTCCTAAAAATACGTCAATTTTTTAACAGAAATTTTGCTTCAAATGTAGCCTATGTGGCACAAGATTGCATGTAAGGACACCCAATTTTTCAAAAATTTTGATAGGGGAGGGGGAAACAATAACAGATCAAACATTGCTCCTGGATCTATTAGTAACATGAGAAAACTGAAACATTTGCGTAGCTTTGACTTTGATGTAGGTTTTTACATGGAATACACCCTGGTCAGTCACAATTTTATAAAACCTAGGCCTAGGCCCATGGGCGTCGATCCTGGGGGGACAGGGGGACACGTCAACCCACACGTTTGGGAAAAACACCCAGTGACTTAAGATTTTTACACAGTAAATTTTTGAAAGAAGTGGCCATGTCCCCCACACTCGAGTAGAGATCGACGCCCATTCCTAGGCCTTTCCATAAAATGAAAAAGTCTCTCTAGGAAGTGCTCCCCTATATTTACCCCTTCCCCCAGACCTCTCCTGAATCTTTCACTAAATAATGAAAAATCTTAAATGATTAGTTCAACTTGCTTGAACTTTCCAAAAAAGCACCATTTTGCATGTATGCCATCCTGTATTAACGAACTAGTAGTTTTCTTAGAAAGAAGGGGTAGACCCAGCCCAGAATAGACCCACCCTCCTCTTACAAGCACAAAAATAAGACACACTAAAATGAGATTTTTTTTAAAAAAAAATCACTTTTAAAACTGTCAAAATAGCATACACCATTCTGCATTTTCGTCACTTTCTATTAGCAAAAGTTACTCAAAATGGAGGGTGTTATCCCCTCCCTCTAAACCCCTCCCAGGACGGCTTTTCTTGCACTGGGTGACAAACTAAAGGACCCAGCAGACAGTGCCAGCCAGAGTCAACCGATACGAATGATTGCCACAAGAGAACAGAACGCTGTGACTCGCTTTGTTTTACATATTGCACGGAAAACTGTACGCACACAGTGTATATGATATCTGGCCATAGTTAACATTTGACTCCAAAATGGCGCCCATGAAATAAGTTGGCAAATCTCTCCCACTATAGGGTCTCTAGCAGAATGTTCCCCTGTCTCCCTGGACAGAAATTTAGTAAAACGTGCCCCGTGCAGACTTTAAAAGCAGGTGAACAATCTTGCTCTTTCTAGTGGCACATCTCCTCCAGAGGCGGGCCTAACTTCGACTGATTGATGATTTGAATATGCATGTCTGCGCCTCACTTATTACCCCACCATGGCAGCTTTTTGCGTTGCTGTAAGACAGAAAGTTGGCGATGGTGAAATGGATCTGTAGGCGTTGAATCCTTTTTTACAGGTCAACAACAAAGGGTTGGTCATTTGTTGACACCACAGAGACAGATCCATCGGCGAAAAATGTGCATAGGCGCTTGAAGCAGGTGAACAATCTTGCGTTTCCTAGTGGCACATCCCCTCCAGAGGCGTCGGAAGCAGGTCCATTTATAGGAAGTTTTTCAGTTGAAAGGCAGGAGGGGGGGGGGGGGCAGGGGTAGTTTGAAAAAGAAAACCGAAAGTCATGAAGATATCTCAGTGGAGCGCCCTACCAGTTAGGGCGTAACATACCGAGGAAATTTTTGCCAAATTTGCCTTTCAAATTGCAAAATGCCACTTCTTATGCCCTGTATGTTCCATTAATACAAGTCTTATTTGGAGATCTCATGTTTTAGAGATTTACACTTTAGGTATAAACGACCCTGGTAAAAAATGATCGGCAGGGTACTGATCCCTTTTCAGCTTGGCAATTGCAGCGCCTTTCGTAAGGCATCTAGTACATGGGCCTTATGGCGAGCCCTTGTTGAGTGTCATGGGTAATACTTCTCTTGGGGTCATGGAGAAGCTCTGGGTTGATTAAAAAATGGGGAAAGGAGCATAGCATGAACAACAAAAATTCAGACACCACCTTCCACTGGAGCTGAACAAGGCGGGAATAGATCCTCAATGTATTAACTCTCGGGGTTTACCGATAATTGGTGAGTGAAGCGCGCAGAAGAAATACATGCTCGAAAATGGTGTACTTCAATTCTTGTAAATCATGCTACTCGTGTTACCGTTCTCTTGATATTTGATTGGTACATGTTGCCCTCTTAAAGCCTGGCTCCAACAGGGGATGAAGATGAGCCTCAAAGTTTAGGAAAATATTCAAGAGAACTATTCCTTATAAATTATTGTCCTAAATTGATGCAGAGTGTAACCGTGAAGCGAGCCGAAATGTTGAATGGAATATACCATTTTCTTTACAAAAGTTGCACCGGCCCTTGCACATACTCTTTCAATTTACAAACAAAATATGTTTTCCAAGAAGACAATGGTGAATTAACCCTCTAAATATTTACATTATCATGATATATGTCTTTCCGAGAGAGATTAGACACTTTATCGCATCTTGCTTGACTATGGCCTATTGACCACCTCGGACCGACCTTACCTCTGCCCTCACCATGGTTTCAGCTGAGACTTAAAGACAAGCAGTCATCACCACAAAGTACATTTTTGATGTGGGGATATCAAAATTCTCAGTTGGTTCCTGCTCTTTGATTGACATCAAAATTTGAAAATTCAAATGATGCAGAGCAACTCACATTCCACACAATGCAGAGTGAGTGTTTGGATTACAATAACCTTGTACGGTCACCAGGAGATGGCCTGAAGCAATAAAATAGGTTTGTGTCTGCATAAAGAGGGGGTTTATACAGTTATGGGAGGAGCTACAAGTTGCTTAGTTGGGAGAATTGGAACTGTCTGGGATGACGAGAATTGCCCTTTAAAAATGATTGGCACGGTCACAGACTGCAGAATAAAGCACAAAACACAAGCGTGTCTTTACAAACTTTCTCGTCTATCACAAATGATTTCCCGAGTATAAGTAGGTAAGAGAGAAATTTGTATCACAAACGCTCTAGACTGCTGGAAAATGCACTCTTAATACGCAAATTTTTCACTATAGTTCAACGCGGCCCATTGTGCGTGGGGCGCCAAATATGGTGGGAAGAGACAGTAAAAAGTAATCAGGGTTCACAGGAGCTTTTGCAATCCCTCCTTTAATCATCCAATTGTCTATATTATTTATAAGCATAAAACCATAGTGGCCGTCCCTCGGAAATTTTATCAGACAGAACAGATCGGCCATTGCAAGAAAATAGGTGTGCAAAAAAAAAAAAAAAAAAAAAAAAAGCAAATGTACATATAGCCTTACCTCGTTTTGAAGATGGAAGGTAATCAAACGAATGATAATACAAGCCCTCAAAGCGCGGAAAGTGGAGGTGTTGGAATTATGACGTAATCATGCTTATTAAGTCTTTTTCTGCATTGCAAGAGAGGGAAGAAGTCACAGGTGGTGAACCACCCCTAGTTCACAAAGGGGATTTAATGTCAAAGAGATCAGATTTCAAAGACGAACCCATTCACGAACCACTCGAACACCCTCCCCCTGCGTTCATCTCCTGAGGTACATCTCCATACTCTGAACGTACAGGGGATCATAGAAATCTTACATCATGAGTAGCCTTCGTTGCCATTTGTCAGATTTGTAGCATGATGTGCGAGGTATGTATTTGTCATTAGACATTTTCAAATCATTTTCACGGCGGGCTTCACCCTCACACTTTTTTGGTAGATGGTGAATGTTATGACATTTACATACATCTTTCATTGGCGGAGCTAGGGAATTCGGTCAGAAGGGCCGAGAATGGCCTGTAGGGGCGCTTCAAAGTAGATAGATACCCTATGCCTCAACACGATCTCAGTCATGGCTTTCAACCTTTTCTTTTAGATTTCCCCACCTGGTAGACAACTGCTTTCCCATTTCTCCTCCCCAAGAATTTCTGTTAAAACATGTTTCCTTTTTCAATATCTTCCTTTCACATCCTAGTATAAAGGAGACCATTATAATTCACTTAATGTTCATGTTTTTGTCAGGTCCAGATTCAGGATTTTATGTAAAAAGGGGATTACTTCGTGAGGGTAAAGATTAAATCTGCTTCACGGAAAGAAACCATTTAAGGGGAAACAAAATTTGGGAAATTAATCACTGTTAGATGTTAAGTTTTGGCATCTGGGAATTAAGATAAGAACACAAAGAGCTATCATTATGTGACCGCTTTGTAAAGCCCAGTAATTAAGTACATTGTTGAAAATGGCCAAGACGGAAGGTCTGTCTGGCTCTCTAGATTACCTTCTTCAGGAAAAATGAAAGCAAACTTTATTAGATGTGATTTCCTGAAATTTGGAAATCAAGAAACTACAGTAAGAATCATTTCTATGGCATTAATATGCAGAGCCAGATGACTACTCGGCATTTATGGATTAAGCGATCTGGTTATCATGCCCATGTACCGTTACCTGAAGGAACGTAAAAGGAAGATGCTCATCAGATATGAGTCCCCTACTCTAAAGCCATTTCCACCAGGACAACAATTTTATTTTATTTTAACCAGAATGTATTTTTTTCAAATGTTTGGGAACAGTTTGTGGGAACTATTTTGGGATCAGCATAGACTCTCTTTATTGCTAATGTTGAAAATTATCTAGGAGGGGGGCAGTGGCGTAGCTAGATATTTTTGGGGGGGGGGCAAAAGCAAAAGATTTCCGACAGATTATTATCTTGAACATCATCTGGCGTGTAGCCAGAGGCGTATATTCATGAATTTGCAGGGAGCGGGATGTAAACTTTTGGGACAGACTACATTTCTTGGAGACCGACTCCCACTGCCATAGTTGTACGATTCGAAATTCTGGAGACCTTTTTTTTTCTTTCCGGGCAATTTGAGACCGACTTTTCATTTTCACGTTGACATTTCGATGTGTTATTCTGCTTAAAAACATAAAGAGTGTTGTAAGTGTTTCAAATGAATTGTTTTTATTTATTTCCGACAGAGACTAGAAATTTCCGACAGAGGCCTTCGGAGGCTTTTTTTTTGGGGGGGGGGACCCCCTGCCCCTTCTAGCTACGCCACTGGAGGGGAGCAGGGCTATTTTCGAAACAATTATCTTTGCGCCCTTATCAACATCTTTCTTGGGACTGCCAGGGTGAATCAAAGTCTCTTCGTGCATTTTGTAGGCTTATTACCACTCACGCCCGGTTGGGAAGAAATGAAGTAAGCGAAGCTCCACAATATATTAGTGCGTACAGCGTGTAGACAAGTGTGGGCTAAATCTACCTCCTAGATCACAGATGACTCTTCTCATTAGAATATAGTACAGAAAACGACCGCTGTATGGGCATTTTGTTATCTGGGCCTAAAAGTAACATTGTTAAATCAGCAGGGCTGTTCCCGTTACACTTTGAAAGTAACTCGTTATAGTTACAGTTAATTCTATAAAATTGTAACTCGTTACAGCTACTAGTTACAATATTGAAAAAGTAACTAGTTACAGTTACTTTTGACTGAAAAGTAACTAGCTACAATTCAAAAGTAACTAGTTACTTCAAGGTGAATATACGGTACCTCGGTACCTGAAATGAAAGGAGGGCATAATTAGATAGTAAGAAGGGGGCACCTGACAGGACCGAACTTCACTTCTGCCGGTTATCCTTAGGTGTTCCCCAAAGAAAGTCAATTATGCCAGCTGATCTTCACTGGGGATTCAGGCAGAGGCTCCTAATGCTCATCATGAAGCAGCGAACCATGATAATGTGTCGGAGCTTACGCAAACTATTTGTTGGACGAATATGGTTGTAACCAAAACTTTTCCAGTTACGACAGTACTTCTTTGAGGGTGGAAATCTTTGTACTCCCATCACAATTTAGAGAGGTTAGCGGCTTTTTAAGGGAGAGAGCGTTGTTTTAGCAGTAGTTTAAGTCTTCACCCCTCAAGGGTATAAATATGGTAATACAATTCTCTATATTTGTTAACGGTAAAATTTTAAAACCCTACTGCTAAGGTTGGGCTAAGTGTTATTTCCACATAAAGTTCAAGTTTCACATTGTGTCAATATGAAACAATGCATAGAAATGGTGACACTATGTAGTTTACACATGCAGACCATGTGCCCATAATTCACTTTCCCTTTACAATAAACAGGTGAAGCCTTAAGTCGTACACTTCTCTCCTCTTTCAATTACCTTTGTTAGGATACTTTTAACGCCATTTGATCATTTCAATGTTCTGCTGTTTTTTATATTAACCTTACTATTATTTCAGTGTAAGGAGTTACGGGCATTGAAAAGAATATGATATAGCCTAAATTCATACGTTTGCTTCATCAAATAAGGATAACATACATGTTAAATTAGATACATAAATATTTACCGACGATTGGCACCGTATAATTTACTGAGCTCCAACGAACTAGTCCGGATTCGACTAGCATAATGCCGGTCTCAAGAGCGTTTTCTAGATTAGGAATTTGCCCGGAATCGAAATTTTTCCGGAATGTGATGTAACTGTATTTGTACTCAGAGTTCATTCCAGCCAAGTTCTCAGCAGGGTTGGGAAGTAACGAGTTACAAGTAACGCCGTTACTGTAACGAGTTACATTTTGTGTAACGAAACCCTGTAACGAGTTACATTTGCATTTCAGTAACGGAGCAAGTAACTAGTTACAATTCTGTGTAAAAGTAACTAAATACAGTTACATCACATTCCGGAAAAATTTCGATTCCGGGCAAATTCCTAATCTAGAAAACGCTCTTGAGACCGGCATTATGCTAGTCGAATCCGGACTAGTTCGTTGGAGCTCAGTAAATTATACGGTGCCAATCGTCGGTAAATATTTATGTATCTAATTTAACATGTATGTTATCCTTATTTGATGAAGCAAACGTATGAATTTAGGCTATATCATATTCTTTTCAATGCCCGTAACTCCTTACACTGAAATAATAGTAAGGTTAATATAAAAAACAGCAGAACATTGAAATGATCAAATGGCGTTAAAAGTATCCTAACAAAGGTAATTGAAAGAGGAGAGAAGTGTACGACTTAAGGCTTCACCTGTTTATTGTAAAGGGAAAGTGAATTATGGGCACATGGTCTGCATGTGTAAACTACATAGTGTCACCATTTCTATGCATTGTTTCATATTGACACAATGTGAAACTTGAACTTTATGTGGAAATAACACTTAGCCCAACCTTAGCAGTAGGGTTTTAAAATTTTACCGTTAACAAATATAGAGAATTGTATTACCATATTTATACCCTTGAGGGGTGAAGACTTAAACTACTGCTAAAACAACGCTCTCTCCCTTAAAAAGCCGCTAACCTCTCTAAATTGTGATGGGAGTACAAAGATTTCCACCCTCAAAGAAGTACTGTCGTAACTGGAAAAGTTTTGGTTACAACCATATTCGTCCAACAAATAGTTTGCGTAAGCTCCGACACATTATCATGGTTCGCTGCTTCATGATGAGCATTAGGAGCCTCTGCCTGAATCCCCAGTGAAGATCAGCTGGCATAATTGACTTTCTTTGGGGAACACCTAAGGATAACCGGCAGAAGTGAAGTTCGGTCCTGTCAGGTGCCCCCTTCTTACTATCTAATTATGCCCTCCTTTCATTTCAGGTACCGAGGTACCGTATATTCACCTTGAAGTAACTAGTTACTTTTGAATTGTAGCTAGTTACTTTTCAGTCAAAAGTAACTGTAACTAGTTACTTTTTCAATATTGTAACTAGTAGCTGTAACGAGTTACAATTTTATAGAATTAACTGTAACTATAACGAGTTACTTTCAAAGTGTAACGGGAACAGCCCTGGTTCTCAGATATGAAAGTTACATTAAAGTTCCATTGTAATTTGTGTACAATGTGCAGATGTAATGTCACACATGATCAACTAAATTACTGAGGAGGCCAGGCTATGGAAGTGATGACAAACGATGACTTTATCAATGGTGGACATGTACAATAGAATTAAAACATCTGTAAGTTTGATATGCTATACTTTGCCAAAAAGACTGGTCTCGGAATTGGTGCCATTGGAATGAGAACTGGCCGGAACTTGAGTGGTACGTACCATGCTCGGAAAGATTAGGGAATCTAGAATCGCAGTTAGCTCCGACTCGGATAGGGCGGACTCGGGTCCAGCCCTAACGTCTCAAAAGGCAATGATTAAACTTTCAAAGTAAGCCTAGTATTTGAATGCCTAGAGGCCAACCTGTTTCTAAAGGTGCACTCTCTCCACTGTGTGCTCTAAAGGACAATATGAGTAAACTAAGGCCCAGATGACTTCACATAGTGTATATACTGATATGCTATTTAAAGTTAGCTGGGCCTTAGTTTGCCAGAGGACCGTTCAGTATTTTTCAACGAATCGCACAAAGATTCGATCTCATGGATAATAAGCATTGATCTGTCTAATAGGAAATTTGACACACAAATCAAATTTTAAACTTAGTTTAATCGAAAATCAAGTGACCCTGTAAGCCTGCAGCATGTGCACCTAATATCAACTCCTGATTCTAATCGTGAATAAAATTTGATGTCGGTGAGGGCGACGTCGATAATAGTGATGAATGATAAATATATCGTAAATAATTTTACCACCGAAGTGTCATCAATTTGAAAATTTTCTGTTACTACTTCGAGTAAAATGCAATTTATGGTCATTTGAACTATTTGTAACGGAAAAGTAACGGGACCAAATGTAACGCCGTTACAGTTACTTTTACACACAGAATTGTAACTAGTTACTTGCTCCGTTACTGAAATGCAAATGTAACTCGTTACAGGGTTTCGTTACACAAAATGTAACTCGTTACAGTAACGGCGTTACTTGTAACTCGTTACTTCCCAACCCTGTAAATCAGGGAGTTGCAACAACTCTCTGGTTGAATCGTGTTATTTGGAAGCAATGTCAGTGATGGCGCAAGTACGGTAAAAACCTGAAAAAGGCGCCGGCAGGCTATTTAAGTCTGTCAGGAGGGGTGGGGCGAATGACCCCGTGACAATATGGACGCTCTGCCACTGACGTCTTTGTTCGCGACCCGTTGGTTAATCTACTCCCTTCTCGCTCACTCACCATTGCATCTTCTGAATTCTCATTGCTCATGTCAGTGTCGTCATTTTGTAATTACCACAGAGCTTCCCTATGCCGATCTCATGGTACTAAGCTTGAAGGGGTGCCATGCTGCAGCCAAAATATCACTAAATGATGAAAAGTTCTAAGCATTTTCTCAGTTCAAAGCTTTGTCAAAAATAGAACCATTTTGTATCAAAGCCACTTACATAAACAAAAATTCTCAAAATGGGGGAGGGGTGTAGCTCTCCACTTAGACTGGATACTCTTCCTTAACACCTAACCTCATATAAGAACATTTCACTAAATTATGAAAAATTTTCAACATACGATCAGTTCGAAACTTTGCCAAAGATAGCAGAATATTACAGCTAAGCCTCCTTAAATAAGGAAACATTTTTCAAAGGGGAAAGGGACTCTCCTTCTCCTTAGACCCTCTCCCAGGACGACACCTTCGAACGAAGTGACAAAGGAAGGATCTGCGTCGGGTGCAAGCTATCGCAGGTACGCCTATCCACATTTTACATCGACTGTCTGGGTTCAGCTGCGGTGGGATTAGGACATTTTCGGTGGTACCTCCCCAATCACTAACCCCTAACCGCGCTTCTGACCGTGCAGACTATTGTGCCCATACCCTGATTCAGCCCATCTCCTGCCAAAAGTATACTACCGAGAAACAGTGACGCCAACAGTTGTGGCAAGGGAGCAAGTGGAACGCCTTATGGTTTCCAATCAGAATTTAAAATGATCCAAAAGCAGTTAAAACAAAAGATGTCTAGAGGTGGGGTGAAATTTCCGCGCCTGTAAATGGAAAATTGTGTGCACGCTTCCCGCGCTTTTTTGCCGTTCACGTCCCATCGCGACTGAACTTGTAATGAAAATAAAACACTCAATATGGCAAAAACCATTTCTGAAAACTAAGTGTACATGTCACTTAATGCAAGTGTCCGAGTCTTAAAATGACCCCAGATTTGCCCTGGACCTAACTAGGTGCACTGATACTAGCCTGTACCCCGCCATTTAACATCGAATTTCATAAAATTAGAAAAGATATAAAAACACGTTAACCTACTAACAGAGTAAGTGGAGCCGATTTTGTGCGTTCTTAAACGTAATATTGCCTTAGCTTCCGAGGGCTTCGTCCGAGGACCCCACACCGGGGGCTCCGCCCTTGACCCCGCCAGGAGCCCTAACGCCTTCCCCTGGATTCCACGCTTGAAAACTTGGGATTACGCATCGTGGCACCCTCGAAATTTCTGGATCCCGCTTGATCTTAAATAGCTTAACGGTAACATTAAGTCCCACCCGATTCTGTTATGAGACCCTTTTCACTGCTACAAATGCTGTAGCAAGACCTCGACTTGACAAACATGTAAGCAACAAAAACACCAATTATTGGTCTACTCCTTACAAATGATCAGATATAAATAAGCCTGATGGTCACAGTCGATTTAAATTTAAGTGCTTGGCTGTGAAGTTACCTCAATTTTGTAATCATCTGCTATGCAGACCCTAATTTGTTCTACCTTATGAAACAAAACTTAGGAAGGTATCTGTCAAGACGCGGTGGCTAAAACAAAAGCAGGGTGTATACCTCTTAAATTTTCGTACTAATAACTTTCCACAGAATAAGTGACCTGCCCTGCATATTGATAAGCGCATTCAAATCCCCCTTGTCACGGTCTCTCCTCCCCGAAGGCTTGCAAAGAATACCTTAACATCCACTTCGTCAATTGTGAAAGCTCCATGGAAATACATTTTCACAAATTTACATTTGTGGGACAGAAATTGTCCTTTCTTCACGACCTTAACAGGAAGATACAAAGTCAAAAACAAACGTAATTCTAAATCATCATAAAGGTTGATCAATCAGGGTAAGAGGAAATAAATCATGTGAAAGCTAAAATAACAATTTTGCAACAGTATACACACCTCCATGGTGTTATTTTGTTTTGTAATTCTTTGGTTTCAGTGACTGGCAGTGGACGTAAGCTGTGACTTCACAGTATTGTTCCTGACAATATTTCCCTCTTACAACGTTCGGAAACTCTCGACTAAGAGCAAAATCTCTTTCAGGAGAAAGAGAGAGAGAGTACGTGTTGTGTACTTACAATTACACTCATTTGCTAGGTCCTGTAAAACTTAAAACAATAGGAATATATCAGTCAATGGAGTTTCCAACCCCATTTTATTACAACGTGCAGTATAAATGAATTTCTTGGTAAGTTTCATATTGGACAAAAGAACTATTTGTTATGAAAAGGCGACCTGCGGAATAAAACTTTTTCTTAATGGTGCACATGAATGCAGTGAGTTCTCCGGAAGCCCCCTTTGTAAAGACACTTAAGCTGATCACAAAAAAAAATAATCCTTAGTGAATCAGTCTAGTTATCTGCCTAAATGGTGAAGAGAGTGAATACATATGAATACATACTGAGGGTGTGTTACTCAATGTAGCACGCCTTTTTTGTCTTAACAGGATTTAAGGACTGACTACCATAATACTTGAAATAAATCAAGAAATATTTTCTGGTCGTTTCTATTATAAGCGAGTATTTGTTGTAAACCTTCAACTGTTTGCGTGAAACCCGACGAGAAATACTGAAATAAACTCATAAACTCAAGCAGGAAAAATAATTTGCGAAGGCGCAGCCTTAAACTCTCCATTTGGACAAAAAGAAATTCTAATTGGATAAAGATGATATAAAATTGAAACAAAGTGGAACCCTCACTCTTTGACAGTCAAAAGGGCTCTGCCCCAACCAAAAGGGTGAAAATTAACACAACTCTCAGAAGTTCATTGCTTCTGATGATGCGAATTGACTCATACCGGAATAAACCGAAAATATACAAGGAAAAACATTACTTTGGTCACTCGTTATCTCGGTCAAAGGGTACTTTACCAGGAATAGTTGTAGTAGGGATGATTACAAAAACCAACAGGAGCATTAATGGTGTAGGTTGACAGGTGATTTTCCGAAAACTAGGAAGTTTGGGGACAAAAAGGTACGAACCTTATGTTTCCGTGAACGAAACAAAGGGTAATAGTAACCTTAGAGTCAATGAACTGCTGGTTAAGAGACACCTTGGGAAGTCAGTGACCTAATCACACTCCCACATCAATATCATGGAACATTGGTAATTCATTGTATATTCATACAATAAAAGCACACGAGAACGCGCAAAAATTATTGACATAATTGCTACAATCGAAATGGAAGGCTAAGTTGAATAACGCGGCTGTAAGCTATAAAACATTTGCCTTTGAAAGCAGCGTTTTGAGTTGTACTGCCAGTCTAGCAGTATTTTCACCAGCCTCAGCGAAACTTAACATATCAATATTACAACCAACGCAAGTTATTTAAGCCATTCACCAAACTACCCGAGTAAAACGGACGCTAATTAGCAAGTAATTAAGATTCCGAAAACAGTTGGATTTTGTGTTGTCCCACACTTCTAGCAGTGTAAGTATGAATCATACACAACCCTGACAGGGCGTCACTACCGGCTGTATGTGGGAGTGCTTCATCCCCTAGAAATTTTCAAGGTGCGGTCCGTTGGGAAAATTTTGAGGTCCGTAGGGGAAAAAATGCCACTTTCTATTGCAATTAATTTCCTTTGTCAGATAAAATCTTTTGTTTGGAGCTACAGAAATGTCGGTTAAGTTTAGGATCTGAATGTTTGACTTTAGTGAATTATTGTGTGGTAGAAATATTGTTTTGGATACATCTAACCAGATACCTAACCCAAATGTAACTGTAGTGCATGGCAAACTATTCTGTTAGTCGAAATATTATTATATATTGTTAGGAAAGTTATCACAAATTGAGAGTTCTGTGTCAGTGATCTCTGCTACACTAGTCGGGAAGACATAGTCTTTTCAACCCCTTGCTCTTTTAGCAAAGTCCGGGCTATCGGGAAAATAGTAGTACCGTATCGCATAATTGTCTGCCATGAAATAGACACCATGTCTGACCAGCAAGGTGATTTAAGACGGAGATCCATCAAAAACTTTAATCTATGCTAATCCAATTAGATTGACCTCCGAGTAGAGTCTGAATCCTTTAATAGGGGATTATTGAATTAAAGGGCACTGAATTCCCTTGTCTAATGTCTAGGCAACCTCATTCATACTTAGAGCGACTCTAACAAAAAGGATTAGTTGGAAAATGCTTTAATGTCTAACTAGTTGCCGACAGTCAAGTATGAAACACTGTTTTGACATTCAAAACGACTGATACCAAGTAACCTAATGATGCTGGAAATAAACCAGTGCTCATGATATAATGCAAATGAGCAACAGAAGTATAAGACTAAACTTTGCTGTAGGATTTTGACTAATTTTTGCATTCGCTCGCATGATTTGAAAGACACACCCATATTGAGCAAGGTAAAGGGAACTAGACAAGTATGTTGTGAATAGCGTCGAAATGCTTTGAAACCCTCAAATAAGTCAATTTACAGAGTAAGCGACTGGCAAATTTCCCGATCTGCTCATCGAAATGTAGCAGACCGACACGTCCCACTTGTAATTAGTTCCTAACACCACTTAAGCCTATTGAATCATCAAGAACAACACACAAAAGAGATTATTGTCGGTAACCAGAAGGGTTCAAAGAAAGAGTTTTTGATTGATCTCCATCTAATATCACCTCCCTGGTGAAATCAGGGAGTTGCTGGTGAAATGACAGCCTTTTGGAATGTGAAGCAACTCAACCTGACTGCTTGTTGGGGATGAGTTGTTGGTATTCGTGGTCAGTTGCGTCGGGTCGCAGTCGGATTGTAGGTTAACCACACAACACACTCTTCGTGTTAATATTAGTGTACCTACTGTTCATCAATCCCACATTAAGGCAAGCACATTGAACTTCTGCAACCGTTGTCTGATTTCTCAAACCCTTCTTTTGTTGGTCAATTGATAAAAAAGAAATGGGTTGCAGTTGGGTCGATGACAGCTTCACTCTATACCACAACTTTACTCAACTGCGACGCGACTCCCACCCTTCCCGACTCCACTTCAAATATCAAACAGTTTGATATTTCCGATGTGGTCATGAAGCAGATTGTCAGATCGCAATCGGGACCGAAATTCGGGTAGAGAAACAAAAGTTTGAACACACTTAACAGACCCGTCTGCCACGCGACTGGTTTTCGCCGTCGGGTTGTAGTGGGGTGGGTGTAGTGTGGACTGGCTTCCACTTACTCAAATCGTGAAGTCGGGACGTTTTTGTGCTTACTGTAAACTCTTCGAAGTGCGTAAACGTTGTATTGCTGTTGTTGCAAAGGACCGTCAGTTTCCGACTCCTTCTGTAAAAGCAGTGCCTAAAAACGTCACCATAATGTCTTAAAATCCTGTTTTTCGGCGCGCTTGGCGCGAATTCTTCATATAAGGTAATTTTCTAATTAATAATTCAAGAAGGACAGAGAGTGCTTTAGATGATTGCAAAATTCCGTGCAACCACCGCGATTGCCCATCCTAGCTCCCATCCCTCAAACCTATTGCATCATAAAGAAATCAAATGGCAGTTAGTCCTGGCTATTATGAAACAAAAGGGCTAATGCCATTTTTTAGGTCTGTTTAGTGCGTATTCAATGCTCCGCGCGAATTCATCTTGTATTCACGAAGTTATTTGTATAAGATACAAACTACGAGCTGTTAGAAACATATGTCATGTATCGTATAGAGTATGCAGTGTTCCTCTTTCAGGAACTTAAGTACACTTGCAATTTACGATCTTTATTAGTACCAGCTTGACAGTTTTGTATTCAACTCTCGTCATGGAAATCTTCTCTCAACATCATTGACAATTTTTATACTAATAACTCAAGTTTTCACAGCTATAACACTAGTCAAAACACTTTTTGAATCAACCATATGTTAGAAAAAAACTTGCTCATTCGCTGTTAAGAGGTGCTAGTGTGGAAGTTTGGAATTCTTTGCCTCCAGATTTTAGGGGCACACCACCATTAACTTCTCTATTGACTAGCACACTAATTTTTCTCGGTTACATGCCCCCTACAGCCTTGTCAAAGTTCACAGTCAAGACAAGTCATCCCTTAAATGAAAGCTGAGGAGTTGGCCTGTTATGGCACTACAAATTTACTATAGCATGGCAGTTTAGATTTTGAGCTATAAGGGGATGAAGTTTAGAGGGTATAGACCCACCCATATTAATCCGTAAGGTGAAGGAAATCACCACTTTCTTCTGACAACAACCTAAATCACTTTCAATCAATTCAAATTTTGCACCGCCTACTTTAACATGCCCTTCTTCATATCCAGGAAGAATCGGCATCGACAGATCACCTTAACATGAGTAATTTACAAATAAATAGGACACTTACAATTCACGGTGTACTTTAGTATCATTTTCTCGAGAGGGCTGTTTCTGTAATGGTGGTGTGCACCTATTACATCCACCCAAAATATACGAACATTTAAAAAGAAGCTGAAAAGTTTCCTATTAAACAAAACTTCAACTTAATGTGCTCTTTGCCAATACTCACGCTATTTTCTCGTGTGTCATTCTTTACTCTTTCCTTTTTGTGTTCTTTACGTTTTGTTTCTTAAGAAAGGGACCAGGATCGACAAGTTCTTACTTTTTTTTCTGGTTCCTCTAAAAACCATTACTATTGCACTTTTATCTCTAAATTATTGTTCTATTAAGCTATGAATTCCCCTGTCATTCCTTTATTGGTGCTTCTACATTATGACTTTCTTGTATTGTTTTTGCAATGTTATGTATTGTAAATCATGTTGTACTGAAATGCGTCGTAGAAAATAAACTTCAGCTACTCTCGTCAACCTATCATAAGTTCCCATAAACTCCGTAAAGAATCTTTGACCTTCCACGCAACCCACCATCAATTCCACTGCATCTTGAAGAAGTCGAAGGGCAGTTAGTCCAAATTACACTATTTTGAAAAGATGTAGACAGACTGTGATTTTATGGTCTGTTCAGTGCGTATCAATGTCATTTGCAGACATTAAAATGCTGTTTTCCTAGTGCGCACAATCGTTTAATTACATGCTTCAGAGCTTTGGCCTACAGAGAGGGACATTACTGAAATGGGTCCTAAGTCGGTCAACTAAGCCCCATGCCAAAGACGATCTTATGCTCCTTCTATGGGAGTACTACTTTGGAGCTTGTACTTCCATGAACAAATCGACATTGCTGTTGCTGTTGTCGCAGATACTGTACCGGTAAGTGAAAACGGGGGCGCCAAGGTCAAATTGACATTTCCAAATGTTAAACTGCGTTCTCTAATAGTTTTTTTTTTCGCTTTTCCTGTCCTTACTTCCCGTTATACTTAAAATTTCCATCTTGTAGTTTTTCCAAAATTTCCTTAAAACCAGGGTTATGTTTTAACCGTTCTTAACACATATTTTTTGTCAAGAACTAAACCATTTTTTGTCGGGAAAAGATCCAGCACTCCCTCCCCACTCATCGATCCTTAGGGACGCCCCTGAGCCCGGAAGACGTGGATTCAATGTAAACCAATCTGTTAAGGTATCCGGAAAACGATGTTTACATTCCTCTAACTATAATCTAACTCATTCATAGGCAAGTTTCAGTAAGTAGTAGCTACGGCCAAAAAGTAAGCGAAGCACAATTGAATGTATATTGAATATAAGTAAGATAACTAGTTACGGTCGTTCGCCCATGACCAGTTCGCCCAGACCATTTCTCCCTCAACAAGCAAGTTCACTCCAGGTGTTGACCATCTTGCTCCAGAGACCTACCAGTTCGCCCCCCTGATATGTTCACGTACAGCTGGACTATAGGTGTGTCAACTTAAAATACTGCTTTGAATAGTGATTTCAATCGCTAAAATCGACTCCGGATGACAGCTTATGTTGTAAAATTTCATTTCCATTTACCACCTCTGAAGCGCTCTCGTCCTTTGCACTAAAATTGCCGGCTGCAACTTTAAGGTCCCCTCTTGTTGTATGTATACATACTTAGTCGTCGTACTATTTGGCTGCACACGCGCCGTAATGTTTTACTTTTTCATACAATGAAATTTTTACAAATACTGAGATTTTTTCGCGCTGTACTCAAATTTCCCTTGTAATGGAGTATGATGCATTTTTTCCTTCTTCGAAATGCCCACCAACTTTGATGGAATTTGTCTTCCTTTTATGTAGTACAAGTTTCTGTTTCAGAATGCCATTCAATTATGTACTGTTTTGATTTTGGCATATTTTTCACGGAAATAACCAATCATTTTTTTCCAGGATTTTTTTTTAATTCCGCGGACAAGTTCATAACAAACAGGAACTTTCAAAACTGAGTTTGGAAATCTTCATAAAATCAACCAGTAGAATGGCTGTTTCCACCATTTTCGAGTTTGATTTATTACATTTGTTATTTTGTAAGCTATGAAATCAAACATGAACCTGCTTTTTTTGTTTGGGTTCTAGAAAAAGTGGGACACAATCGATATGATATCTCCACTTTCAAAAGAGGGGACATGACCCCGCCCCCACCTGTTAACGCTTATGGAAATCGCGAATGTGTGAAATAGTAAAAGCTACGCATAGTCCAGCGATCTCAGCCACCATGCCTCTATATGCAATGATAGAACTGTCATGTTATCGGTTCGGAAGATTTCCCCTTTGTAAGAATCGAGCGTTCCCCCTTTCGGAAGAAAATCAGTCCCAGACGCCGCCATTTTACCTATTTTACCCACAATTCAATGCGTTTTTGTGTACATTTTTAATATCGAGTTTTGGAACACACTTGCAAAGTTTACTGGTCTCATGTAATGGAGTTACATTATACTCGGCAGTTGTGTTGTTGTAGCTGCCGAATAGCTAGGTCTTAATCAGTGATTCACATCGCCGTTTTTTGAGAAAAAAACGCAAGTTCTTGAGTGGTTTTTTTCTTGCTACACCTTGTCTATGTTAAGCAAAAAAGTCTACATACCGTGTTACATAAGTTTTCCCCCATGCTGGAGAACTTTGCTTTTCTGTCAGACTGGAGTGATGGTCAAAACTGTAGCTAACAGAGGGAAGAAATGACGCCAGGAAAGGTTACGTATCTATGGGGATCCTCGTCTTTCCATGACTATGTACATATAGGTCAGTGGTCCTCAACCTTTTTCAGTTCATCTCCACGTTTCACCGAATGGTGTTGGGTAAACGCAGCCCCAGTCTATCGCATAGTATTGCTATGAATGAAACGACAAAATACATTTTGAAATAAAGGGTGGGTCAACACAGCCATTGTTTTTACGTATGGGTCCGACCCAGAGTAGCAAAACAACGGTGACGGATTCAAAAAGATGACTCACTTTCGTGATGGTAAATTACAAAATTGGGGTAAGGGACGGAGACACTTTTTGGAACTAAACAGATGCTACCGGCCCCACCGAAGTGTGGAGTGTTCCTCTAAGGGCTCTAAATGAGGCCCAGAAACTCTGGGGTATTTACGAAATTGTAGACACAAGAATGAGGCACTATTCTTCTGATTACCTAATAATCCTAAAAGCTCACTAGAGGTTACAGAAGAGATTACAAAAATCACAAACTATTTTAATAGGTACTTACAGAAGTTCCCTTTGATGCTGGGGGAGGCTTTTCCTGTGGGTGGGAGAAAGGATGGTAGGGGTGGCAAGGGGTTTTGAAAGATTTATGCATCTCAAGCTGCCTTACGGGGCAAAAATAATGAGAAAACCGAAATTGGCAAACCGAAAAAGTACACTTTTGAAAACATTTGAACCATTTACTTCATAGTACAATGCAAAAGTGATCTGTTATGTCACAGTTACCTACAATTGCCACTTCTGGGAGTATGTCGTGTTAATGAACATCACCACAAAAACTGCATTCAGGGAAAAAGTGGCCGGACAATTTTTAGCCCTTCACTCACCTTTCACTGCCACTAATTGAAATATGAGGGTCCTCGCAAGGAAAGTTTTGAAATTAAACACTGTTAGATGAGATTTCGTGGAATCTAGCAATAAAGATAATTTATAAACTTTGTGGTGTCCTGAGGAATGAAGTTTAAACCTACTCGACTTGTTAACGTCATTCATCTCCTTTTAATCCGAGAGCTCAGCTAAAGGAAGCCCTTTGGCTTAGTATCTCATTTTTAAAAAAAAATGCCCCCTGCCGCCTCCTTAGCGCCTACCCCCGAGTTGCAAAAATGCCCCAGGAGCGATAACGCGTAGGTGAATACTGTACTGTAAATTCCTCATGTTCGATTGACTAGTTCACTGCGCTTATGGTCTGTACCCGTATCTAAGTATAGCAAATGTTGTAGCAACTAGTTTTGTCACAAATACCACTTTTGTCTCACCAACCACTTTTGTCAAAATTTTTGCCCACTTTTGTCACAAATACCACTTTTGTCACAATCATCGCCCACTTTTGTCACAACGGAGGTCACGACTTTTGTCACAGCAATCGCCCATATTTGTCACAATTGGACAGGACACGACTTTTGTCACACACATTTTGCCCACTTTTGTCACACATGTTGAGAAAATTTGGTAAGCCTTGAAGTCATACTCAGTACGTTTTAAATAGTTGAAGCACGATTATATGTTCAGTTTCGAGCAAATCACCTCTGTGAGCTGTAATACTCACAGGGAGAGGGAAAGGATCCCCCTCCTCCCCAATAACTTTACCAAGGTGTTTTCGTGCACCAAGTTGTGCACGGAAATCATATAAGGTTTTGATCTTGCCCCTCACTCCAATTTTGAAGAGCTCTAGGATTTCTTCCATTAGGGCTGGAAATGAGAATCATGCTTTCATTTTAAATAAAATTGTAAGACATTACGAAGAAACAATTTTAAATCAGAATTTGAGGCCAACAATTTATGACCATGTAGAAATACTTAAAGAGGGTGCTTTGAAAATTAATTGTTTACTCAAGTTAGTGAATATCCCACATGGTTGGTGACGAAAGGGACGGAGGGTCCCTTGAAAATTTCCCGGGTGAGGCGACTTCATACCGAACTCAGAAAGGGGCGAAAGGAAGAATAAGGAAAAGGGGAAAGAAAGAGACGACGGAGTTTAGAGAAAGAAAGGTAAAAAGAGAAAGTAGAAGACCCGTACAGACCACACAGAACTGATTCAGACAGGTATGTTTTCGTAACTCTTCATTTTGTAGAACATATGCATATAAGAGATCAAGGGCGACGAGGTAAAGGGGAATTTTAAAAAATATAGACTAGCCCTAACATCTATTACTAATATGTTAATTTCTTTTGCAAACGTTGGTCGTGGACACTTTTCAGTCATCTCGTGGCAGTCCTGCCGCTACATGCTCCTCGAATGTAATCCTTTCTGAGCTCTTCGCATTAAAAGGTGAAAACGACTGGAAAATACGGTCTGAACTACAGGGTACATGATGACACCACTGATCTATACAGAAATATACGGGTAGCGCTTGTGGAACCTTTTTCGTTGAAGTCACCAGTCCGCCATCGTGCCACTAACAAAATATGGGTCTTCAGTCGATACGACAGTTCGATAGTGTGTATAGATAGAACATGACAAATAGTTGATTTTAAAATTAGAATAAGGTGTCTTCGTGTATTGTAAATAACTGGGTGACTGTGCTCTATGTTCCTGCAGCCCATTGTTGATGTTTTGCCCATTGCTCCATTCACAGTAAAAGAGATAGGAAAGCTTTAGCTCATCATGCTACCTGGGACCCTGCTTCTCGTCGTAGGCTACAGAAATTCGCATTAGTACAGTATGCATAAGGCATACGACTTCCTTGGTTCCAGGCCCAGAATTCATTTTTAGGTAATAAAAAATGATCGCGCAAGGAAAAAATTACATGTCTTCTTTAATATATCTTCTGTTTACTGTCATAGCATCACCCGGCATGCAGGCTATATGGCAATCAGAGGGCGGGACATATTGTTATACCGTGTACTTCACACCATAATACACGTGTTATCAGTCACGGTAGTGCCCAATTAACATGGGGGAGCGATCAACACTCGGGGTCGGGTACATTTTCATTTTTCAGTTGTGGCTAAAGGGGAAACTTTGAATAAAATACTTTAAAAGGGTCCATATATGCTTTGGGTGATAAGATATAAAATATTGAAACTACTGCAACATAATTTGTTGTTTCCGTTACGCAAAGTTGAAAGTATTTTCCACGATCTTGAACAAATTACTGTACCCCCGCATATCATCTTGTGTGAGCTTGCGTCACCAAGTCCTTCTCTAAAGACAAGAATGTTTTGATATTCGAAATAAAGAGAAGTGTTGACTGAACTTAATACAGATAAAGTATCTGAGATATTACAAGAGTAGTATATATACTTTTGCAAAGAAGGCGCTATCAATAAAGTTCCTCGACTGTTGCTATACTCTCCATATTTTGAAGAACTCTTTCTCCCCACCCTCATCCTCTTCATTTCCTTCGAGTTTCCTCGGCCGTAGCCTGCGTGTGTACATGGGGGCAATGGTGGGCAGGAGTAAAAATTTCCCCAACAGGAAATAATAGTTCCTCTACTTTAGCGAAATACATACATGCTAAAAAAAATCACTGTCCTGGTTTCGATTTTAAGGCTCTAAGGACCTGTGAAATCGCATGTAACAACGCATGTTATCTTCAAATGTACCCGTCTACTGCGCGTTTTTACGTGACCGACAATACTGTACTAATAAATCCTCTTCCTCCCACATGATAACAGCCTGAATACACCTACATATACGTAGGCTAAAGATCTTCAGTATTACACTTTACAGCGTGCCACAACATATCTTTATTAAATGGCAGTTATAACCTTTTTTCTCCTGCTGAAATCAATTGACTCGAAAGGAAACTTTTAATGGAATGTACCCTTTCTTCATGAAATCTGAGCTTTTAAAGCATGAAATCTTTAGGTGTTAAATGCCAAGGCGCAACCAAAATCTTAGGAATGTGTCATGTCCCATATATACGAGGGAGGTAACCAAACATTTCGACCAAACATTCTTTGCAGTGCCGGTATCACCCACAAAATTTGACGTATTTATACCCAAAATGGTAAAATTAGATCCCGCACAGTGACACCCAAAATGGGTGTTCATACGCCAGTAAATATGGTTAATGTAACACAAATGTGTGAACATTTACACAAGTATCACACATTTGTGACACTGGGTAAATGTACGCTACATATGGATAATATTACTATATGTTTGTGATACTTTGTGAAAAGGTACACTTGGCGTGGGTTAAATTGACCATTTTTGCTGAAGTATAAATATCCACTTGGGGTGTCGCCGTGCAGGATTTACATTCGTCATTTTGAGGGTAGATAAACCCTTTTTAGAGTATAAGTTACGGCTACACTCCAACTAACTGTTGCTCCTCTCACTTTTAACCCCTACCCCAATATATAAGATAGTACTCTTGCGTGGGTGAAAGCCGGAAGGAAGGGTCCACACAGAGTGCCAGTTATGTATGGTAACGCCACTAGGTTCTCCGTTTAAAGGGAGGACTGCCCCCTCAGGATTTCGCCCAGACAAAGTACTTGATCCCTTGGTGTATTCATAGGTTATTTTTGTCGTTTCCTCCTCATTCTCTTAATTCGAATTTTCAAGCCGGTTTCTTATTTCACTGTTCCCAGCCACAAAAGTTTACTTTGAACCACCTCCTCTACAAAACCGCCCGACATGATTATGAGTTGTGGGTGTAATTATCTAAAATCATTTTTCTTGCTACGTGCCCCTCTTAATTTACAAAGGTGAATACTAAATCACAGCCCCTATTTAGTAAGCATAGGTTTACCTGTGTAACACTTCTCACTTCAACTAAGCCGATATGTGTGACAAAAGTGGGCAAAATGTGTGTGACAAAAGTCGTGTCCTGTCCAATTGTGACAAATATGGGCGATTGTTGTGACAAAAGTCGTGACCTCCGTTGTGACAAAAGTGGGCGATGATTGTGACAAAAGTGGTATTTGTGACAAAAGTGGTTGGTGAGACAAAAGTGGTATTTGTGACAAAACTAGTTGCTACAAATGTATTACCGTATTCAGGCAACAACTTATACGTAAGTCAGAGATGGTAACAAGTCATTTTTTGCAAGTCTTTTGGTTCAAACACAAGTCAAGTCAATTCATGTCACAACTCATCACAAGTCAAGTCACAAGTTTTCAAAAGTCAAGTCAAAAGTAATTTGGTCCCAGCACAAATCAAGTCACAACCTCTTTGCACAAGTAGAAGTGAAGTCACAAATTTGTCTACCTTTTATAAGTAATCAAGCGTCAACTTATGCCTGCCACAAATTTGCATTTCGAACTTGATGGAAGGAATTTCAAAGTCAAACTTCCACTAGAATTTCTTTACTTGTGCTTTCTTTAGTTTGTGTGGGGGTTCTGACGATTTGGGGTTCCTAAATTCCAAACACGTTTTACAAAGTCAAATGATGAGCTGAGCAACTGGTAAAATAAATTTATTACTGTTAAAATGCTACTTTAATGATCTCAGAAACTACTGGAAAATTTGAAGATATGAATTAACAGTTAGTTTTGCTGGTAGTACTAGTTTGTGAAAATTGTGATTAATTGTCTGGGCACAACATGTGACGCCTTCAAGTTTGCTTTTACCTTGCCCACGTTTGCGGCATTACATTGGTGGTGGTACTTCCATGATATAGCCTCACAGCGAGCATGTTGTCATACTAGGAGCACAAAGGAAAATATGTGATGAAGATGTTTTATTTCAGCAGTACAATAAATGTAAAGAGAGTGGTACATGGCGCTGTGCATGAATGGATACCCATGTCCGTGCAGAGGAATTTTTCTGCCGGGTGGGGAAGTCTGATGAATTGGGCACCATTAGTTGGCGCGTATCGTACGAAGTAAACTGCTAAAAATGCTTCCCATGTCATCCAGATAGGGAGATTTTGTCAAGGATGGGTGATAGCCAATTCAGGTTGAAAAACCGAAACTACTCGATGGCGTGGGGTGCAAGGCCTGCCTTTGGACCCTTGGTGGGTTTCGGGGAAACGCCTAAGTGGGAGTATAGTGGGCTAAGCCCCCTGAAGTTCAGGGGTACTTGAAAACTGTGGGCATTAGAATGATGCATTAGAAAGCTTCTTCAAATGGTATTGAATTGAATGGACACTACAGGGCCTGACCACAAAAATTACAATCTGACATTTTTGGAATTATAGCTTTGTTCATCCTACTAACAGCTGACTGGAATTGATGATGCAGAGGGCTTGAGGTTGGAGGGGAAGATGGATGATGGTGAAGTTTTCTTGAGCATTAGAAAAAGAATCTCACCAAAATAGTCCAATGATGGAAAAACAAGTATGGCAGGGGCGTCAAGGGCACGGATAATATTGCAGCTTTAAGACATTTTCAGGGGCGTGAGTAATAGAAAAATATACGCAAAATATACTCAGGAGGGATGGTTATCCCCTTCGCCTTCTTCCACTTTGCTACGCACATGTCCCATATTTCCGAACATGGCACTTTCCGTGCCATTCAAGTTCCATCTAGCAAATTTTACTTGGATATCTCGGAAATTTACAAAGCTCGAAGTTTTGAAAAGTTGCTATGAAAAATTTGGGAGCGGGGAGGGGCAACTGTCACCCAAGCGAACAGCCATATGAGGGCCCTGTATGGTGCAGCTGAGTGCAACAGCTTTGAAACGAAGTCTTACTTGTTTGAAAATAAACAGGATCTATATTACATGAAAAAACTGTTGTATTTCAAATATATTATATTGGGTGGCATGTTGTAACTCTACTTTGCCTTGTGGGGTCTCATGATGATTCCTCCATGATTGAACACACGTTCAATATGGGAATACTTGAAGGGACAACCAGGGCCCTCATAGCAAATTGACAGAACCAAGGGAAGGTTCCTCTTATCAAACCAACCAGGCTGTGACTTATCGGGGCGTTTTTTACAACTCTACCTAGTCAGGTTAGTCCAGAATCAACGAGCGGTGGTCGAAGCACGATCTTGGTATTTATTTGTTTATTTGTTTTTTGTTATTTATTTGTTTATTTACGCAAATCGTCAATGGCTTTTTTAAGTTCTATAGAGTCTTTCGACAAGCTTATGAATTCGTTGGTCACAAGTCATTTTTGCAAGTCCAAGTCAAGTCTCAAGTCTTTGCTAATATTTGCAAGTCAAGGCACAAGTTACAAAAATAACGACTCGAATACTCGAGTCCAAGATGTATGACTAGAGTCTACAACTCTGATTTTTAGTCGTGGTAAAAGTTTATTTGGAGTCACCAGAGGTAGTATGGTGTAACCTCCTAAACACAGATCGTAAAGGATAATCTTGAAGGATCTCGAAATTGGCATGTGGATGCCCCATATTGCGTTCAATAACTTTGTTTTAAGTAGTTGTCAAATGTCATTTGAGGTCAAAGACATGACACTGTGAAAATATGGTGCAACTGTGAGGGATCTAATATACAGCAAGTGGACGACCCATGTTGTTTAAAAGAGCCTCATCGTTTTAGTGAAGGCCAAAGGTCATGTGACGTCACCAGATATCAAATTGTGCAAATATCGTAAACATGTTATTTCAAGAAGGATAACTTTGAAAGTTAAACGTCAGTATGACAGTACCACAAAGCATTTCCTTTCGGCAAGGAATCACTAAGCTTTGGGCTTTCTGGTTTCCTTGGTTACTGGTCCACTTTACAGTACAATTTTTTATATGAAAAAGTCTGCGTTGATCAGCATATAAAATTCAGGTTCTATTTTCATTCAATTCAATTCACTTTATTCCAATCAATGCACATAAAAATTTGAATAACATATATGGTATGACATAAGAAATATATAAGAGCATTGATTGAGGAGTTCCCAGAGAAAGTTTAAAAACAAAACTTGTGGGGGAGGGAACCCCTATAATAATAAAATAGAAATGATAACAAACCAACAGGCAAAATTTACATCAAACAGAAAAAACACAAATTACACAACAAGATACAATACAACACCAAACACCTGATCCCCTACTCTGCTAAACAAAAACAACCCCCACCCCCACCACACCCACAGGGAAGTCCAAAACTGAGATAATTTTACATATATTTAGAAATTAGTTCCCTTTTGAAGTGATTCTTAAAACGGGTATAACAGGATGTCCCTTTCAAATTTTCAAATTTTGGGGCCTGAAAAGCAGATACAATAGTGGGAAGAGGTCAAGCGCTTGAGAGGTAGATTGCAATGGTCATTTCGTCTGGTGCTATAGCTATGAATAGTGTTACAGACTGTGAAAAGATTATCAAACAGTTAGGGAGGAGCCTATTGTTGTATTGATAAACAAAACAAGCTATTTGGAGTTTGTTGATGTCAGAGACTTTCAAGGTATTCAGAGAAGAAAAGATTGGGTTGCTGCTGGTGTTACTATTTGAATGGGCAATAAAGCGAATGGCTCGTTTTTGAAGCGACACGGGTTTCTGCAGGAGGGAGGAGTAATTATTTCCCCAGACAATGTTACAATAAGTAAAATACGGTAAAATGATGGCGTTATAGATCGAAAGCAGTATGTTACAAGGGAGGTAGTGTCTTAGTTTGTTCAATATACCTACTCCTCGGGATATCTTACTTGAAATGTAATCAACATGAGGTTTCCAACTTAAATGCTTATCTATAAGAATGCCTAAAAACTTAGCATGCGATGAAAATGGAATGAAATCGTTCTTAATTACAATACCTTGACACTCTGGGGGCACAATTTTACCACGGGAAGAAAACATAACCGAACAGGTTTTTTTACATTAAGAAAAAACTTATTAACCTGGAACCACAGACAAATATTTTTTAACTCTTGCACAACCGTAGAAATAATATTAGCAGAATCGTCATCAGAATAAAAGAGATTTGTGTCATCAACATAAGTAATCATTGTAAGTTTCTGGCTAGAACGATGAAGATCATTAACATACATTAAAAACAGAAGAGGACCAAGAATGGAACCCTGGGGAACCCCACACAGTACTTTTTTACGCATTGAATAGTGATTATTGTTACTGACAAATTGGTAGCGATTATAGAGATAATTACGAAGCCATCTATGAGCAACCCCCTAATACCGTAATTGCTTAGTTTACTTAATAGAATTTCGTGGTCCAAAGTGTCGAAAGCCTTAGATAGATCTAAGAAAATACCATTGGCATAATGCCCCTTTCAAATGCATCAGTGAGTGAGGAAGATAAACTAGAGCTTGAGAAGCTGATTTTCCAGGCAGGAAGCCAAATTGACCATCAAAAATAGCATTGTTTTTATTAAAAAATTCTAGCATTCTAGTAAATACGACCTTTTCAAGTATTTTTGAGAAACATGGTAATACAGAGATAGGTCTATAATTTGAAATAACAAGAGGGTCACCTGACTTAAAAACGGGAATAACACGAGCAACTTTCATTCGGGGTGGTACGATCCCTTGAGACATAGACAAATTAAAAATTTGGCAAAGAGGCTTACTTGTTAAATGAGGAATACATTTAACTACTTTTGAAGAAATATCGTCATAACCAGGTGCCGAAGATTTTAGGGTTGAAATAATGTTAACAATTTCATCCTCGGAAGAGGGGTATAGAAAAATTGAGAGTAAGGAGGCAGGAGGAAGATAACGACAGTAAGAATTATCATCATTAGATGATGTTAAAATTTCAGACTGAAGTTGCGGGGCAATGTTGATGAAAAAGTCATTAAAGTGAGCACAAATTAAATTTGGATCTGATATATGCAGGGGCGGATTTGGGGGGGGGGGCGGGGGGCCCGGGCCTCCCCCTTCCAAAAAAATTTGAAAGTTTTTTCAACTTCATAACACAAAGGACAAGGCCCTATTCCAATGAAATAGGCCTATGAGATGTGTCAGAGTGAAACTCAAACTTTTTCATTATTTTCTACCTCAGAAAATAAGTGTTATGCTAATAACTCTGCTACTGACTTTCAACTGATAACATTTTGGCTTATACTTTCTCTGGGCATTGCAAGAAGTTACTCATGAGCGCTGTATTAATGGATTGCTAACTTCAGTTTATTACCGGCCAGGCCCACAGCATTGGGAGCGCTGCTTCTACTTTCAAGGGAATTTCAGAATTCTTTAATATTTAGAGGAATATTTTCGACAACATCAGGCTTTTAACTATAACTTGCTGCAGTATTACCCAGTAGTGTCTTATTTAAGCCTTGTAATTTATTTTAATGAAATGCAATGTGAATTTAGGAAAATTCACCAAATTATGAACACTTTCCAGCCATATATGATCAGTTCCAAAAATACACCACAGACATCACCATTTTGCATCTGAGCAAGCTCAAATTAACAAAAGTCTCTCAAAGGGGGGGGACCCCTCCCCTTAGACCCCTCCCCAGAAAAGCATCTTTCACCCAACCAAAAATTAAAATCACTGAATTATGAATGCTTTCCAGCCATATATGATCAGTTCAAAAAATACACCACAGACATCACCATTTTGCATCTGAGCTACCTTAAATTAACAAAATTTCTCAAAAAGGAGGGGGACACCCCTCCCCTTAGACCCTCCCCCAAAAAAGCATCTTTCACCTAACCAAAAATTAAAATTCACTGAATTATGAATGCTTTCCAGCCATATAAGATCAGTCCAGAAATACACCACAGACATCACCATTTTGCATCTGAGCAGTCTTAAATTAACAAAAATTACCCCCTCTCCTTAGACCCCTCCCCCAGGACGGCAATTACTCATCACATGCTTTGCCCCCTATCAAAATACCCTTGCATTGCCCCCGGGACACTCCCTCTCCTTAGACCCCTCCCCCAGATCGGACTTTTATACAAATCACTATGACCTGCCCCCCCCCCTTTTACCAAATCCTGGATCCGCCACTGATATGTGTTCCATACAAGGAGATCTCATCAACAGTTGTAGGAGTACAATCTTTTCCTAACATGGTATTAATAAAATTCCAAGTTTCTTTCATGTTTCCTCTTAATTTCGAACATCCGTTGTAGTAAAAATGTTTCTTTTGGTATTTTATAATACGAGTCAGGATGTTTCGAAAGCTTGCGTATTCTTTGTAATTCTGATGGGTTGGATGCTTCAAATATTTACGATAGAGGTTGTTCTTGGTTTTACACGAGTTTAAAATACCGTCAGTCATCCAATCTTTACGATGGGTAGAAACCTTTCTATTAATCACCAAAGGAAACGAATTGTTGTAGTGTAGGAGAAATTTATCAACAAAAATATTATAGGCTCCATTAGGATCATTGGAATGAAATACATCATGCAATCTTCATTTGTTAAGGAAGTACTAAAAGTGTCAATCTGAGAAGATTTAAAACTACGAGTCTTAGAGAGTTTCGGAGGGCCACGGTCTATGTGAGCTACAAATTTGATATGCTAAAGACAGGAAGGTGGTCAGAAATATCCATAATCAAAATACCTGAGTGGAAATCACGAGGGTCATTAGTGAAAATATTGTCAACCAAGGAAGTGGAGGAGGGAGTGATACGAGTGGGCAGGGAGTGCAATGGGTAAAAGGAATGGGATGTCATGAGATTGAGAAAATCTTTTACATTTGAATCAGAATTCAAATTTAAGAGATTACAATTAAAGTCACCCATTAAATAGCATTTACAATTAACATTAGACACTTTGCTTAGAATACTAATAAAGGAGTTTTGCGAAACATCATTATCGACGCCAGTAGGGCAGTAAATTACACCAACGATATAGTTACCTAAAGTACTACTATTCTTAACCTGAATAAAAATAGATTCAAAGAGGCCCTCTTCAAAGATACTAAGCTCAGAAAGGATTTCAAACTTGAGAGTTTTTTAACATAGATGCCGACCCCACCACCGATTCTAATTGATCTCGGAGTATGGACAAAATTGTAACCAGGTATCGAAAAAAGTCCACTACAAGAGTCACGTTTTAGTCAAGTTTCAAACAAACAAATAGATCGTATACGTGTAAAATATATTGTATGTTATAGCTGGGATGTTGGGATTTAAGTAACGAGCCTTAATTTCCTTACTTACCTAAAAGTAATCTTCGAAAAGCCGATAACTTTGCATACACTCTATAGGTGAGGGAAGCGAAGGACCCCCTGTTAAAAAAGTGGGGAGTGTAAAGTCTGTTTTCCTTGGCGATTGACAAGGAAGAAGACCTCTTCTTTCTCCAATCTGTGAAATATTTGAAATGTTATCAAAAAAAATGAACCTTTTTCATGGGCCGGGATGGCCTGTGACGTAACAATAGGGTACCAAAAAGCCGATGAAAACAAAAACTGCGCGTATGTACACATCAACGTAATCCCGCCAGGTTTGTTTTCATCGGCAACGCGACCTTTGACCCAAATGCCCGGATGAACACCCGTTCATAAAATAATGTACTTAAAAACAACACAGAATATAGCATCAAATTGCGTGTGAGGGAACTAAAATATTAATTTCTTTTGGAACGGGAGGGGCCTCAAACGTTCAGCCGCCCTCTCCTAAGAACAGCTTCTTACGTCCATGATACACACTGCACGTGACTTTTGCTTGCATGGGCGGATCTGGGGGGGGGCCGACCCGGCCCCGGCCCCCCCTTTTTGAAAATGAAAAAAAAATGAAAGGGAAAAAAGAGAAGAAAAAAAGAGAAAAAAACGGAAAGGAGAAGAGATAGAGAGGACAGAGAGTGGAGTGATAGAGAATGAAGCTGCAATTAGCAACCTCGAAGTATGGGAGTCATAGCGCACAGCAGATCAGTTTGTACGTCGATTGGGACGTTTACACACATGCTGATCTTACTACACATGATTGGATACAATCAATACGATACAATACCGATACAATACCATCAGCCAATCGAAAAATACCTTACGAGACAGTGTGCATCAGTTGGGATGGGGTGCCATCAAGCCCGGCAAGTGCCATTTCCGGCCATCTGGGATGTATTAAAACCTCAAATTTTCTTGGAACGCTCCACGCCAACCTGTGGTGGCGCTCCGCTTAGATAGTAAACGCAATGGCGTACACAAGGGGGAGGCCATTTTTTAACACAAATTTTACTTCAAAAGGTAGCATATGTGGCACCAAATTGCATGTTAGGACACCTAATTTTTCAAAAATTTTCAAAGGGGAGGGTAACACCCCCTCCCCTTAGACCTCTCCCCTAGGCCGGCGATCACACAACATACTGCATCTCCTCCTCGGGAGAGAAATCCTGGCTACGCCACTGAGTAAACGGGATTCAAACTTGCAACCCTGGGACCAAAAGTCACGGCCAGCTGAGCTGATCCGTCCTCACAGAAATGTGTAGTAAAATAAAGCCCAACTTTACATTTTGTTCACAAAAATTGCACTTCTTGATGGTTGCTATCAAGCCTGGCAAGTGCCATTTCCGGCGATCTGGGATGTATTAAAATCTCAAATTTTCTTGGTACGCTCCGCGCCAACTCATGGTGGCGCTCCGTTTAGATAGTAAACGGGAGCCCCGCCCCCAAACAAAAAATCCTAGCTACGCCACTGCATGAGAATTAAAATGGAAAATCATGGGAATCACAAGGCCTTAGAAGTGTCTTTTCTGGCTATCTGGGATGTGTTTTTACCCAAATTTCCTGGTATGCTACGCATTGGCAGCGGTAGCGGGGGAACGGGGGAGGAGGACACGTCCCTCACTAAAATTTTCAGTGAGGGGAGCTCCCTCCATAAATAAATTCCTAAGGAGAAAAATGAGGAATTAAAAATTAAGTAAAAATCAGAAATCAACAAGTATAACCATAATCAATGACAAAACTAAATGGCCAAATGCTGTTCTGTCAGTTAATAAATCCCTCGATTTTTCTCTGAAAGACGTTAAGATTGGCCTACAGTGCACGTCACCAACAAAATTTTATTTAGAAATATAGTGGTCGGAAACATTATAATTCGGTCATTCGGTTTTGATACTATGTAAGGCCTACAATAATACCATCATTACACTGCCTGGACGTACCCCCAAAACAATGACAGGGCTGCCAAGTCTCGTGCATTCTGGGTGATTTTCACTTTCTCACTGAATCCACACAAAACAAGAAATTAGGCAGAGGGGAACATGCACGTGATAAAACATACATTTACGCCCACATGTCAATGCAAGGTACCGGAGTCCTGGCATCAAGTCGAACTAAGATATGGGTCACAAATTTCTCAAGGAAGTCCCTCAATATTCACCAAGTTAGAACATAACTACTAAAGATCTGATTAGACACCTTGAACAGGATGCATTGTAGTAAGGCACTGTGCCTATGATAACTGTCTTCTGTTAATAACTTGTGGAAAAATTAATGTGTTGAGAGTTGAGACATGAAATTATATGAAGCAGAAAATGCAAAAATAAGACATGGAAAGTGCTATTTCCGGCGATCTGGGAGGTCTATTTTGTCAAAAATTTTCTTGTACGCTCCGCGCCAACCGATGGTGGCGCTCCGCTTAGATGGTATAATACCGTCAATCACAGGTCGAACAACTTCGGCCCCCCCTTTTCAAAAATCCTGGATCTGCCCCTGGCTTGCATGCTTCTACCAACGAAATGCGTTGGGGCCATTTACTGTAGTGTTACGGAAGTTAAGCTATGCCAATATGAGAGAAAATAGTATGAATAAATTTATGCGTAACACGAGCTATACAGCTTGGGATCGATTAAGTAGAGTGTGAATCGGCCGTAAAGGATGTTCAGAACTGCCAGGCTTGTAAGATGGTGAAGGGAGAGGTGAGACCCTGCAGCTTCTAGATGTTGGACTATTCAGGTCATTTTTGGCCGTTCTTTGTCAAACCAATGGAAAGTTTTTGAAGTTAATCCTTAATCAGAAAATTAGAAGGAGTCGAAATATTCCCCCTTGACTCCGACGGCCCAAGTACAGCACTACAACAGTTAGTCCTCTTTCGGAAAATAATAAAATTTTGAATAAAATAAAGCTTTTAATTTCTACCTGAGTAAGCAGGTGAGTATTAAAACTAAAGATTAATCTAATAGCCTACCACGTTCTCTGGTGTAAGAGATTGCTTAACTAATTTTAAATATAACTATGATTGTTTGTTAAATATTATTGAACGAACTTTGCTTTACACCCTTACATGCAAAAGCAACGTAGGGTAGACATTTCTGACATTCTGAAAATAAAATCTTCTGTTTAGACACTTTACGTTAAGAAAAGTCAATGCAATAAAATACAGTCCTGTTTACAGTTCCAAACAAACAATGATTTTTGATTGCAACTGCTGTACGCACTCTGAGTAACCTTTTTTTTGCTTTAAAGGAAATAGGCCTGAGTAGGGAATTCACAAACAAGAATAAAGTAGTTAGAGAGTAACGAGGCCTGTATCTTACTAACGGCCGAGATTGTGACACAATCTTCCAAGAATATGGAAAAATGATTACAGTGTTTAGATACATACCTTACTTCCTTCCGTGAAAATCTACAATTTCTCAGCTCGATGTTTCCTACAAATAAACGAGAAACTAATGTGTAGCCTAAACGGCAAAACAAACTACATTTTAAGTTGCTGACCTTTGCTTGTGGGCCTTAGACCTATCACGTCACTCACCCACTTTACATGCACAACGAGGGGTGATTAGGTACATTTGCACATGTGTTAAGTAAGTATCTCCGAGGTTTCATCTCAGTCGGCCTCATGTACGTATGGGAAGACATTTCAAAATGGGCGGAAAGCGCCTATCCTTAAAGTTTCCCTAATTTGCAAACATTAACGGCATGAAGTTTGCCCTGAAATATACATTTTTTTTTTGACTGGGATGGGACTTCTGGAGCTGCTGACCTCTAGAACCCTATAGCCTCATAATTATGTCTATTGCCAGCGTAAGGGTCCAGAATATGTACACCCCATGATGACGACTGGTGAAATACAAATCTTCATATCCATTCTCTTTTTTGCAAGTATGGAGTTTTTCTTGATTTTGAATCGTCAAACAAGGTATGTTGCCGTGAAAAGGACTTACTCAAACAAATATTCCAATCCGGTATCTTTCTCATCGTTCTGATGGTTTGTATGCCATTCATTGTTGGAACGAAACGCTTGGAATAACCTAACAGCTACTAACAGCTTCTCAAAAAGAAACTCGTTTACGGTATTAATAACAAATCTACATCAGCATTGTCTCTCATGCTGTAAATTAACCTGTTACTGCTTTAATCGAATGGAAACAAATTGTACTTCAAAATGTGCTTCAACTATTACGGAATTCAGTTGAACTCAAAAAGCCAAATTAAAAATAAAATAAATAAGAAAGAACTCAGACTTATCTGCAGATATTCATATTCAATATCCCTTTAAGGAAAATCAAGCCCTATCATGTATGTGCAGTTAATGCAAAGACCAGTGAAAGCAACCGCACCATTATATCTCGTTCAGCTCTCAAGACATGACCGTTTGTCTGTCAAACGGTATGACCATTTGTCTGTCAAACGTTCTGTCATGGGATAAATTCCCTCATTCTGCGAATACGATGTTAAAGGGGCACAGAAACTTATTCTATTTCAAACTTTTTGTGTTGCTTTATATACAGTTGACATTGCGATGTTACTATTCTATGTGCAGAAGTGAAGTTGGAGAAATGGGAAGTCTATAACTGTTTTGGCGTTCCAATGGAATACGGTAAGTGATTAAAGACAAAGAAACACACATTTCTGTTTTTCCGTTGTAGGACAAAAAGGCAAATTTCTGTAGTTCAGTACGGTAATTACCAGAGGTTCCTCAAACCACAGAACATTTTAGATTTTTATTCGGACTCTGGCTAACTTTTGAGTCTCTATCAATTGTAACTTTGGGTTAATTTTTCTTTAAAAGGTTCCCATGCTCTTTAAACTTGCCCTAAAATGTGTTTATCTGAGACACTGTCACACAGAGGCATAATAAATTTGGTCTCTGTCCTTTAGGAACCTTGCAGGAGTTGCTTAATGTTGAGAGGTGGATACAATAGCGTCAAATGCTTGAGCTGAAAAGAAGTGGTCCATGACATCCAGTACTAATAATATAGATAATAAAGTAACTCTTAGGAATACCTCAAGCACAGAAATAACAAGGCGATTTGACTCATTCGTGACTGAAATAAACAACATGAATTAATTTTTATCCAAACAAACCCAACGTAAGCTAAAAGAAACGCTGTTTTATTACGTGAAAATTCTACAAAATTGCAAGTTTCTTTGCTCTCATTAATACCGTTGGGAACATTTCAAGTAAATAAATCATTACAAATATTGTCGTAGCGTGCCACATTAACCTTCTACTTACTAGCATGCCCTGGTAGTAAGGACACAAACCAGTAAAAGCATGATTTCTAGAAATATGATATTTATGTTATGAGAAATTATTGAATGTACCTGTGGAAAAATAAGACAAGATATAATGATGATGTTCCAAAATTAGTCTAGGGGAACTGCTTTAACTTGATCTGTTTTCAAAAACGCCAAACTTCCCGGTAACTGTCAAATGCAACAAAGAAATGAAACATGTAAAATCGATTCCGTGGAAGAAGATAATATACTGAAGCAATAGCTCGTATCAGTAGCCAACCTTAGAAGTAACAGAGTGTAAGCTTTCATTAAAACGGAAACTACCGAGTGGACTCTACTGCTCTCATAAGCGGAATGAGATGTGAAATGCAATCTACTGTCGAAAGCGTAGTGAACGCAATAATGCCTACAAATGATGATCAGTAACCTCCTCGCTTAGACGGCGACGAACCTCGCAAAGCAATGAAAACCCTAAACTTATACAAAATATTTCAGCTGTTGACCTCTCGGCAGGTTTCCGCTTCTTCGTGACTAACGTGTGACAAACTGAGATAATAAGTGTTGGTTTGACGGACACCTCGGAGGACTTACTTCGTCTAGATGTATTACAAAAACAGAATGAATCTCGTACACATTGTAAGAAGCCACACAGGCATATTAATAAAATAACAAGTTATGTGTGTTAATATTTATTTGTCCCAAAAATAATGGCGGCAAAATTAATTTTTTTTTGAAAAGTGCTTCATGCTGTTTCTACCGACACACACACACACACAAAAAAGAAACGGAAACTTCTCAAAGGTATCTCAAAGGTATAAACTTCCTATGATTTAATATGTAAAAATTTACATTTCGTTCAAATACGCCATGACACAAAGACACAGTCTGAGAACTTTGTGTATTCTGAAATATTACCACAATGTACCAAATATTACTTAAAGCCTTGTCCATTTCTGTGCACCTCTGAAATGAATTTTTAATCCCTTGTAAGCAATGCTGAAGCAAGCTAGAATTTTTAGTAGAAATGGCAAAGACTAATACTTTTGGCAAAGACTAATACTTTTGTCTACCTTAATTCAAACAACTGCTGTGTTACATCAAATTGTTGAATGACGTTTTACACAATCGATGTACGATTTTGTGATTGTCTAATTTGTCTCTATGTTCATTTCAGGGATAATTGCAGTGACCACTGATCTGATAAAATGTAGGCTATGGATGGTTAAGGAAAGGTTTTACAAATTTATTAAAAACGAAAAGGAAGTACGATAATTTTATTTCCATGTGTAGCCCCATGGATGAAAAGATGAACTAGTTATATTATGAACCTCGAGGGACTAAATTTGTATCTCATAATTTGTTTTTTCCAATGGACCAAATTAAAATATTTGATGACGTGACGTTAACTCGTTCCTCATAGTCAGATGAAAAGGCAAATATTCACGTGCGCAGTGAACGACAAGGAATCTTAGAGACTTTGCAAACAGCTGAGGCATCATGTTTATGGTCGCTGGTATTCCTCAACTGAAGTGGACAGTCTGACAAATAGCTGTTAACGGCCTGGGAGGGATGCCTTCTTAGTTATGGGGTTTCCTCATTGCAACTCAGTCACTGTAGATCAATACATGTAGTATGTTGGCAACGACCTGTAATAACTGTGCGCCAAATGCAAGAAGATGGGGACTCTAATGCAAAATAATCTTATCATGGCTGGGGGCTTTCTACAATCGTGCTTCCTCCTATTATGTAGTCTCAACTCTTAAGGAAAAGAAAGGTGACTCTGTGCTCCCTCGCATGAAATGCATTTCAGATTGCCATATTCACATAATATGATATTAGTTTAATGAAATCATATAAATTTTTTCCAAAAATAAGTTTCTTCACTATTTGTATAGGATAACTTTTATGTTATTAATGTTTCTCGAACCACTTTCTATGCAGCGAGACGGAAATATATGCCACTGCAATGGTGACAGTTCATGAACAAGATTCAGTTTAGGTTAATTAATACAAATTGCGTCATGTAAGTGAGGAACAGCATGATGAGACAAAGGATAAAGTACCCACGGTATACTAGGCAATTGCCGTAAAACAAAATATTATTGCTGCTGTACAGGGACTTAGGGTTCGAACTTCTGAATAATTGGTCTGGAAGAGATGGCAAAGTAAATGATGATATGATATTTCACAGTATGACATCTTTGCTTAATTAATTATAGTGGCAATTCGAAATGATCAACAGAATAAAAGGTATATAAATGTAATGTTTAGTAGATAAATTTATAAATATCTACGTATCTATGTATTGTATGTATGTATGTATTGTATGTATGTATGTATGTATGTATGTATGTATGTATGTATGTATGTATGTATGTATGTATGTACGTACGTACGTACGTACGTACGTACGTATGTATGTATGTATGTATGTATGAATGTATGTATGTATGTATGTATGTATGTATGTATGTATGTATGTATGTATGTATGTATGTATGTATGTATGTATGTATGTATGTATGTATGTATGTATGTATGTATGTATGTATGTATGTATGTATGTATGTATGTATGTATGTATGTATGTATGTATGTATGTATGTATGTATGTGTACTGGAGTAAAAAGCCCAGATCACCTTATAAGTAGTGGGTCAATGGTCTAAAAGTGTTCTATTTGACTTCGGATGTCCCCAGGGAGTACTTAAAATGGCCTAGCTACACTGAAAACGATGTCATAAGACATAATAAGCATATTCCACACTTTTCAAACTTGTACATTCATTAACAAGACACTTATTGGTTGCTAGAGTAAATTTTCCATGCAACAGGAGGTAAAGTGCAGATTACACACAAAATTAAAACCTCCAGTTATGGGAATACTGAATAAATGCCATTTACTTTTCAGGAGAAAACAGTTCCTTGCATGTTTAGTGATTTATCACAAGAAGACACTTGTTTTGGTTGATACGGAAAATTTACCCTAGCAGCAGAAGTCAGGCCAGAATAAACACAAAATTCAAACTTCCAATAATGGGAATGCAGAAGAAATGTCATTTAAGTTGCTTTCCAAACAATAACAATTGGTGCTCATTTTTTCGAATAATAATTAAGAATACACTTCTTAGATGTGCTAGCAGCGATACTAGTCTATGCGTAGAATGAACTCAAAAGTCCAAACTTCTAATCATGGGAATACAGACAAAATGTCATTTGCTTTTCAAACAAATATAACTTATGAACATTTTTAAATTATCGTAGAGATACACTTTTTGGTAGAATTTCCCCTAGCAACGACAGGTAAAGAGCAGAATAAAAGCAAAGTTCAAACTTCAAATCGCGCGAATACGGAATAAATGCCATTTACGCATATTTATTGATTAATCACGAAAAAACACTTTTTGGTTACTAAGGTAAATTTTCTCTAGCAATGGTAGTCAAAGGGCAGAAAAACACAAAATCCAACTTCCAATTATGGGAATTGAGAAGAAATATCATTTCCTTTTCAAACGAAAAAAAAAGCTTATGTACAATTATGAATTATAAAAAGACACTTTTGGTTGCTAGGGAAAATTCCCCCCACAGAATGGACAACGTGAACTCTTGAGATTGTGCAAACAGGTGCTTCAGGGAATAAAGAATACAATTTTATTGACTTTTCATGAGCGATTGACCAAAATGGTAAGGATTCAACCTAAACTCATTCTTTCGGTTGTTGGGGATAATTTCCCCTAGCAACAGAAGTTAAAGTACAGGATAGAAATAAATAGCCACCAGTTTTGACAAATTAGTCAGTTTCAGTCCCTTGAATATAGCCGTATCTCATACAATTAGGTTGAACATGAGATAAACTACACAAATGATGGCTATAGGTACATGTAAATAACCCATAGTCACTTAATAACACTGTCATATATCTATAGGCGAGATTAGGGGGGGGGGCAAGCGGGGGCATTTGCCCCACACTTTTTCCAGAGTTTAAAAAATAAAAAGCAATAAAAAATGAGCGAAAGTAAGCGAGATTAGAGAATTTTCAATAGCCTACTATGATTAAATTTTGCAATGTTTAAAGGAGCTGGGTTGTCGCCAAAACAAAATAAATAAATAAATAAATAAATAAATAAATGAATGAATGAATGAATGAATGAATGAATGAATGAATGAATGAATGAATGAATGAATGAATGAATGAATGAATGAATGAATGAATGAATGAATGAATGAATGAATGAATAAATAAATAAATAAATATAAATAAATGAATGAATGAATCAATGAATGAATGAATGAATGAATGAATGAATGAATGAATGAATGAATGAATAAATAAATAAATAAGAAGATTGTACATATTGACGACATCAGGAAAGCGTTTGCCTCTTGTCAAAGTTTATTTACAGATTAGTTATGCAAAAAGCAATACTCTGGCATTATGTATTGTATATTATATTCTCATGTTTTCTCTACTGGGACATCACAATGTTATTGTTTGTATATTATGTCATTTCATTTCTACTGTATTATATCACCTTGAACATAGAAAAGAGGAACGAGCCTGTCATGGCGGGAGAGTAGCGCAACCTTCCTTGGGCTCTCGTAATTTTCATCTCTTTTGAAGGTTCCGTCGATATATTACACGTCGTTTTTTCACCGTCTTTATTCTGGAGATGTCCCAGACCAACCCACCCAAAAGAGGTAGACCTGTAGGTTCTTACGGCAAGAAAAAACGTGAGGAACTTGCTCGACTTAGCCATCAATCTAGCTTAGGCCACGCTCACTCGGATCCTAACATAAGTACCTTACGCACAGAAATGCCTGACGTGGAGTTATTAGAAAGCGAGGCCGAGGACCTTCCCTCAAAATTCAGCCGAGTGCTGGATTGTGCTATGCAAAAAATTTCGCAGCAATTGAACGATCTAAATGCCGAGGTTCGAGGAATCTTAGACAATCACACAAAGCAAATCAAGGAATTATTCGGTATCAACAAGAAGCTGAGTGATAAAGTTGCCGTTTTGGAGCAAAAAGTGCAGCAATTACAAAATGAAAGGCAAACCCAGGCAGAGCAAATTAACAAACAAGAACGCTTCTCGAGGAGGAACAATCTACGTATTGTCGGTTTTAAAACCGAGGAGGGGGAACGTCCACTTGAAATTGCCAAGGAAGTCTTTGCCAAAGCTGGTATCGAGAACTGCCATATCGAAAGGGCCCAACGGGACGGGCGTATTGTGGACGGGAGAGACCGGCATATCTTAGTGAAAGTGTCTTTTTATATGGACAAAGTCACCCATCTGCGTAACTCAAGATCTCGCCTTTCCGATGAGGCCTATTTTCTAGCAGATGATCTCACTCTGGTAGACTTAAAGGAAAAGCGGAAATACTCTAAAGAAGTGACCACTTTATATCAGCGTGGAACAAAACTCCGATTTTATGGAGGACGATGGCGGCAATCCGACGGGAGGCCATATAACTTCCAGGGAGTAAGCTCTGTTTCTCAGGACTCCCAAAACAGCGCATTTATTGATGGGATGGTTTCATATTCTGATACCTGAATGGATTATTTCGTGTATTGACATTGTTTTATATGTGTATTCAAGTATTTATAGCCCAAGGAGCCATGTAAGGCTTTTTCTTTTTGCCCTTCCATGGGCCCACAGAACTAGGTGAGTTAACCAAGCTTGTAACATCTCACTCACTTGTTCTGATCTACTATTTTTTCTTCTTTTTCTCTTTCTTCTTCATATCTTTCCTTTTCTCTTTTTTCCCTTTCCTTTTTTTTTCTGTACAAATGATCAACTTCATCTCTTTTTGTACTTTTAATGCACGTGGATTAAGTGACCATAAAAATAGGGGAAAGGTGTTTACATGGTTACACAACCAAAACCTCTCCATTACTTTTATTCAAGAAGCACATTGTATCGAGGCTTCTCTTAGCATATGGAGAAACACACGGGGTGGAAAAGCTCTCTTTTCGTGCGGGGCTGTAAGGAGCGCTGGTTGTGTTATTCTGTTTAAACCGTCTCTCAATTTTACACTTGTAAAGTATATCGCTGATTGTAAGGGTCGGCACATTTTTGCGGATATTGATATTGACGATTTCATTTATACTATTTTTAATGTTTATGCCCCTAATACAGATGACCCGTCATTTTATAACGATGTGTATACGCAATTAACATCCAACTTATAGTTGCACAAACATAATATGGGGAGGGGACTTTAATCTTGTGTTGGATCTCGATCTTAACAAAGTAGGGGGCCGAAAACGTAACAATTTCAAAGCTTGAGAGGTGCTTTTAGACTGTATGCATGGATTAAATTTAGTAGATGTCTTTAGGGTGCGTAACCCGAAGAAGCGTCTATGTACATGGTTTTCAAATATTACAAGCGGTCTTAGTTGCAGATTAGACTTCTTCCTTTTATCTTCTAATTTACTCGCCAGATGTCATGATTGTTATACTATGTCTACTATTCAATCTGATCACAATGCTGTAATCGTGCGTCGTCACAATCTGATCACAATGCTGTAATCGTGCGTCGTCACAATCTGATCACAATGCTGTAATCGTGCGTCGTGGCTTCTGGAAACTAAATGTTTCCCTCCTAAAAGATATAGAATTTGTAGAAGGGATACGTAAATTAATTTCTGATGCATCGATGAACTGGGATATTAATAAGCAAAATCCTCAGCAATTTTGGGAGTATCTTTAAATTTCTTGTAAGATCTTGGGCTATGACGTATTCTAAGGAAAAGTCCCGAATTCTCAGAGAGCATGAGAATTCAGTCCAGCGGGCTATTGCCTCCCTAGAAAGAGAGTATAACTCTAGACCCTCCCCTATATTGAAGACCCAAATTTCTTCTTCCAAACAATGTCTTGACGATATTTACGAAGCCAAGATCGATGGCATAATTATTAGATCTAGAGCTAGGTGGGAACGTAATACTCATTATTTTTTAAATTTAGAAAAGCGAAATAGCGAACGAAAATCTGTAAAAATTTTGTTGGATGAAAGTGGAACCGAAGTAAGTAACCAAAATGAAATTTTAAAGTGTATGCAGAATTTTTACGAAAATTTATACTCTGCACGTATGGGCGATACTATACCCTTTGACACTTTTACTAATACATTCCACATTCCTCAGTTGGATGATGAGTCTAAGAATTCGTGTGATGGTATTTTAACGAAAGAGGAACGCTGGAGTGTTCTTAAATGTATGCCAAATGGCAAAGTGCCGGGCAGTGATGGATTGCCGATTGAGTTTTACAGGTGTTTTTTTTTGGACTGAAATTAAATCGTTCCTTCTTATGTCATTAAATTCAGCCTACTTAGTCGGAAAATTATCACATGAGCAAGGGAGGGCAATCATAACTCTATTACCTAAAGATGGAAAAGATACTAGATACAAAAAAAAATTGGCGGCCGATATTACTACTAAACGTGGATTATAAAATTGCCGCTGCTTGTATTTCTGCTCGGTTAAAAGTGTTCCTACCAAATTTAATTCATCGGGATCAAACGGGATTTCTTAAAGGCCGTTATATAGGTGAAAATATTCGTTTAATTTTAGATATTATAAAGTATGCCAAGGGGTTATATAATGTTTGTTGATTTTGAAAAGGCTTTCGACAGTATTTGCTGGAATTTTATTTATTATACTCTACATGCTTTTAAATTTTGGGGATAGCATTATTCGATGGGTTAAGACATTCTACGCAAATTGTTCTGCTTGTGTTTTGAATCATGGGGTCTCCACATCTTTTTTTCCAGTTAAAAGGGGGGTTCGTCAGGGATGCCCCTTGAGCCCCTACCTCTTTCTGTTGTGTGCCGAAATTTTAGCATTGAAATTACGTGCCGACCACAACTTCACGGGCTATAAAGTAGGTAATACCAACATAAAAGTGTCCATGTATGCCGACGATACTACAATTTTCTTAGACAATAGTGTCAACTCATTAAAAAAAGTGGTTGAGATTTTAACTGATTTCAAACAAGTTTCAGGACTCAAAGTAAAATTTGGCAAGTCCAAAATTTTTCCCTTGGGCAGTGCAAACAACAGAGATCAAGGTCGAAAAATCTATAATATTCCTGTCACTTATGGCCCTATCAAAGTACTCGGCATTACAATATCATTTGATGGTGATGACCTCTTTCCATTGAATTACCAACCTAAACTATCTCGTCTTAAATGTATTTTGAATTAGTGGTCTTCAAGAGATCTTACCTTTTATGGTAAGATCGTTATTTTAAAAAGCTTGGTCCTCTCACAAATCGTTTTTCTGCTATCCGTGTTGCCTAACCCTCCTGAATTTTTTCTCAAAGACTTGAACGGTGTTATATTTAATTTTATTTGGGGTGGAAAGGGTGAGAGGATTAAAAGGAAAGTATTGATGCAACCCTATATCGATGGTGGTTTAACTATGGTTAATGTCAACGAATTTATGAAAAGTCTGAAACTCGCATGGGTCAAAAGGTACACAGACCACACAACTGGTCATTGGAAAGTCCTCTTTGATTATTTTCTGAAAGCTGTGGGTAAAGGTTTTCTTTTTAGTTGTAATTTTAGGGCCAAGGATATTACAAAGAAGGTTAAGAACGATTTTATTGTTGATTGTTGTAAGGCCTGGAGCGATCTTACCTTTGAAACTCCAGTGTCAAATTATGGCGACCAGATTATTTGGAACAATAGTTTTATTAAGGTTAATAACGACATCATTTTGTACAAGAATTGCTACGATTCGAATGTACTTCATGTCCGTGACTTTTATGATGTGTCAGGCAGACCTCTCTCCTACCCTGAATTTATAGCCAAATATGATTGTCCCAATTTTCCTTTTACAAAACTAAATGGAATTTTGCATGCTATTCCTCGTGCATGGGTGCCTTCTAGACCCTAATTATTATTACCAAGGCAACCGTCTTGTCAACAGATAATGCTTGCGCGCTTCTCTTGCAACTTAAAGATTTGTAGAATCGCTTATAATATCCTCATTAGCCATCTAAAGGAAAAACCACGTTGTTGTTTAAAATGGGGAACTATTTTTGAAAATGCCGATCTTAACTGGAATGATATTTTTATGTCTTGTTGTCTGATTAGGGACACCAAGCTACGAAATTTCCAGTACAAGTTTATTCATCGCATACTTGCCACAAATTATTTTCTACACAGAATCAATATTGTTGACAGTTCTAGTTGTACTTTTGTTGTGAGTCAGAAGAAACCTTGGACCATATTTTTTGGCGTTGTAGTAAAGTGGGGGATATTTGGGATAAAATGTATCTAGAAATTTTTCATTGAAAGGTGAAAATTGAGTATGAACATGTGTGTTTTGGTTACCCTTCCGACAAAAGTTTGAAATGGTTTAGTCTGGCAATCTTTTACGCAAAGCAGTACATTTATACTGAATGAATATGAAACCTCCAAGCTATGACACTTTCAAGTATAAGCTGAACTTTCTTATGAAGGTTGAAATATACATTTTTGATTCCTTGCCGAAGGCAGGCAAGGAATCTATGCGATGGTGATGTCGTGTGTGTGTGTATGTGTGTGTGTATGTGCGTGTGTATGTGACGCCTAGCTTGTAAACACGATATCTCGAGAAAGCAATGACCGACACTTTTCATATTTGGTATATAGATTTGTCATGTTGAGAGGAAGAAACCTATTGTTTGTGGTGAAGGTCAAAGGTCATTTGAGGTCACCAGAGGTAAAAAGCTGAATAGCTTGTAATCACGATATCTCAAGGTAGGAATGACCGACACTTTTCATATGTGGTATCTAGATTTGTCATGTTGAGAGAAAGAACCCTATTGTATTTGGTGGAGGTCAAAGGTCATTTGAGGTCACCAGAGGTCAAAGACCGAAAACCTTGAAATTGCGATATGTCAAGATAGGAATGACTGATTTAGATTTGTCATGTTGAGAGAAAGAATGCTATTGTTTTTGGTCGAGGTCAAAGGTCATCTGAGGTCACCAGAGGTTAAACTGCGAAAATCTTGTAAATGGCTTGTAATCACTATATCTCAATAGAGCAATGACAGACACTTCTCATATTTGGTATACAGATTTGTCATGTTGAAAGGAAGAACCCTATTGTTGGTGGTGAAGGTCAAAGGTCATTTGGGGTCACAGGAGCTAAAAAACCGAAAAGCTTGTAGTCACAATATCTCAAGGTAGGACTGAAGGACACTTTTGATATTTAGTGTATAGATTTTTCATGATGTAAGGAAGAACCCTATTGTTTTTGGTGGAGGTCAAAGGTCATCTGGGGTTACCAGAGGTCAAAAAGCAAAATTTCCGAACAATTCCCAGGATTGTTATATGAGGTCACTAGAGGTGAAAAAAAAATTCCAAAGAACTCACAAGATCGTCACCTGGGGTCACTAGAGGTCAAGCAGCAAAATTTCCCAAGTATTCCCAAGATCACCATCTGGGGTAACCAGAGGTCAAAAAGCAAAATTTGCCAAGAATTTTCAAGCTCCAAGATCCATTGGAGTTGAATCCCTTTCAAGACTCTTCCGTTTTTCCTTTTTTGTTATATTTGGTGGGGTTCAGAGGTCATGTGAGGTCAGCAGAGGTCAAATTGTTAAAATATAAAATGATGTAGTCAAGAAAGATAAATTTGAGGGTTAAAGCTCAGTGCAACAAAGCATCCCCATTCGGCAAGGAATCACTAAGCCTTTGGGCTTTCTGGTGACGAAAAGTAAACGTCATGATGAAATTGAGTTGCTTAGAGAGTGCTTATATTGTTAAGATTCACGCACAAGTCGGCCTTTTTCATGCAATGAATTTAGTGATGTATTCGACTACTTTTAAGGAGTGTTCTTCCTCTATCGCCTGTTGTAGTATGTTTATTAGTGGTCATTTCAGAAACTGGGTGTGATCTGTCTACCCTGGAATTATGTACTTTTTATTCTGTGTTGTTTCGTATTTTTTGAGTTTTGTTTAAAAGCCGTAAAATTTGAATTTTCAAAAGGCTGATTTCTTCGATTTCTTACAAGGAAAACGAAATTATCTGAAAGTAAAATCTCAAGTTTTGAAAGGAAGAGTACTACAACTTATTACAAGAAAACACGAAGTGCATATATGAATTACTACAAAGATTGATGACTGTGTATCATGTAAGGCTTAGTATAATTATTTCTTATTACTCATCATGTTACTCAGAAACGGAATGTTTTAATTTACTGATTACTGTTACAAAAGTGATTGGTGAATAATGTAAATACAAAGTCAGAGATGAAGAAAATAAAAAATGTCAAAAAAAAAAAAACCTTGAACGTAGAAAAGAAGAAAAGAAGAAAAGAAGATTACAATAAAAGGAGACAAAAAATAAATAAATAAATAAATAAATAAATAAATAAATTAATTTATTTTTTTTATTAAATTTATTTATTTGGGTTTGAGCCTGCTATGTCTTGCTGAATGAACGTGCCTAATTTTGGCTCGAGATAATTCTGCTTTTGGCGTTTATTCTTCCCTACTTTGAAGGGCTTTGTCAACGTTTTTGTACTTTTTTTGCTGCCCGACTTTCATTATGACTGATTCAAGACCGAGGGTTAGACCTCTTGGCAGCAAAAACAAGAAAAAAGATGAGCTTCCTCTCTCACAGCCTTCGGTAACGCCCTTTCAGCTTAGGCCTTCTCGGAGCCTAACACAGTTACCTGCCTTGGAGTACGAGAGTTCGGAGGGTGACGTGGCAGTGAGTACAGGCCTACAAAGTTTGGACTTAGCCGTTCAAAATATCACTACTGAGTTGCAAAACATTCGTTCAGAATTCGCCAAATCAATTGAGGAGCACGCCAAGTTGATCTCGTCCTTGCAAGAAAAAATGTAACATTGGCAAAGAAAGTGGATGAGTTGGAAAAGAAAAAGAAAGACCAGGAACAATTATTGAACAAACAAGAAAGGCATTCAAGGCGAAATAATTTTCGAATTGTAGGGATCAAGCAAGAGAAAGATGACTGCCTCAAGATTGCCTCAGGTATCTTATGTAAGATGGGTTTTCCAGACCCAAAATTGGAAAGGGCCCATCGTGATGGTCGGGCAGTGGAAGGGAGAGATCGCCACATATTAGTGAAATTGTCTTTCTTTCAAGATAAAGTTAAAGTAATGAAGAATGCACGGCGGCTTCTAGAGGGGGAGAACTTTTATATAACTGATGATCTAACGAAAAAAGATTTGAGCGAAAAGAGAAGATGGCGAGACCAGGTTAGTGATCTCTACCGTCAGGGGACTAGATTGCATTTTTCTGGAGGTTACTGGAGGGACTCTACTGGCAAACCTTTTAACTTTCATCAAGAGTAATCAGCGTCGCCTTCTTTCAACCTCAACCTTATCTATTTGGTGACTGTCAAAACCCCTTTTTCTTAGTGGAAGAACTTACTTTTTACACATATACGTTATGCCATGGTAGGACACAGCACGACGTTGAATCTTTCATAGACGTCTTTTTTCATCGTGAAAGTCAATTTGTTTTTGTGTATGACTATGTGGATGTTATCCTCTTTGTCCTTTTCTTGTGGATTGATGTTTTTATTTGTTACTATACCTCCTGGCAGTCTGGGAACTCGAGCTATGTTTACACTGTATTTCGTGCTTCAAATAGCTTTCGTATTCTTAGCAATGTCTGTGGCCGTTATTGTTTTTATGTCAAACTTGTAAGATGGCATCCTCCGTAAGCTTTGCCTGTTATAATGCGAGAGGCCTCAGACAACCTAAGAAGCGCCGTCGGTTATTTGCGTTTTTACATCGTAGACAGTTTGATATATGTCTCCTTCAAGAAAGCCATAGTTGTCTTCAAGATGAGAACTTCTGGGGTCATGAATGGGGAGGTAAAATTATTTTTTGTCATGGTACAAGAGACAGTTGTGGGGTTTGTGTACTAATTAAGCCCTCCCTACATGTTGTTTTACATAAGATGTTTATTCACAACCATAGTAGATACATTATTTTAGACCTTGAAATTAATACTAAAGTCTTCACCATTGTATGTGTTTATGGGCCAAATACCGATACTCCTGCCTTTTACACAGAAATCAGTTACAATTTGTCCAACTTCCTTGGGACACGGTTGTTATTGGAGGGGATTTTAATTTCGTATTTTCCTTGCAATTAGACAAAATGGGTGGCCAAGCAAGAACAAATTTTAAAGCTAGGGACGAATGTTTGACTTTAATGTCAGTACACAATTTAATTGATATTTGGAGAGAGAAAAATCCTTTTGCAAAGAGTTATACATGGGCCTCTAACATTACACCAGGGATTCATTCCAGACTTGACTTTTTTCTTATATCTTATCATTTGAAAAATTCTGTTCGATCTACTGCTTTCTCACCTGGCATCCAGTCGGATCATTCCTTTTGTATTTTAACTATTTCCCCTCAATCTATGGAAAGGGGGCCAGGTATTTGGAAATTTAACAATTCTTTGTTAGAAGACCCTAATTATGTTTTTCTCATTAGTAACCAGTTAGGAAATGATTTAAACCTTGTAGCTGTTGGCAATGCAGGGGTTGCTTGGGATTTTATTAAATACAAAATTCGTCGTTTTTCTATGAACTATTCAAAGTCTAAAGCCAAAGAGAGAAGGTTTAGAGAGGAACAACTTTTACATACAATTTCTTACCTTGAACAGAAATTTTTTGTAGACCCATCTCCTGAGTTGTCTGCTAGGCTGAAAGAAGCCCAGAACGGGCTGCTACATTATTACGATTTTAAGCTGCAAGGGACAATCATTAGATCTAGAGCCAGATGGGTGGAAGATGGCGAAAAAAACACCAAGTATTTTTTGAGTTTAGAGAAAAGAAATAAGCAATATAATACTATTAATGGCATTGTAGGTAGCGATGGTCGTGTTATTGAGGACCATCACAGGATCCTCAGTGAAATCATGCAGTTTTATTCCAATCTCTGTCAGTCTCGTACTTCTACACCCGGCCCCTTTTTCAATGGTCTTCCTGACCGTGGTGCCATCGATCTTGATTTAGAAATTTGCGAAGGTGAACTTTCTTTAGCTGAGTGCACAAAAGCATTATTTTCTATGCCTAGTGACAAATCACCGGGCACCGATGGCTTATCTGTTAACTTTTATAAAAAAAATTTTGGCACTTAATCGGCCCTTATGTTGTGGAATCTGTAAATCTTGCTTTTTACACTGGCTCTCTTTCTACTGAACAGTCACAAGGGGTTTTTTCACTTATTCTTAAGCCTGGCAAAGATTCAGGCAAATTACATAATTATCGTCCTATTTGCTTACGGATTATAAAATTGCAGCGAAAGCCTTAGCTACTAGATTGAAATCAGTAATACCTTCTCTTGTTGGACCTACCCAAACGGGTTTTGTTAAAGGTCGTTTTATCGGGGAGAATATAAGGTGTATTTTGGACTTTATTAATTATACTTCTGACGGTGATATTCCTGGCTTTATGTTTTTTATCGACTTTGAAAAAGCGTTCGATATGATTGAATGGAATTTTATTCAAGAATCTCTTAGGTATTTTAAAATTGGTGATGATTTTAGGAAGTGGGTCTCTATCCTTTACAATAATAGTAACGCATGTGTGGTCAGCAATGGCTACTCAACGGGGTATTTTCATATAGGAAGGGGCGTCAGACAAGGCTGCCCGTTAAGTCCTTATCTATTTATTTTGTGTGCAGAAGTTCTGGCCCTTAGGGTTCTATATACTCGTGATATAAGAGGGATTCGTGTTGATGCTTATGAATATAAAATTTTACAATATGCCGACGACACAGTTTTTGTTTTGGATAATTGTATAGATTCTTTGCAAAAGATATTTGATATTCTTAATGAATTGAAAATTGCTTCTGGATTGTCAATTAATGTCACTAAGTCAGTACTTTTTCCTCTTGGTCCCCTCATATGGAATTATCCTTTTTTTTATCCTACAACGGAATTTCTGTAAGTATTGGACCCATTAGTTACTTGGGAGTGTCTTTTACTAATAATAGGAAGGACTTATTTGAACTCAATTATCCTCCGAAATTATCTAGGCTAAAAAACTCTCTTCGTTCCTGGTCGGTGAGAGATATGACCCCCATAGGCCGTAACACAATTACAAAGTCCTTTGGTCTTTCACAACTCGTGTTTTTGTTCCTTGTTTTACCTAGCCCACCACTCACTTTTATTAAAGAGGTTGAAAAGGCTATCTACAATTTTATTTGGTGTGACCGGACGGAAAAAGTCAAAACGCACCACAATGATCAATAATTTCTGTGAGGGTGGTCTTAAGGTTACACATATTGAGAGTTTTGCAAAATCTTGAAAATGTTCATGGGTTCGTCGATATCTTAACTATTATGAAAGCCCGTGGAAATTTTTTTTTCACTAGGGCTCTTAAGTCTTACGGCTCTGATTTATTTTCTTGTTGTAATTGCCATAAACGTGATATTAGATTGCCTAATGACAATTTTATTTCCCAAGTCATAGAGGCCTGGTGTGAAGTTTCATATACAACTCCTACAGGAGACTTTGGGAACAGATTATATGAAACAACTCGCATATAAAAGTTAATGGCAAAGTATTTTTTTATAAAAAGCTTTACGAACAGGGTATATTAAGAGTAATGGACCTTTTCGACAACCATTATAAGCCACTTGATTTTTATAACTTTACTCAAACTTACAATCGCCTAGATATCTCATTTATTCATTACTGGGGACTAATTAAAGCTATTCCTAGTCATTGGAGAAATGCTTTAAAAAATGCTGAAGTCAGTCCCCGGGCAAATGTTACTTACTTGCTACAGAAGGTGATGAATTGTGTGTCAGTGTCTCGTTTTGTTTACCCTATTCTTGTAAAGAATGTTTCTGCTCCTGCCACTTCCTTAAAGAAGTGGAACAATGATTACTTTTACGATGATGACAAATGGCGAAGCATTTTTAGTATGCCGTTTAAAAGTATTACCGAGCCCAGATACAGTATTTTCAGTTTAAGTTTCTACGAAGAATTGTTTATACAGACAAGTTTCTATTTTCTTTAAACATTGTGGCTTCTCCATTTTGCTCGTTTTGTGACTCACATGAGGAAACAATTGATCATTTATTTTGGGATTGCAGTTTTGTTTCAAGCTTTATTTTAGATGTTGAAAAAGGATCTTAAACAAGCAGTTTTTCTTTTCTAAAGAGGATATTTTCTTTGGTTTTCAAGGAAAAGGATATAGTCCTTTTAACTTTGTGATATTACATCTTAAGTATTTCATTTATTGTTGTTCAAGGAAAAATGAGAAACTGGATGTAGAAGCATTTTGTTATAAGTTCCATTTTGCACTGAAGGTAGAAAGCTATAAAAAGAAGCGTAAAATTTACAATGATGTATTGAAGATATTAAAAAACAGTGATTGATACGTTGTGTTGAATACAGTGATTGATGTACATATTGTAATCATATAAGAAATGGAAGATTACTCAATAAACAGGAGGAAAAATAAATAAATAGATAGATAGACAGACAGACAGACAGACAGACAGACAGACAGACAGACAGACAGACAGACAGACAGACAGATAGATAGATAGATAGATAGATAAATTCTCGGACTTCGTTACGTCACATCCGGTTATGCTTCTTGGTTTATCGATTCGATCCGAAATGCATTGTATCTAGTACATACAACTCACAAAGTACGTACGTGTGTAATATATTAGCGTTGCATGTTTAAGTACGATACTGCTTACTTTTAGGTCTAACGTAATTTAGTTAGGCTTATGATTTTCTTAGTTAGCCTATAATGAGTTTGGTGGTGGTTAGTAAAAGCGAATCTATTATGGGGAAGAAAGGGAAACTCATTATTTGCAAAAACAACAAGTTTAAGGCTTACCGGAGGTGGTTGATTCAAGCATTTTCGTTTCCTGGTCCCACATTTACACAGTGCTACACTCTAAAAATGTCCTAGTCAAATTTGAATAGAATCTAATCAATAGGGGCACGAACCGGAATCTTGTCAAATCTTTGACTAGATTCGGCTCATAAATGAAACGAATAGTTTCATTTTTGAACCATTTCTAGTCAATTTTGAAACAAATCTTGTCAAATATTTGACAAGATTCCGGTTCGTGCCCCAATTGACTAGATGTTTTTTTAGAGTGTACAGGCGGAGGTTGCTCGTGCTTTTAAAAGGACAACCTCCGCTTCGAGACTCCTTACGCTGACATGTTGATTTGAAAACGTAAACAGACGGTTCTGTGCAGTATAACCACTAGCATCTACTTCTGTTGAGCTTTTCACTAGCTCGAAAGGAAAACGTTCTCCCTCCAACATTTGAAACTGGTTATAACAGTCGAAATGAAATCAAAATAATGGCCATGAGCATTACAAGTATAAAAAAAAATGCTAACGAAACCAGATGATTAGATTTTCGCAGAAACGGTGTCAGAATTGTCCAACGTAGCTGCCATGATAACTCGATGTATTGGCTAATTGATCCATCTATCAGAACCGTTACAAGTTGAAACGATACAAAATTGCCCGTGCCAGAAGAAAAAGTAACGAAATATAAATTCAAAGAACAAATTGTTAAATATGTAGCAAGTGAAAAATAGAAAATCTAAGAAATAAAACACGAACGTAATTACTGATGAGTAACATTGCAAAAATTATTTTAACTGAGAATGCAAAACGCATTACCAGGAATATTTTCAATATTAGTATTACACTGAGGGTAAACATCTCGTTTAGTATGAAGTCTTTATTTCCGAGGTACGCCACTACCCAGCTCCTTTAATGAAGGAAAATATTACTATCAAAAACCACAAAACTGCTTGGAAAAATTTTTCTTAGCGTGCTTGGCGCTTACCTTCAGAGAAAATTGACTAATACAATGGAAAGTTTTGTCTAATACCGTTAAATTTCTTTCTTCCAACGCGCCTCACTATTGTGACTTGAGGTTCTGAATAGGGTCACTGAAAGTACTAATGAAAGTCATAAAATGCACCATGGTCCTTGCAAACAAAGTCCCAAACCCTACCCATGTATACGGAACTGCAATTCTTGAAAAAAAAATCCGTGTGCTTCGCATGACCCTTATATAAATCGATGTCTCATTAGTACACTCTAAAAATGTCCTAGTCAAATTTGAATAGAATCTAATCAATGGGGGCACGAACCGGAATCTTGTCAAATCTTTGACTAGATTCGGCTCATAAATGAAACGAATAGCTTCATTTTTGAACCATTTCTAGCCAATTTTGAAACAAATCTTGTCAAATATTTGATAAGGTTCCGGTTCGTGCCCCACTGCTGTACTGCTGCGCGTAGGAAAATCTTGGTGGAATTGCATCGTTATTAATTCCTGTGGGACAGCTTGACCAAGTTACCATTTTTAAAACCCTCGCTAGACCTCTCGCTGTTCACTTTCCTCACCATCCTCAGCAAATTGACTTATGGTTACTATCTTAAATTTGCGATCATCATATGAAAACTATTTCATGAGCATTTCAAATCACCTGGTAGAAGCAGGATTTTTTTAAGAAATGGTCCATAATGGCCGCAAAAGCCGTCAATATTTTTTCTTGGAGAGGACCCTCAATCCACATCGCGGTTAAAGGCTTCGCCGGCCACAACTTCCCAAGATGCAGCCCAATGAAATTACTTCCCTGGTACTTTAACTGCCGGTGCCCTTGACATTGTCCATGGGAAAACTACCCACAAAAGATTTCATTGACTTCTTTAGTATCACATAGTCTATAACCTTTAAAATCGACCCACCTTATTTTTCACACTAATAAAATAGTTGAAGGCAGATCATCGGCAGCCTCCATGGAGCAGGATATAGGTTTCTATATCCTGCTCTATGGAAAGAACAAGCACCTGGGGAAAGAAGGAAACTTTTTTATGGAATGAAATACTGCATTTAAAACTGAAGAAAAACAATAGGTTACAATTAAATGTCTCAAAAGCTGTCTCAACGCTGTTTTCTTCTGCGCGCTTCGCGCGCACTCGTTTTAAATATTGCTTCGGGGTTACTTCCTGTAGAACATCCCGCTTGTTATAGCTCCGTACAGACTCTTCTATTATCATTGGAACCACCAATGCCACTGTGGTCCTACTCAGCCTAGGGGAAGTTCCCTCTCCCCCAGAAATTTTTAAAGCAAAATTTTTATCACCATCGATCTGCGTAAATTTACCGACTCTTTTAAGATTGTTTAGATGCAAGTTTTCAGGCACAGAAAGTGTCATTTTCGGGACCGTAATAAGGGACAGGGGCTTAGAGAAGGGGAGAGGCAACAGCCCTCTCATATCACTGAAAAGCATGAAAATGCGATATTTTTCAGCGCACTTCGCGAGGACCCATTGTGAATAATAGATCTCCCATTCTTAAAGTTATTGTTTCAAAGCCCCGGGAAACCCTCAAAATAATCCATTCTCCCCTACTTCCTCAAGACATCATCATTATCGATCCCATCTGACTGATAGACACACGGAGTAGGAATATAACAGAAAAAAGTCGAATTGTGATTTCTGTAGTATGTTAATTGCCCACCTTATGTCATTTGAAGTTGAAGCTAAAATGCATCATTTTAATGCCTACAATTTCGTAAACTACCCCAGAGCTTCCGGGGCTTCGCCCTCTGGACCCCACGCCGTTAGGGAGCCCTTCGCGATCCCGCGGCGCCTTCGGCGCCATTTGGCAGTCCTGACTTTGTCCCCCACTTTCAGACATCAAATCCCGCCCCTGCATATATCTGTTATGTATACAGCATTTCAGCAGCCCCTGTTACATCCTTCTTAATGAAGAGATGAAGCTTGAAAAACCTTCACACAATCAGATTGAACTTTAGTTGTAACCTTCCATTTCCATTATGTACATTAAATGTAAATGGCTTAATACCAGAATGACCTGAATATGCTACACCTTACCCATTTCTCTCGCACAGTAATTTTTATGCCTACCCTACATTAACTTTCACAAGCAGAACTTTAAGCAAGAGGGACAGCTCACCTAGGATTAATATACTATATCACCCTTGAAAATTGGTTAAGCAGTGTCTGCATTTATTCAGTATGCCTATAAACAGCCAGCCTATCTCATCTCTTCACATCCCTAACTAGCTAACTGATAAAAGAAATGCCCATATAAATATTTTACATACCTAGCATATTGCACATAACTAACACCCACATAAGGTTTTGTCAGAAACAGCAATTCGTGTACATCCAAACCAACAGATTGTTAATCATGTGCCTTTTAAAGTAGATCTTACAACAATTAAATAATTTCCAAACCCCAATCTCCAACCTACAGCGAACTGCATGCAAGAATTATTTTTGACAGATTTTATGTCCTGTAAACAACATAACTTTAGCGACAGGACACGACACGTGGCAAAGCAACGACTAGTTGGTCGAGACACTGCAAATTTGGACCGATCACAGTAATTGGTGGACATGGGGCACAATATAGACCATGTTGCTAAATTACCTACCTCAATTTGTGATGTGGATGTTGTAGCAAACTAAGTGAAGTACTCAGCATACGTTACCTCTTGGTAGGGTTACCATGACTAAGTTGGCCCCTTAGATGTCGATTTGGGGCCGCCATGTCACTTGAAATACGGCAGAACAATTCCACGAAAACGGCAATTCATCGGTACATATAATATAAACAAAGATTACAATGAGACGCCTATTATGTACCTAAAAGTGGCCTGGTAGGCACAAATTTGACGTGCACTAGGTTTTGTTCTGATCTAGGGCTAGATCTTCGGCGTTACACATTTTCTCTTCTTTATTCTCACCGTGAGAAAATTTGCAATGTAGAACACCTCAATTGTTTAATAGGCTATGTCTGTACATGGGCGGCTCTACGATTTTTTTTGGGGGGGGGGGGGCAAACTCAAGTCCGTATTCAGGGATGTTTGGAAGACCTCACCCGGCAATATTAATGGTCCGCTGTTCATTGTACAATATGAGTATGGTTACTATTATTTATTACAGTGATGCCCCATATAGTTTTCAAAATGCCTTCAAAAACCATCTCAGACAGGCAGTCATGAGCTGACTACTTTAAAAAATAAATACAACCATATCAACCAATAGCTACTCCATAGGAGTGGAGTAAGAGGCAGGTGAAATAGGCAAAGCGGCTTGATCCTTTTGTATCAAATGAGCTCCACCTTAAAATAGTTTGTTGTTTCTTTCATTGTGTCACAATATGTTTCAGCTTTGCTAAGATGTCATAAAATGTTGGTTTTCTGGATTGTTTTCTTAAACTAACGAAAATTTCGAGTATGTAGACACTTGAAAACGATGAAAGGATAGCCCTTTTTGGATCTCAGTATCGTTCCAAAACAAAATTTCAAAGGTTAGGGGGGATCCCCTAGCTCAGAACGACAGTCCATCCTATATACAAATAGGCCACTTGTCAAAAGTCTCACTACAGCTTTGATTGACTGTTTTGTATGTTTATTTTAAATCAACTGAAACAGTACACTATAGTGCAGAGGGGGAGAAGCTTTTACTTATAACAGGCAATTTGATAGTCATAAGACCGCTCGTGTGCCAATGACACTGTCAATTGGACAAGGGGAAGGGAAACCTCTCCTCCTATGGGAAACAATACGTTAGACTACATGTCCGCTACAACTTTTTGGAGACAGATTCCTATGCTTATCTGGCCAAGTGAAACCCAGGCAAAACTGCTTTTAGTGGTGGATGATAATCAGCACGGCTAATGGGTTGTGTACCAACTGACCCAAAAGCCCTGAAGTGCCTGCAAAATTCGGGCAATAACTCCAGCGTTACCGTTACACTCTGCACAAAACATTACGATGCGCAAAGCTAATCAGATTACAAGTATCACAATGTGATCATTTGTTTCAATTATCTTAGCTGGCACTAAAGGCAGGTGCATTTGTGATATCTGAAGTATATATAACAGCAAACAAGAAACTAAGAAAACGCACGCGAAGCGCTGCGAAAAATATCATTTTGAAGGCAATTTATTAATGTTTAATCTTCACATTGCATTGGAAAGTAATCACTTCTTTAATTTTAAACCCACTCAAGGAAAAGGGAGGGGTCTAACACATGGAATCCAACGGAACTGATCAAAGGCGTAGGAGGCGGGGTGGGGGAGGGGCTGGGGGCTGCAGTCCCAAACCAGAAATTTTTGTGGAAATTCGACAATATGCTGAGAATTTTTCGGGCACTTTACTGAAAGCAAAATAATGCAATGATGTAGCTAGTGGTAATCAATAGTTTAAAGAACTTTCTTGGCAATTAATAAGGATTTGAATTGCACTAGCACCTATATATTCGGTATTAATACACCAGTGTGTTTTTAATGGTTCAACTTATATTATGATTATCAGTGGTTTATTTAAGGGGTCACTGGGCCATGCCCCACCCTCACTGATGCCGATTTTTTCTACCTTAAATACGTAAATTTTTAACAACAAATTTTACTTCAAAGGTAGCATATGTGGCACCAGATTGCATGTAAGAACACCTAATTTTTCAAAAATTTTCAAAGGGAAGGGGGAACCTCTTCCCCTTAAACCCCTTTCTCAGCCCGGCGATCACACAACATAATGCCTACCCCTCACCTCCATGAGAGTAATCCTGGCTACACCACTGATTATTATCATTATTATTGTGACGACTTCCGCAAAAATTAAAACCAATATGGAAGGTAGTAACACGGCAAATTATTATATGTAATTGGCATGCCGTGTGATAACCGATACATGCCTGTATGATATGTACATTAACATGTCGGAAGCGCGTGGAGCGCGTGGAAATTTTTGGTTATATTTTTCGGGCAAGTCGTTACACCCACCCCCCCACCCCCATATCAACTTGGGCTCCTACGCCTATGGGACTGATACGGTACGAACCAACTAAATTTCGCCTGGTTTCCCATTAGTCTGGTTTATGTGTACAGACATGCTTTACAGTGCATGTTACATTGTGCAACCTGCGAGGTGTAGAATACACCAGAAGCCGCATCACGCAGCATATTTAGCCTATACCGGATAAATGGTAGATAAAGTTATTATAAATTGAATTTCCGGTGTTACTGAAATTACGTTCATGAATTGCCTTTCGGGCTCGACCAAATGGTCTCTCAGCCCGGAGGTCCCCCCTCCTGGTTTATAACATTCTCGCAACTACGTAAAATTCTTGCAAAACACGATTTTTGCCCCTCCGAGTTTTATGCTCTGTTTCTATTGTATTAAATTGAACACTGACTGGGTGTGCCTTCTGAACTTTCAGTCAAGTAATGTTTGATCAGACACCGATAAGGCTTCGAATTAAAAAAAAAATCTCGCATTTTACATTAATGTTCACACTCGCCGGGCACGTATGGCTTTAGAAGACTAATAAGCGACCTTCGTGGTTAAGGCGTCAGTGATTTACCGAAAAAACATTTCCTTATTTACCTTTTTGAGAAGTTAAAATTTTTGGCACATGACAACAAAATAAAACAAATGTCATTGTACAAATTACAACTTACGTTCCCCGCAATGGTTTTAGGGGATATATTTAGCAAAAGAAGTTTCTTGGTACTCTACGTGCCAAGTGATGAAGGCTCCCCTACCAGACAGTGTGACATTTTATCATTTTTTCTTCATCACAAACTAGAATCCCCTCATTGAAGGAGCTGAACACGATCCTGAAAATAAATTCTCGAATACTATTAATTCACATGACCATTGGTCGAAAGATCCAGTAAACCTAGTAGGTTGAATCTTGAAACAATCACAAAATACATACTTGACGATTGCGGAGAAATTTTGCAATAGTATATGCAACTTTCTTTCTTTCTTTCTTTCTTTCTTTCTTTCTTTCTTTCTTTCTTTCTTTCTTTCTTTCTTTCTTTCTTTCTTTCTTTCTTTCTTTCTTTCTTTCTTTCTTTCTTTCTTTCTTTCTTTCTTTCTTTCTTTCTTTCTTTCTTTCTTTCTTTCTTTCTTTCTTTCTTTCTTTCTTTCTTTCTTTCTTTCTTTCTTTCTTTCTTTCTTTCTTTCTTTCTTTCTTTCTTTCTTTCTTTCTTTCTTTCTTTCTTTCTTTCTTTCTTTCTTTCTTTCTTTCTTTCTTTCTTTCTTTCTTTCTTTCTTTCTTTCTTTCTTTCTTTCTTCCTTCCTTCCTTCCTTCCTTCCTTCCTTCCTTCCTTCCTTCCTTCCTTCCTTCCTTCCTTCCTTCCTTCCTTCCTTCCTTCCTTCCTTCCTTCCTTCCTTCCTTCCTTCCTTCCTTCCTTCCTTCCTTCCTTCCTTCCTTCCTTCCTTCCTTCCTTCCTTCCTTCCTTCCTTCCTTCCTTCCTTCCTTCCTTCCTTTCTTTCTTACTTTCTTTCTTTCTTACTTTCTTTCTTTCTTTCTTTCTTTCTTTCTTTCTTTCTTTCTTTCTTTCTTTCTTTCTTTCTTTCTTTCTTTCTTTCTTTCTTTCTTTCTTTCTTTCTTTCTTTCTTTCTTTCTTTCTTTCTTTCTTTCTTTCTTTCTTTCTTTCTTTCTTTCTTTCTTTCTTTCTTTCTTTCTTTCTTTCTTTCTTTCTTTCTTTCTTTCTTTCTTTCTTTTCTTTCTTTCTTTCTTTCTTTCTTTCTTTCTTTCTTTCTTTCTTTCTTTCTTTCTTTCTTTCTTTCTTTCTTTCTTTCTTTCTTTCTTTCTTTCTTTCTTTCTTTCTTTCTTTCTTTCTTTCTTTCTTTCTTTCTTTCTTTCTTTCTTTTCTTTCTTTCTTTCTTTCTTTCTTTCTTTCTTTCTTTCTTTCTTTCTTTCTTTCTTTCTTTCTTTCTTTCTTTCTTTCTTTCTTTCTTTCTTTCTTTCTTTCTTTCTTTCTTTCTTTCTTTCTTTCTTTCTTTCTTTCTTTCTTTCTTTCTTTCTTTCTTTCTTTCTTTCTTTCTTTCTTTTGGAAGCTCTAGTGCTTTCATTCGTTGAACTGTGTGACAGGATGGGAGTTGGATTTTGTAGACTGCTTAGTAACGCCTCGTAACACTGCGAACTGAATTACGTTAACTACCCACTCAGGCAAACTATTCCACTCATTTACAACTCTGTGAGAGGAGCTGAACTTTCTAATGTCAAGCCTCGTAAAACACTTCTCAAGCTTCTTACAGTGACCTTGAACTCGAGAATTAGCTTGCAGATTTAAGAAGGTACGAGTTGACAGAGCTTCACTCCCAGAGAGAAATAAGGCCTGAAGCATGTTCCCCACATATCCTTCGTAACTTCACTGGCGTCTCGAACAGTGGCTTCCCCAGAGAGGGCCAGGCAGCACAAGCCTCCAAAAGTTTGCCTAGTCCCCCCGTGTGTCCCAGATGAGATCTTGGCGGTTACAAAAATTATGCACAAGCACACCTTTAGTGTATCGATTAGAAAAAGAGGGCTTTGGTCACTGTATCAGTCAATCAGGGCTAAAAATTGAACAAAATATCCTCAAAACTGTATTTAGTTTGCGGCACGTCACACATCGCAGTCCAGGCCGAATGTAACCTTCTGGGGTTTGCACTTCTTTCGTTGCTATAATGTAGAGTAGCGGTGTAGCCCCTAAACAGGTAAAACATCAAATCTTTATTTTTCACTAAAAAAGACAGGTTTTGGCACTACAGAACAAGTTTAGGAATGACGAATGTCTTTTAAAACCATACTAGATTTCTATCTTCAAAAAATTGGTACTCAAGTGCCTCAGTACTACACAGAAAAAAATTACACTTGCAATTGACAACAGGATATTGAATGAGGGAAAACAAATATTGAAATTTTTTCATTTTTCAGTGGTAAATATGGGATAAGGGGCATATCTGAGCAGTGTTATCTCTAATAGTGTGCCACAAGATGTTCCTATATCTTCATGGAATGGGCAGCCTTATGTCTCAGTAGTACACAGAAAGAATTTGGACTCTCAAATCAGAATGGGCTATGAAATTAAGGAAACCCAAATATTACGATTTCTTCATTTTTTCGTGAAAAATATGGGTTTAGGGGCACTTTTAGCCTTAATATATCTATAAGTATCATACAAGATGCTCTCCTCTCCCTGAAATGTGTCGCCTAGTACCTCATTAATACACACACAAAAAAATGTAGACTCGCAAACGAGAACGGGCGTGAAATTACGGAAACCCCAGTTCTGCGATTTCTTCATTTTAAGTTTAGGGGATTTTTGAGCCACAATATCTCTTTAAGTAGGCATAGGCTATCATACAAGATGCTCTCATATTTATGGAGTGGGCAGCCCAGTGCCGTAGTAGTGCACAGAAAGCTTCTTGGCTCTCAAATGGCACCCAAATATTGCGATTTCTTCCTTTTTTCCTTGAAAAATATGGGTTTAGGAGCACTTTTGAGCCGTGGTATCTCTTTGGGTATATCACAAGATGCTCTCCTCTTCCTGAAATCTGTAGCCTAGTTCATCAGTAGCACACAAAAACAAATTCAACTCGCAAATGACAACGGGCATGAAATTAAGGAACCTCAAATATTGTGATTTCATCATTTTTTCTTGAAAATATGGGTTTAGGGGTACTTTTGAGCCATAATGTCTCTATAAGTATCATGCAGAATGCTCTCATCTTCAAGGAGTGGGCGGCTTACTGCCCTAGTAATTCACAGTAGGAATTTCGACTACCAAATGAGAATGGGCATGAAATTACGATAACCCAAATGTTGCTATTTCTTCACTTTTCCTTGAAACATATGGGTTTAGAGGCACTTTTGAGCAGAAGTATCTCCATAAATACCAAGTGATACGTTATCATCTTCATGGAACAGGTAGTGTAGTGCCTTTGTAATACACAGAAAAGCTTTGAAGAAACATATTGAATGGATGCTTAATAAGTAGAACCCACACATTTTAAAATTCTCCAATTTTTATTCTACTGACATACCGCATATTTTCTATGAAAAACGAAAAATTGCAGTGTAGCCGTTCCCCTACAGTATTTCATGTCTGTTCCTGCTTGCAGGGCAAAAGTTTTTCCGCGTATTACCAAGCCCTTTGAGGACCCTGTCCAGGAATATGATAACATAGTGTATGGTATTCACAGAAATATTGCTATCCAAAAATGCCCTTAAACCCATATTTTTTCACCAAAAAATGAAAACACAAATTAAATATTTTGGTTTTCATTATACAATATCTATTGTCATTTGCGAGTGTAGATTCTTCCGTGTACTTCTGAGGCATTTGAGTACCAATTTCGTGAAGATGGAACATGTCGTATAGCTGTATAAGATCATCACTGCTCACACCTGTCTTGTTGAGCCCAAACCTGTATTGTTTTAATGAAAAATTGAAAATATTTAGGTTTTGCGGGCTCCATCTATAGAAGATGGCCTAGTTTTATAATATTCAAAATTTTTTTGTGTCTTAACCATCTACATTACTTTTAATAACACAGAGATCAGTGCCTGTAGTTATTCAATAGAAGGAAACATTGGGAATAAAAAATGATCCAGGTGCCAAAATTTTCAACGAAAAACAGAAGTTGTGAGTTCCACTCACTTCATATAGGTTTTAATATGGTAGTCCAAATTTTCCACACGTATAGTTGGTAATTGGCTACCCATAAACAAATGGGCGGTCGTGGGGATACGTATACTTTAAGAGAATCCGGTATTCAAAATTGGCCACACCGCTAAAACTGCCGCATTCGACAGGTTGCTTTAAAACAACTTATCAATATTTTGGGGAAAATTTTAGTCTATTGTCGGGATTGTGGGAGACTGTTAGTTTAACCACTTTCACTCCTAAAATTTTTAGACCCCAAATGTTGGAATAAAAGAGACTTTCTTGAGCTAAATCAGCCAAAATGATCAAAATGACGGCCATCTTGAAGTGGATGGCTCCCTTGCACATGAAAAAAATGGAATACATACTTTTCTAATTGTCTGATGTCTTCTCTATATTATATCGAATTTTTGCAAATGTAGCCAAAAAAATGACCCAAACCAAAATTTACCTGACTATCTATTTTTGTGAACTTTGTAAACACTTCCTTACTGGGAAAAACATATTCCACAATTTGTGGTTTCAAATTAACAGGTATGGGAACACTGCAGCAGTGAAACTCTAGTATAAGCTTACACCATATGAAGGGTATAGCACACAAAGTTGTTATACATTCCCTAACAGCGGTGTCAATATCATAAAGAAATACTATGCTATGTCTTATCAGTTTACTTTGATGACATAACAGATTTCCCATAATGCACTGTATGTCTAAAAAATGACACTTCTTTGAAAATTAATATCTTCATAACACTATATGCTATTGAGATGCGGATTCCACCTCCTAACACCAAAAAATGTTTCTGCATTTTTGAAGTGACTGAATCTAGTCCCTGGCAAATCCCTTTAAAGGAACTTTGGTCACAACGAAGTGTTTACCGGTTATGTCTGTACTAATTTGCATGTGGAAATCTTTATAATCCAATCGCGTGTTGATAAATATTAAAGATGTAGATGGGTTCTATTTCAATGCTAAGCCTCACTCTTCTCAGAAACATAGGTAACATATGGTAACAAGAGGCTCTGTAGTTGTAAGCAATAATAATTTGAAGTCGTCAAGATCTAAGTGGGGCTAAGTGACGTTTGCTTAGTACAAAACTCAAAATTCACTTCATGATGATGTAAAACAATGATTATGTTTAGAATTGGAAATTGACAAATGGATGCCAAGCACCAAAGTCGACCTTTTTGCATTATTATGAAGCTTCAGGTCCCGATTTTCTCTCCTCGTGTCACAAATTACTCTCTTTCAATTAGTTTTGTTAGGATACACTTAACGTCATTTGGCCATGTCAATATTCCGCTGCTTTCATTAGGCTAGACTTACTGTTAGGCTATTTCAGTTAAATGCATCAACGACCTTCCAAAAATGCGATGTAGCTTTAATTCATACGTCTTATTCATAAATTAAGGATGCCGCACATGTTACATGAGTGGACACACGTGGTAACGTATCATTAGATCATTAACAGGGTTGGAACGCCGAAGTCCATTCTAGAGCAAGTTTTACTAGACTCCGAGTTTTAATGGGAGGTTCCGGAATCGGAACTGGCCCGGAAGGAGCTGCAACTGGCCTTGGACGCGGAGTCTATTCCATCCTAGTCAACGAAAATTAAGTTTATATTAAAGTCCCAATACGGCTTTGTATACGAATTTGGATAAGAGTAATGAGTGGTGCTTAAGGTAACATAAACACAAACATAACCAGAGAAATGATTTGTTGGAGAAAAAAAAAGCCACTTACGAAAGTGAAAGGTTGTTTTAAACAAATCGTGACTGTAAATGTAACGGCTGTTTCAATATGCACAAGGTTCATCACGTTGGGAAGTTCTAGATCGTTCTGAATATTCATTACTCAGCTGCTTCGAGATCACATGTCGACGACTGTCCAGCACAATGCAGCCAGTGTACATCTACTGCATATGCACTCGCTCACCGTATTTTCATTGTGCACTAATCAACGACGAATGCTAGGCTACGATGTGCTTGATGCACGAAGAATGTAGCTATAGGGCCGTGACACACAAGCAGTTAACTTGCGTGACATTGGCGGCCGGACTGCGGCTGTGCATGTTCGTACATAGCCTGCCTGTATTTTGCCTCACTGTGCCAGGCAACGTTATCTTGCTTAGGATTTCAGGTGAGGTTTTGCTCCTTTTTCATGTTAGTTGTGCAGCAATTTTGTTGGCGTGGGTAATTATTTCTTACTACAATTCAGTTCTAAGCCTACACTAACATGAGTAAAGTCCTAGGGTGTTTGTGTAGTCCATCGAATATACAAGCATATGCCCTGCACTGTTGAGTGCGTACATTTCACTACAGATGAGCATGTAGACAAGGCACCTGTAGTTGTTTATTCATGAATAATCATAAACAGAGTTTCATTGGTTCATACTCCTGACTGATAGGTTCATTACGAGGAGAGAACTCGAATTTCAGTTGGCAATCCGAATTCAACATCTGCATTTCGGACAAAGATTACTCCGGAGAGAAGCTAAGACCGTTCTTCTAGGTACATGTATGTTAGAACCTCTTAAACTGTTACCAACTTCATATATCTGGCTCTCGTGCTATGACGATTTTTGGCGGTTTAAGTATTTCTTTATACAAAGTCGTATTGGGACTTTAAGATTAAATAAAGCTGCATTGTAATTGGCGCACAATGGATACCAAAAATGACCACTCACTAGTCAACTGATACCGCACTGGATAGGCTGAGCTATGAAATTAACTGCTGACAATGATCTTTTTAATCAATTAATGATGTGTTATGTATCATGGGACTCGGTTAGCCTTGAAGTCACAAAAGATTGTGTTTCAACATGCAAAGTTAGATATTTGGCTCTGTATGACTATACTGATGACATATTTTTATGGGCAATACCCCTACTGTTTTCTGTGAAGGGCAAGAAAAGCTTATCAAAGTCAGTTTTTGTTCAGTAAACTTAGTTTACTTACTGAGTTAAAGGAAATAGTTGAGCATCATATTTTTGAGTATAACACACCACATAGACAGAAAGCACTGTTTTGTTTAATAAATGACTTGGGCGTCCGCAGAAAAAAAAACGGGGGGGGGGCAAAACTTTTAATTGATCATATCAGCAGGCCTGTAGCTGGAGTCACTGGCCTGGTGAGGGGTGTAAGGGGAGGGGTGTCCCGCTCTCCTTTGAAAAGTTTTTGCCTTTTTCAAGGAGCCTAGATGCAAAATGGTGCGAGATTTTGCCTTTTAGCTTTTGACAGAATAAGTCTTGAAGGTTTAGTTATTTTTTCTTCAAGTTTTTTTTTTTCCAAGTTTTTGATATTCCAGGGGGCAAGTGCCCCATTTGCCCCAACCTGCGGACCCCATGCACACGAATCAAGCTTATAGGCTGAGATACAAGAATGACAATGTGCTGTATAAACGAACCTGCTTTTTAAAAGTCTAACCAATGAATATGAAGTGAGCGGGAAGTCTTCACAGGTTAGCTTGTGATCCTAAAGCCCGAAGAAAATTTGATGATGAATGACTACGATAAAAGGGATAAATGATCAATATCGAATATAATATTACTAAGAAAGAGTAATCAATTGGAAAATTTCCTGTTATTTGTCCAAATAAAATGTAATTGTAATCACTGTGACTATTTGTAACGAGAAAATAACGGAACCCTAAATGTAACGCCGTTACAGTTACTTTAAAGCAAAATTGTAACTAGTTACCCCTTCCGTTACAGGACTGCGAATGTAACTCGTTACACGCTTCTGTTACACAAAATATAACTCGTTACTGTAATGGAGTTTCTTGTAACTCGTTACTTCCCAACCCTGTACATTAAACAGTGTGAAAGGCCTTCTTGTAAGCTTTCATATGAGGGATAGCTTGTAGACTTCCTGTTGAAATCTTCTACAAGGTCCAGAGCCCACAATTCGGACCAAAATTAAGTGTGTACGTCAAAAGAGGAATTTTTGGTGATGCACTACCTGTAGGCACAGTTGTAACTTTTGCAGATTTTGCTGTAACTCAAAAAATGGGATAAAGATGTCAGTATGAACATAAAACTGCAAAAACACGATAACGAGCGAGAAATTTATTGGGATTCGAGAAAACGTGTTTCTTCTTTTGGCGGTACTTTGGTTCAGTGCTTTACCAAAGTAGAAAGGCGGAGTGGTGACTGTGTTCTGCATGAATGGTTAAGACAGAAACTTGGACCCGTGTAGTTCATAATATACTTCTCACAAAAGTTCACAGTGGACGTAATCCGGTTACACGTGTACAGGGGACACTACTGTGCAGCCGGAGGACTTTGTGGCATTTTGGCCAATACTAACAGGTATGATAGCAATTAGTGTCTAGGACACAAGCCTTAATCATTCATATGTTTTAAATTAAGTTGGCTGTATTTGATTTTTCTGGTAGTTAGTGTTCTCCCGAGCGACAGTAATTAACCACCCGGCTGAAAATTCTAGCCGAATCCACTGAGTTGGAACTGGACTGGCCTGGACTAGTTGAACTGGACAAGTTGAAGTGGGCCATTTTAACTGGACTGTTATGGAAATTGGACATGTCCAGTTGATAAATCCAGTTGAACTGGTCCAGTTCAGTTCAACTGGATCCATCTGGACTAACTAGACTGGACTCATGGGCGTCTGTAAGAAATATTAACTCGACGGGACTCACGCCCGGGCGGCAGTAAGAAATTTTGTTGGGGGGGAGGGACAAATTCAGGTTTGGACGACCCCCTTCCCTCGGCAATATCAGCGGTCCGCTCCAGAAAGTACTGTTGAAGTAGACCATGGTTATTGCTATATGTATTACAGTGATACCCCATATAATCCTCAAAAGTTCTTCAAAAACCATATCTCAGGCAGTCAGTCATGAGCTGACTATCTTTAAAAATAAATGCAACCATATATCAGTCAATTATTACTCCATAAGGGTGAAGTAAAAGAAAGGGGAAACAGGCAACTCGGCTTGATCCAATTGTATAAAATGAGCTCCACCTTTAAATATTTTGCTGTTTCTTTCACTGTGTCACAGTATGTTTCAGCTTTGACAAGAAGCCATGAATTTGGTTTTCTGGACTGTTTCTTAAAACAACGAAAATTTGCTAGCTTGAAGACACTTGGAAACGATGAAATGATAGCACTATTTTGGATCTCAGTACCGTTCCGAAACAAAATTTTTCAATGGGGAAGAGGAGTTTCCCTAGTTCAGAACGACAGATCATCCCCTATACAAATAGCAACTAGTCAGAAGTCTCACTAGAGCTTTGATTGACTGTTTGGTCTGTTCATTTTAATCAACTGAAACTTATACTTTAATACAGAGGTGGAGAACCTTCTGCTTATAAGGGGTCATTTGACAGTCATAAGACCGCTCGTGGGCGCGGTCAGTTTGGATAAGTGAAGGAAAACCTCTCCTTCTATGAGAAACACAATACGTTTTGGCAACACGTCCGTTACAGCTTTTTGGAGACAGCTACCTATGATAATGAGGCCAAGTGACACCCAGGTAAAACTGCTTTCAGTCGTGGATGATAATCAAAACACGGCTGATGGGTAGTGTACCTTATGACCACGGAAATCTTTGAAGTGTCTGCAAAATATGGGGATTTAACTCCAGCATCACCGTTACACTCTGTTAAAGATATCATGATGCGAGAAGCTAATCATTTATTTCAAATATCTTAGAGCGGTAGAGTGGCAGGTCCATTTGTGATATCTGAAGTATGTATAATAGCAAAAAAGCAACTAAGAAAAAGCCGGCAAGGTGTGCCGAAAAATATCGTTTTGAAAGCACTTTATTAATGTTTAATCTACACATTACGATGAAAAGTTATTCACTATTTAATTTTAAACCCACTCAAGGGAGGGGGAGGGGTCTAACCCATGAAATCCAACGGGACTGATACGGTGCGAACGAAATAAATTCGCAAAGTTTCCCATGAGTTTGATGTATGTGTAAAGACATACTTTATAATGCATGCTACATTATGCAACCTGTAATGGTAGATAAGATTATTATAAATTGAATTTTTATTTCTAGTGAAACTACGATCATGAATTGCCTTGTGGGCCCAACCAAATGGTCTCTCCGGCCGGATGTTTTCCACCCCTGAGTTAAAATATTCTCTCAACTCGGTTAAAAGTTCGTGCAAAGCACGACTTTTGCCCCTCAGAGTTCTTCTCTGCAATGCTTCTACTGTATAAAATTGAACACTGACTGGGTGTAACTTTAGAATTTTCAGCCAAGTCATGTTTGATCAGACACCGATAAAGCTTCGAATTCAAAAATTGCCGCGTTTTACATTAATCCCCCACACGCCGGGGACGTATGACTTTAGAAGACTAATAAGCGACTTTCGCGATCATCGATGGTTAAGGCTTCAGTGATTTTACCAAATAGATGAATACTGAAATTATCACGAAATACATACTAGACCAGCGGTTCTTAACCTGTGGGTATTTACCCCCTAGAGGTAATTTCGGTATCTCAGGTGGGTAATTATTGATTGCCAGTCCTGTCCAGTATCGTTTTTAATTATTCCAGTTCTGTAAGATTGCTCCCGAGTCCGATGAGCTGACACTGTGGTGAATATAAGCACTGAACCATAGTACGATAATGGTACCAGGCCCTTTTTAGTATACTCACATATTTGGGAGATGATTAACTACAAGGGGCGTAGATCGGGTTTGGAGATTGGGTGGCAAAACTTGTCCGATAACCCTAATTTCAATAGAAAAGGTATAAATAGTTATCTGAAGTGTTGAAAAACTAGCATATGGGATATGGGGATATGCATTATGTTGAAAGGGTTAGATGGGAGATTCACATTAATACTTTAATATGCTCAAATAAGCGTTTTCTTGAAGCCCTAAGGTCATCTGTATACCACAATATTACATTTTTTTTTACTCTGCCTGAATTATTGGGGGGGACGATATGTTTGCCACCCCAATATTTCTCTGGAGGGGCAATTGCTCACCCTACTTCCCGATCGACGTCCCTGTTAATTACAAACCATTTAGGACCGCTTTAAGGAAACAGGACTATTCATTGGAATACTGTCTCCAAATTAAAGTTAGGGTCTGTTTTCCAGGGACATTGGACGTGTTCTTTCAGTGTCGTCAAGTTATTACCAGGTTATGACCATAAAGCGGCCCTAAAGGTCATTGTCCAGTGGCATTCTCTTTGCTGTGAATGTGAACTATGGAGAAAGTCACTTCTGATATATTTTAGGAGGGGGAATGCATGGGTAGCTGGTTGAAAAGAGGGGAATGGGACGGAAAAGGTTAAGAACCACTGTACTAGACAATTATTGAAATATTTGGCAATATTATATACAACTTCATAAATAAAATATGACAGTTGTGAGATAGAAGAGATGGTGCCGTCCAAATTTAGAAATACTTTTTATTTACATCATTTCAAATTACATGTTTTTTGGGAGATCAAAGACCATACTTTGCAAACTTGTTTTTAGGGTGGGGATGGAGATGGAGGGGACCTTGCACCCCGTGCCGCTGTGGCGAGTCGCTAATGACTGGACTGTATATCGTAATAAGTCTCCTGGAATGAACACTCTTGTAAGTACATATCACATGCGTGCCCTATAGAAAAATAAGTGAGATATAAATGGTGTGCTTCAAAATGCACCACATTTAGGGAACATTGTTTCATGACTCTATATATGGTACAACAATTTGTGAAGCCATAATATGTACAGTATATGCTCATGTAGAGATTTAAACAGGTGACTAAACAAAACTGTTAAATATAATTCAGATAAAGAAGAAATCCTGCCATAAACCTTTTGAGTATGTAAATTACATGATTTAGGAATAAATTTGAATAAAGAAAACGTGGCAAAAATTTCTACAAAAGGTCTGATCTGTTAAATTGCATTTTTGGTTCAAATTAGGTAACACCAATTCAATTCAATAGAACTTTTATGGATGGGTTTAATTGGACTTTACAAGACCAGTTCAACTGAATTTTAACGGACCGGTTCAATTGGACTTTACTACACCAGTTCAATTGGACTTCGTGGACCAGTGTAATTAAACTTTACTGGACCAGTTGGTCTTTACTTCAGGATTGATCACACGACTTAAAAAATATAGTTTAAATGCTCACACAGCCATTTATTGCTGGAAAAGGGCAAAAAATCCCCCAAAATTAAAAATTTAAAATGGCGGCTGGAGATGCTCTCGAAAATAATGGTACCTTATTTTTTGAGTTCAGCACTCCAAACTTGGAAAACAGACCATAAAATAAATTTTGGAGCGAAATCCAGCTGGAACCATTTTTATGGCATTAAGTCATGTACTTTTGGGGCCGGTGTCAAAGGAGATAATGTCCACACTGTCTGGGCCAATTGCTCGTGAGAATTCTTGAGGCACAAGTGTCCCGGACTTTTCTCCTTGTTGAAATGTGTCCGGACAGACATTTTTATCCCAGGCTGTTCTGTCCCGGACAATTTTCCTCAGGGAAACTATAGTCCCGGAAACCCGGGCTGTATCTTCTTTTACACCGGCCAAAGATGCTACGCTTAATACATGATATCAAGCATCTGAAAAACCATTCTAAGCAATTGACTATTTATTAAATGTTTGTAACCTTCTTTAGGTTGAGTGCTTTGACATCAATTACTCTGCGGTTACATATCTATGGTGCTAATGCTAGAGACATCAACCGTCTGCAGTCATTTCTGCCTCTAGATTCGATAGTCCTTTACCTTTCATTCAGAAGTTTCACTGGCTTCCTATCGAAAAACACGTTAAATTTAAAACATCTCTTTGCGTTTACAAATGCCTTAATGACTGCGGACCATTTTTTCGTACAAAACTCTTTGATACAAAAACCACCGCCTTCCATAGGCCCGGTTACAAGGTCTGTCAGAGATACAACTCTCCTGGCAGTTCCGTCTAGGAAGAAACACATCTGTAACAAAGCTTTCTCGGTAGCTGACCCCTCACTTTGGAACACACTACCCGAAAACATATCAGGGAATCTCAAACAGTCACTACTTTTAAGAAGCTCCTCAAGTCTCACCAGTTCTAAATGTACTTTTGCGTTCTCTTTCTGTTTTTTTAGCACTTTGATCTTTTGGAGTTAGCGCTTTATAAATAAGCTATTGTATATATGTATTTTTCGTATGTATCTTAAAACTGATTGTTTCATCCTTCATGCCACTTCAAGTAAATGTGATATACGAAGACGAAGATGGAGAAAGATGTAAAATGTTTTTTTTTTCTTTTGTTTCTGCCTCGTTTCCATAAACTCTCTTCATTGTAAATAATCCCTCTCCAGTATAATTTGTCTTAAATGTATAGTGTTTAACATTTACAAGTAATTCAGTCTCACTTGCTTGCTCAAATGACGACACTGAGCTTACGTTCCAATTGTCTGATTGTGCATGATTACTAATTGATTGCGTCTCCGCTATCCGAGGAAAATCATACTTCGTAATGCAAATAGATATGCTAATTGCGTGATTAATCTTTTAAGGCGATTAAAATTACCTTTGCTTGAATATTTTGCTTGTCTCACATCTATATACAGACAATTTGGATTTCTTTCGACGCAGCTGTTTGTTAAAATTTGTTGAACAAAAATATCGCTATGGGTCACCGAAGTTACGTATGATTCTCGCCCTTAATCTCTATTCGGAGGTTTATCCTTACTTATGCGAAAGAGTCACTTTGACTTCGATTGTTTTTCGTGTCAAATTTTTACAACATCGTGTAGATTATCTCCTGACAAAAGGCTGTCTATTTTATTGAGAAATGTATCCAGGACCTAGCTTATACCTAAGTTAGTAAAACATGGTAGTACTGTACCTATTAAAGAAAACAAAAAGGAGAAAAATAACAAGACTGAGAAGTTATCGACAAGTTCACCCGAACATTAGAGTAACCGATGTTTTTACATTGTATTCTGTTCCAACTTCGAAAAGGGGAAGAGGTGATACTTTTATCATGAAAACAAAATGGGTGCTTTCATCCTTCATGTTAAGTTAAGACTAAAAGTACCGCCTATAAGTGAAGTACTCGATCTAGTTAACGATGATCCGGGCTAAGGATCATTTGATTTGTAAATTATCCAACGTAGAAGTGGGCCGTAAATATGAAAAAAAAAAACATAAAAGAAATGTCTTTTAGCGTCAAATATATTCACTCAATCTGTAAAACTACTAAATGTTCTGTGAACTGGAAAAATAATAAAACATGAAATGTTCCTTTGATTGGTCTGTAAAATTGGATAACTTGTTAATCCTAAAAGCATAGGGGTAGCTAGGAAGCTATTCTCGACTGGGAGGGGCTGAACGTTGTTTCGTACCGCCTTCCTGGAGGAGTGGTGCAAGGGAAGGGGTTTCCACTCCACTTTGGAATTTCCTTGAAAATTTTATGGTCCTTAGCTGCAATTTAGTGCAAAATATTGGGCAAATTTTAAGGATAATTACTGCAAATTTCTGACATTGAGGGAGCAAGGTTTTCTTCCTTGATTGGGGAGGAAGCACATTTTTGATTGGGGATCTTTAGCCCCCAGTCCCCTGTCTATGCCTTAAAGGGAGAGAGAGGCATGGTTTGCATGAATTTGAATTATTTTATGATTTAAGTTTATCTACATTAAACAGTCTTATATTACATATAATATATTGCTGAGAAATCGGACTCATTGGTCCAACTGCCATCTTCATACCCTATTCTGTTCCTGAAATGTAAAGTGTCGCAATTTATTCACTTAATTTGAAATATTCGCTTGTGCAATAATTTATGAAGTCCTTCTCGAACAATGCACATTAAGCCTACCTGCTTTTTGTTTTTTGGAACAAAAATTTTATACCACCTTGAAAAAATTAATTTCTTGAATGGCTTACTGTGAGGTAAGGGTTTGCATAGCTGTCTCATTAAATAATAATAAGGCCATCATGTAAAATAATGGTCATATAATACAAGGTGAAGTAGCTTAAGAGTCAAAAATTAAAAAAAAAATTGAAGAAAAATCGAATGTAATTCGAGTAGTACGGTACAATTGTAGCGCATTCGATGATTTTCAGTTGAGTGAGTAAAATTCGATATTTGATATTTAAGCACAAGTGCCCAATTAGCAACACTCAAGTGGTTGGGAAACGCGACAGAAACGTCACCGGTGCACTGGCGTATCGACCGCTGTAAGACTCTCCCTGTATTTTCCATTCATCGTACTTCAAGTTTCCCGACTGGCGGACGTGTATGACTCCTGCACCTATATTGGCTGCACCCGTAATACCAGATTATGTACGTCAAAAGACGAGTTCATATTCGAAACCTGCTGTGAAGATTATACTTCAAGTCCCTTTCTCTTCAAATACCGTGGACAGTGAGAAGAGAATTAAAGCTGTTTGTCACAATCCCTGCAAAGAAGATGACGTCTGTCGCAAATGTAAATTGAAAGCGAGGAGAATTAAAAGCCCTTCAACTGGAAATGTCAAGCAAAATTCCTCTATTTTCAAACTGATCAGCTCCAATACAGTCCAACAGTCACGACCAGGTCGCCGAGTAACATCTTTAAGGTATGCATTTTCTGAGTAACATATCATAACGCACTGAATCAGTGGCGTCTCCACACTTTTCGAAGAAGGGACACGGGGCACAGCGTTCGGCAGTGGGCACACCGACAAGAAGGACAGAGCGGCTCTGGAGGCGTTTTGGTGACGGGAAGCGCTACCCTGTAGACACTGGGTCCAGGGGTACAGGAACAGCTCTCCCGTGGGGTCCAGGGGAAACCTTCCGGAGGTTCTAGGATATGTTAATTTGTGACCATTAGAATGAAGTACTTAATTATCTCCAGATGGCAATGGATGCGCACTAAGCAGACCACAAAAATAAAAAAAAATCATTTCTTTGTTAGCCTCTTTCACCCTTACGATATAATAACTCAGGAGGGGGAAGAGATTGTGAGTAGGACGAACGGATCATGTTAAGGCTTTAGAACGATAAATCCACTCATGCTGTGCAATAGGAATTAATGGTGAGACAATTACCAGGTATGCAACTGAAGACGGCCCTCACATTAAATCATCTGTGGTGGATCTGGGGCGTGCCCCGAAAATTTGTAAAAAAGAAGCCCTTGTACGTGAATCATTTAGGTGATGGGTGCCTTAAAGTTAATATTTTGATAAATGTAATTCCTGCATTTTCTTCAGCAATAAATGAGAAGGAGGGTGGCCAGTGCCCGTCCAGAACACCTCTGATGCACACGTGAAGCCTAATTCTGGTGCTAAGTTTTAATGAAAAATTCGTGCAAGTGCTAACACTCCTCATGGAGGTCACCATTTTACCATTTCTGAGCTCGTGCTTGGCTCCTCGGCGAGGATTAAGGAGAGCAAACCTCTCATTGCAAATTTTTAGGCACCGTATTTAAAATTAATGGACAATAGCCAATGAGAGGGAGCTATTTAGTTATCCTCATCTGCTATTGAAAGTGGGTTAAAAGGGCAACAAAAATCTCAACCATAAAATGTTTTTGAACATAAAATTGGACTCTAAAAGGTAATTGATGTGGGAAATATATTGAATAGGGAGGACATAAAATTAATATTTTGATAAATGTGGTGGTCACATAGCTGTTGAAAAGTGATGTTGAAACGATAACTCTAGAATGAATTTCCCAGTAAGGCAGCGCTTTACATCGCGCAACGCAAAAATTTAGTTTTCCCTCATCATTTTTGTGACATTTTAGCCCTATGATTGACTGATAAATTGACAGTGGGTCATTGTGTCAAAATCGATATGTAAACGGTCAGGGAGAGTCAGCGCTTCCCGCGTTCATGCCGTTAGTGTCTCAAAGAACTCAGCCAAGAATCCATTGTTTCCAAAGACATCGGTCCATTTCCTTACAATGAACCAAGTATGACAATCTCGAAATGAGTTGATGGCACACCAGTGAGAACTTTAGCTAATATCACACCCTGATACACTCTAATACTGCTGCTACACAATATTGCCTGATAAGTACTGTCATTTGCACCTCCACTGCTTATTCAACTACAAACTACCCATACTTATTCTGTAAAGATATGAACCCTACCAATCAGATTCATTTCCCACAAGATCTATGCAATGGTAATTGTGTGTGTGTGTCTGTGTGTGCGTGTGCGTGTGCGTGAGGGTGTATATATGTGACGGTTTGCTTAAGTATTGTAAATATAAGCCGAAGTGAAATTTAAGTGCATTTTTTTAGAAATTAAGGAAAAGGGGGTTTAATAATAATCAGTATGGAATTTTAATCTCATTCTTTCACATCTTTTCGCTGTTTCGGTTTCGGGTATTGCACCTAGCCGTAACAGAATTTGTGGCTTACTATCCGGGAACTTGAACAAGTGCAGGCCTAGCCTAACGAAGTATCTCCAAATTTCTAGAATAATTCCACAGTAGAAATAGTACTGTATTTATTTGTTGTGGCTTGTTTGTCAAGACCAGACTAGGTCTACTTCAAACTGTCATTAGATCTTCGATGAGGAAGGATTAGATTAAAAGTTGTATTGCGGAATATCTCGTCTACGAAAACATTCTGCCCAGTATAATACTTGAGGCAGTGATTAAGATTCCAACTGACAACACATTGGAATTAAAAACATTAGAAATAAAGATTCACAAAGGTCAGGTTGAGAGGAATTGAGAAAGAAGAAAAAGAAATTGAGAGGAAAAGGGAAAAAGAAAAAAGAGAAGGTGAAAAAAAAAGAGGAAAGAGAAATAAGGAGACTTGAAAAGGAAATTAAAATGGAAAAGGAACAAAGGGTACATGAAGCTAGAATGAAACAATCAGAGCTAGGAATCATAAGAGGCTCTGAAACTGGCTCTGATACTGGAGGGTTTGACATCTCAAAGTATTTGAAATTTGTCCCCCACTTTCAGGAAGACAGTGTGGAAAACATTTTCACGCATTTTGAAAAGTTAGCCGACAACTCAAGTAGCCTAAGGACAAATTGTTCAATATTAATTAAAGGCAATTGTGCGGGTAAGGCACAAGAGGTCTATTACTCTCTGTCTATAGAAGGCAGTATGAGTTATGAGGTCGTTAAAAAGGCAGTTCATCAGGCTTATGAACTGGTTCCCGAAGTGTACCAGCAAAGATATCGAAACTGTAGAAAGTCAGACAATCAAACCTTTGTGGAGTTTGCTCATAACACAGAGAAATTAGGTAGTGTTCTTCCCAAAAGGTTTCTGAGTTTAAACACTTACGGCAATTGATTTTGGTAGAGGAATTTAAACGGTGTGTTCACGCTGACCTTAAAGTGCACCTTGAAGAAAACAAGGTTGATAGTTTGAGCAAGGCTGCAAATATGGCTGATGAATATGCCCTGATCCACAAATTTGGTAAGGCGGGCATGACCCAAAATAAAGGTCAAACCAAACCAAACAAAAGATTTGGTAGAACAAATAATACTATTGGCTCTCCCTCTCAGACTGGTGCCCTCTCTCAAAATCAAAACTTATCAAGTGATAGTAAAAAAAACAACCAGATTCGAGTCGTAAACAAAAAAAATGAGTATCTCACAAAAAGGGAGCTTTAAAGAAATTGTTTGTGGATTTTTGTCACAAAAGGGACTATACAATGGCCAATTGCTTCAAATTGCCGAAAAAGATGGATTCAGAAGCAGCCTTAAATGCCTTAGCCAGTTCTGATGAACTTCCCGGGGTAGTAGTAAATTTACGGCCTTCGACTGACAAAATTAAAGAAGAGTACCTTCCTTTTGTATCTGAGGGATTTATCTCCGTAAATGGGGATTCACCTCAGTCTCTCGTTATAATTAGAATTTTGCGTGATACTGACGCAACTAAGTCATTGCTGTTAGATGAGATTTTGCCGTTATCGGCAATTTTATCCATTGGAGCAAACGTACTTATTCAGGGTGTGGAGTGTGATCTTATTTCTGTCCTTCTCCACAAAATTAATTTGAAGTCAGATCTATTTTCTGGGTCGGTCATAGTAGGTGTTAGGCCTAGTCTACCAGTTAAAGGGGTATCTTTTTGTTAGGCAATGCCCTAGCTGGCGAAAAGATTACAGTCAATGCAATTGTGACAAATAAACCCTGCAATATCAATAACACAGAGCAGTTAGAAAAGGAATTTCCAAATTTATTCTCTGCCTGTGCTGTTACACCAGCTATGTCAAACAAGCTTAGAGATGGAGGTAGAAGTTTTCATCTTTTCTCAAGAAATGAGAACGTAGTTCCAAAACAAGGAACAGTACTCCCAAAAGAGGAGTCAGAATCCAAAAGAGATTCTAATGAAATTGAAAATTCTTAGTATGACCTTAGTGAGACATTTATGACTAATCTCGAGGATAGTCAGGATTTTGAATCTTCTAACCCTACACAAAATTGTGAGGGCGAAGAAAGAAAATACTGTTTCTTCAAAAATGTCTGATACTCTAAAAAGGAATCAGCTTTCAAATGAACAAAAGAATGATAAAGAACTTCATTAATTACTAGCTGGGGTACTTACTTAGGAAGAATCAGAAAATGTCCTAGTGTGTTTTTTTCTCAAAGATGGTATTATGATGCGTAAATGTAGGCCACCTGATGCAACTTTAGATGATGAGTGGGAAGTTTACCATCAAATTGTGTTGCCGTGTTGTCTAAGGTCTATAGAAATGAGATTTTAAGCATTGCTCATGAAATGCCATTTGCAGGGCACCTCGGGGTTAATAAAACCTACCACCGTATTTTGAATCACTTTTATTGGCCAAATCTAAAAGTAATGTGACCACATTTCGTAAAACGTGTCACACATGTCAGATGGTTGGGAAGCCGAATCAGAATATTCAGGCTGCGCCCTTAAAACCAATCCCAAATTTTGAAGAGCCTTTTAGTAGAGTCATTATTGACTGTGTAGGTCCCTTACCTAAGAGAAAGGCAGGACATCAGTATATATTGACAATCATGTGTGCTTCTACAAGGTTTCCTGAGGCAATTCCTCTCAGAAATATTAAGGCTTGTACAATTTTGCAAGCATTATTTAAAAGTTTTTCACATAACTTGGGTTACCTAAAGAGATCCAGTCTGATCAAGGATCCAACTTCATGTCAGCAGTATTTCAACAGATGTTGTATGAATTAGGTATAGGGCAGATTAACTCAACTGCCTACCATCCTGAAAGCTAAGGAGCTTTGGAAAGATTTCATCAAACTTTGAAAACTATGATAAATACATATTGTAGTGATAATGAAAGAGATTGGGATGAAGGTTATCCATCCTCAATGTTTGCTAGTAGGGAGTCTATACAAGAGCCACTTAGATTCAGCACATTTGAACTTGTGTTTGGACACACAGTTCGTGGACCACTCACTGAGGTGATTGAAAGAGAAGTGGCTCGTAGATTCAGGCGAAGAAAGAGTATATCATATCAAAAAAATCATGATGAAAAAAATATCATGAAAAAGAGGCTGATATCACCCATAATGATGATGTTGTAAATGAAGTAAATGTCAGTGTTGATGTAACTCTTGATCAAAATTATTCTACATGTACTGATAACGAAATCATGGATGATGATGTTGAAGCTAATCATATCCCTGAGATGGGCATTGAATTGCAGAATACTGATAGTTTGAAGAATCTTGAAAAGAAATTGAGTTATCTAAATACAAGAGAGAATCAGAGATGATATTACTAATCAATGAGTATAAAGGCTTATTTTTAGATAGTCCTACGAGGACCAGTCTGATTGAGCATGATTTAGATGTAGGGATGCTGCTCCCATGAATCAGCACCCTTACCTTGTGAGTCCTCGAAAACGCCAACATCTTCTTGACGAGGTCAGTTATATGTTAGAGCATGGCATTATCGAACCAAGTAACAGCGAGTGGTCTTCCCCATGTGCACTGGTCCCTAAGCCAGACGGTAGCTACAGGTTTTGTACCGATTACTCCAAGGTAAATGTAGTCACCAGGACAGATTCTTATCCAATACCTCGTTTTGACAATTGTATTGATATGTATTAAATTTTGACCTATCGAAGAGTTATTGGGAATTACCGCTCACTGAAAGAGCTAAAAGAGTGTCAGCATTTGTTACGTCAGATGGTTGATACCAAACGTTGATAACGGTCATTCCGTTTGGTATGAAAAATCCTTCGATGACCTTCAACATTTTGTAAATGACCTTTCTTAAAGTTGGAGAACTATGAAGTGTATGTAGATGACCATATTGTGTACAACAACACATGGGACCAGCATGTACAACACATAGAGGCATTGTTCGACAAGCTCACTGAAGCTAATTTGACTGTAAATTTGGTCAAAAGTGAAATTGCCTGTGCTCGTGTTATATTCTAAGGTCATGTGGTTGGTCAAGGTGAGGTTAAACGGATTAAAACCAAAGTTGAAGGCATTGAAAAATTTCCAGATACAGCCGCATCTTTAACAAAATTGCTGATGATTGTCAGACGGCATTTGTTACTCTAAAGAATATGTTCATGAGTTCATCTGTCTTAATTGCCCCAAATTTTGACAAACAGTTTAAGTTGGCTGTCGATGTCAGTAATAATGGTATAGGATCCGTTTATTACAAGCTGATGACGTCAGTGTTGATCATCCTGTATGTTGCTATTCAAAGAAATTTGACAAGCATCAGACAAATTATTCAACCATTTAGAGAGAAACATTAGGACTTTTTTAGGACTTCAGCACTTTGATGTCTATTTGGGAACCACTAGTTTTCCTATCATTTTATATAGGCCTACAGATCATAATCCTTTAAAATTCCTGTCAAAAATGAAGAAAAACAATCCACGATTAATGAGACAGTGTTTATTCTTACAGTCTTATGATTTGTGTATTAAGCACAGCAAAGGGAAAGATAACATTATCCCTGATAATGACAATATGTAGGTATGTTGTATCATTGATATCATGCCTTTACTAGTAGCAATGTAACATATGTACAGTATTGTAGTTGTGACTATAATGTTGTAAGTATTAAGTAAATTAAAGTTTTGTATTGGACGTCCAAAAAGTTTTGAAGAGGGGGAGTGTTACGTGGCACGAACGGCCAGTCAAGAATCCCAGTTTGAATCCTTTACTCAGTCGACGCTCCGTTAACGAAACTTTAAGCAAGCCGTACACTACGGCGACTTAGCACACCGCAACCCAACTCGATCGTCGGGTCACCAACAGTCGTGAGTAGTGCAAGAGTTTAAGACTGCGATTGGCAGTTTTAAGATCAGTTTAAGTCTCGCCGACTTCAGTCGGGAAGAACCAACATGTTCGTTCTTCCCGACTGAAGTCGGCGTGACTTAAAACTGGTCCTAAACTTCCAGTCGCAGTCATAAACTCATGCACACTATACGACTGTTGGAGATCCGACGATCGAGTTGAGTTGCGGTGTGCCAAGCAGTGTTGTAACGAGTCACCCTTTGGTCGAGTCACAAGTCAAGTCAAGTCATTCGTCACATTTTCAAGTCAAGTCAAGTCAAGTCAAGCACATTTTCAAGTCAAGTCAAGTCAAGTCAAGTCAAGTCAAGCACATTTTCAAGTCAAGTCAAGTCAAGTCAGAAATTTTGGTCGAGTCAACTCGAGTCAGTTGCTGGTGTCTACAAGTCAACGCAAGTCACACTAGTACATAATCATAGTAAATTTAAAACTGGTATTTCTTTATTGGTATGACCTATAGACAACTGTTTCCTTTCTGCCTCTGAAGTGTACCTGCCACTGATTGCAATCTTTTTCTATATGGTATGCCACAGGTGCATTGTTTTCATATCTTTACATGAAACTTGCCAGGAGTACGTAGCACATTCCAAGGTACCACACGTGACTTGTGCCCCACACACGAATGCTATAACTACTCAGGCAAGCAATGTTAATGTATATCTGCTGGCCGTGGCAAAATTTCACTTTCACTTTGCCACGTAGGCCTAACGTTAGATGTCGTCGCACAATGATCCACACTTGGCCAAGCCATGGCATAACATACACTTTTATCGAACAAGGAGGTCAAGGACCTAGCAGTAGCACTGTCTACTTCTCGGAAATAAGCTCTCCGTCAATAACGAATGAATATGGCCACAGTGACCAGGGCAGGATTTGATTTCTGAAAATGGAGGAGGGGAAACCCGTGTGAACTGCCAAGGCTAGTCTCGGGGTCTAAAGGGAGGGGGTGACCTCCTTTGGAACAATAATTTTATAAATGTGAGATCCAGAACTCATGGTAGGTGCGCGCGGATCGGGCTTAAATAATCGTCGGGAATGGCACTTCTCAGGCTTGATAGCAGCCATCAAGAAGTGCAATTTTTGTGAACAAAATGTAAAGTTTGATTTTATTTTATTACACATTTCTGTGAGGACGGATTAGCTGAGCTGGTCGGACGTTTGGTCCAAGGGTTGCAAGTTTGAATCCCGTTTTACTCATTGGCGTACCCAGGATTTCTGTCATGGCGGGGGGCTTGCAGTATTTTGTGTGATCGCCGGGCTGGGGAAGGGGTCTAGGGGGAGGGGGTGTCCCCCCTTTTGAAAATTTTTTAAAAATTAGGTGTCCTTACATGTAATCTGGTGCCACATATGCTACCTTTTAAAGTAAATTTTGTGTTAAAAAATTTACGTATTTTTAGGAACTAAAAAAGAAAATCGGCGTCAGTGAGGGGGGCATGGCCCAATGGCCTCCCCCTGTGTACGCTACTGCGTTTACTATCTAAGCGGAGCACCACCATAGGTTGGCGCGGAGCGTTCCAAGAAAATTTAAGGTTTTAATACATCCTAGATCGCCGGAAGTGGCACTTGCAAGGCTTGATAGCAGCCATCAAGATGTGAAATTTTGGTGGAAAAACGTAAACTTTGATTTTATTTTATTCTCAAACACATTGAGTTTTGTCACAATCAATCCGAATCCATTCAAACTTATTCAGAGTGGGTGAATTTTTTCGCCCAGATCACCAGTGGGAGGGGCTCCTGGGGGCGGCGAATTTGTGGGGGCTCGCACCCCAAGCCCCCTCCCCATAGCTACGCCACTGGGTAACCGTCAGCTAATTTGTTGAGGATGGTAGTAGTTGGTCGAGAAAGTGGACAGCGAGAGTTGTAGCTAGGTTTTGGAAATAGTAATTTACTCAATCTGGCCTACAGGAAATGATAAAGAGACAATTCCACAAATTTTCCTACGCACAGCCGTACAGCAGTGCTAATGAGACATCAATTTATTTCAGGCTCATGCAGGGGAAGCACGCCGAAAAATATATCGAGAGATGTGATTCCCTACACATGGTTAGAGTTTGGGATTTTTTTTTGCAAGGACCAGGGTGCATTGAATGACGTACGGTACTTTCAGTGACTCTTATGTCAGAGCTTCAAGTCATAATAGTGTGGCGCGTAGGAGAGGCCCATGCTTTGAAAGAAATCTTACCGTGCAAGACAAAATTTTAAATTGTATTAGTCAGTTTTCTCTGGGGGTACGCGCGAAGCGCGCAGTGAAAAATCTTCCTAGCATTAATGGTATTTGATATCAATGTTTCCCTTCATTTAACATTGCAAAATTTAATCATAATAAGCTATTGAAAATTCACTTATAGGTTCTCTCGTCTGGCATCGCCTCGTTTTTTTTATTGTTTTTATTATTTTTTAAGTTTTCAAAAACAACTGCACTATTAGTTAAAAATTTAAAAAGGGAAAGTTATGCCAGTAAGTAAGGAACTTAGGTCCTAGCTTTGCTATAAGAAAAAAATCAAGCTCGACCACCACTGTGCTGGTCGAAGACCCCGGATTTTCAATGGTCGTGGTAAGGACAATGCACAGGGAGCTATCGGCGACCGGCTACACATGTACCTTCACTGAGGACTATACAGTCCCATCAGAGTTGCACAAGCACTATCACTGAGTACTGTTTAAAGCAGAGGCAACAAAATTATTATAGAGAGGAAAAAATGAACAGACTCATATTAAAAATCCCGTAAAAAAAGTCCCTGAACCACACTAGGAATCATCCAGATGACAACCCTGTCTGTGCAACATGTTGCTTTTACATCGAAACCACTGAGAACGGTGATCGTACTGGTCCATGCCTGGCATGATGTGTACATACTCTGATATGACATGCTTCCGCAGCAGTTAGCGCGGATTCGTCAAACTGCCCGCTCGGCCCGTTTGTCAAGTGACAACTATACTATAGGCATGCAGTGCTGGTATCGTCCACACACGGGCATTGTGTGTTGCGGCCGCGTCTACCTCGCGATATGCACATGTACAGTCCACAATTGGGTACATTTACAAATATCAGAGTCACGTAAAAGGACTCGAGTCGCAGCAGGAGACTCGAGTCATTTAATTGTCCTGACTCGAGTCTTCAATTGGACTCGAGTCATGCTATGCTCGAGTCCGAGTCAAGTCAAGTCATTTTAGGTGGCGACTCGAGTCAAGTCAAGTCATTTTGGCTGATGACCAAGTCAAGTCAAGTCAAATATGCGACTCGAGTCGACTCGAGTCCGAGTCAGTGACTTGACTTGTTACAACTCTGGTGCAAAGTCGTGTAGTGTACGGCTGGCTTTAGACATCTTTGACCTGGTTAAAGCTGTTCGAGTAAACGTTCGATTCTTCTAGAACTGTTGTGCATCTACTTTGAGAAGATTCGATTCCTTTGTGGAAAGGTTCCCCTGAAAATCCTTATTTTAGGAATGATCGCCTCTAGATTCTTATTTTCGAGGAAGTCTTCTTCAATGAATGCGTTGTTTGCGAGAACATGTTGGAATTTACTAAGGGAGAAATCTCTGGAACAATTGATGGTCAGTATAAATAACAAGACAGAGAAGACCAGAGATCAGCCACAGGCGTTACTGTTTACTGAATATAGCCCACAGAGATAGCCACAGATTAATAAACGTTATCACTGTATTCTATAGAGAGAAAGAGACACACAAATTAAATTAACAACCAGCCCAAGACGTTATTGCTTACTGTGTGTAGTCTATATAGCTCAGAAATTCTAACATACCATTGACGCAGAAAACTGTTCCTGCATCCTAACATCTCTCCCTGGTCTCACCAACCTTGACTGTGTAAAAGAGAGAATTCGGCCCTCAACTTCGTGTCTACCAGTACTACGAGTGCACCCTACCGCGTTGACCAAAGCCTAAGCTTACAACGACGAAGCATATACTACGAATACTACAGCCATCCAAGACTAAAGATAACTATACAGATAAAGTCTGGATTAGTATCGTAAATATAGCCCTAAGTAAAATTTTAGTGTATTTTGTAGAATTTCAGGAAAAGTGGGTTTACCAATAATCAGTTTGGAATGTTAATCTCATTCTTCCACATCTTTTAGCTGTTTCGGTTTCGCCACGGACTTCTTATATACATGGACAGAGCATATTGCACTAACGTCCTATGCGTAAATTGTCGCCACCGTGTACGTACACGAAGGCTTACCAATATGGCTGCCTGCTATAGTCTTGTGTGTAAAAGTTTGGACTTGCTCAAGTGGCTCAGTATCGACAAATTGTGTGAAAAACTTGTAATATTTTCGAAAGAATGCAAGCTCAAGTCAAATTCATCAAATAGAATGGAGGACTGTGGTGTTGTTCTTCCATTCATACTGATATTTTGTCTGAAATGTTGCAGATTCATCGTCAAATTGGGCAAATGGTAGTAGCCCGGCGGCCATCTTGGTTAGCCTAAATTTGTTCGAACGGTGACGACCGTATTGATTGCGCAATCCTCTGTCCATGTATTGAAGTCTATGGGTTTCGCGTATTGCACCTAACCGTCGGGCTGTAACACCCGAGTCCGGCCACGGACTCACTCCAATTCCGGACTCGAGTCCGGTTTTTCCTGGACTCGGAATTGGCCCGGAATGGGAGGTCCTGGAATCGGAAATGGCCCGGAATGGGCTGCAACTGGACTTGGAACTCAGAGCCGAGTCCAGCCGAGTCCACTTAAATGAAAATTTGATACCTCCCTAGCATATTAGCTCATAGTTACCACTGGGCTATCAGCCTATTGTCTGGGAAAAGTGCCCATGGGGATGTTTGCAACAGTGGGGGCATGGGAGTTGTTTATTGAGAATCAGCTGGGGTTGAAACTTATCCAGGTTGGAATTTTGTTTGTGGGGCAAGGGCTTTTTCTTGGGGAAAGGATTTGCTAAGTCCTCCTGGGGCTCCAGGTTAGCCAGGGGTACATGGTGAAATTAATTGGTCTGGTCCTTGTAGAACCTCCTTATTGTAACCAATGAACTATTCAAGAATGCATGAAATAAAGAAGAGAAGGTTTTAACAAAGATGGTCCTTTAAGTTAGTTGGAAAAGCGCTACATGATACATGCCTGCATGGTTGAAGCTTGTATCTCCTTCCCTTTTCCTGAAATGGCAACAGTAGCAACCATTGTCATCACCCAGCTACAGAAATCCTTTGATTGAAGAACTGACATGACGTCCTTTCAGGTTATTCAACTTACACTGTTTTATCTATTCAAGCAGTGACCACCAGCCTGCAAGATGTGAATTTATACAAAAAAGTGAAGGTTGGAGTCAAGTCCACCTGTCCCAAGTCTGAGTCGATGGTCAGAATCCGAGTCAAGCAGAGTCCAGAAGGTCTCGAGACCAAGCTGTGTCCGAGTCAAACCAGGATCCGAGTCAGAGTCTGGCAGCATTTTTGAGCATCTCTTTTGATGGGGTGTATGTAGGCCTACAGGTAGTGGGGGGGGGGTGCTCACTGACCTCTAACTGACTATAGCTGAGACCTATAGTGTTTACTTACAACTCAAAAGCAGTCTGAGAATGTGCAACAGACTATCAGTGCTTATGCCAGGACTGCCTGAGGGGGTGGGGTGCCCAAAAGTGGGGGAAGGGGGAAGCAATTACCTGAAACCTGACAATGGAGAGAGTTGTGTAAGCACGTACATCAAATATAAATAATACAAGCATCACCTAGGGCTTGATTTTTGGTTTTCAGAGGTAAATTTTTATCAATGTCATGGTAAAGTGAAAGGGCTTGAAGGCCAAAGTGCATGCAGGCCCCAGTGTCTCTGGTTAGGCCCCTATATTCTGCGGCCAGGCTCTTTAATATGTATGGCATGCTATCTGCAGCTACTGCAGGCTTCAGGTTGTATGGACACATTAGTCTACTAGTAAAGCCAATTAACAGGACAGTGTTGGTCAAATATGCCCATGCAGAACCAGCTGCAGTCATGTATGTCTTCATGCATGTACAGTGCAGTGTATATGTATTGAACAAATGAATCGTATACAGCACACATAGTTGAGCTGCAGCTTGAACAGAGTGAGTTCTAACTGTTAGGCATAGGCCCAAAAATGTACTGTTCCTTATGCTGGCTGTTCTACAGTACATGTCTAGTATATATCTAGCAGCTGGTCTTGTTGGCAAGTGGTTACGAGCATTCTTATAGCAAGTGCTAGATAGTTTTAACCCAAAAGTTTTTAAAAAGCTTCTTACTCATACTGTGTCTGCACCATGTGTCGTCCATGATGGGGGAGATGAGTTGTTCATGCTGCAGTAGTATACATGATGATTGAACTCATTAGAACTGAACCATAAAACTGTACCTGTCAATGAACTGTTTTCCCCAGGTAAGGCTATAGTATACTATAGGTTGCAAGGAACGACTACGTAACTTAATGTAACGCTGAACTTTCTAGCAGAACTGGTACCACACGTACAAATCTATAGTCTTGACTTACTACGTGTGCATTCTACTAATACTGTGTGATACAATTACATAAACTGTGTTAATACTTCTTCAGATCATGTAGGTCTATAGTGCAGCTGGGGTCAGATCTGAGGACTGCCTTTAATTGTAACCAAGATTTGTGATGTTGCATGGCAATATCACATAGGCCTACAGGACCTATAGCCTACTCTCCCATTTGATCCCCATCCACCACCTGCCCTCATATACCCTCATCAAATTATAGTACAAAAGTCCTTGAACTAAATTAAGTTTACTAAATTTAAGCTCCATTCATGTGCATGACTGATCTGTACAGTTAGTACTGCAAAATTCATCTAAACATCAGCAGAAGCTAATTACATATAGGCCTGTGCTGTACGTTATAGACAGTTTGTTTACATCTGATCTAGTTGAAATTTACAAATGCAAGAATTACCCCCTTTGTAGCAGTTTAATACTAAGCCTCTCTTAGTCTATACAGTATAGCCTTTTTGTAACATTTGCTAAAGAGACAGGATGCAAAAAAGTATCACCTCCTTCAGAGCCCATAATAACTGTATGGTTTGAATAGAAGGATTTAGGAGATTCATTGACAATGTACTGTAAGGCAAGGTACAGACCTATGTTCATTGTTTGCATTATGCAAGGTGTGTAACAATCAATAGGTACATATTGTACCAGTGAATGGATTAGGCTCAATTAGTGTAGTTTGTATTTTCCTTGAATCTTCCAGTGCTCTGGAGGTTTGTATAGTCTCCTCTTAAACTCTCAGACCATGCAAATCTGACTGCTTTTGTTGTAAAAACTGTTAATTGGCTTTGAATGTACTGTATTAAATAGATAGGTATAGTTGCTCCAACACATCCTTGGTTCATACAATAAGCCCTTAGTTCCAAGTTGATTAAGCTATTCAAGCATTGAATGACCATCATCCTTTAGGATGACAATCACACAAAATGGCAGTAAATTATGTTTAAAGGCATCAGAAAATAGTCAATACTAATTTGCCAAAGTTATAAGTAAGTTTTGTGTACAGTATTTGAAATCAAGTTGTGTAACAGGTAAGTATGAAAAGCTGCACCATGCTTTACTTCAAACCATAGAGATGATGACATGTCAGTACACTCCCAGGCATCAGCAGGTACAATCGTGAGGATCGATGTAGGGACATATTTTGAGGGCTGGGGATGGGGGTGGGGCTATAATATGTAGATATAATTTGCAGCTGGGCTTTAATATGTTTTAAGCTAACATTTCTGGGATATCTACGTCCCCACTACTAGCCTTTATGAAATTTGTGCAATTTTTCAGTTGAGGGGCTAGGAATTTGGGGGTGCCCCCCAGAGAAGGGCACCTGCATGAGTACTATAAACATTGCAGTGGTGATGTTTTTTACAACTTTGTACATATTCCAGAATCCAGATACTGTATATGATATTCATATAGAATGGCTGCCAAACTCATTAGTAAGTACACTTTATTATTTAAGCTTGTACTCATGATAATAGCTGGTAGTGCCTATAATTATGACCATGCATGTACCTGCACCCATACCACTTGGTCAGATCCTGTATACCCATGCTCATTAAATTTCTTCAAGTTTGAACTTTTATACCCACACTTGGGTATGAAAGTTTCTCTTAACCTGGTATCCATACTCATGTTGTGGTACCCCTAGTCTGTGCTCATGTTCATGACCCGGGGCTTGCAATTGCACCCATACCAGCTTCTCACGACCTGGCATACATACCATACCCAAACTCAAAACCACTTTCATGACCAGTACCCGTGTCCGGGCCCATGACCTGTTACCCATACCTGTACCGGCCCCCACCCGTACTCATGGCCCGGTTCCCATACCCGTTCCCATACCCATGACTTGGTACCCGTACCCATACTCATGACCAGCTGGTACCTGTACCTGCACTCATGCTCCTGTATTCACACTACAGCGCTGCCAATTTCAAAGGATTTTACTGCACATTTACTTATGGGATGGACTCGGACTCGGATCCTCTGGACTCGGACTCGGCTTGGACTCGGGGGGTACCGGACTCGGAATTGGCCCGGAACTGAGGTCACTGGAATCGGAATTGGCTCGGACTCGGATTAGGTGGACTCGGTTACAGCCCTGCCTAACCGTAACAATCCTTATGCAATTATATAAATAAACAATAAGACAAGAACAAAAAGGAAAACACTTGAAAAGACACAACGTACTAAATGATCAACCAAAGAACTAAGTTTTAAGTCGGGAATTGAAATTTTGAAGAGATGTGGCCTTCCTGATGTTTCGTGGGAGATAAATCCCTAGGCGTGGTGCAGCTATTTGGAACGCTTTGTCACCGGTTACTGTTCGTGTCTTTGGAATGTGGATCAGGACTTCGTCATAAGAGGATCGAGTAGGGCAAGTTGAGGTCGCCGGAATAATGAGTTCAGAAAAATTTGGGGCTGAGAGTGCAAGCACTTGTTAACACTGGCTATAATTTTGAAATTTATATGAGTCCTGATTGGAAGCCAGTGAAGACAGTGCAATAATGTAGTACTATGGTGTTCACGTCCAACTAAAAGAATAAGTCAAGCAGCTGTATTCTGCAGCCTTTGAAGTTGTGTTAGATCGTGTTCAGTGGCTCCTAACAGCAAAGCAGAACCATAATCTATTCCGGAGAAAATGAGTGCCTGGACGGTTAGTTTGCAGGCAGCAGTGTCTTTTAATTACCTGTCTCCGCCAGAGTCATCTACTAAATTGCTATTGCTGTGTTCCGGATGTGCTTGCTGCTAGCCATTCTTGCACTACAACCTTGTAAACACTTTCCAAATCTGTAAATGATACGTTACTGCTACTACATTCACAGTGGTGGCTGTCACTATTTTCTTGCACCCACATGGGCTGCTGAGAGTAAGTTGTATGGATCTGGTGGTAATTCCCCCACCCTCAGTGAACAACTAGTTCATTCACATCCATCTTCCAACCATATTTATTTGATCCTAGTATTTTTGACAACTGTTCAGACTAATTGCATGTACTGTATCTAAATAATGTGTGTGTTAGTGTACTATACAAACTTGCTGGATTTGGTGACAGAGTTGTATCAATTCATTGCTCATTCTGCACTAGCATGATATGTTGAGATTATCTTCTATTGTGAAGGACCAGTCACAAAAAACAGGTGGACACAGGTTATAATTCTCTACTAGCATGATCTTTAGCATATGATATTAAAAATAGTTAAAAATTATTTTATATGTTTTGAAAAATCTTATGTACTATACTGACACTGGACAAACCGCAACTGACTTGGACGCCTTTTTTTTTAAAGACGTATTCAGGGCCGTCGCGACCGTGGGGTGTGGGGGTGTCTCACCCCCCAAAGTTCGTCAGAGCGAAGATAGTCGGAAAATCTGAAATGCCAATTGGAATTTCTGATATCTCAGTCTAGCACATTTTTCCGACTGAGCCTATGTCAACTTTGTATATATATTTTCCAACTAGACCAAGTGAGAATAATACCAAACGTTATTTTCCAGTTTTCCTCAAGTAAAATCAAATCAAAACTGTCCTTTTTTTCGCAAATTCTCAAACTATTAAAATTTTCGCGCGCTCCGCGGGCTTCAAACCTTACCTCAGTGTTGTTCTTATTATCAATATCTTCCGATAGCAGCTTTCGGAGAAGCACAACAGCAGAAGCTGAAAGCTGTTTACAAATTACCAGGTAAAAGACTGGCTTTTTGAGTGGCATGTTGGTTTTTGGGCAATTGAAAGTATCTCGATACAGATTCTGATGCAGGTTTTGTCATGGAAATCCTATTTAATGAAAATTTGGGCGCGCTTCGCGCGCATGCGTCACGATTTACAATCAGTCATGAACATTATTAAGGTAATTATGCCAGACACAGTTCTATTGGAGCTATGGCGATTTAGCCCCCCCTCCCCCAATTTTTCCGAGCCCCACAAAATTGGGCAAAATTTTATATAGACTAATATTGGTGAATACATAGATATACTCAAAATATTCCGGTAGCCAGTAAGTTCTGTAACAATTCTTTCTATAACTTCAAAAAATTTTAGCGCGGTAAGAGCGCTTTCCGAGTCATCTATAGTTTATCTAGTGTTAACGCCCCCGTTTCAAACATATTGGATTTCAACCTTTCCACAAATGTTGTTCTTCCGTGTAGGCGTGATTCTAAAGAAACACGAAAATAAAATGAATCGTTGCGAAGTTCTTTCCTCTTTTTCCTGACTTTAAGAAAATTCTTTCTTCATCCTCGCCATCGTGGCAAACATATATTGTAAGAAAAAGATTTTTCAGTTTCGCAGGGGATCCCTAATGGGTAAAATGAAGAATGTAATCCCGACGAAGACTATGCAGTCGTCCCAACAAATTTCATGGTATTGTCCAGATTCTTCAATAAAAACCCAAACTTTTTCAACTTTCCTTAATGAAAACAAAAATGTGAAATATTTTTTTCAATAGTTCACATTTTTGTTTTCATTAAGGAAAGTTGAAAAAGTTTGGGTTTTTAACCCCAAATTATTCGGCGCGCTACGCGCCTTATATTTTGAGTTCGGCAACCCATTGCATCCGTCGGGCCAGCTGGACCCCAGTCAGGGCGCTTCCCCCCATGTCGGCAAATCAAAGCACCACCCCTGGCTGAGCGTGGTGCAGGTTTCTCATTTTGGCATTGAAGTATACCCCCAAATTTCGGCGCGCTTCGCGCGCAATCCTCACAATCCACGTTGTATCACTTGTGAACATTATAAGCACCAATGTACTAGTGAACTTTTATAGCATAAAGTAGGTGTACATTCTGAAAACGCGCTTGTTAGTCCTAAACCCCTTTTGCTATACCTGTCTGGGAAGTGTAATATTATTTTTCTGCACCTATACTCTCCCTCCCGCCCATCTCCCTTCCGCCCATTGCTGGAAGCTGTTTGTCTGGATTTTCATTCAAAATTAGTAAAAATACGATAGATGTAAAGTGCTTGGCGTCGTACTCTATCTGTCTATATTATTATTAAGATGCCAGGTAATAAGCATTATGTCATTGCCCCATTTTATATAATTGATCCAGAGCTTCCAGGAGGCCCTATACAGATATATGATAGCCTTAGATGCCAGAATAGAATTTAAAAGAAGGGGGGGGGGGGCTTCAGGAGGTTTGTTGACAACGTTTTCTTCTCTTAGACAACATATTTTCTACTTTCACCTAACCAAATCTTAGTATTTACTAAATTATGGACATTTTCCAGCCATATATGATCAGTTCCAAAAGTATCCCAAGATAGCATCATTTTGCATCTAAGCAACCTTACCTTAACAAAAAATTCTCAAAAGGGAGGGGGACACCCCTCCCCTTAGGCCCCTCCCCAGGACGGTACCTTTATGAAGTGACAAAGGAAGGATCCCCACTGCTGTATCATACAAACGTAACGCCAATAAAAACGAAGATGCAATTTACGGACCGCAACTCATTTAGAAAAAGAATCAAACCAGTCGGAAAAATTAGAATTCACTTAATTACGGACATTTTCTAGCCATATATGATCAGGTCCAAAAATATCCCAAAGATAGCTCCATTTTGAATCTAAGCAACCTTACATTAACAAAAATTTCTCAAAGGGGAGGGGTCACCCACCCTTAGACCCCTCCCCACGACGGCACCTTTATGTAGTGACAAAGGAAGGATCCCCACCGCTGTATGTAAACGCAGTCCGCATAAAAAATGGTGCAATTTACGCGCCACCATTTAGTTGGAAAAAATATCCATCCAGTCGGAATTTGGGACCTTCTCACTCCCCCCCCCAAAAAAAAAGCATATGACCCTAACTACTGCCCTGGACGTATTGCCTTAATCTAGCGTTTCCAGAAAAATGCCACGCCCCCTAAAAACTGTCCACTCCCTTCAACAAGTACAGCAACATATTTTTAGGTGAAGTCTTAACATTTTGCAATGTATAATGATACATTTGTATTGTAAAGTCTTTAAAAAAGTGTACAAAAGTGTGGTCGTCCATATTTACCCAACCAATAGATGAACTAGGCACTTGTGCTAACAAAATGATTGACCACAAACAAACAAGTTTTTTGTCCCACCACAGTTTCAAAATTATTTTTGTGTCACTGACAACCCCGGCCCTTACTGAAAAAATTCTAAGGGTGTTTATCGCTTGTGTTTCAAAGGTCATATACAATTCAATTGAATCCCAATTTTGTGTATAGGCCATAGGCTATCGTGTTTAATAGCACAAACTTTGCTCACATACTACCACTACCACAACCACAAGTTTTGTTCTCAGTTAAAGTATACATGACATGCAGATCACGATGGCGTGTAAAGTTCCTATCATCAGGCTACAGGGTATCGATAAGGTTGTTTTACACACTCAATGTCATGGTGGGTAAAGGAGCACTTGTTGGTTGGTAACGGTTTGAATAAGTCAATTTACAGGGAGGCTTTGCTTCATATATTTCTTTAATTGGAGAAGACCTTCCCTGCAAGGGATTTCATGGGAGAGCCTGAACACCCCTCATTTGCGAAAGGTTTATTATGTAAGGAGGCTTACCAAGGCCATGCCAATTAGGGGATGGGTGGAAAAACTTTGCCCCCTAGAGCCCCTAGAAGATAAAAAACTACCTTTGCTTTAATGCTATTTAGTAAATACCTCGCCCCCTGAAAAACTAATTCGCTCCTCCTCCCTTTAAAGCTATCTTGCCCCCTTTCAGTTCCTTATCTGGCTACAGGCCTGGGGTTTACCTACAAAAACGGTTTCTGTTTCAACAGTCCAAACCCCTCAAGGGATCGGTAAAGCTGACCAGTCTGGTGTATCGAAAAACATGTTTAACTCGTGGCCGTGAAAAAAAGCAGTCACTGAACCCTGCAAACATGATCATACCGCTATTGTGGGAATAAGCAATATATTTAAATTCAGGCATAGCCAAGGTTACGTGCTGTAGGCAGGGTACCGGTACCCTTGTACTTCTGACGCAGCACTAACGTCTTGGCCTGAGCAGCTCGGCTGCACACTCTCGTTCATATAGTTTTAAGTTTTTTTGAGAGGTTCCTGCTTTCAAGATTTCAGTTGGAATGCAAATCCAGATATGGGACCATGGTCTCACATCTTCGGTGGTACATGCCTCAAAATGTGGGTCGGCATCCCCAACACACCCCTTCTTATAATGGATAAATTTTTCTTGGCGAAATATCCACTTTTCACAATATCACAATGATCATTTTCAGTACGAAAATGCAACCAAGTAATGGAAGCCCTGTTGCCAACAAAGCATAAGGTCTATAAACGAAAACAACTTACGCAGTTCGTAAAAATACGCAATGTAACCTAAAATAAATGCACAAGAACCAATCTTGTGAGCGGTTGCATCTTATTTCATCACATTACAAGCAAATCACATTGGCTGGTTTTGTCGAAACGACACCCACGGTCTTCCGTGGTTACACGCGCGGTCGCCCTTCACAACTACGTTAACGCCTATCTCTGTAAGTGTTACAGATTTCTGAAAATAAATTGGGCCGATTGCTTTAAAGACAGACAGTCATCACCCCAAAGTATATTTTTAGTGTAGGGGTATGAAAATTTGCAGTTGGTGACTGCTCTTTGATTGACATCAAAGTTTGAAAATTTGAAAGATGCAGAGTAGCTCACATTCCACACAAGGCAGAGAGAGTGCTTTTATTACATTTTATAGCCTTGTATGCTCACAAGGACATGGCCCTAAGCAATAAAACAGGTTTATTCCTGTACAAGGAGTAGCTTCATACAGTTATGGGAGGAGCTAGAAGATGCATAGTTGGGAGAATTGGAACTGTCTGGGATGATGAAAATTCCCCTTTAAAGCTTTCTCCCCTCAAAGACAGACAGTCATCACCCCAAAGTATATTTTTAGTGTATGTATATCAAAATTCTCAGTTGGTGGCTGCTCTTTGATTGACATCAAAGTTTGAAAATTTGAAAGATGCAGAGTAGCTCACATTCAACGCAAGGCAGAGAGAGTACTTTTATTACATTTTATAGCCTTGTATGCTCACCAGGACATGGCCTTAAGCAATAAAACAGGTTTATTCTTGCACAAGGAAGAGCCTCATACATGTATGGGAGGAGCTAGAAGATGCATAGTTGGGAGAATTGGAACTGTCTGGGATCATGAAAATTCCCCTTTAAGTTGTTGACGAATTGTTGTGCATTATGCCAAGTATCCCTATGACGTATGCTCAGTATATGCTTCTTTTACAAAAGTTCTCACCTGATGCGCTAAATGGGAGTAACAATCCTGCTTGCTAGGCTGCCAGTTCTTCCGACACAACTATCTTGCAACAGTAACGTAACTTAAGGGGGCAGGGGGCGGTCGCCCCCCCCCCCACTTGTCGTCCTGGGATGGTCTGTCGGTACATTTGCTGATCTTGTCGATACATCCGCCCGGTGTGGATTTAGTTAGTTAGATGAGGTTTAACGTCCCAGTTTCCAACCAATTAGTTCAAGTCGAGACGACCACGGCCTTTTTTCCAGTTGTGGCACCCGATGTGGAAGGCGACTAGTCTCCCCGAAGGTTTACCTGTTTTTGCTTTGAAGAAGACAATTTCTCTAGTAAGAACACAAGATTTCCGGCGCGCTACGCGCGCTGTACAGTCACAAGTCGCTGTACAGTCCAACAGTTCCATTCTACATAGCTAAAAGCATAAGTCCTGTTACCCTTACCAAGTAACATGTAGGCAGAGTGCACAATTTATGTAGAGGTCGTAAATTTCATCCCATATAGCAAAGCCTAGTCACTGTTTTGTTGTATGCGTCATGCGGTAGGGTCAGTTGGTGAGCGACTCACAAAGCAAAGTTTTGCTATTTCAGAGGGCAGTCCAGGTGGTTTCGATACAATGTATGTTATCCCCGATGCGGTCTACAGCCCCTACAGTTTTTATTTTTTTTCTTTTTGTTCTTAATGATTGCGTACGTTTTTATTGTAAGCCTACTAAAAATTTTCGCGGGCTTTGCAATTTTCGGTACGTTTTACCCCACTCTTCCTCAGTTCCTTACTTATAGCTAAATTTAGCATAAACCCTTTCCATCATTTCAAGTAACTTAATAAGTAAAATGCATGGATTTATGTAAATATCGGGGATTTCATCTTATTTCGCTGAACTTAGTTAATGTTCTCTTGTGTCTGTCGTGCGGTACGGCTGGTGAATCAAGGAGGGAATTAGGCTACAATTTAAGTTGTGCCCGACAGGGCCCAACTGCCCGGACAAATGACCTATATATAAGCTTTAAATAAATATAAATTCTTTTAGTGTCGGCTTACCCCCAAAAAATTTTCGCGCGCTTCGTGGAGTGCGTTTTTTCACAGTTTAGATTCCGGGAAAAAATATTTCCCTCTAGTTTATTACAAATTTTATGCAATATATGCCCAGCAATGGCATGGTATAGTACACACAGGTTTCCCCAAGTCCTCCCTCACCAACCTCTCGACGCTGTCGGGGCTATCAGGGGCTTTGGGCCGTTGGCCCTCCCGTCGGGGAGTCTGCCCCCCGTCGGGCAAATCCTGGCACCACCCCTGGTTGGATGGTGGGAGGGTCACGGGTACGAGGGTGACTTGTTGAGGGATAACCCTCTAAAAAGTGTCGTTACATTGACTTTATGCTGTCGGTACATTAACCTTATTTTCATCCCTCCCCCCCCCCTCCCCACTTCTGTCACCCCAGTTACGCTACTGTCTTACAATACTATCCTTTCATAGTAGGCGGTGGGCCAATGGTCTAAAAGTGCTCTATTTCCTGACTTCCGTAGCCCCCCCCCCCAGTACATTTTGTAGATACATTGGGAATGATGTCCTTAGACATATTTAACATGTTTCTACTTTCAAGAGTTGCACATTTATGGGTAAACATGTAAAATACATTTTTTTGGTTGGTAGGGAAAATTTTCTCTAGCAACGTTAGTCAATGTGCAGAATAAACACAAAATCCAAACTTCCAATGAAAGGAATACAGAATAAATGTCAATTCCCTTTCAAAAGAATACTCATTACGTATATTTATTGATTTTTTTTCAAAAAAACATTTTGGTTGCTAAGGAAAATTTTTTCTAGCAACAGAAGTCAGAAAGCAGAATAAAACAAAACCCAAACTTCCAATTTTGAAAATACAGAAGAAATTTAATTTCCGTCACAACACGAAAACAATTTTATGCACAATTTGTGAAATTATCATGAAAATGCAGTTTGGTTGTAAAGGAAAATTTTCCCTAGGACCAGTAAAAAAAAGCAGAATAAACACAAAATCCAAACTATCAATTATGAAAATACAGAAGAAATGACATTTCCCTTTCAAACAAAAACAATTTATGCACAATTTTTGAAGTTATCATGGAAAATACACTGTTTGGTTGGGAACATTAGGAAAATTTCCCTGGCAAGGGCAGTTTTAGCACTGGGGAATAAACACAAGGTGCAAACTCCCAATTGTAGGAGTGAAAGATTAATGTCTCTACCTTTTCCTGAAAAATCCAGAGAAAACACTCCAAATGACAATAATATCTCAATAACAATGGACTCATTGGTTGCTAAGGACAACCCTTAGAAACAATAGTGTAAGCACAGAATAAAGACAAAAAGGAAGCTTCAGACTGTACAATCGGGTGTTTCAGGGAATAAACAATACAATTTTTGTGACATTTCAGGACATATCTGCCAAAATGGTGAGAATTCAAAGAAAACTCAATGCTTTGGTTGGTAGTCATAATTGTCCATAGCAACTGAAATTGTGACTAATGTTGACAAATAATGTTAGTTCATTGAAAATTACAGCATCTTTTATAACCAGGTTGAACATCAGATGCACTACACAAATTATGGAAGGAAAATGCAAATTTAACCTATAATTACTTGAAAACCCTGTTCTATGTCAGTTATCTACTAGTATTTCAGCAGCCCCCTTTTGCATACTTCTGAATGAAATGATGAAGCTTGAAAAACGTTCAGACAATCAGATTGAACCTTGGTTGTAACCTTCCATTTCCATTATGCACATTAAGTGTGGAGGGTATAATACCAGAATAGTCTGAATATGCTACTCCCAAACCTATTCCCTCTTCAGTAACTGTGTTATTCCACTCTATTTTCTTCAGAAGCTGCCTAATTCCATCCTAATGCTGACCCTACCTAAAACATAAACTTGAACAAGCACAGCTTCAAGCAGAAGTGACAGCTCACCTAGGATTAATATTACATTTCAGCCTTGTCATGTCATGAAAATTGGTTAAGTAGTGTCTGAATTTATTCAATATTCCCACGGACATCCAGCCTACTTCACACGCCCTTTACTCATAAAAGAACTGCCAATATTAACAGCTTATGTACGTAGCATACTGTAATGTTCATATGACTATCATCCACATTACAGCAGGTTTGTCGGAAACAACCATTCTTGCACATCGAAACCAACACATGGTTTATCATGTGTCTTTTTAAACAAGATCATATAACAATAAATTGTAAACCTTTGCCTAATCTTTTCCAGCCAAGCAAGTTTTGCTGAGAGATACTCTCCTGTTTTGTACAAACTGCAGTTTTTTCACAGGTATATGAGTACCTTTGAGTGCCAGTTCACAGTAGCTGATGGATGCAAGGAGTACATAACATCAATTGAAAAGTATCACACATTTTGAGATGGTATTTATTTTCTTGAGTTGCTTCATATTTCACGAATTAAAAGTATAACATCTTTGCATCATCTACAGAAGAATATGACTATATCATGGCATCTTCAAGTCCCTAGAGTCCCCAATATTTGAAGGAAAATTGTTTCTCTTTAAATCACAAAGTGGATAGATACAAAAGGATGAAGTATAAGAGTATTTAAATAGATCATGACTAGCCATACTTCTTTGACTCTTAGCTGGTTGCTCACTTGCTACACTAGGCTTCCACTCCCAGCAGGTGTCTCAGCTTCTGCAGCTGCAATTAAAAAATTACTAAAGGTCAATTTCCAAATTACAGTTACTTGCAGATAAGACTTGTTTTGACATTTATGTATACTGTTTCTGAATCTCACCACCAAGAAATCTGCGGCTTTAAGGAATTGTTACAATCATAGGCATATTACACATGAGAGGAGGAAAATTTTTTCTACAACCCCAAAGTTTAGGCAGAATTTGTAGTACCGGGGGCAGAATTCTGCCTACACTCTAAAAGACCCAGATATTTAGGCAAAAGAAACTGTGACCCCTCCCAAATCAAATGGTTCCATAAGCTTATGATTAAACTTTATCTGACTCTTGAAATATCACATTTCTAGGAACTGCAAAAGTTAAAAGAACACCCATTTGAATTGGTTTCTGTCAGAAACAGTTGTTGAGTAATTGCTTGAGCCAGGTACATTGCAAGGGAGTTGTGCCCCACACATGTCTTGTGCCCTTCCCACCAGGAGCCTCCCAAATGGAAAATTCAAGGTAAATTAAAAATATATTCTGTATTTGAAGACCCCTAGTGAAATGTTGGACATCTCCTCACCACCCATATGAAAATTTTCTGGCAATGCTACTACCTGCAGTTGTTCATACATGCATGGAAACAGTCAAGGGCTAGTTTGCATACTCTGCTTTACAAATAGTATATGCATATGAATCCATGTAACACATCAGTATAACCTACAAGCAGAATTAACCACTACTGATCAATGCTTACTTTGACCTACCTTATATGCCTCAATAAAAGACATTAACAAACATGCTGATTGATAATTGTCAGGGCCGGATTTAGCTTGTGGGGGACCCGGTGCCAGAATAGTTGGAAGCCCTTTCACGATTAGGCCCACTTTCTAAGCGGAGTGCCACAATAGGTTTGGGCGTCGCGTGCAGGAAAAATTTGGCAGAAAATGATTCACAGATCGCTGGAAATGGCACTTCTCAGGCCTTGCAAGTTGCAACGAAACAAAGTTCAATTTTGAAATCTCATATTCTGGAAATTGACTATTGTCACAATTAATATGTAAATTTTGTTCTTTTGTTTTTACGTTGTTTTTTGTAATGCCCCACCAGGAATCAATATCCCGTTTTCCCATATGAGAAATATATTCCCGCAAACTTTCCCCTTCCCAAGTGTCTAATGGGGGAAATGCATTTAGGCCTACTTCTGTTTCAGTTGAACGTTGACCCCTTCATAGAATCGGCATTGCATTGTAGACAATTCATGTCAGCGTCTATGCCTACCCCTCGAGAGGGACACAATGCATTCTACTAGATTATACTATATAGAAATTTTCAGAAAATATATTCGCACAAACACACATATCAATGCGTGTTCAGTTTCACCAAATTATAAGTCTTAAAACGCAGTCGGTGTCAAGGGTGAAATTAGTGCTCTTTTCCAGCCGAACAACGTCCACTAGACACCACCGACAAGAGCGTTACGTGGCGCCACTATTTTACTGAAAGTAGCGTCCGTCATCCTGGAAGTCCCAAGGTATAGATACGACCCCAAAATTAATGAAGTGTCTGTTGTAATTTACTGCTAGTAGCCTACTACATAATTATTCACATTGACACACCGGATAGAATAAACTAGGCCCAGTGTACATGCTTTCTTTGAATTCGATTTGCACAATGTGTGCAGGCCATGTCATTTAATTCCTTGGATTGAATGGTGACTTTAAATTTTAACTACATGAAAATTCAAATAGGCTATTTATATTTACCAACTGTTCTGTGATTATGGAAACAGGGTTTACGAGCTGAAGACTTCCATTGTTGGTCACAGTGAAGTGGACATGAATCACATTAGTCGGTGGTTGATAGCTAGAACGTCATTCAATTATCTATAGGGATGTCAATTTTGTTTTGTGCAAAACCGACCAAATTTACATTTGTAAACACTAAATTCATGGGGTCTGTGGTGTCATGTGTGTGACAAGTTACGCAAATGCCAAAGAATAAAAACCATGCATCTTTATAGGCCCCATGCATTTATGGAAAGACTACTTTTGTTTAGTGTGGAGTTCCGAACAAAGATCCGTATTAACTTGTTGACCATCGACGGACGGACGGTAAGGCGTCTTATGCCTCCAAATTTTGGACACCCAAATTAGGGGCCCTAAATGGGGGCCTGGGCCCCGGTGGGCCCCGCCGTAAATCCTGCACTGATAATTGTCATTTCACTTATAAATAATTTCATGAGAATAATCATAATTAGCTATGCTGTGCCACTGTGCCACCAAGGGGCACTCGTTAGTATTTTGAAAAGAGTAACAACACCTAGTTGACGCAGCATTGAATTAGAAGTGGCTCTTCAGTTCAGAAATCCTAGTTTTGTGCACTTTAAAATGCAATGTTTAACACACTTTATCACATTTCCATGGAGTTACTTTAATTACTTGGTCTGCCTAAGGCAAGTAATAGGCTGAAAGTAATCAGCCTAAGCAACAGCACTGCATTATAATGCAATTCAGATATTACATGCACAATCTTGACCAATGAAAGGTTTACTTCAACAACTGGAAAAAGTGGAGTAATGGAAAATGAAGCTAAAAATTCGCAGTTTCCTAGACATTTAGCAGTACAGCCCTCAGACTGGGCTGTGCATTATGTTATATGGATTTCACAACATACAAACGTAGGTATGGGGCCAGGGGAGCTTCCAGCAACCAGCTGTCATGGCACTGTCTTTTCAGTCTAGCTTAGGACAGTCAATCCTTAAGAAATTTTGTATATTTTATCTTACATTTAAAAAAATTACAAAGTACCTCGTGAGATGTAAGCTCTGTTTTTCACTGGCTAAGAGGTCACTGCGTATCCCCGTAACCTCTACAAGACAATTTGAATCCTGACTGCGTATTCATGTAGTCTCGAAAAAACAACCGTAATTCTGACTGTTTACCTTTGTAGCCTTTCAAAGACAAGTTGGCCTGCATAGCCTTCACCAGGGGTGGGAAACCTTTTTTCCTCTGACGGGCCGTTATCTGGGTCATTATCCACTCGAGGGTCGTAGACAGCGAGGGCGCAACAAGCTTCCCCAAACGGTTTCTGGTGGGATCTAGGTGAAAAACCCATGTAAGAAATTAAGGAGAAGCCCCCGGGCTCTGGAGTTTGTACAAATGTGTAGGCTACTTACTATTTAAATGACACTGAGTATGTAAGGCTACGTAGACCATATGTATTACAATATGAACAACATGATCAGTTGATTCCTATTTATGTATGAAGTAAAAGGCTACTGAAAGAACACAGACGAAACGTGCACGTGAAGTGTGCAAAAAAAAAAAAAAAAAAAAATCAGCCAACTTTATCTTTTCTTCACTTTCCCTCCAAAAGTATCAACTTTTAATGTTGAATTCACTTCTCGGAGGAACAATTCTAGCTTCCTCCCCGAATCTACCGGGATAAATACAGTTGCCACTGAATTTTGTACTGTAATAGATAGACCTATAGATGTGATAGTGCAATTCTTTTCAATGCTCATGGCATCCCACGCAAATCTTTAGTTATCACTAGCCTGAGTACAAGGAGTCTACAACTGCATGGTTTCTGTTTAGCGAAACGTTGGGCATGTTGTATTGTGAATACCAGGATTTTAATAATATACTGATAGTGTTTCACAGCGGTTTTACGTTAAATATCCTAAAAGTGGTATAAGCAGGACAAAACGATGGGCACTGAGGGCTAAAAGATTATTATCAATTACTTTTCAAGTGATTCAGATTTAACTTTATGAATTGCCTCGCGGGCCGGATGAAATGGTTTCGCGGGCCGGAGGTTCTCCACCCCTGGCCTATACAATAGGAAGATGCCTCCAACTGTTTACCGCATATCCCCGTAGCCCCTAAAAGACATATCACAGTGAGGGAAATTGAATATTTACTTAGCATCCTTGTAGCCTCACGCATATACGAATGCATGGGCGGATCCAGAATTTTTGAAGGGGGGGGGGGGGTCCACGTAATTATTGAATCCCGTGACACAATCTAAGTGAAGCGCCGTCACTGGTTGGCGTGTAGCTTACCAAGAATTTTTTGTCTACAAATACCTCCTAGATCGCCAGAAGTGACACTTTCAGGCCTTCACTTCTCAGGCAAGCAGTCCTGTAGCCAGGAATTCTGATACAGGGAGCACCCACACCGCACAGGCCGGAACGCCGAAGAAGGGAGTGTGTGTAGTCAGTAGTGTTGTCATATGATGACCAGTTTGCGGGGACGGTATGATATCTCAAGCCTAAAACAGATAGCTTAGAGGGGAACAATAGTGGCCATTTGACCACTTTACATATGTGTAGTATACATATAAATACTACAGATAATCTTTACCTGGTGGACCTTACATGAAACCTTTATTAAGAATAATATATTTCATATTTCCCTCGCTTGCTGGCATGTGCGCAGACATATTCGAAAGAAGACGACTAGATATCAGCTGATTGCTGACGTACAACATGCACCTCACGATTTCCAGAGTAAAATGTTGCCAGTTCAAATAAATTTAAATAGGCCTTCTTAATTTTTGTGAGTGGTGGTTCAAAATTTCAAAATTATGTATTTTAAATCATAAAAAATATAGAAAGTATAACAAAAACTTCAATGGGATTTTTATGCCCCACAGCTAAAAATACTAAATAGTTCTTGCCCATTTATTTTTCGCAGTATTGCAAGAGGATGCTATCAAGAAATACTCTCTTTCAGTGGTTCCATTTTCCGAGCCCATGGTATCACGCTGAAGGGCTGTGTTCATGCGGTGTTTGGATAGTTCTTCATAAAGATTTCTATACGGTAATGATGATTATCTGTTTTTACTCTTATGTTACCATAAGAACATTAAGAGATTCAACTCTTCGGTAGTAGTCATGAAAACTTAGGGAAACTCTGATCCACTGAGGGAAATTTTTGTCTAACTTATGGAAACACTATTCTCCTAAAAACACCTATACGTGTTCGCTAGGGCCTGGCTTTCGTTCGAGACGAAAGTCTTGTGATATTTTCTGATTTAGTGCATATAATGAGGATTTTGCGTAGACACTGTCAAGTATGATATCCATTATTGCAAATTTGGTGGAGTGCTGGCCGCATTCTTTCAGCAACACCTTGAAATGTCAGTCGAGAGTTGTATTTGAGTCTACCGGAAGCAAGCGTAACCATTCTCCGCGATGTGTTCCCATCATGGCTGCCTCGAGCTTTCGGTAACAGGCACAGAATTTCTTTTTGGTTGAGTAAGCTTCAATCAGACGCGTTTGGTCTGGTAAGAGACTTCTGTGTATTGTTTGAATATTTTACTTTGAATTTTACAACTTTTATTGGCAGATTGGCTGTTGAGAGTTTAGAAAAATCTAAAACGTTTTGACAAGTATGATCGAATCCCCTCGGACTACGGCGATGCAGTGCAGTGGTCAGTACCATGCATGTGTGTGATATGCAATATAGAGTCAATATGGATTTCGAGCTGCACTTATAAGTGTAGGGTGAAGGATTTTCTCGAACTTTTTAACTGGTTAAAAATCGTACGTATCAAGTTAGAAGAAGGCTGTATGATGATATTAGATAGTAATGTACAGATTTCTGGATTTTAATGGCAAATTTAACCTCTGCATTTTTTGAAAATTGAAGATAGTTTTGACGTTACCGTGAATACTGTAGGTGTGTGCTTACAAACTACACAAGCAGTTGTTGTAAAACCCGCGGCGAGGTGCAGGTGTGACATCACAGTTCCGTTGCATTGTGGGTAATATCACAATATCATGACTGCCTACGCAGTGGCATTTAGTGAGTTTCAAAATTTTTTTGAAAAATTCGTGTTAAATAAGATATTGAGTTATATTAGTTGTTAATGGTATCACAATGCTTGGAAAAATGTGTTCTAAATGTTGTACTTGCTTAGAAAACTGTACAATTGTTTCCCTTTAACGGTATCGGTTGTACGTGTGTACATGCGCGTGAAGCGGGCGAAAATTTCCACCTTCTTTCGCAATACAGAGACATGGAAAGGAAAGTCTCGAAAAATGAAGGGAACAAGGCTTTGATCACGATGATGCTCGTTCAGCTCCGCAAGCGGAGGCATAGGCCTACAGGTCAGGAGTTGAGTACTTTGCAAACGGCGAGGGGACTAGGAACTGCCATAAGGCAGACTTGGTGTGGTCACGTTTGATTTTGATAGTATCTAGACGGAAATTTCCCGAATGTCTGAGGAATTTACCAAATGGGAACACTAGCCGGGTCTTTGAGTAGGACTTTGAATGACAAGGAGTACATACCAAGCTCTTTACAGTTCACAATTCAGTTAGTAATTATCGTATTTTTACTTTGAACGAAATTTTTCATAAAGAAAAGAGGTAAAGTTGTCGTGAAAATTGTGGTACGTGTAAATTTAGCTTCGAATATATGAAGTCATCAGGTTACGGATGTTACTCATGGTATTAGATTGCTACATGAAAACTGAAGTCCCCTTGATGATGCACGATAACTTATTTTCAGCCGTCCCCTAGCTTTGGTTGGAATAGTTCTGGGGTAATAATGTTCATAAGTGGTACAACTTTGACTGTGAGAATTGTACGCGAAGCGGGCCGTCATTTTGTAGGAAATTCATTTGCCACTGGTAAAAACTGCTTAAAGACTCATCAAGGAGTGGTGAAAGGATATGCCCGACGAGGGGACCAAACTCCCGTTGGGTATCCAGCAACCCGAAGCTCCGTCAGAATCGAAGGTTTGCCGAAAGGATGCCGAACGGAAAAGGTTCGCGCACCGAAAAATTTAGGACTCTGTTGAAGAAAAATTGATCATATTTCATTCTTGTTAAAGAAAGAAAGGAAACTTGGGCTTCGGTGGAGGATATTTCCCCCTCCTCATCCCAGACAAGTTTCAGTTTTCCCAACTAAGTTATTCCTAGCCAATCCCAAAACTCTTTTGAAAGCCTCCCTGTGTATAGACTAAATATCCTGGTGGGTAAGTTTCTGATTATTACGCCATTTCAGCAGGCTACTTCTGGTGAATACGAAAGAGCAACAACGACTCTCGTAGATTCTCTCTGGAAAATATTTTTACTCCTGAAAAAAGAGGGGGTCCGGACCCCTTTGCACGTCCTATCTCGGGTAAAAGGGGGTCCTGACCCCTTGGACCCCTCCCCTGTATCCGCCCATGGAATGGACTTGTGACAGCGTATCCTCGTAGCGTCTGAAAGTAAGTTACTTAGATGCCTCATTCATAGCCAAAGAAAAGGAGTATAAGAACCTAGATCATAGATGAGCTGTTTTCAAATTACAATTTTGCTGGAGAAACTGTAGACTACAGGGCCACTTGAGAGATGTATCTAGGCATTCGGATGATCAGTAATTAAACTATACTATGATGTGCCAAGCCTATTGAATTTTCTCCTCCATGTATGACATCTGCTGTTCAGATGCCAAGTGATTTATAGAAAGGTAACCCCCGATACTTGTGAGTGGATGTGCGGATGTGTAGTAAAAGATATGCAAATGTAAGACAAAATTTAATTTGAGAACGACACTGTCCATTTCTGTCCATTTCTGTCCATTTCTAAATGTAAGTTTTCCCCAAATACACTGAGAAATGTCAAATTACCTAACTGCCTAACTTAACAGGAAGTGTCTCTACCTTCCTTTCTACTGCCATAGGCGCACGGGAGCTTTTCAGTTTGGGTGGGGGCAGAGGGTTCTCTGCCCGAAATATGTAATCCTGCCCGAAAGACTATCTAAGCAGAGCGCCACCATTAGTTGGCGCGGAGCGTACAGAAAATTTTGAAAAATCGCGACCCCACAGTCATCCGAAAACTGCATTTCCCAGGCTTATAAGCAGAATAAAAGCATTCGATATTTTGAGCTTTCGTTTGCAACAAAATTTTCACTTCCATAAAAAATTGAGCAAATTGCAAAATGATCAGAAAATTGATATTAATGTAAAGTAAGCTAATCATTGGAAAATGGGCTTGTATGCGCATTCTACAAACTATTTTACTACTTGCAACATGAGATTATGATGAATATAACCCTTAAACTGGAGCATCTTTAGTAACCGGCGAAAATCCCAAGACTTCTCAACTTTGAGGGAGGATGGCATCGCATCGAATACCGGCTACCTATTATTTATGTTTCATTGAACTTCACAAGGTTCCCATGTGTTCGAGCAGCCTGTTCAGCATAGACTCAGAGGCTTACATGCCCGAATTTACCTGAGTGGGGAATTGCATGAGACGGATTAATGGCTCTTACAAACCAGACTAACTTAATTTTCGCGCTTTTCTCGCACAAGGTAGTAGCCTGTTTATACATAATTAATTATATGCATCCAAACAAACAAGGGCGTAAATTATTTTCTAGCCAACAAGCGACGTAAGTCCATATCAACGGTTTCGGCACACTTAATCCCCCAAAACCGTACAAATAATGTGGCCAAATGGTTGGCATAGTCGCATAGACTCCTTTTGCCTTAGGCAAGGGAATACAAAGTTAAAAATAAAATAAAATCTTTACCATACCTGCATGTTTTATTCAAAACGGGACAGTTTAGATTTATGACCTTTAATTCACCCTGGCAGTTCCAAGAAAGATGTCGAGGAGGGCGCAAAAATAACTGTTGCAAAAATAGTCCATAGTCCTGCTCTCGTCCGGGAATAATTGTCAACATCATGGGCGGCGATCCGTCTTTGAAAGTGTGGGGGGGGGGGGGGAGGAGAGACTAAAGTCAGTGGCACTATTTAAGCGGAGCGCCATCATCTGTTGACGCGGACCGTACGAAGAAAATTTTGGCAAAACTTACCCCCCAGATCACCGGAAATGGCCCTTTCCAGTCTTTGCAACGTGATACTATGACAGCTGTCAGAAGTATTTCCTTAAATAGGCCTATTGAAAAGAGTCTAGAAAAGGGTAAAGTGTTTTGATTTCTAGAGGGAGTCAGTTGCACTATCTTATCCGAGCGCCACCATCAGTTGGCGCGGAGCGTAGAAAGTTTTGGCCAAAAATTACCCTCAGATCACCGGAAACGGCCCTTTCCAGTCTTTGCAAAGTGATCCTATGACAACCTCTCAGAAGTATTTCCTAAAAAAACGCCTATTTTAAAAGTTTAGAAAAAGGTATTATAAAGTTTTCTGATTTCCGGGCCTGCCGGGTTGATTTCATGCAGTCACGCGAGGGGGGGGGGGGGGGAATATGGTGAACAGTATCCTTCCATCCAATTTCATGGGTGGATATATTCCCCCATCCCCCAGGATCGCCGCACATGGTCAACATGTATAATAAACTGATAAAAGCAGATCCCCAAAATCGCCCACAAACTGTTTCACAAAACATTGGAAAGAACCCTTTGGTTAAAATAACAAAACTGTTGTCCTAGTGGGAATGGCTTGAGTACTAGGCTCATATCTGATGCGCAGCTTCCTTTTTGTTTTCCTGCAAGTGACCATTTTGAAGGGTACATGGGCATGATAACCTTCTCGCTTACTCCGTAAATGCAGAACAGTCATATGACACTATGATAATGCCATAGAAATGCTTCTTCCTGTATTTTCTTGATTCTTAAATCACGTAATCACATCTAATAAAGTTAACTTTCATTTTTCATGGAGGTAATCTAGAGGGTCATGCAGGCCTTCCGTCTTGGCCATTTCCAACAATACACTTTAATTACTGGATGTTGCAACTTGCGGCTGAGCCGTCACATAATGATGTACATAATGATATACGATTTCATGAAAACGTATGGTTCTTTGTGTTCTTATCTTGATTTCCAGATGCCGAAAAAAAATGTAGCCTGCATCTAACACCGACTAATTCCTAAATTTTGCCCCCTTTAGGTTTTTTGCCTTTGGCTCTAGCAGATTTAATCTTTATCTTCAAAAAGTAAGCACGTTTCTACGTAAAATCCTGAATCTGGACCTCACAAAAACATGACTATTAAGTGTATTAAATGGTCGCCTTTATACTAGAATGTGAAAGGAAGGGCTTGAAAATGGAAACATGTTTTAATGGAAATATTGGGGCGGCGGAATGGAAAAGCAGTTTTCTACCAGGCGGGGAAATCTCAAAGGAAAGGTTGAAAAGCCATGACCTAGATCGTGAGTAAGGCGTAGGGTATCTGCCTATTTTGAAGCACTCCTACAGGCCATTCTCACCCCCTCTGACCGAATTCCCTAGCTCCGCCACTGGTGATTACACAGGCTGCCCGAATACGTCTTGACTTTCAGCCTTCTGGTGACTATTGGTGGTATTGTCATTTAGAAATACGACGCGTCACAAGATGGCTTTTACTGATTTTGTCGGGCAAAATTTTGAGCACTGTATACACCTGTACACCCTCCCGTCTGCCCGTGTAATCTGGCGATTGAAACATCCATGACCTTTTTTGGGACTTTGGCCCGAATAATCTACCATTCATAGGCGTAGGAGGCGGGGGGCTTGGGGCTGCAGCCCCCCACCCAAATATTTTTGTAAAAATTCGAGCAATATGCTGAGAATTTTTCGGGCACCTACTGAAAGAAAAATAATGCAATGATGTGGCTAAAGTTAATCAATAGTTAAAAAACTTTCTTGGTAATTAAAATTAAGTTCTGATTTGAATTACACCAGCACCTATATATCCGGTATTAATTCAACAGTGTGTTTTTAATGGTTAAACTTATATTATGATTATCAGTAGTGTATTTAGGGGGGACATTGGGCCATGCCTCCCTCATTGATGCCGATTTTGTTTTTCTTTTTAGTACCTAAATACGTAAGTTTTTAACACAAACTTTATTTTACTTCAAAGGTAGCGTATGTGCCACCAGATTGCATGTAAGGACACCTCATTTTTCAAAAATTTTCAAAGGGGGAGGGGGACGCCCCTTAGACCCCTCCCCCAGGCCGGCGATCACACAACACAATGCATGCTCCCCACCCCCATGAGAGAAATAAAAAAATTATAATCAATATGAAAAGGTAGTAACATGGCAAATTATTGTATGTAATTGGCAAGTGATAACCGATGCATGCCTATATGATATATACATTAACATGATGAACCTGCGTGGAGCACGCGAACTTTGGGGGTTAAATTTTTCGGGCAATTCTTTACAGCCCCCCCCCCCCCATCAACTTGGGCTCCTACGCCTGTGCTACCATTTCGGCCAAAGTAATGCACAAGACTATGAAGAGAGGCTGAGGAAAAATTGTTTTTCCATAAGCTGCCCGAATGTGTCGCGAATTTTTGTAATCTTTTTGATTTTTCATGAAATTGTACCGTGACTATGATGCTTTTTTTATTTTTCGGGTAAAATTTTTGAAAGAATTCGGGCACGCTTAGGAGTTTTCTGCGTAATTAAGCAGATTTTTTAAGACTCAAATGGCTGCCCGAATTTTTCCAGACCCCTGCCCGAAATTCAGGTCTTGCGAAAATTGGGGAGTAGGCAGTCTGCCCCCTGCCCCTCCCCCGCCTCGTAAGCCTATGCCCACTGCCCTCTGAACGTTACAATTAGTGATGTGTGTATCGCACTGACCGTAGACCGTAGGCTGTACTAAACAAAGCATGCCTAGCAAAAGGTGTAACGTTACGAACTGGTTTAGCGAAATGACTGGCTGTATCATGTTCTAAGCTACTTTGGGCTCACTGCAGGTGCACTCAAACCTCAACATGATATCATGCATGAAATATGATATCATGCATGATAATGAGTCTCAAGACTACTAGCCCTAACCGTAATTCATGTCTCTCACCCTAACCTGGAGACATGGTAGCATGCGGGAATGCATGTTTCGAGACACAAATATGATACCTTACAAAACAAAACGTGAGGATTTGTTGCATGGTGGGAGGTCAGATCCTTCCAGACAGAAATGCAATGCTCGACTTTTTCTAGCAGGCTTGGAAATAGGCACAGTGGACCCTCAAAAGTAAGCTCCATGCATTCAATTTTAATGTCTTTACGTCAGGGGTGGCGCCAGGATTTCCCCGACAGGGGGGGGGCCAAGCTCCCCGACGGGGGGCCAGCAACCCAAAGTCTCAACGAAGGAAATAAAGTGCCGAAACGATGTTCGAAGGAAAATTTTGGCGCGCGAAGCGCGCCGAAAATTTTGGGCTCTTTTTGGAGAAAATTGGAGAAAATTGCCGGCATTTTCCATGGAAAATTTGAAAAGAAATGGGGCTTTGAAGAAGAAAATTGGAAAATTTGGGGTTTTCATTGAAGAATTTGCCCTAATTTAGACCAAAATTAAGTAAATCGTCGGGGCGACTGGGCGTTTTCGGGGACTACATATTTTATCGTATACATAACAGCTCCCCGACGAAACCGAAAAATTTCCCCGACGGGGGGACCAGCCTTCCCCGACGCGGGGGCCATGGCCCCCCTGGCCCCCCCCGCTGGCGCCACCCTTGCTTTACGTACAGAATCTTGCAATCTAGGTAGAGAACGTCACCCTATTGTTAAAACGGGGTTTGGTCAAGGGTTCCACCTGGGGTTCGATTATGCCTGGGGTTCGGTTAGGATTAAGTCAGTTTCGGGTTAAGGTAAGGGTTAAGTGGCCTCTTTAATATGCAATCTACGATGCACTAATAGCATAGATATCGTACGAGTGAGTACTATTTAACCATATTGTGTGGTTTGCGGATGACTTTCTTTCCATAGACTCATCTTCTAAGTTAGTTAGTTAGTTAGTTAGTTAGTTAGTTAGTTAGTTAGTTAGTTAGTTAGTTAGTTAGTTAGTTAGTTAGTTAGTTAGTTAGTTAGTTAGTTAGTTAGTTAGTTAGTTAGTTAGTTAGTTAGTTAGTTAGTTAGTTAGTTAGTTAGTTAGTTAGTTAGTTAGTTAGTTAGTTAATTAGAGGTTTAACGTCCCGGTTTCCAACCAATTGGTTCAAGTCGAGACGACCACGACCTTTTTTCCAGTTGTGGCTCACTGGCTTGTTTTCCCTACTCCATTGCTTATGCTGAGCACCAAGCACAAAGGCAGTAGGTTCCATTTTTAAGGTCTTTGGTATGACCCGGCCAGGATTTGAACCCTACACCTTCCGGCTGCAAGTCGGATGTTCTAACCACTTGGCCACTGCAGTCGGAGTTCAGTCACAGTGTTATTGCGGGTTAACATTCCGTCAAGATCATATAGCACTCTAGTTGATCTGCTATTGGTTGCTGACATGAAACCTTGGGCAATCTTTTGGCACGTCTGGGGACAGCCAAGCTCAAAGGTTAATATTTTACTTAACATCTATAAAATGTGCAACTTTAGCACGTAGGAACATACACTTTTATCTTAGTTATATATTTTTACGATTTTTGAGCAATTTTATAAGTAGTTCCCGGAGAAGGATCACGAAACAAGCGAATTTTGGGCTTTGGCCCACCGTCTATAGAGTAATGTGAATTAAAGGAATGCTTAAAATGCAGTTGAAGAGGCAACTAGTATATCTGTCATCGTTTTTCTACTGTGTTGGTTCTGTATCCACAAAAGTGTAAAACTTGAAAAATGGGACTTAGGCCTAAGGGTTTGTTTAGAGTGAAAATATCCTAATTGGTCATGTCTCTGTAAGAGCTGCCCATAACAACATTTCATCGATTTTGGAGAGAATTACAAACCTATAACCCTTAAACTTTGATCGTCCTTACAAAATTATACTTTAACCTGTATCTTCGAAACTATTTCATTTTTCACAGTAATGCAAAACTTGAGCGGTCCTTGTCTAAGACCCTCCACAAATATGAAACATAAAAGGGAGAATATGTGGCTGGGGCACGTTGAAGAATCTTTTGTGTAATTTATAATAATGCATACAAAAACAGAGAAAAACAAGGGGGTAATAAAATGTCTTGAAACTGAAGCAATGTTTTTTCTTTAAATATTGCTGCGTAATTACACTCTCTAGAAGACATGCGTGTTTCAAAGTTTCTCACACTTTTCCATTATCATTATAAGCCAATTACCCCCCTCCCCCATCATAAAGAACTGTTATTCTGAGACAGCTGTTATTAAAATGCTCACATTGTGATTTTGAGATCTGTTTAGTGGACATCGGAAGAGTATGAGATATCCAAATGCTTCATTCTAATGGTTTTATTCTTTAAATACCTCAGGGCTTCCAGACGTCGCCCCTGGACCCCGAAGGGGCGATTCCCTGGACCCAACAAGGGCCTTACGGCGGGGTATGGACCCTATACTTTCAAAGCGACGCTTCGCTGTCCCGCAGAGCTTTTGGGACAGTTCGGTATTCCGTTTAGGTTCCCCCTCACTATCAGACATCAAATCCCGCCTTGCTTATCACTGTGAATATGATGTAATATCTGCATAACTTATAATAATTTTAAAGTACCAGCACACCACACATGTTCACCAGTTCTCCCCGTCGATACAAAATCTCTCAAGCAGACATTACTTCGTATTCACGGTGATCAAACTAGCGATATACTTTGACATATTTTGCCCCTTGAAAGCTATATCGCCCCAGAACTATTGAAAACCTGCTATTATTTCAAAATGGGACACTATTATGAGGGTAGAAGTGCAAGTTAAATTCTCAAAATGGATTAAGTTTACCAAAGTTTACCAAAAAATGTGTCTACCGTCTACGATTACCAAAAAATGCCGGTGTAGCTACCATCCAGGCTCCGACCCTGTACAGTTTTCGTCCTTGCTATGTAACTCTCACCCAATTTTTAGGCTAGTAAAAGGACGTTCTCGTCCTCATAAGTCCCTATTTTCGGAAGGCCCCTTTCCAGCCTATGGGTGTTTTAGCAAAAACTGTCATTTAGTTAGAGACAGATCTAGGTTGGTTGACATTTGGTACGTACAACCTTACTGAAAGAATTTCCATCTCTAGATATTGTGTGGTGTTGTATGTATAGAAGCTCAACTATATATATACGCCACACAGAGTGTATCTTTTGGACGTTTGTTTTGTTATGATAAAAATTTGATAGATCTTCGTCAAATTTTAACTTCAAAACAAACCGTGGCAAATTAAAATCATGTTTATGAATTTTTAGAATCAAAATCAGAATTAATAAATAAAGATACTAGGTTTCCGTATTATATTTTACATCACAGTAAATACCATCCCTGCGTATATTGTAACAATACCGTTTTACACTTATCTATATTATAATACACCAACAGGAGAAATGATAGTTGAAGTAATGCGCTGAGATTTTAATACCACCGAGTCGTTGACCTTCTAAAATACGTGTATAGAGTTAAAGGGCATTCTCATTGTATGTAAGCGGTATTATTGAAAAACAACAAGCAGATGTTGTTTGGATTAAAACCTTTGTATATAAAGAAACTACAATTTCAGGCCTAGTTTGTAAAGCAATTGTGACTCGAATAGTAATCTGAGTCACAAATCACTGCTATACTCGAAACACATTGAACTCGGATAAGTTACATTTAAGTTATTCTAAAGTTGTGAATAGATACACTTTCTAATGGAAGTTGATATGTACTTGGTTACAATTGATATTTGGTCGCGAAATTATTTTCAATTAAGAAGTTACGAGTTGCACCAAAAAATAATAAAATAGGATTTCGTGCATCTGACTATGGATCTATACTTAATAGCTGCATGATCAGACGTATAAACGAGTTGGCGAAGTGGCGGGGAGTGGGTGATACTTAGTTTGTGGTGATATATGAGGAGTGGGAGAGAGAGAATCAGAAAAAAACCCAATCCTTCCGGCCTTAAAGACAGAGGACTGAATCGTAAGTTAGAGGGCAGTTCTCATCATCCCACACAGTTCCAATTCTCCAACTAAGCAACTTGTAGCTCCTCCTATAAAGCTGTGTAAAGCTCCTCCTTGTGCAGACACAAAGCTATTTTATTGCTTCAGGCCATCATGTCCTAGTGAGCATACAGGGCTATAATGTGTAATCCAAACACTCTCTCTGTATTGCTTTGAATGTGATTTACTCTGCATTATTTGAATTTTCAAACTTTGATGTCAATGAAAGACCAGTAACCAACTGAGAATTTGATACCCCCACATCAAAAATGTACTTTGGGGTGATGACTGTCTGTCTTTAAACCAATATTTATTTGAGATCAGCTCTTTAGATTGTCGTGACTTCGAAGTCAGTGGCGTTTTGGGATCACATCTGAAGATTACTGAAGCGTGCTCTTGCATGTTACGTAACTACTCCAACAGCAGTAAAAAGTTGCTTTGATAATTTGCCTTCTAGGGCCAGATTTCCAGCTTTCTGTTTCAAGAGAGTGTCGCAACGCATGTCTCCGGCAGTAAAAGTTCAGATGGCTGTGATATCAAAAGGGCGAAATATCAAGTGTTTTAATAGCTGTCGAAAAGAAAAGGATGTAGTTGGGCTGTTATTTGTACTATTAAATCTACTAACGTTGAGAATTTAGAATTACATAAGAGCGCGTATTCTGTCAAAGAAAACGGATTTTCGTCTTTCAAATTATTTCTTAGCCTATGACTATGTACACTTTGTTCTAAAAATGTTTGTCACTCGAATACCACCTTTCGGTGAAATAGAACATTTAACATAATTAGTTTAGAAGAAAACACACGTAATCCAATGCAGGTACACTCACACGTGGGATTATCAACTATCTCGAGAGGTCAGATCGTGAACCGGATGATACGACTGTTGTCGTCCAACTGAGAAGGCATTCGTATACAAAGCAAGTTGTAGCAATCAAGGACTCATTTACCAGTTGCGAGTCGAAAGGCCGGTACAATACATGAGCTGTGCAATTGGCTTCAATACATCGTCACAGAGAGTTGATATCCATACTGAATAGCCTACAACTCATACTGGGCTTGTAACTGAATCTACATTACAGAGTTCTCAAAATCTTTTACCGTACTGTATTACAGCCAATTACTGGAGGAATTTTGATGTAAGCTTCTAGTCGATTTCCCATAGGAAACATGATAACTTATTTGAACTTTGCGATAACTTTATTTGCCATTAACGCATTAGTGCAACGGGGATATGATACGGTCTATGTCGAGAAAAGTAGATCTCCTGAAATTGATTCAGCTTGTTACTTATTGATTTTGTTTCTTATGGATTGCTTTTGTCAGTTCGTATGTTACTTATCATAAAGGAAACATGGCTGCAAATCACACAGACGTTTGTATGAAACTTACCGAATATGAGGCCGAAGGTACTAATGACGAAGAGGCTGACATTCTTTTTAACACTAGTCTAGTATGTGGATTTCTGCTTGTTTTCATCGTTGGTATCTGTGGGAATACAATGGTTATTTACTTATCGTTCAGTCCTACGTTTTCGAAGGCTGTAAACACCATGAATACTTACATTTTTCATCTAGGCGTCGCTGACGCAATGTATGTTTTTGCGAGTCTATTTTTTACTGTGACAAACTTCAATCGCAGAGGCTGGGTGTTCGGAGAAGTGGGTTGTAAAGTCATTCCTGCCATAGACATAATAACTATGCACGTGAGTGTTTATGTCCTAGGAATTTTAAGCCTGGAACGTTACCTAGCACTCGTAAAACCGATGGTAATTAATAGGTATCGAAGTTGGTATTACGCTCGCGTTCTTTGTGTTTTAGTCTGGGTGTCTGGGATTTCATTGACAGTTCCATCCGCGACTAATATGAAGTTGATCAGAGTTGGAGGTGAAGGTGAGTCGTGCGAGTGGTCATCAGGACCTGATTCACATCGCAGGTACATCGTCAGTGTCTTCTGGATCACGTTTGCTGTTCCGTCTCTTGTCATGCTTTTAACTTATGCCATGCTTTTCATTCACTTCACAAAGGTAGGGCCAAATCAAAATGCCAGCCATGTAGTCTCTCGCTCCAGACGAGGTGTGGTGTCAATAGTCATTCTGATTGTTGGTGTTTATTGGATTTGTTTTACTCCCTTTTGGGTTTATCAGATGATGTTAGTTTATGATAAGTGCAACCTGTTCGATCAACATAACACGATGGGATTAATAACTCTGATATTATCATACCTCAATAGCTGTGTAAATCCATTCCTTTACACCCTGCTGCCTAGAAAATACAACATCTGGCGTAAATCGAAACGAATACGTGGCGGTCGGACGGTATCCTTTCGCTTGAGGAATTTTGACTGAGATGGCAGAAAATAGACTCACACTTAGGTATGTCCAATGGTCATTCTTAATACAATGGAAAAGACAAATGACGCGAGGATGGACCCTTTTATACTTTGTATATAGATTAGTCACATTAAGAGAAAGATTTGTCTTTGGTGGAGATTAAAAGTCATCGAGGTCACCAAAGGTAAAACAACGATAGGCTTGTAAACCGCCTAAATACACGTTATCTCAAGACTTTTTTATATTGGATGTATTAATTTGTAGTGTTTCGAGGCAACTTCCTATAGTTTTATAGAGGTCAGAGGTCATTTGAGGTCATCATAGGTCAAAAACAAAAACAAAATAATGCAAACACGATATTTCAAGATGGGAAAGATACTTTTCAAACTTGGTGTAGATTTGTCATAGAGAAAGATCCCTGTTGGTTTTGGTTGAGTTCCAAGGTCATCTGAGATCACCAGACATGGAACTACGAAGATCTTGTAAACTGATGTATCTCATACTTGGATGCCACATACTATTACAAGAACCCTTTTGTTTTTGATGGAGGTGAAAGTCTATTTGGAGTCGCTAAAGGTCGCATGGTGAAACCCGTATAGGGAATATTGACGGATCTCATAGTTTGCATATGGATGTGTCTAATAATTCAATGTTTTTTAGTGACGGTAAAACGTCAGTTGAGGTCAAAAAGGTCAAACTGCGAAAACCTGGTATGTAACTGTGAGGGAACTAACACGTAGCAGGTGGATGACCCATGTTGCTTACAAGAACCCGGAAGGTGAAAGTCGAGGTCAAAAATCATGTGAGGTCACCAGTGGTCAAACTGTGAAAACATCGTAAAACATAATATTTCAAGAAGGATAACTGTGAGGGATAAGCCGCAGTGCGACAAAGCATTTTCTTTGGAAGAAGAATCACTGAGCCTTTTGGCTTTTCTGATAAATGGAAGGAGCTGATGGCTTGTCTTCAATTCTCTAGCCGAATCACTTGATAGCGTGTAAAAAAAGAGAAATAGCTAAAATGAGATCTTACGAAAGTAGTAAGTGCGTTTCAATGTACTAGTATCACTGGCTTGCTTAAGTGTATTGATTCTGTCATACTGTTTTGAGAGGCGGTTTTTGGCTATTACTATGTTAGAGTGGTTTTGAAAATTGCTCCGTGTTTTTAAGTACAGTTCAACATTCTCTAACAATTTTGTATCATAAACCAAATCAAGTACAATTTTGTTTTTCCAGTCTTTGCACAATTTGAAAAAAAATTGTCTTGTGAACTGAGCAGGAATATTTGTATTGGTTCAGTTTTATCGAGGGTATTAGATACTGGTAATGATTATGTAAAGTTATAATGAAAGCAGTAACTTGTAGTGAATTCTAGGAAGAGAAGGGCAGGACAAAATATAGTGCATAGATGAAACCCAAGAGTTGCAACTAAAGGGGGATACAGTCAATCCCCCTTTGGCCCTCATCTCCTAGTACTGATGCACTTAAAGAAAGCTGCAACAATTAAAGGTTGATTTCAGTAATGCACCTCATGTCAGGTCTGTATTGTTCGTAAAATCGACTACAATGTTCATCTCATAGCCGGCCGATTTCTTGAGGCTGTCATGTTACGTGAGGATGCCAAACCAATACGGTAACTTAGCGTTCATGTCTTAACAATCTTTAGTCAATGACATGTCAATGTGCTATTTCACATACATTACGTTGGACACCTCGGTTTGCGTAATAAGAGTAGGAGACTTCTAGCTATGTAGTAGTTTCAATGATTCTAATCACAGTCATACTTTCTCGTGCTTCAGCAGCTTTACTTTATTTCAGCATTTTTTCGTATCTTCCCAATAAATTTAAGTGTGTTGATTTTGGAATTCTGAAGAAATTAAGGTACTGGAAATCTGTCTCCTTCAATAATCGATTAAGTACACCCTACTTACGAATTATGCAGGAAACTTTGATACACTTCAACCGTCTAACTAAAAGGGAACGCATAGGTTTCATTGATTTACCACAAATGTCCGGAAAATAAGGGAAATAGTTGAAAAAACGGTGCAAGTGCACAAATTAAATGCCCTCAAGCAACACTTGGTTATTGTGTAGCATGTTCACTTCACTGGATATTGACTTAAAGACAGACTGTCATCACTCCAAAGTATATTTTTAGTGTATGTATATCAAAATTCTCAGTTGGTGACTGCTCTTTGATTGACATCAAAGTTTGAAAATTTGAAAGATGCAGAGTAGCTCACATTCCACACAAGGCAGAGAGAGTACTTTTATTACATTTTATAGCCTTGTGTGCTCACCAGGACATGGCCTTAAGCAATAAAACAGGTTTATTCTTGCACAAGGAAGAGCCCCATCCAGTTATGGGAGGAGCTAGAAGATGCATAGTTGGGAGAATTGGAACTGTCTGGGATCATGAAAATTCCCCTTTAACTATTATACAGCCCCCTGTTTCCTATTTCCCGTAAAACCCGAGAATATCACTTAAAACCAAATGAAGAGCGGTACGCATATGGTCTTAGGATTTCAAGCAAGACGGGGGAGGTATAGGTGAGACGGGGTAAATCTTTTCATAATCTGGTGTGAACCAGCGTTTTGTACTTTCAAATTGTGATGCATAGTGTAGAGTACAGATTATTGTACATTGCAGTATGTGATGGTAGTATACTCCCGTTTTATCACCAGGCTATTGCAGCGTTTAGTTTTACTCAGTGTATTTGTTGTTACATTCCTTTGAAATCCTTTCATCCGATTCTTTTGATCCACATGGTTCGTTTGTTGCAATCAGCATACATTTATTTTGCACACAGAAGTGTTATTAACAAAGTTGTTAAAACCTATGACGACACATTTTACATACTGCATGTATGAAAAATATGGCAATTGTGTTGGGAATAAGTAGGTCTCTAATATAAGAGAATTCTTCGTACTTTCAATGTGATTGCTATTTGTTAGCGTTGTGTACGTGACACATCATACCTAGACGCAATAGGTTAGTAAACAGCGTGACGAAAGCCCGTAGCAGGAGTACTTACTTTTGTATCTTTCGAAGGTTACAGAAAGTAAACAATGATGGTAGATAACTGAGAGATGTTGGTTAACGATTAGCTCAGTATAACTGAATACACTTTTTGTTTCCTTGCCGGAGGCGAAAGGAATCTATGCAATCACGCTGACAAGTGTATGTGTGTATGTATATAGGGTTATGTGTTTGAGACGCCTAGCTTGTAAACACAATATCTCAAGATAGGGATGATGGATACTTCTCATAGTTAGCGTATAGAATTACCATATCAAGAGGAAGAACCCAATTATTTTGGTGGAGGTCAAAGATCATATGAGGTTACCAGAGGTCATTAGCGGCTCGCCATAGGGGCACAGGGGGGCACTTGCCCCCCCCCAAAAGTTTGCAAAGTATGGTCTTCAATTTTCCTCAAAAAAATAAAAATAAATAAATAAAACATGTAATTTGAGATGGGTAAGGTCCTGCCTTTTCCTTGACTCGGTTTAAAATTAAAGAAGTGAATAACTTTCCAATGCAATACGAAGGTTAAACATTAACAAAGTGCTTTCAAAACGACATTTTTTCGGCGCGCTTCGCGCGCGTTTTCTTAGTTGCTTGTTTGCTACTTACTATACTACTTCAGACATCACAAATGGACCTACCTTTAGTGCGAAGCTAAGGTAATCAAAACAAATGATGACTTTGTGATATGTGTAACCTGATTAGCGTAGGCATCATAATGTCATTTTCAGAGGGTAACGGTAATGCTGGAGTTAAATGCCCATAATTTTGTAGACACTTTAGAACTTTCGGGGTCATTAGATACACAATCCATTAGCCGTATTGATTATCATCTACAACTAAAAGCAGTTTTGCCCCGGTGTCACTTGGCCAGATTAGCATAGGTACCTGAAGTTGTAACAGGCATGTAGCCTAAACGTATTGTGTTTCCCATAGAAGGAGAGGTTTCCCTTCCCTTGTCCAAATTGACAGCGCCGTTGGTCCACGAGCGGTATACCGTTATACCGTATACCGTTTCAGTTGATTTAAAATAAACACACCATAGAGTCAATCTAAGCTCAGTGTAGTGGTACTTTTGGCCTAGCTATTTGTACAGTATATAGGATGAGACGCCGTTCTGAGTGATGGGATTTCCCCTCCCCCTTTAAAAACTTTCGTTTCGTAACGGTACTGAGATCCAAAATAGTGCTATCATTACATCGTTTTCAAGTGTCTTCAGTGCTCGAAATTTGCCGGGGGGGGGGGGGTCTCCGAACCTCCCTAAATACGGATTTGAGTTCGCCCCCCCAAACAAAATTTCTTAGAGCCGCCCATGCCAGAGGTTATAAACGGAAAACGTTGTAAACACGATCTTTCTAGGTATGAAACATGGATACTTTTTATACTTGGTATGTGGATGCGTTATAGACTGAAGATGAACCCTGTTGGTTTTGGTAGAGGCCAAAGATTATATGAGGTCAGCGAAGGTGAAAGTACGGATTCTTAAAAACTGCTTGTTAACACGATATCTTAAAATAGCAATGATGAAAACTTTTCGTACTTGGTTTATAAATTTATCATATGTAGAGGAAGATCCCTATTGTTTTCAGTGGCTGCCAGTGGCTCTCTGGATTTACAAATCCCCCCATTCCCACTTATCAAAAAAATGAAACAAGCTAAATAAATCGTCGAAATATCTTACATGCAAAACAACATAATTCTTTTTCTTTGCTTTCTTCAATCCCTAAGGAGGTATCTAAAACTTCATTTCAGACCGGAGTAATTTTATATCATTTCGAGCAAATCTTAGGAGGAGACACTGATCAAAATCGCAGCAAACATACCGCAGAAATCAGCTAATAGGATCCTGGTAGCTACCGTTAAACGTCTTTCTGCACAGCTAAAATCTATTACTGAAACATGATTTTTTTAAAAGTATAACAAGATGAGCCTTTCTAATCATTTACTTTCAGCTAATGAAAAAGTGAAAAAAAATGATAAAAATCTTTTACCTTAGGGATTCGTACCACAGTGGTTCGAGATGAAGTATTGGGTTTCTGTTTTTTTACTTATCAAACTCCTAAGAATTCCAGTGTAAAAGTATCACTATTTTGACTTTTCCTTAATGTGAAAAACTGTATCGTTGAGTGAATTGCCTTCAACAAGTGAACAAGGTATAGGCCTATACCTATTTACATAACCATTACATAGCCATGCAACCTTCTCACGTCTTTGAACTTTGTAGAATTTAAGTATTAGGCTACTAACTCCATATAATGACTGTAAGACAGTAAGTATACCTTTAGCTACATTGACTGATGAGTTTCACAGTCATGAATCACTGTAGTAAATTTGGTCACCTGGGAAAGATGGTGTGTATCAGTTACCTAAGGAACTCTTCAACGCTTGCTTCAATCAGATCGTAACTAATTATTTTTTTGCCTATGCACGCACTCTAGGGAGCATGTTTAGCGATAAGAAGGCTATTCTGGTAACCACAAATCTTTCCAAAGAACGGATTTGTACCTACACAGCACAGCAATACAACTACAACAAGAACAGCAGCACAATTACAAGACGAAGGCAATCCATGGAGTTGCAAATGTCATCTCTCCCATTTTCTCTACATAAGTTAAAGATATAGCCCAAGATACTGATAAGCAGGTAGTGGAAATAATGCTGTCCCTTTTTGACAGAAGAAAGTAAGTCACATTTTCAACGTTTTGAGTTATGAATCAAAACACGTGGCTTTAAATTTAAAAAAAGTGTTCCTATGTACATAAAAAGCACAGGGATGAAGAAACTCAGTATTTCGTAGCTTAAATTTTGACAAATTAATTTCCTCCAAAATTTATTAACTGGTCTAATTAGCATTATTTCTTGTCAGAAAATGCAATCACATTATTCCTATGCAAATATGAATATGGTTTGTGCAAGTTGCTTCTCTTCGTCAGAAATTTTTGCAGTCGAAATATGGAATAGCTGTGCAGTTAATCTGACTGAAACACTAAAATGTTAAAAAAGTGTTTAAATTTGTACGAGAAACTTGTTTTTGCCAATGAAACAATCATTTCAGAACAAAGCAACACCTGCATCTAAAATTACAGCAATGTAATGACCGAACTTTCGTTTGAGGAATGGTTTCTTCTAAGTTAGCTCACAAAGCAAATATGACAATTCACTAATTCTTTGTTCCATGTTGTTTGAGACACATACCGCACCTAACACACAAACACAACAAGAAAACAGTATCTCATAACAAAAAAGATTGTACACAGTTGAATCACCATGCTGGTCACCACAGTTTATTTTAATCATTTTTAATCACATATATTTTCGTAAGGCGTCATCGCATTTAGGTCTCCTGGGAAAGTATCAAAGTTACTGGTTAGGCCTAAAAAGGCTCAACATTTATAACGTTAGGTAGCCTTGAAGAGTGAAACTGCTCACAAAGGGTCTGAATCAATGCTTACTTCCACTGGTTGTTGTCATTTCTAACTCTAAAAATTGACACTGCAGACTTACAGGTCCAAACAATAGGGTTCACATTGATGATTCCAACTGTTAGATTTAGGACGGCCCCATATGAAAAAACAACCCCGAAACTTTTGTTTGTAATACAATGTATGAGCCATATGTGCCTTTTCTAATTTGTATAGTAATTAAGAGTTTCATTCTTGCACAAAACTGTCAAATTCATCGCTAGTAACTTTGCATGTAAAGTCCAATCATAAGTTCAGTAGCCTAACCCTTCAAGACAAATGGATGTGATCTAGAGGAAATGTTTTAAATACGCCCTCGCCCTGACAGTTTCTGACAAAAAGAACGAGCCATTGTTTTTTGTCGGAGAGAATTGGTGTATTACATGTGGAAACTTCTTTTTAATGATCTATATCTCATGAACTAGACAACCTGGAAGACTTGTTTTTATCTGAAAGTTGAAGTCTCATGAAGAGAAACAAATTCATGAAATAAAATCATTTTTTTTATAATTTACGGATCACTTACTTTTATCACAAAGGGGGCAGAATAATATTTTAGTTGATGTAAACTTCGAAATTTATTAATAAGAATGCATTAATTAAACTATGTCTCATCGTTCTCTAATAAGATGCGGTTTTGTTATTTTTTCTAACATACTGATAGGCCAAGAATGGCATAAAATCCATTTTAAGCAAATTTGACCGTTAACCTAAATTCACGTTAATTACGCATGCACAAGTTTACGTGCATGGTCAGGTACCTACCCACTAAGTTTGAACTCCATCGGACTTATGGTTGAAGAGGAGTTCGCGACACACTTTTTCGCAAAATTTAGGCAAATTTACCTTTGACCTTCACCCTAGCTTTAGCAACCAAAAAGCACTACTTTAAAAATCGAAAGCTAAGTGATTTATTGCTACTTGAATATAAGTTTATTGTTATGTTTTCAAGTGGACACAACATTGTAAAGTTACTATGCTTAAATGAGATTTACTTAAAAATCCATTGGCATACATAGATCATACATATTGACACAAGTGAACGAGGTAACCCTCAAACATCAACTTGTTGCTTTTAATTTTGGGTGCTACATGCCAGATATAAGATCCAAACATGTCTCTAACTTGGAAAATCATGTTAACGTGGTTTGAACAGTTTGACCCTCGGTGTTGACTTCCACCACACAAAATAGAAATCATACAATCATTACAGGGCAACCACATGACACATATGAGATCGATACTAGATTTGTTTCTTGAAATGTCAAGTTCACACAGTTTTTGCATTTTGACCTCCAGTCCATCAAATGACCTTTGACCTCCACTAGATATAACAGTAATCATGTACTTAATATTGAGCCCCACATGGCTAGCATGAGATTCATACATATTTTTTCTTGAGATGTCACGTTAACATCGTTCTCACAATCTTACCTCTGGTGACCTTACATGACTTTATACCTCAACCAAAACACAAAGGGGCCATTTACTCAATATGAGGCACCTACATACTTCATGTGAGACACATTTTCCTTTTTGAGATGTCGTGCTTACAAAATTTCTGCAGTTTGACCTCTGGTAAACCCAAATGACCTTTGACCTCCACCCAAAAATTGGGATCATCTTATATGACCCAAACATGGCAAGAATGAGATTCGTCGAAGTTTCCTTTCTTGAGATATTGTATTTACAAGGTTTTCACAGTTTTGATCTCTGATGACCCCAACTGACCTTTCAACTTCACCAAAATTATAGGGATCATCTAGTAAATATGGGAAATTCAAATGCCAAGTATGATATTCCTCACTGCTACCCTTCTTGAGATATCATGTTTACAAGGTTTTGATCTTCTGACCTCTAGTGACCCTAAATGACCTTTGACCTTAACCAAAGACAATAGGGTTCATCTATTCAATATGTGGCATACGCTTGCCCGAAGATGAAATCCCTCAAAGTTATCCTTTCTCTGAGATATCGTGTTTATAAGCATTATCACATGCTATCATACACGCTCACACACACGACATCACCATTGCAATGATTCCTTTTGCCTTGGGCAAGGAAATCAATTATCTTATGAGTCAGAAAATACGACGCGGTTAACTGTTTTTCTAACATACTGATAGGCGAATAATGGCAAACATTTTTAGCTTATTTGACCTTTGACCTCTCATTTTTGAGCCACGACGTCATCAATCACACATGCGCAGGCGTTTATGGACAGACCTATCTATCAAGTTAAACTTCACTGAAGTACCAGTTAAGGAGGAGTTCGCAATGCACTTTTGTGCTCTCACATACTCCTGCCCACTCACACACAGGTTAAGACTTCTGATGTTAGGTGAGGTACAATACTTCATCTCCTTATACATTACATGTAAGGAAATGAGGTAATAATGACATTCCATTTCCCTTTCTATCAAGTTGTAAACTTTACATTCCTTAGTTCCTCTCCCCTTTTCCCAATTTCTTCCTCCTTTTCATTATCACTCTTAAATCTCCTTTGATCCTCATTGAAAAAACTCTTTTCTCATTTCTGTTTTACTCTCTCTCCACTTAACCTGAAAGTAGCGTCCGCAGAGAAGAGTTGTTAGTGTCAGCTGTATGAGCGCAAACAACGTACTCCAAAACCTTTAGTGCGGAATGACTGTACAGGTGAGGCCATTAGATCACCGTCCTGTTTATTCACTAAGTTCATTTTCATGGTATTAGTTTAGCACAATACTTCTTGTTTGAGGATTGTCGAGATTGTTTAAGTAGGGGTTCTCATCCTTTTCTCATACCACGGCGTATACATAATCGATGGTGTGTAACCGGAGCAAGATAGAAATATTATTTTCGCAAAGATAACAAAGTGCTGCCACAATTTTATTGTAACTGTGTGTACAATTTTGTCAAGAAGGAATTAAAGACGCATTCTGATGGCATTTTGCAGGGAACTGTATGAGAGAGTACAAAAGTTAATTAGGCTACATGTCCAAACCACACAGCATAATGTCATTCCTTACTAGGAAAATCCACTTTCGGAAATTGCTTACTTTTTTCAAGAATTTCCCCAGTGCAAGGTCACAGGATGAGACGCAAAGCAGGTGAATTGTCTTTAGAGTTCGTTTGTGATTCTTACTACTTGCATAACTCGTTTTTTAGTCTGATACTGTATGAATGTTTGGATATTTTCGGTGTAGGTCAAACATACAATCGTATGAGTCATCGTGTCATATGCATGGCGTAGGAAACAAAGTTATTACATATTACATAATCGTATCAGTATTGTAAACAAATATATAAGTTTATGAAGTTGCCCTGATGACATGACAAATATCCCATCATGCACTGCGAATTTGAAAGAGGTATTTGTCATAAATAATTATCTTCTCTTAAAATCAAAATTTAGTTTACACGAGGTTGTCACTTCCTAATACAATTTTTTTTCCTGCAATTGAAGTATCAAATTTAGTCACCAAAATACCCTTCTTATTGCTCTAAAGTTAGAGTAAGACTGTGTTAACGTAGGTTTAAAGGCTTACACCATATAGTGGTTTACACTTCCAATGTTTCCCTGATTGTTCGTAATCCACTTTTTTTCCAACAAAGTGATACATATTCAGCAATTTTGCTTTAGTCCTAAAGTAGGTACGCGTACCCTAGATTGTAAACCCTGATACTGATTTGTTTGACTAGTTATGTAGCCTGATGAGAGGGGAGGGCACAGGCGCATGGCTCTCCGATGGGTCACGTTGTCCCATAGTGGCCGAACTTATGGACTCGGTTTGAGGAGGCGAGAATGGTGTCTTTGAGCGTTTTAGTAGGTAGACACGCAATACGTCGACACCATCTTAAGGTAACACCATCAAATATAACCCTTACTCAAAGTCAGATATGGGCCAGATATATAGTCCCGTGTAAGAGCTAGATATAAATTTGATATCTGGCCCATATCTGTACCAGGTCTAAACTTTATATTGAGCGAAATAAAAAAAAAAATGGACACACATAACCCAGAGCTTGATGTGCACTTAATATGAACATTTAAAATTTTAACAGGATCAGACATTTTCTGAACTTGATGAGTTTTTCTCAGGACCAGATGGCACAAGATCAGATTTCCATATTTGGCCCTTATCTGCACAACATCAGGAATTTATATAGAACTAGATACAAAAAGTAGACAGATATAATTCAGATATAAGCCGGAATTTGACATAAGCCATATACGGGCCAGATAAAATTAGCAGGGCCTTATCTGGTCCAAGTATAGGCCAGATATGGTTTTCATCTGCAGAGATGTGGACTAAATATAACCCACATCAAAACCAAAGTTTAGGTGACAGTGGAATCTTCACTGAAGCATCAAGCAATCTTGTACAATGCAATCAGTTTTTTGGCACAGTTTCTTCGGTTTGATGCCGGAGGGAGAAAAACTTACGTGCATCCGAAGAGGTTCTGCTCGCCCGAACTACGTCCCCTGTTGGGATGTTATGACTGAACCTGTTAACTGACCTCGTCTCAAGCCTTCCTACTCTTTCATCAGCCATGCTTGCCAGCGGTCTAGCTGCATGGCTGAGTGAACAGTGTAAGAACGAGGACTGTCTTGTATGGCTTCAATAGAGTACAATGTTTTAAAGTCCCTTGGGCTGGATGCAGAAGGGTGAGAGTTATCGCCGAATGGGTTCTGCTCCCTGAAAGAGCTACATCCACTGAAGGGACAATATAATTTAATGTGGCCTTCTCTTAGCCACCAACCCTTTCATGGCCTCGTCCTAGACTGAAAAAGATACATTGCATTAGTAAGGGAAAGAACGGATACATATGACTTCAACCGAGTGCAGAAAGTTTCCCAAAAGGTCCTTCAGCTGGATGATAAAGGGCGAAACCAAAGGGTACCCCTCAATCGGTTTAGCTCCCCGAAGGAGCTTTTTTTTTTCTAAAGTGTTATCAGGACTTACCGTTTTTGTTGTGGATGTAGGTCTTTACTCGGAATTGCACTGTTGCAAGTGTACAAAGTACCTTTTTTGAAACAGTAAACATGACGAATCCTTTAAAATTCCTTGCTTATGTGATTATATGAAAATGTGATGATTTTTTAGCCATAATTGACTGCATATGCGTTTTACAGTTCGATGAATGTTTTACATAAAACTTCCTAAATTATAAAGAAGAAAAATTTTAGTTCTAAATGCTGGCTCCGCATACATGTACAGATCATTTGCATATGATGGTTTAGAAGACAAATAAAAGGCACACCAAATTACTAGCACGTAGTAATGTACTGCTGCATCCAATAAGGGTCCTCATGGGCGCAAGGGACTATAGCTGGTTGGGGTGCAGCAGCATTGGAGCCCAAAGTCTAATGCAGGTTTACCCTAAAATGGCATATATTTGCCTGAAATGTCATTTCTTGCCCGAATCGGGAGCAGCCCCATGCAGTTTCCCTCAGCGCCTCGCCTCGTAAGCCTGTGAGGTTCTTAAATGTGAAACAAGTATAATCAGGTATCAAATAAAACACAAAAATGCAAAATTCAAAGTCTTATTTGCATAATTTTATTACACACTGTAACACACATGAGAGTGAGTCATGTAGCCTTATATAAAATTTGATGGATCAAGTTTTATATGGCTTGATATGGCCTAATAAAACTTGATTTGCATTTCTGGCACGAACAAGAACTAAGTAAAATCTGGGGGATGATTACCACAGAATATGTGATATGCTTTGTTTAATAGTTGCTTATAAGTTCGGAATTATTTTTCAAATGCGTTTCTACAAGTTTTTCAGTGTATCGCATGTGTCAAATACATTATATCATCACTAATCTTGGCCCATCATTTCAGTAAATTATGCAAAATATGCTATGATATAGAGTGATTTTGCTTTCCCTTTCTATCTCCTCGTCTACCGCTTCTGCCCTTACCTCCCTGGTCGCCATCTTTACCAAATTCCCATTTACGCTGTCGGGCATTTGGTTTGCTTCCCCCTTCAAGGAACTTTTCCCACGTGTCGGGTTAATCTTGGCACCATTGCTTGGTTTATGTTTCAAGCTTTAGTCTTCGTCTTCAACTAGTGCTTCACAGGATACCCTATGCTATGTCCGCCATACTGCAGAACAGAAACTGCCAGGTATAATGCACTGGCATAATTTTTTTGCTACTGCCTTTCAACTGGAAGCACTTTGACTCCTAAGTGCGTGCTCCAGACTACACCGAAGAAGAAATATGTATGAAACGGAGCACTTTACCAAGCACAATAAGACGTCAGCCAATCACAGCAAGACATGAAGCAATCTAGTAAATTACAACCACTGAAAAGATGTGTTGACTTTTCTATGAGTTTCTTGAAGTTCATGGAGGAAAAGACTTCGTCAGACTTTATCAGTACCTATGAGGATCATCCCCATTGTGAGTAGACCTATCCCAGGCGCTGATCCAGAGGGGACATTCCCTGCTCCATCCCCCTTCGTCCCCTTTTTCGGCACCTCTTTCTTTTTGAGACGGTCCCATATAGCTGTTGTACAATGTTTATGTATGCTTAGTTTGATTGTCAGATGTCAGGAAATTGCATCTAACAGGGCTTAATTTTTTTAAGTTTCCTCAGGGGACCCAGAGGTCACACATAGACGTGAGTCATTTTAATAGAATGGGCAATATCATGACCGCACTTCAAAAGATCACAGACACTGGACAACACAAGTGGTCTGGTCACTGATTGCTCACTTGTTCTGAATTTGCTGAGTGGTTACACCGACTGCAACATTATAATGATCAATTCCGTGCAAACTATCTTCTTGTATACGTAAAGGAGATCGGAGCATGGTTGACACACTTTCTAACTTAGTGGTTTGTTGGCGGATAGTTTATTTTCGAGATCCATATTTATCGAAACGTAGACGAGTGTCCTTTCATTAGGATGAGTAACATAATGATCGCATGTCAGAAGAGCACAGATAAACACCGCGAACAAATTTGTGAAGTTTTACAATCAACCCCAATGTAGGGACAGTTTGTTTCAGGGCATGCGGCAAGTTGTAAAGCCTTTTATTTCTCAGAGACAACACCACCAAAATGGCTAAAGTAAAGAGGTGAAGTATTTCACTCTTTTATGTCCCAGCACATGTAAAACATTTGATCTAATAGTATTTTTTCAAAGCACTAAATTGGAAAACACTTTGTGCTAGAGCATTTCTTCAGCCCAATATCACACAAGTGTAAAATATGCACAATTAAGTCATACAGTTCGGTTCACGCTTCATGTGCCCGGTGCAAGCAGTGAGGTGTTAGGAAGGAGACACAAGAACAAATCTGTCAGAAACGGTACAGGTACAAAAATGATATAGTGCCTTTCAGATATCAAAACTTTATTGGCAGGTCTCTTTTGTCCATATTTTTTAGCCGCTTTTATTCAGTTATTCATAGTCATTTGACTTAAAATGTTAACAATAGGCTGTTGTAGGCAACAACCACATAGCATATCTCAATAATGGCCTTTGTTTCGAGATTACTTGGACATGAAAGGAGCTAGAGGCCTTCAGTCAACAGTGGCTACTTTAATTGAATCTTCGGTGTTTTGAGAAGGTGAGTGTGTGTCTCGGTATGAGTGGAAAACAGACAGACCACTCGATACCGATATGATGTCGGTCTCACGACAGGTCAGACCATATTTTGCATATAATCAGAGCTTCACTTCCTTGCTACCACATCTAGATCATAAACTGAGCACATCTCTAAAGCAACATGGTCTATACCCTGGGTTCTTAATGTTTCGCCTCAGTTTAAATAACAGAAAATGTCTTAATGTATACACTGAAATATCTCAAAAAGATATATGATTATATTGCTGGGTTATTTGACTTTTTCGACTATCATTTTCTGTGTAAGATCCCAGTTTCTTCGCGGGCCGGATTGGATGGCCTCGCGAGTCGGATGTGACCCGCGGGCCGCCATTTAATGAAAACTCTATTTTCCGCAGCGCGGCGGAGTAGTTGTAATCTCCTTGGGCTCTCAACGTTCTTGTCAGTTTTGATAGTTTCGACGTAATTTTTGCCGTGTTTTCTCTGACAACTCTGCTTTTTGAATGATGGCCGAGAAAAATCCAGGCAAACGTGGTCGTCCAGTAGGTTCTTCAGTGGGCGAAAAAAGCGTGAAGAACTTAAAAAACGCCTTTCTCAGAAGACATGCCTTACACAATCACAGCCTGACGTCAGCACCTTCGACGTTCACAACATATCTGATACAGAGCCTGTTGACAGTGATGTTGAGGTAGAGGATCTTACCTCCAAGTTTAGTAAAATTCTGGAACGAGCCATGAGGAAAATTTCACAAGATCTGCAGGATCTCGACGACAAGGTTAGAGGAGTCATTGATAACCATACTAAGCAAATTAAGGATCTTCAAACCAAAAATAAAAGGTTAGCGGAGAGGTGTCTACTTTGGAAAAAAAAAATTCAGGATTTGCAGAGAGAAAAAGGATCCCATGCGGACCAGATTAACCCGATCGTAGTGTGTATCCACGTCTAGAGTTTCTGAGTATGTGGCTGAGAGGGTTGATGGCTACACAGAAGAGCAATGGTGATAGGGCATCTCCTTGGAAGATCCCACATCGGATTGGAATTCTGGCGAGGTGTTCTCCGCTGGCAGTTAGGTCAGTGGCACAGTTTGGCATGGAATCTTCTATGAGAGTGCAGATCTTGTGCATCCGCATGGCCTCTATTATCCACGAGTGGGGCACTGAGTCGTAGGCCTTCTGATAGTCAATCCATGCCACTGCCAGGTTGGTACGGCGGGTTCTGGAGTCCTTACAAACTGCTTTGTCTATGATCAGCTGATCTTTGGTGCCTCGACTCCCAGGCTTGATCCCCTTTTGTTCTTTCGCCAAGATGTTGTGCTGGCCTAGGTGAGCAATTACTTCATCTGCGAGTATTCCCGATAGGAGCTTCCATGTGGTTGGCAGGCATGTGATTGGCCTGTAGTTGGAGGGGGCGTTGCCCTTGGCTGGATCTTTCTGGATCAAGGTAGTTCGACCGCTTGTCAGCCATTTGGGGAGGGATGTTGGCTCCTCCATGATCTGCTGCAGCTGTGTCGCCATTCTTTGGTGAAGAGTGGTCATCTTTTTCAGCCAGATTATTATTATTATTATTATTATTATTATTATTATTATTATTATTATTATTATTATTATTATTATTATTATTATTATTATTATTATTATTATTATTATTATTATTATTATTATTATTATTATTATTATTATTATTATTATTATTATTATTATTATTATTATTATATTATTATTATTATTATTATTATTATTATTATTATTATTATTATTATTATTATTATTATTATTATTATTATTATTATTATTATTATTATTATATTATTATTATTATTATTATTATTTATATTATTATTATTATTATTATTATTATTATTATTATTATTATTATTATTATTATTATTATTATTATTATTATTATATTATTATTATTATTATTATTATTATATTATTATTATTATTATTATTATTATTATTATTATTTATTATTATTATTATTATTATTATTATTATTATTATTATTATTATTATTATTATTATTATTATTATTATTATTATTATTATTATTATTATTATTATTATTATTATTATTATTATTATTATTATATTATTATTATTATTATTATTATTATTATTATTATCCGCATGGATTATGCCTTAAGGCGACACTTCGTGCTAATTCAACAACATTAAGGCGACACCTGGAATTAAGGCGACACATAACTGTCGCCTTAAAGGAATAGGTACCATTTAGAAAAATAATTTTATTGTCGCAAATAGGCTTAAATTGTTCCTTTTGGTCTAATAAGTATGTCTACTAAATTTGGTTAGGGTGGGGTTAGGGGTAGGGTTAGGGTTAGGGTTAGAAAATTTGAATTTTTAGTGTGCAAGTCAATGTAACTGTCGCCCTAAGTCAGTATCCACGCTTATTATTATTATTATTATTATTATTATTATTATTATTATTATTATCCGCATGGATTATGCCTTAAGGCGACACTTCGTGCTAATTCAACATCATTAAGGCGACACCTGGAATTAAGGCGACACATAACTGTCGCCTTAAAGGAATAGGTACCATTTAGAAAAATAATTTTATTGTCGCAAATAGGCTTAAATTGTTCCTTTTGGTCTAATAAGTATGTCTACTAAATTTGGTTAGGGTGGGGTTAGGGGTAGGGTTAGGGTTAGGGTTAGAAAATTTGAATTTTTAGTGTGTAAGTCAATGTAACTGTCGCCCTAAGTCAGTATCCACGCTTATTATTATTATTATTATTATTATTATTATTATTATTATTATTATTATTATTATTATTATTATTATTATTATTATTATTATTATTATTATTATTATTATTATTGTTATTGTTATTGTTATTGTTGTTGTTGTTGTTGTTGTTGTTGTTGTTGTCGTCGTCGTCGTCGTCGTCGTCGTCGTCGTCGTCGTCGTCGTCGTCGTCGTCGTCGTCGTCGTCGTCGTCGTCGTCGTCGTCGTCGTCGTCGTCGTCGTCGTCGTCGTCGTCGTCGTCGTCGTCGTCGTCGTCGTCGTCGTCGTCGTCGTCGTCGTCGTCGTCGTCGTCGTCGTCGTCGTCGTCGTCGTCGTCGTCGTCGTCGTCGTCGTCGTCGTCGTCGTCGTCGTCGTCGTCGTCGTCATCGTCATCGTCATCATCATCATCATCATCATTATCATTATTATTATTATTATTATTATTATTATTATTATTATTATTATTATTGTGGTCGTCGTGGTCGTGGTCGTGGTCGTGGTCGTGGTCGTGGTCGTGGTCGTGGTCGTGGTCGTGGTGATATTTTGCAGGCATCCGTTTTAGTAATGACTTCACATGGAAATAACTTGTATTTCTTTCTCTTCAAATAACAAAATGTTGAACTAAAGCAAATATAAATTTGAACAGAGACGCATTTACAATTAACGAATTGTTTAATAACTTCTGAAAAATGTCATGTTTAATATGAAAGATAGGAAAGTTCAAAGGGTGCTTCGGTAAAAGTTCATATCCAAAGAAACATCTTTTTCCGAAAAAAAGAACTGTCCATTGCAAATCACTTGCTCGACATCTGAAATAAAATTTGAGCTTATATTACACTCCCAGATTGCCCATGAGGGATATCATGTAACTACTACCTAAAATACGGTGGCGAAAGCGGTATTGGAAATAAATAATCTTCGTTTTATATAAGGATTTGAATGGGATATTCGTTATCACTTGCAATAGATTATCACTCATTTCAAAGTTAACTTTCCACTTAACGTATCGACATATGCTTCGTAACCATTTGGGAAATAAGCTGCTTATAGATGAATCTTGAAAGCTGTGTGGTGTTAGGAATAGTTTTTAAGGGTTCACTCTCAGTGCCATCGTAAAATTGGTTCAATGACCTCCTGACAACCTGGAATAGCTTTCATTATACCATAATAAAGAGTGAAAGGACAATTACTATAATACTTCTTTCTGAAATCTGAGATGGATAAAAGGTGATGGTTTTCGTTAATTGTGTCCCTAATACATCTAATTCCGTTACAGAACCATGCTTTATACAGCATAATTTCCCCATTTACTTTGATGTAGTTATTGTTCCAAATAATTGACTTTTGAAATTATCTTTAAAGTCTTTAAAGGTCAAAAGAGACCAAGCATGAAGAACATCATTAAGAAATACATTCTGAGTATCGACATCACATGGTTTGTCGTTATAATCAAAAACTGAATGACCCTCGTATTCTTATAAGGTAGAAATTGACATAATATTCCTGATGACAGGCTTTGCATGTATAAAACGTTTGACTCAAGTACACGTCAAACTGTTAATGAAACTTTTTATATGTGTTGCATTCAAACCGCCCTTTCAAGTCGAACTTAGCAGTGAGTGAGCTTAATTATGTCTACTTTACCAGACTAGATGAATTTGAATAAAATACGTTCCAGCAGCTTGATAAAAAGAATTTGGAGGACTAAATAAGGCACTGGAACAGGGACACAAAAGGCGAAATGCCAAACGTTTTGACTAAAACAATTTTTTAAAACAATCATGCCTAACATGGTTTAGGTAACGACTTGACAATAAATTAAAATGTTTTTTAGTCGGGATAACTTTGACATGAAATTAACTGCAAAAATGCTGGCCACGATCATTGCTTACAATTCCTAACATGGTGACTGGACCTTCTGTCTGTCTGAGAAGCTGGCTTTTGGAAAATAATAGGACCCATGGGGAAAATGTTACATTTATCAAAATTAGTCTTTAGAGCTAATGTCATCTCAAAATTCTAAAAAGCATAATAGTCTCTCTACGTGAATTATGGAAACCGTGTAGGAACAAAACTGTGTCATCTCGCTTAGAACAGAGATAACACTTGCGTTTTTACTTATTTTAATTGTTAACAATTCAACACAAATTTTGAATGTGTAAGGATTCAAAAGACAGCCCTGTCTAACTCCTCTGTTGATTTCAAAGGTTTGAGAGGTAAAACTATTATTACAAACAGATGCAGACGAGCCAGCGCAAAGGGTTCAAACCACTGGCAAAGGTCTTTATTAACTTTAAAAATGTTAAAGAGAGGTTAGTAAAATCCCAATTTAGCCTGTGAAAAAGGTTTTCCAATATCAATTAAAAGTAAAAGACCGTATAGAGTTCGTCTTACAAAGATCAAAAGTAACTAAAATGCAGCGAATATTTTCATGACAAATCGACCTTCAATACACCTTGTTTCACCAGAACCAATAATTGAATCATAGACTTTCTAAGCTATCGTTGCTGATGCCTTAGAAAAAAAATTATAGTTTGTATTTAAAAGAGAAATTGGTAGAAAGTTTTTCAGCAAAAAAATGGTCTTCATCTGGTTTTGGTATGAGAGTAATAAGACCAAGGGAATGTTTACAAGAATGCCAAGCTTTTTGAATGGCAAAATTAAGGAAACTAGTAACAATCCTACCAAAACAATTTTGCCGATAGCCCATCGCTTTCCATTGCACATTGAAAATAGGGCAGATTTACATTCATCATCTGATAACAGATAATCCCATAAACTTGATTCATCCTGATTGAAGGTTTAAGAAATTTGAAAATTAGCAAAAAAGGAGCGACGTCAGTCCCCTCTCTAAAATAGAAATCTTTAAAAAATATATATAATTCACGAAGATTTGAAGTTGTACCTGTAATAATAAACTAGAGTCACCTTTGAAATTTCGAATAATAATGGCAGACTTATTACGTCTTTCAAGGATTAAAAAGTAGGTCGTATTTTTCTCAGCCTGCCCTATCCACCTGGCTCTAAAAAGAATAATAATACCTTGCAACTTAAAATCAAACAATTGCTCCAGCTTATTCCTTTCAAGTTTCAAGTGATAATATATTAAACGTTTCTAAAAAGAACGTATTGTGGTAATCTTTCTCTAACTTTGATGTATTTTTTCAGCTTCCTTTTCCTTTTGTGTACACTGTATGGCAGGGGTGGGGAACCTTTTTCCTCAGACGGGCCGTTTTGAGAGTCATGATCGGCGCTACAAGCTTCCCCATAGGACGCAGGCCAAGGGCCTCAGACAGGCTATGGATGGGGTTTAGGGGAAAGCCCAGATAAGAAACTTGGATGAAGCCCCCGGAACCTCTGGAGTTTGTAAAAATTTGTAGGATATAAAATGTTCATCCTATCATGAACTGACATTGAATATGCTAGGCTGCACAGACCAAGTATCACACCGTAATGACCATTTGTTTTTATGTATGGGGCAATAATGAATGAGCACATATGAAAAGTGAGCGCAAAGTGCCTCGAAAACACGCATAATTTGAAACCAACTTCCGTTTTGTCTTCACTTTACATTGCAAAATTACCCACTTTTAACGTTTACTTCACTCTTCGGAGGGAGTTTTAAGCCCCCCTCCCCCCTCCCCAGAATCTAAGGGAATAAATACAGGACCCACCGCGTATCCCTGTAATAGACCTATACACGTCATTGTGCAATTCTGTTAAATGCTTTGTAGCCTCCCACACAAAGCTTCCATCACCACCATAATTACATAGATTCTGCACCTAGGTTTTTGTCTTACGAAACGGTTGGCATGTTACATTGTGCATAGGGTCTTAGTGATATGCTAGCATTTCGCAAAACTGCTACGTGAAATAACCGGAAAGTGGTATAAGCAGGATAAACGGTGGACAGGTGGACACCGTGGGCAAAATCATCACTTTTCAAGTGATTCTGAATTTATATTTTTGAATTGCCTCGCGGGCCGGATAAAATGGTCTCGCGGGCCGCATAAGGCCCGAGGGCCGGAGGTTCCCCACCCCTGCTCTATGGTCTTTCTTTTACCATATTTCAAAGAAACCTTACTAATTTGATATTTTATAAGCTCCGATTTCAACGCGGAATTTGGTGATGACCTGTGAGGTCAGAGGAGTGAAGAGTATCACTTATAAGGTGTCCTTTAAAAAGGAACATTTAAGTTTCCAGAAGACTGGACCTCTTTTTCAGAATACATAATTAAGTGTAAATTCACCATACAATGGTTCGATTGCAGACAAGGGGAGAAAAATAATCTGTAAATAATCAATGATTCCAAGTTGGGTGAAAAGGGGAGGGCGGCAACATATACCGGGGGTGATATTTGACCTCAAACTGAAATAGTTTTTATGTGGGTTGCTATCCCTCCAAATATCAATTAAGTCAAAGGTCGACATTAGTTCTAGAAATTTTGATCTAGCTTAAGTTAGTCCTCGACATTCCCCCCTTCCTTTATCTAACTGTAAATTAAAACTAAAATTAAAGCCGCCTCCAATAATAAGCGAATCAATAGCAAAATCATTAAGTTTTAATAACATCCTCTGAAGCAAATCCTCGTCAGCAGTATTTTGATCGTATAAGCAGACGATAGCAAAATTTCTGTCCGACATTTTAACCTCTGCTACAATCAGTACACCGTCGGAAGAAGCAAAGTAACGGTTGATGTTTACATTCAATGAAGGACCCCTCTTCTTAAACATAACCCATAACCAAAAATAATACGATCTCCTCATTCATTTTGTCAAAACATATCATCATTGGGAGTACTGTGTGTTTCTTGAAAAAGATATCTATCTTTTATGTCCACCCGCAAATATGCAACTACCTTACGCCTTTTCCTAAACTTTCGAATATCACTTGCATAATAAGATCATATTTTTAATTCTGCCATGGTAATGGGATAATAAATCCTCTAAATGCAGCGAATACATAAGGACATTGCTATAATTTAATGCTACAAGCAACAGAAAATGAGTTAAATGTTGTTGAAATATTTGATGGCTTACGATTACGAAGAACAAAGGAAAAAATGAAGGGAAGAGGAAAAAAAGAAAGAGAGATAAAGACATCACTACAGACAGAGAAAATGGATCATATAGGGTTTGATATGACTGAGAAGGTTCCACATGAACCTGTGAGAAAAAAATTAAACACATCATTGATAAAAAGCTGAAGGAAAGAAAACACACCACTGCTCAGCACAGTGGGTGACAACTTAGCAAACAATTAGCTTTACGGTTCTCCAACACTGCACAAAGTAAGTAAAAATTGCTTATACTTGCGTTTTTATTAATCCACATAAATCAATTTGGAAAAATCCTTTAATCCTTCAAAACAAAGGAATTTTACAGCATTTGGATCCTCAGAACTGATAAGGCTTCGCTGAAACATCTCTCCCATTCCCTCCGAAATTTCTCGATTTGGTCCTCTGATTGTAGAGTTTACTGAGTAACTTTGTCAACCCATTTCTTCTTTTCCTTGAGATTTATTCTGGTCAAATGATCTACGATGAAACACGACTTTCTAGAGCCGATCTTCTGGTTTTCATGATAGCTACTTTATCCTTATATAAAAGGCACCTAACAATAATGTGAGGGGAGCTATCTCGGTGACTTCTAATCATCACCGTCGTCTTCGCCGTCGCTGTCGCCGTCGCCGTCGTCGTCATCGTCATCGTCGTCATCATCATGACGACGACGACGATGATAATACGATAGATTTTTTTACGGGTGCATTAACCAAATTAATTGCACAAGGAAAGCATAGTGTTCAAATTCAGCAAGAGGCATTGACCCAGGCGTGGAGAAGAAAGTACTCTATAAGTTAATTTCGTTGCACTTCACAGACCGGGTCATTCAGTACACAACTGACACATATTTAGCATTGAATGGAACTACTATAATCCTTATATTGTTTCAAGAAATTGTTATGGGGGGTTTTCCTAAAGAAGGGGAGAAGGCTGTACGGGACCAAAGTCGACCTCAGCCCGATCAAGATGAGAACTGAGGTAAAAGAAAAAATGGCATTCCAAATGCCCCAGAATGCAGGAAACCCCAATCTACAACACAATTGACAAGAATGTATTTAGTGTAATGTGTGTGTCGTCAGTATGGGGGAATATTCGGCATCCCAAACGCGCCATATGGAACTAAACTGCATTCTAAGCCACTTTGACGAATTTGTCACTACAGTTTTGCTAATGACATTCTTTAACCCGTGCATGTAGCCTACAAGGCTGTCATCACCACCTACCTGAAGAAAATTTGGCATCCCCAAAGCCAAAGACTACAAGAAATCGCACCCTAAATTTCTAAAATACAATCTTGCCACTACAATCGTGCATCTACCTAAACTCAAAATGTGTTCAGATAATTTTATTTTATTCCTTCTGTAATGAGATTTCTACTTGCTGTTGTTCCATGAAATTGTTCACTCCTTGGGAGGACGGAGAATCAAGGTAAGGTTCAAACTGGAGGCGGCTAGCAAAGTTAGGGACATAAAAGGAGAAAAAAATTCGCCGGGAAGACTATCATGCACAGAACATGCGTATGAAAGATATTTGGCATCCTGAACACGCTGTTATATAGGAAATCGCACTCTCCGCCATCTTGACAAATTTTTCACAGCCTGCCATTACCGTCTATCGAACCCACGGGAGACGCGAAGGAAAATTACTAGTACTTGGGTCACGGACCGGATATCGATACTGACTGATGATTTACGGGCGGGGACGAGGAACTTTATTTGCTCGGTGCTGTACAGAAAATATTAAGAGTTGCGACAAAATAATATGACTGGGTTTGATAACTCTAGGTTTTGGGTTCTTCTTCTGTCTCCTTGGGTAGTAGGGGCTTGGCCGAGGGTGGGAGTTTAAACACGCTACTGATTAGATTGGCTTTTCATGTTACTTATTTATCAGATGTTGTTTTCTAAGAGTAGGAAAGCATTATCTGTTCCGGTATGATACTATTTAAATTTTAAAAGCTGTAAAGGTACTAGGCTACTTCAATAACGTTCTAAAAATGTCAGAAACGTACTGACAACAGTTTCCGTTCCTTCTGCCTCTGTATCCTTGAATACTATCAAATTATGTATTAGCTTAAAGAGTTAAATACCTTTTCCGCAGATACACCTGTTTTGAGAGTGCTACTTGCAAACATAAAAGATATATTTGCCTAATATAGATAGGTATAAAACAAAATTAACTTTACTGGCAACAAAGCTGGATTTGCTGTTCAGTTTTAATATGTCCTTCGTGTTACACGGCATTTTATTAATTGTACAGCTGACCTTCTGACCTGGTCAGGAACTACAAGTACACCTGTATCCGTTAATTACATGAATAAAATGCTTTAGGCATAATGACGGCTGAACAGGATGATTCAACTTATCATGCCACGAAGCTTTCTGAATTCTGAAGTCGTATTTGCATTCAAGCACTATCTGTTTATGACACCCGGAATACGACACTGGCTTTAGTGAGGAAGTGGAGGGGGGGGGGATACGTGTTAACCTTGGCCTTTCCAAATTATATTTTAAATATCAAAGTAAAAAAAATAATGTCAAACATCTTTCGCATATATATTTGAACACAAGGACCACGATGCCTTCTCCAAGGTGTAAAAGTTGTAAGGGAATTCTGCGTACATAGAGTTCTAACATCTTTGTCAGGGATATAAATGAACAACGAATATGCTGTACACTCGTACAACCTGCTACGTAGATAGTCATCCCCTCCATCCGCCGCTCTTCTCTTAAAATCATAAAAAGGTCATGATTCAGAATTTCAAGAAGTTCATATGAGGGACCTTACAACCTTCAATATAACATACAACTTGTAGACATTAGAGAATCATCATGTGCAGAGGTGGTCAGAAAATTTTTAATGGGGGGGGGGGATAAGGGAATTCACCATTTCCTGTGGTCTTCATAATACACACGATGACCACAGATCTTCAAATACTGCACGACACTGGGGTGGGGATGTCCTTCAATCTATATTTGTGCGTGTACTCTGTACTTACGGCAACTTTAGAATCCCCTGGCTAGGACAGTGCAAAATTGATACTTCTTAAGATGACCATGTTTTAGGTATATATATCGCCCACCTGGGAGTGATAGATATTACTCCCTGTCAGTAGCGTAACTGGGGTGACAGAAGGGGGGATGGGCATGGATGAAAATAAGGTAAATGTACCGACAGCATAAAGTCAATGTACCGACACGTTTTCAAAGGTTTATCACTTAACAAGTCACCCTCGCACCCGTGACCCTCCCTCCATCCACCCAGGGGTGGCGCCAGGATTTGGCCGACGGGCGGGGGGCAGACTCCCCAACGGAAGGGCCAACGATCCAAAGCCCCCCGACAGCCCCGATGGCGTCGAGGGGTTGGTGAGGGAGGATCTGGGGAAACCTGCGTACTATACCATGCCATTGCGGGGCATATATTGCATAAAATTTGTAATAAACTAGAGGGAAATAGTTCCGCGCTGATTTAATATTTTTCCCGGAATCTAAACTGTGAAAAAACGCGCGAAGTGCGCGAAATGTTTTTGAGGGTAAGCCGACACTAAAAAGAATTTATATTTATTTAAAGCTTATATATAGGTCAATTGCCCTGGCAGTTGGGCCCTACCGGACACATCTTACATTGTAGCCTACTTCCCTCCTCGAGTCACTAGCCGTACCGCACGACAGACACAAGAGAACATTTACCAAGTTTAGCGAAATAAGATGAAATCCCCGATATTTACATAAATCCATGCATTTCACTTATTAAGTTACTAGAAAAGATGGAAAGGGTTTGTGCTAAATTTAGCTATAAGTAACGGAACTGAGGAAGAGTGGGTAAAGCGTACCGGAAATTGCAAAGCCCGCGAAGCGGGGGAAAATTTTTAGTAGGCTTACAATTAAAACGTACGCAATCATTAAGAACAAAAGGAAAAAAATAAAATAAAAATTGTAGGGGCTGTAGACCGTATCGGGGATAACATACATTGTATCGAAACCACCTGGACTACCCCGCCTCTGAAATAGCCAAACTTTTCTCCGTGAGTCGCTCACCAACTGACCCCACCGCATGACACACACCAAAAAACAGTAACTAGGCTTTGCGATATGGGATGAAATTTACGACCTCTACATAACTTGTGCACTCTGCCTACATGTTACTTGGTAAGGGTGACAGGACTTATGCTATTAGCTATGTAGAATGGAACTATTGGAGAAACTTGTGTGACTGTACAGCGCGCGTAACGCGCCTGAAATTTTGGGTTCTTAGTAGAGAAATTGTCCTCTTGAGAGCAAAAACAGGTAAACCGTCGGGGGAGACTAATTAGTCGCATTCCACACCGGGCGGATGTACCGACAAGATCAGCAAATGTACCGACAGACCATCCCAGGACGACAAGTGGGGGACGACCGCCCCCTGCCCCCTTACGTTACGCTACTGCTCCCTGTGCCCCTTAATTTTTTGTGATGAGTTTGCATAAACTAATAATCTCATCTTATTGAATGTTGTGTCTTTGAATATGTAAAATTAGACCTATACTTTACGTAACATTGCAAATGTGAAGATGGGTGTGAGTGTGTGTGGCCTGGAGTGTGTGGGAAGGCGTGTGTATATGAGTAAAAAGATGTGTCGAGAATTCCGGAATCGTTAGTTCGATCAAGTTCAAGCTTGATAGCCAGGTACTTAAGCAGGTAAACTTGTGAATGAGTTATTGATGACTTCACAGGTCAAAGGTCGAAGGTCAAATTCTCTAATTTCTGGCCTTTTGGCTTTGTCTGCTTGATTTAAACCTCAAGGTATGTAGAAAGGGGAAATGAAACTTGCAAAGATTGTCGTCTCGTAAAGCTCTGTGGGCATGTAGATGTCTGATTAGGTGAGAGGTTTTTATGTTAGCTTCCACTTGCACTATAGTACCTGCTTGGTTGGCCTCATGCCTGCCCACCTAATGCAATAGTTAATCAATGGTCGTTTAGGTATTTGACCACGCTTTTTGTTGATGTTAGGCAATACTAGTAACATAAGCTTTACAAAACACATGAGTAGATAGACTACCGTATGTGGTAGAATACTGTGCTCGAGGTACATAGATAAATGCTGATATGACAACCTGTACCAACATTAACACTGATCACTGATCTAGCACAAAATGCTTGTGACCACTACAGTAGTATAACCATTTATTTTCGAATGTTCTCTGTCGGTACGGTACGTCAAAAGAGACACACACCCGGCATTGAATTGCCAGTTGCCATGATAATTACACATTAAAAGGCAGTTAATATTCTACAAAAAGCAAATTTACAAAAATTTGTTTTGCTTTTTGAGCTATTGGTGTTTAAAGATAACCTGAAAAGGATTTAAAACAAGTCTGCAATGTCATATCAGTGTCAAAGGGCGGCGATCACGAGGGGGTGGGGCATATGGTCCCCCAATGATTTGGCTGGGGACCGACGCATACCCTTTCGCCCCCTTCACATATTTGGTCGACGACCAAAATATTTGCTGACATTGCAAATGTGAGACATACATAATCCTCTCTATTATTTGATTGGGGGACGGAATATCTCTGATATTTTGGCAAAAGCAGTTATATTTGCTAATATTTGTGTGAATATTAGACTTTTCGATGACTCAAACTTGAAGATTATGTAAAACGTTTTTTTTCAAGCGTACTTCGCGCACACACTTGTCAGAGTTGAATAATTAACAAGACATTTCGCAGGCACATATGTACATTCACTCTGTAATTTGGTTGGAAATGCAACACCTTTTTTTTCAATACTCTCGTAGCGTCGATCAGCTGCAGTGGTATTTGGTTAAACTGGTGTATGTGAGACATAGTCTCCTCCAGTAATATGGTAAATGGAGGACGGTGTGCCTTTAATGTTATGGCAAATTTCCGCAATATCTGTTGTAGGTCTGTGGACATGTAACAAAAACAGCTGTTTTACTCAACAATGATTGATTAAGATCCCCTGATGAAAAATTCGTTCAAATTTTTTTGAATATCTCTTACTTTTCTTAAAATACACCACTTCAAAGTTTGACCATTTCTGTAATTTTCATTGACTTTGCAGAAATTATAATTTGGAGTGCTGCACAGGGTCTGTATTTCTTTTGTAAAGTTAATTAATTAACCATTTACAAATTATCTGGTAATTACTTACCAGATATGGATTCTAGTTTGGTGTTTTTTGTGCACATATTCATAGTAGTCAATAGCTACTACCAAAATAAAACAATCAGGGAAACTGTCAGTGGAATAAAAGTTAAATAAAAGATAAGACATACCTAACGAGTACCTCCTTCCACATCACAAATTTGCATTTTAGTTCATGTTTATTCATGTGTAAGTGCAAAAACAGCAATTGTTTTGTAAAATGGTTAATACGTAATGGATTTTGATAGGAATTGCTACAATTTATAACGTTTGTAATGCTTTTTCATCAAATTGGCAAGTCATGATGACATTTATCAGTTCACATGTCCTTAGACCTTTAATATTTGCGTGTAGCCCTGTAAGGCATTATCCCTAGAATTTTGGTTGAGGGGGACGGAAACCGTTCATCCCTCACAATTTTTTTATCCACGACTGTTATATTTAGCTCGATTTCATTTGTCTCATTTTTCATTTCATTTGTTTATTTCCAGTATAAATATAAAAATTTATAAACAGGACATTAAAGGTGAGGATTTTAAGTATAAAACTGTTAGTGTACAGAAAATATAAAAATATATACAAAAACATAGAAGTGCAGCTGTCTACAATAAATTATCCAGATTACCGTTTTGTACATAAAGTGCAGCACGATAAAAAAGCTATTTTTATACACATTAATTCTGAATTTTGGTGTTATTCCTTTGCTTCTCAGATTATACCTAGTAGTTTCTCAAATTAGAGAGTTAAGTACGGTATGCAAAGATTGTCTGTCATTTGTCTGTATGCAATTTTCACTTCTGATGAACTCATTTTTAGCGGCATTGTTTAAGGTACTCATAAGAAAGTTAAAATCTATATTAAAAATTCTAGAACAAGACTTTAAAGAAGTAATTATTCTTTTCTTATCTTTGATTAGTAGAAAGTGATACCAAGCAGAAACAGCATATATTAGATGTGGTAGTATATTGGCAGTAAAAACTCTTTTCCTTACATCAACATTAAAATATGGAACTATATACGATAGAGTTGAGACTATGAAGTACACCTGTTTCAGTATTCTGCTTATATGACCAGTGAAACTCAGTTTATCATCAATGCAAACACCTAGATATACTGTATGATGAGTGCGTTCTATTACGGCATCTTTAATTGAGATTTTAGTTAACTTACATGATACGAGACCTTCAAGTTTAATATTGATATTCTCAAAAACCATTTCCTTAGATTTCTTTGGATTTAGTCTTAGATTCTTCCCATCACACAGATCTACAATATTTGATATATCAGTTTTATAACTTGCTTGGTCAGCCTGATGCGTTTCGCTTTGATACATTACATACTATAGCAGTGTCATCAGCATATTTCACCACAGTGCATTTTGAAGTAGATCGTATTTCGTCAGTATAAATTGTGAACAGCAGAGAGGACAGAGGGCCGCCTTGAGGGACTCCAACATTTATTTCCGATTTTTCCGTAAGACCCTTAAAATATTTTGTTTGTCTGGACCAGCCATTTACAAACTTTGATATCCAATGTAACAACCATAGCCAGATGGCTCTTCAACGAAACCTTGCATGTCCTGGATTAAACGATTTGGAAGAACCGTGTTAAAAGCACTAGAAAATTCAAGAAATAAAACCTTAGAAATAGTAGTATCTTTGTTATTTAATCCTGTGGCAATATTGTGAATGAGAGTTAAAACAGCATCGGTACATGACAACCCCTTCCTATAAGCAAACTGATTGCTGTCTCCATATTGATCAATAGCTTGGGTTATTTGAGGCACGATCAATTTTTGCATACAATTAAAATTTATGCTGACATGATAAATTAGTCTAAAATCATTTACCGATCGTGGGATTGACACTTTGGGTATAAGGTCTGTTATGACATTTTTCCACATAGCCGGTATCTCACATTTTGCTGTACATTCATTACAAATAGTTGTGAAAATACCCGATAATTCATCCGCACAAAATTTATACACCCACCAAGCTGTGTTATCAGCCCCACCAACTACACCATTCTTTACAGACTTAAGGCATTTTGTGACATTCTTTTCTTCAAATTTGAAATTTTCATTGTTCTTAGGTATTGGTTATGAAAGGCCAATTTTTGCACGCGCTTGGAGGGAATCTATTGCCACACACATGCCTGGTGATTACTGAGACACTTTTAGGCACACACGGGCAAATGTTATATTTACTACATTCAGGGCCTTCTTATTAACGCGCTGATTTGGTATATCCCCATGCAACCCCCGAGTTGCCCCAGCACTCCGAAAACAAACTAATCTATAGGGCTACCAACCGAGATCTTGTCAAATATATGCTATGATGTCCCATTTCTTTCAGTCACTGGTCAAATGTTATCTTAACGTGTTGAAAAAATAGTCTTGTGTACATAATTGATCTTGGGAATTCTTGATAAAGTGATTAAAAATTTAATAGACTTGGTTAAAAGTGAAGCAACTCGGTTTATGTACAAATTTAGTGAAATATTTGACAAGATTTCGGTTTGTGCCGCTACCGATAAGATTCTTTTCAACTTTTAATGGAACGTTTCAAGATGAATGTTTCTCAAGGGAAACAGCCTATTACGTGGATATTGCGATATTAAAATACTTTTCTCTATATCTTAATATCCCAGTGTTTGCAATCCTATTTATTGCTACAACTTTATCTCACGATGCCGTTTTTTCTAGGCGTTCTTTGCACGCAACTATCATCAGCTGATCAGTGGGTTCTGATAGGAGGATTAGACCACAAGAGTGTGAACCAGAATGCAAAAATGCACTGAGGTTTCGATGATATATATTATATTCCAAATAATGCTATGATGTCCCATTTCTTTCAGTCACTGGTCAAATGTTATCTTAACGCGTTGAAAAAATAGTCTTGTGTACATAATAGATCTTGGGAATTCTTGATGAATTCTGAGTTTTGACTACTGGTGATCCCACATGATAATCTAGGGAATTCTTGGGGAATTTACTTTTTGATCTCTGGTTATCCCAGATGACGATCTTGGGAAGTCTTGGGAAATCTTGATTTTTGACCACTGGTGGGTGACCCTATACGACGATCTTGGAAATTCATGGAAAATGTTGCTTTCTAACCTCTGGTGACCCAATGGGACGATCTTGGGAGCTTTTGGGAAATTTTGCTTTTTGACCGCTGGTGACCTCAGATGACCTTTGACCTCTATCAAAGACAATTTGATTTTTCTTACCATAAGGCAATTACACAGCAAGTATGAAATCAATCCAAGCTTCCTACCTTGAGATATCATGTTAATAAAGTTTTCAGAGTTCGACCCCTGGTGACGCCTGATAAACTTTGAACTCCACTAAGATAGTTTGGTTCTTCTCACCATATGGCATTTACACACCGAGGATGAAATCTGTCCAAGCTTTCTACCTTGAGATATCGTGTTAACAGGTTTTCAGTGTTTGAACCTAATGTCCCCAATGACTTTTGACCTCTACCAAAAACAAAAGGCTTTATCTTCATACCATAACGCATCCACTTAGTAAGTATGAAATCTATCCCCCGCCAAAAACAATAAGATTCTTCCTCTCAATATGATAATTTCACATACCAAATATGAGAGGTATCCATCATTGCTATCTGGTGATATTGTGTTTCCAATCCAGGGGTCACAGACACAAATACACACACACACATACAGTCACTTGATTGTATAGATTCCTTTCGCCTTCGCCTTCGGCAAGGAATCCAAAAGGGAAGATTTGTGCTGTTTCGGCGCCCCTGATTTCAACATAGTTCTCGCAGGTACTAGTAGTATATTGCCAGCATCACGAAAATATGTCACACGCATATACACCACGTTTACGGGTACGTATACATATAGGGCTAAGTATACGTCTACGTTGCACATATTCGTGTACATATACATGTAGGTGTGTGTATATCTATATACATATATATATATACATATATATATATATATATATATATATATATAATATATATATATATATATATATATATATATATATATAAGGTCAAAGTACTGCGTAGCACTTATGAAGTAGGTAGGTAAAAATGAAGTAGTAAATAGTGCTAAAAGTTTGTGAAAAATTCCACGACGTTTCGGGTTTAAACCCTTCATCAGGTGGCAAAAATGCAACTGATCGTTGACACGGCCAAACGTACAATTTAAAAAAAAAAAAATACACAATAAAATTGGGCACGGTAAACCTCGGCTAGGAAAACAGACAGTGTTAAGTGGTTACCACAAGTCAAAATAATGCAGGAATTGCTGCGTTATAACAGTTCAAGTCTAACGTTCAGACCATGTGGGGACAGGGTTCCAAGTTTCATGATTAGGCGGTTTTCGGCAGCTAGGCGGTCATGATCGGAACCTCGACACGAGATGGCCGCCGAAACCATCAAGTCACGGATCGAGCATGTTGACGGGGGATTGAAGTGGGTGGCTACCGGGAACCCTGGGAGGTTCTGTTTGATTGATCTCAGGTGCTCGGTGACTCGGTCAGCAAGACGACGTTTTGTTTCTCCCACGTACAGTATATTACAGCGTTTACATACGAGAACGTAAACAACATTGGCTGAAGTACAGGTAAAATGCTGATGAACGTTAAACCGGTTGTTGTTGGGACCTACAATGGAAAGGTTTTTGTCATAACTGACCACCGGGCAAGTATTGCATCTCCCACGGTTGCAAGGAAAAGTTCCTGGGGTGTCAGGCACTACTGCTTGAGGTTGAGAGGCACGGACCAAGTGCTTAGATATGTTCTTTTCAATTCTGAATGCCGTGATGGGGGGATCAGGGAAATGGTCACGGGTGGATGGGTCATGACGGAGGGTCTCTACATTCCTGTAAATGGCACGTACAATGGGGGTTACAGATGGGTGAAAGGATAGGACCAACGGGATACGTCTGGTGGGTGTATGGTCAGTTTTGGGGGCAAGGGCAGAGGCTCTATCAATTCCTTGTATGCGTTTCAGGGCATTAGAGAGCACTCTTGGTGGATACTGGCGTTGTTCAAAGAAAGAAATAATCTGTTTGGAAACTTTAGCGAAATCCTGGTCGTCGGAACAAATCCGTCTGGCCCGTAAAAGTTGTGAGAAAGGAATCGAATTGGTACAAGATCTGGGGTGGTTGGAAGGGTACATGAGGTAGTTGTGAGAGTCAGTAGGCTTAAAGTGGAGATTGGACTTGATTTGACGGTCGGAGATGGATAGTTCCGTGTCTAAAAACACTACTGAGGAGTTGGAAATACAGTGAGTGAATTTCAAAAACGGGCAGAACGTTTCAGCAAAGTTAATGAACTTTTCCAAATCGTTTCGAGTGGGTCCTCGAAACGATTTGGAAAAGTTCATTAACTTTGCTGAAACGTTCTGCCCGTTTTTGAAATTCACTCACTGTATTTCCAACTCCTCAGTAGTGTTTTTAGACACGGAACTATCCATCTCCGACCGTCAAATCAAGTCCAATCTCCACTTTAAGCCTACTGACTCTCACAACTACCTCATGTACCCTTCCAACCACCCCAGATCTTGTACCAATTCGATTCCTTTCTCACAACTTTTACGGGCCAGACGGATTTGTTCCGACGACCAGGATTTCGCTAAAGTTTCCAAACAGATTATTTCTTTCTTTGAACAACGCCAGTATCCACCAAGAGTGCTCTCTAATGCCCTGAAACGCATACAAGGAATTGATAGAGCCTCTGCCCTTGCCCCCAAAACTGACCATACACCCACCAGACGTATCCCGTTGGTCCTATCCTTTCACCCATCTGTAACCCCCATTGTACGTGCCATTTACAGGAATGTAGAGACCCTCCGTCATGACCCATCCACCCGTGACCATTTCCCTGATCCCCCCATCACGGCATTCAGAATTGAAAAGAACATATCTAAGCACTTGGTCCGTGCCTCTCAACCTCAAGCAGTAGTGCCTGACACCCCAGGAACTTTTCCTTGCAACCGTGGGAGATGCAATACTTGCCCGGTGGTCAGTTATGACAAAAACCTTTCCATTGTAGGTCCCAACAACAACCGGTTTAACGTTCATCAGCATTTTACCTGTACTTCAGCCAATGTTGTTTACGTTCTCGTATGTAAACGCTGTAATATACTGTACGTGGGAGAAACAAAACGTCGTCTTGCTGACCGAGTCACCGAGCACCTGAGATCAATCAAACAGAACCTCCCAGGGTTCCCGGTAGCCACCCACTTCAATCCCCCGTCAACATGCTCGATCCGTGACTTGATGGTTTCGGCGGCCATCTCGTGTCGAGGTTCCGATCATGACCGCCTAGCTGCCGAAAACCGCCTAATCATGAAACTTGGAACCCTGTCCCCACATGGTCTGAACGTTAGACTTGAACTGTTATAACGCAGCAATTCCTGCATTATTTTGACTTGTGGTAACCACTTAACACTGTCTGTTTTCCTAGCCGAGGTTTACCGTGCCCAATTTTATTGTGTATTTTTTTTTTTTTAAATTGTACGTTTGGCCGTGTCAACGATCAGTTGCATTTTTGCCACCTGATGAAGGGTTTAAACCCGAAACGTCGTGGAATTTTTCACAAACTTTTAGCACTATTTACTACTTCATTTTTACCTATATATATATATATATATATATATACAAATGTACATATAGATCACTGAGGTTTCTGACCCACGTTCCCCATGTCCAACACAAATACCCTTGTCAGTGCCATTCCCAATAGTGTAGATTGGTCACGTATATTCTTTGTTTGCTTCCCAGTAATTTTCCATAGTTAACATTTGTGGACTACCTCAACATGTCTGAAAAATGGGGTATGTAAATTTAAATATGTCATCCGTGAACATAAATAATTTTATACAATGTTGAATCCGTAACAGAATATTACTGGATAATATTTTGAAGAATCATATAAAGTGGTCTAAGTTGTTGATATGTTGAATCAAAACAGGCCCTATACAAATAATCACTTCTGCAAATAACTGTTTTCTTTGATAACCAGCAAAAGATCAAAGACTATCTAATAACGGAATACGATATGAAGATGCCATTTGGTACATTTTCATGTAAATTATTGCCTTATCACGGGAATGAAATGATAAGGTAGATTATACTGCCAAGTTTTCAATGCTGTTCCCACCAAGAGTAATTTTAATCCTCGCGACAACGATTTGATCACGTCATCACTGAAAAGCATTTTCATTAGAACAGAGAGGCCTTATATGCTGTGGGCAGAAATTACTTTACGATGATAAATTATCAAGTCGTGAAAATAATATCCCTTTAGCGCTTTATGTGTTGAGACCACTCTTGAAAAGAGTGTAACTGGAATATTTTATGTGATTTAAAACGGGTGAAACAAAGATCGGGTCGGTATTATTTCTATTCCCGTTCCACTGAGGGGCGGCGTCAGGAATTGCACGACAGGGGGGTTGAACTTCCGACGGTCCAATTTCCTCACCTTTTAGAAAAATTTGGGAGTTTTATGAAAGAAAATTTGAAAATTTGGACTTATATGGAAGAAAAATAGAAAAATTTGGCTTTTTCAAGTTAAGTAAAATTGGAAGATATGGCATCTTCATTGCAGAATCTGCCCTTCCTATGAACAAAATCAAGTGGATCGTCGGGGCTACTGAAGGTCCTTGGAATTACATATTTTATCGTACGGATTGAGGCTTCCCGACGAAATGAGATTTCCCGACGGGGGGCAGCCTTTCCGACGAGAGGACCATTGCCCCACGCCCCCATAGCGCCACCCCTGGCTTATTTTGTTTTTTGAGCTTGCTATATTTGCATTCATGAACAAAAAATGAAAGTATCTTGAATTGAAACTAGAGAAAATAAAGATTTAGACCTACTTGGAAAAGAGTCTATCGCAGAGACCATTGACACTCGACTTGTCGCTTTCTCTACAAGTACACGCAGTACGCAAACCAGCCCAAGTGCCTCATTTTGTCTTGGTCCAATGGTTTGCTCGTCTTGGTTTTCAGTGTTTACAGCTTGAAATGTGAATGGACTGATGGAAGACAGAGACGTAATGTACCGTGGACGGCTAGAACAATGCTTATAGAGGAAAACTACCAAATGTTTTTATTTATTGATCCTCTTGGCATTTCTTTAGTGAAAGTATTATTACAGTGGAGAAGACTGAGTAAGTGGATCAAGTCAGGGAGGTCACCCTTTCTATAAGTGATTCAACATCAGTTAGTATATGTTAGTATATGTATAGGATGTCTGTCACTTTCTCTATTGGAAGTAACATAATTACTCTACCCGGAACGCATCGTTTCAGATTGGAAACATGTAAGTACAACAGATAGCTGTAATAGCCTATTTGGGAAAATTGTGCCTTTTATCGTGCAAGTAAGAAATGTGGCACACAGTTAACACATGTCCTAAGAAAGATCTTCTGTTAAAGGGCCATCGCAGATTTTCATGTGACTACAATGGTGGCCATTTTTCAAAATGGCCGCCATTGGTATGCATTTAACCTATAATTTATAACATTTCTTTGAGAAAGGAGCTGCTGTGGTCACAGAATCTTGGCATTTGGTACATAGGCTAATTAAAGGCTTCTAATTGTAGCACCAATATATATTTGTCCCATAACGTTGTAAGTCGCCATGTTTCAAAATGGCCGCCATTGGTTGTTGTTCTACCTTGTTTTGAAACATCTCTGTGTCCAAAGTGTTGGTGCCGTCAAGGACTTTAAATCCTGATATTTGTCACGCAAAGGCCTCTGACTACAGGCACACAATTAAAGACCTCTGACTATAGGGCTGTCATTTATTTGTCCTGTGAAAATTGTGGCGGTCATTTTCCTTTTCAGATTGGCCACAAATAATTATTTTACATATATTTCGAAACATTTTTGTACAAAGTATTACTGCCATCACGAACTTGAAAGCTTGTCATTTGGCATATGATGAAACGCCTCTAACTGTAGCGCCATCATACGTTTGTCGTGTGACGACATTGGCAGCTATCTTTCAAAATGGCTGCCACTGGCTGTTATCTTACTAACATATTGAAACATTTCTTTGTGTGAAATGTCGTCGTCAGGAACTTGAAAGCTTGGAGTTTGACACATAATCAATTAGGCCTGTCTATTCTAAAATTTAGTGTTCCTTAAAACTAAATGGTAGCATTTATCAAGTTTGTTGCTACCAGGACTTGTCAAGGAGTTGACACCCTTGAGGGCTTTGCTGTTTTATAAGAGACACAATAAGTATTCATGAAAAATGTTTCACTTTGTCTAAGTAGCTTACCGAAGTAAAAATATTGAGAGGTTTTCCAGTGTATCAAATTGCTTCCATTAAAGTTAAATAAATGGTTTGACGGTGTGAGAAACAAACATAAGCCGAGGTCTAACTATGATTTTGTGTGCAAATCGCATACACTAGGGAACCTTATGGGTAAAAGTGATATGAACAAGAGAGAAGTATCACTCAAACTTTTATTGTTTTGACTTAAATACTCATAACTTTGACCTTAATGTCACACTTTTGAGTTCATATTTAACTATTCTGATTGCTTAAATCACAACCTATACTCGTTCCTTTCAATCTCATTATTTTTACTCTAATCTCCTTCCTTCCAATTTTACAGTGAAAATGATGACTTTCGACCTCATAACTTTGACTTATTAGTTTGTCCTCTCAAATCAAACTGATAAACATCAAAAGGTTAACATGAAATAAATAGTAAAATTACTGACACTTGAAATCCAAATAGTGACATTTAAAGTCCAAAATATGTAGAAGAAGGGAAAAGTTTGCCTTTTAAAGTTGACATAAATTTGGCAAAATGACATTAAAAATATAACAATGAGATGTAACGAGAGAAAGGTAAAATAAAAATATCAGGAAAATTTAACTTTAAAAGGTCAAAATATTGAAATGACAGGTCAAAACTTTGAGAACACCATAAGCACCATTTTTAAAAGGGAAATGCTATTTTTTTTAAAAGAATGAAACTTTAAGACAAATATGTTGACTTTAAGACAACGTTACTCATTTAAAATGGTCCCATTATTGAGATTATAAATCAAATTGTAACTCCTGAAAAGTCAAAATAATTACAAAGGGAGAAAGTAATGACATTAAAAGTCAACGTTTGAGATTAATATCCAAAATATTGATTTAAAAGTTCAAAATTAAGACTTATTGGGCCAAATATAATGAGAGTGAAGTAAAGATTTTGAGATTTAATTTAAATACTTTTAGTTATGAAGTCAAAATAATGCGATTAAAGGTGAAATTTTTGATATTAAAGTCAAAATTGTTACGTTTTGAAAATCAAAACAATGAAAGAAAAGACAAAAAATGATATACAAATTCAAAATATTGCTATTAGAGGAAACATTTCCAGTCAAAATATTGTTTTTAAGTACAAATTTTGTCTTTCCCATTTCCTTATCTTAAGCCCGTTAGGAGCTCTGACTTTAGAAACATTTCCCAAGGGACCGTTTCAACCTCAGTCAACCCCAATCACTTGACCAGCATTAAGTAATTATAGTAAACCTTTGCTTATTCATGTCTGAAAAACTAAGCTAAATTTTGAACGTTTTTGACACTTGAACAGTACCGAGTCCAACATTTGGGAAATATGTGATTTTCAGAAGGAGAAAAATGCTTTTTCAAAGATCCATATTTTCAAAAAAGAGGATTTCTCCGAGGAGATGTTATGCTTATTTGGCTATGAATCATCTAAAATACAGTTTTCAGAGCTGTATCTGATTTCTGTGGGAAGATAGGATCCGCCAAGTCTCCTGAAATATCATCAAATGACAGCTATCTTTGCCGTTAAAAACATGGTATTGCGCAATACATTGAGAGGGCTGTACCTTCTGAACCGTTTAAGCTTTGGGTTGGACTACTTTCAGCGAGTTAAGTAACATTAAATTAATCGCTCAATTAAAAAAATATATAACGAAATGTGTATAGTAGCTAATGCACATTTTCCCTGCCAGTTTAAATAAAAGACGTATCCAAGGCGGCCATTTTGGAAAATTAGCCAAATTGGGTCCCATACTTTGTCATAGTAGCACTCTGTAATGACAAGTTTATGGAGAGACCTTCAAATGGGTGCAGCCTAATGACATGGTTTTATGACCGAAGGAACATTTTATACATGCATAATGGCCTATGTACCAAATGTATGTAAATTAGCAAGCAATGTCGGCCATTTTGAAACATGTACGCCATACGGTCATGAGATGCCGAGTGCGAACCGCGACCAGCCGGGAAATTTTGGGTTAGAAATCTTTTCCATGACAAAAATCCCATGCAGACTATGCACCGAGAAACTTTTAATTCTCTACTTAAATTTACCTGCCAATGAGAAGAGGAGTCTTTTGGCTGGTAATTTGTAAAAGCTTTCAATTTTCATGAAATATGTCTTCTCTTGAATTCCCATGTTTCGCATTCTTGCAGTGCTGTGACCCTCTATAATCACTCCTATGGACACAAACAATCAACCTAAAAGCCCTCACCAATGAATAGTGCAAATACGACTGAGACGGTATTGATAATAAGGACAGCGACGAAGCGTCCCTAGGAGCGCGCGAAGTGCTCGAAAAGTTTGATAGTTTGTGAAGGATTAATGGAAATTTTGAAAGTTTCAAAACACTCACTCACTTTACAAAATGTTTGAAAATTTTCAAACATCGATTGGGGGTACGTGTCCCCAATGCCCCCCGTGCGGGCGTCACTGATTGCCATCACGGAAAAAATATATGATTGCCTCATAGGTAGAAGTCTTTTACTATGTGCCAAGTGCAAGGCTTTCCAGTCCTTGACGGCAACAACACTGTACAAAGGAATGTTTCAGTTCAGTTCAGTTCAAAATGGTATTTACAACACGTAATAGCCTCCATTTTGAAAGATGGTCGCCAGTTACGTCATAGGATAAATATAAATTGGCGCAATAGTTTGAGGCCTTTTATTTCTGTGTCGGCACCCGTTGTCGTAGGAAGCTGTTCTCAGCTTGTAGGGAGAGGGGGACTGAACGTTGTTTTGGACTGCAGTCCAGTGGGAAGAATCTAGAGGGAGGGGTGCAAACTCCCTTTTTGGGACAATTTTGAATATTTTGGGGCCTTCGCTCAATTTGGTGCGTCATATTGCAAATTTTAAGGACAAATACAACAAATGTTTGCCATTTTTACAGTGGAAACACATAGGGGACTTTCGTCCTTGAATTGTTAGGTGGGCGGACTAGGGAGTCTTTAGCCCGCTTCCTTCGCCTACTGTAACTTGAGTGAAATTTTTCGGTGTTCAGTCTCAGTCTAATAAGAAGTCTAACGTTTTACACATTATCGTACGGTCGTGTCGACGAAGACCGGTATTTTGGGAATGGCAAGATGGCGGACCGGCGACTTCAAAAATCTTGCCTCTAGTGTCCTTACATCCATCCATCCATCCATCCATCCATCCATCCATCCATCCATCCATCCATCCATCCATCCATCCATCCATCCATCCATCCATCCATCCATCCATCCATCCATCCATCCATCCATCCATCCATCCATCCATCCATCCATCCATCCATCCATCCATCCATCCATCCATTCATACACACACATACATACACACACACCCACACACATACACACATACATACACACATACACCCACACATACATACATACATACGTACGTACGTACGTACTGTTACGGCTTGTGGTCGCGAGTCAAACCAATAACAGCGAAAGATCACAGAAGAACGAGATTAAAATTCAACAACTTAATGATTATTTACAATCTCCTTATCTCACTTAAATTTACAATAATTAATTAGACTTACTCACAATCCTTTAATTAATATTTGCCTGGTCTGGTCCAAGGGCTGGTAGTGCATGCACGTTGACGATGGCACAGTGGTAGACCTGCAGCGTGCTGTAGCGTAGGAACTGGTTCCACGAGCGAATAATGACAAGGCTAGGTAGGCGATGGATGATAACGACCTCAACACAGTGTAGAAACGGCGTAAGGCAATTTATCAGAAGTGTTCAGTGTCATTGGCTGGCTTATGATATCTCAGTAGTGTGACAGTCTGGTCTCGTTGAAATCTCTCCCCTGTGATAGTTGTTGAACTGCCTTTTATATGCTAGGCTTTTCTTCGAGAACTCTCCAGAATTTAACAGAAACTTCTAGTGTACACAGTCCAGCAATTACGAGAACGTTCCTTAATAGAAACTTCTAGAACACACAGTAGTTGTAAACAATTGTTGCAGCTGGCTAGGAGTGTTGCCAGGTCGCTGCTATAACTGGGACATAACGTAAACAGTTCTCACTTCTAGACAGTTCTAGAAAGGCTGCGTTGAAGTTGAATTCTCTGGAACTTTCCACTCGCTCGTCGATGGATTCAATCCAGTGTTCCTGACGGGTCGTCTTGTAACACTCCCCCCCTTGAAGAAGTTTTGGACGTCTCGGACAAAACTTAAGTTACAGTATTTACAATGTATAACTTTACAGTAATAACTACAGTATGTATATTATGTAGTCCAATATTCAATGGAAGGTATAATCATAACATATAATTTGTCTTGCAAGGTGATGATACATGAATACAGTAACATTATCAATACACATTGTGCCATAGTTAACACAAAATTTCAAAACTTACAGTGAGATTTTCAACATACTGCATCAAATCAAATTCTTGACAAAGAGTCTGGTACAACATTGTCTTTCCCTTTAATATGCTTAATATCTACATTATATGATTGGCAGAAATAAACTCCACCTCATCAATCTTTGATTCTTATTCTTCATCTTAGATAAAAATGTCAAAGGGTTATGCTCAGTGTATACAGTGATAGGGAAACTAGTAGTTCCCAAATAAACATCAAAGTGTTGAAGACCACGTCTCACAGCTAATGTTTCCTTTTTCAATTGTTGAATAATTTTTCTGGTGTTTGTCAAATTTCTTAGAATAATAACAAACAGGGTGATCAACACCATGCTCATCAGCTTGAAGCAAAACTGCTCCTATGCCATTGTCACTGGCATCCACTGCCAACTTAAATTGTTTTTCAAAATCTGGAGCAATCAACACTGGTGAACTCATTAGTGCCTTTTTCAATAATTCAAATGCTGCTTGGCAATCATCTGTCCCAATCAAACTTTTCATTTTTCTTTAACAATTTTGTCAATGGTGCAGCAATGTCAGAGAAATTCGGACAAAAACGTCTGTAGTAACCAGCCATGCCCAGGAAGCGCATGAGCTGCCTTTTATCAGTTGGGGCAGGGAATTTGTCAATGCCCTCAACTTTAGCCTTAATTGGTCTAACTTTACCCTGACCAACCACATGCCCTAAGTACACCACATGGGCACAAGCAATCTCACTTTTGACCAAATTGACAGTCAAATTAGCTTTGGCAAGTTTGTCAAATAATGCCTTAACATGTTTAACATGTTCATCCCACGAGTTGATGTACACAATAAGGACATCAACATATACATAACAATTTTTCTAAATTTGACGTAAGATTATTTACTAAGCGCTGAAACGTCATCGGTGAGTTTTTTCATACCAACGGCATGACCTTATACTGAAATAACCCATCTGGCGTCACGAATGCCGAGATTTTCCGAGCCCTCTCAGTGAGTGGTATCTCCCAGTACCCCTTTAGTAAGTCAAACTTTGACACATACGTAGCTTTCCCAATCCTATCAATGCAATCATCGATACGGGGTATCGGATAGGAATCAGTTCTTGTGACTGCATTCACCTTTCGGTAATCAGTACAAAATCTGTACCCACCGTCTGGCTTGGGGACCAATATACAAGGGGAAGACCATTCACTATTACTAGGTTCTTTAATGTCATGGTCCAACATGTACCGAACCTCATCCCTGAGATGTTGTCGTTTTCGAGGGTTAACTCGGTAAGGATGCTGCTTGATTGGTGTGGCATCTCCCACATCAACATCATGTTCAATCAAACTTGTCCTAGTAGGATCATCTGAGAACAAGCATGCATATTCATAGATTAATGATTTCATTTCTGACTTTTCTTTGTGATCCAGATGACTTAATTTCTGGTCAAGATTTTTCAACACATCAGAATTTTGTAACTTAATACACATATCAGGAACATTATTAGCCTTGATCTCATCATTACTGAGTTCATAATCAGCATTGATAATACACACTTGATCACCTGTATCATTAGTGTTACTATTTACATCATGTATACTTTCATTCTTAGAAATGTCACAATCTTCTCTTTCATAATATTTCTTCTTCATCATATTAATATGACATACTCTTTTAGATTTACGCTTGTCAGGTGTCAAAATGACGTAATCTGTGTCACTGACCTTTCTCTCAATGACATAAGGTCCTTGAAAGCGAGCTTGAAGTGGCTGACCAGAAACAGGTAAAAACACTAGCACCTTATCACCAGGTTTAAACTCTCTTTTCACAGTGGTCTTGTCATACCACGCTTTTCATTTTCTTCTGAGAGTGTCTCAGATTTTCCTGAGCAAGTTCACATACTCCATGAAGACGATCTTTAAAGCGGGATACATAATCAAGCAGATGTATGTCTTCACCCGGATCTGATAACCACTTCTCCTTTAACAATTTCAATGGTCCACGAACTGTGTGTCCAAAGACAAGTTCAAATGGACTGAACCCAAGTGACTCTTGTATAGATTCCCTGGCAGCAAAACATTACAAATGGAATGCCTTCATCCCAATCCCTCTCATTATCATGACAATATGTCCTTTAACATATTCTTCAATGTTTGGTGAAACCTTTCTAAAGCCCCTTGGCTTTCCGGATGATAAGCCGAAGACTTAATTTGGTCTATGCCTAACTCATACAACATCTGCTGGAATACAGTTGACATGAAATTAGACCCTTGATCTGATTGGATCTCTTTTGGCAACCCAAACAATGTGAAAAATTTAAGTAAAGCTTGTAAGACTGTCCGAGCCTTAATATTCCTCAGAGGTATTGCCTCTGGAAAACCTTGTAGAAGCACACACATAATGGTTAATATATACTGATGTCCTGCCCTACTCTTAGGTAGGGGACCTACACAATCAATGATGACTCTACTAAACGGCTCTTCAAAAGCAGGAATTGGGCTTTAAGGGTGCAGCCGGAATATTCTGATTCGGCTTCCCAACCATTTGACATGAGTGACAGGTCTTACAAAATTTGGCCACATCACTTTTAAGTTTTGGCCAATAAAAGTGATTTAGAATTCTGTGGTAAGTCTTATTGACTCCTAGGTGCCCCTGCAAATGGCATTTCATGAGCAATACTCAGTATTTCCCTTCTATAGGTCCTAGGTACGCACAATTTGATGGTAAATTCTCCACTCTTCATCTAATGGTGGCATCAGGTGGTCGCCATTTACGCATCAAAATATTATTCTTAAAATAAAAGCATACTGGGACGTCTTTCGATTCATCCTCATGAGTGCACCCAGCTATTAATGGCTGAAGCTCTTCATCATGTTGTTGTTGCCCTGACAACTGGTCTCTGTGGAGTGTGTCAGACATTTTTGATTTTTCCTGTTCACACCCCCTCACTATGTGTGGGGCCAGGAGACTCACAATCCTGACTATCATTAAGATTAGTCATAAAAGATTGGGCTGAGATCATACCAGGAATCTTCACTTTCATGAATATTTTTACTGGAATCTTTTCCAGATTCTGACTCCTCCTTTGGGAGTGTTGTTCCATTTTTAGGAACTAATTCCTCAATTTTAGAGGGTGGATGATTAAGTTTTATCATCCTTATTTTCAGAAATCATACCCTCATTTTTAGAGAGTGGATGTTCAAGATTATCATCCTTACATGATTCCCTACTTGTTTCCACTTTTGGGAACTGTATCCTCACTTTTGGAGGGTGGATGTTTAAGATTATCATCCACGGCGAGCTTTTGTGTGACATAGCTCTAGTGACAGCACAGGCAGGGAATAAATTTGGAAAAAATTCCTTTTCTAATTGCTCTGTTGTTGTTATAATCACATGGTTTATCTGTCAAAATTGCATTGGCTACTACCTTTCCACCAGCTAGGTCATTGCCTAGCAACAGAGATACCCCCTTTACAGGTAGAGTAGTCTGACCCCTACTATGACCGACCAGAAACTAAATCTGACTTCAAATTAATTTTTGTGGAGAGGGACCGAAATAAATCCACACTCAACCCCCTGAATTAGTACATTTGCCCCTGTGGAATAGAGTCCGATAATGGCAAAACTCCATCAAGAAGCAACCGACTGAGTTGCGCCTGTGTTCCACGCAAAATTTTTAATTTTGACGGGTGGATGAGCTGAATTCCCCATCTAGGGAAATAAACCCCTCAGACACGAATGGAAGGTATTCTTCCTTAATTTTGTCGTTAGAATTAGGCCGTAAAGTCACGACTACCTCAGAAGAGTTCTCTACATTGGCTAAGGCATTAGAAGCTGTTTCAGTCTCCTTTAATTTTGCCAGTGTGAAGCAATTTGCCATTGTGTGGCCCTTTTTGTGACAGAAACCACAAGTTATGTCTTTAAAGGCAGCTTTGTTTGAGCTGACCTGGTCGTTCTTTTGACGACTTGAATCTGGTTGTTTCTTACCAGAATTTGTTGGAGAGATAGAACCAGACTGAGACCCACTGTTACTTGTTGTGCCACTACTGTTACTACTGTTGCCATATTTCTTATTTGGCCTATTAAACTGACCCTTGTTTTGAGTCTGACCCACTTTACCAAACTTATGGGTAAGTGCATACTGATCAGCCAAATTTGCAACTTCCTTCAATTTGTCAGCCTTATTTTCCTCAAGGTGAGTCTTAATGTCATCATTCACACACCGTTTGAATTCCTCGACTAGCATCAGTTGTCTTAAAGTGTCAAATGTGGAGACCTTTTTGGAAGCACACCATCTATCGAAATGCCTTTCTTTTTGATAAGCAAACTCTACATATGTTTGTGTATCCGCCTTACGATACTTTCTGAATTTTTGGCGATAGCTTCGGGCACCAATTCATAGGCTTGTAATATGGCCTTTTTAAAACCTTATCATAATCCATACTGTCCTCTATTGACAGAGCGGAATACACTTCTTGAGCCTTGCCTGTGAAATTACTCTGGATGAGTATGGACCATTTATCTCTTGGCCACTTTAGTTGCTCACCCAGCTTTTTCGAAATGTTGAAAGAATTTCTCCACATTATCCTCCTGAAATTTGGGGACAAATTTTACGTGCTTAGAAACATCGAATCCCCCATTCTCCAAGCTATTTTAGGGTCTGAGGATTTTATGACCCCTAACTCTAGTTGCTTCAACCTAAATTCATGTTCTCTTGCCTCTTTTTCCCTTTGCATTTGCATTTGCATTTCTCTTTCTTCTTTTTCCTTTTGCATTTGCATTTCTATTTCCTCTATTTCCTATTTCATTTTCATTTCTCTTTCCTCTTTTTTCCTTTTGCATTTGCATTTCTCTTTCCTTTCTTTCCCTTTCTCTTTCCTCCCTTTTTCTTTCGATTTCTTTTAATCTAATCTCCTTATTCATTTCTATTTCAAGCCTTTTCAATTCAAATGTGTTGTCAGTTGGCACAGTGATAGCTGTTTCCAATACTGTACTAGGCAGGACACCTTCATCCACAAGATATTCTAGAACATATCTTTTAATCTCGTCTTTCCGCATTAAAGGCTGAAATTCAATGCCATAATGTTTTGCGACCTTTACAATCTCAGACTTCTTTAATGAATCTAGTTCCTCGACTGAGGGACTAGCCACGAATTTATCTAAGTTGAATGGCATTTTGAAATTGTATCAAGCCTTCAACAAACAAATAAGTAGTCTGAGCAAACACAGTTGCTTACGATTCACAACAGAATTTCTCGAATTTTCTAGTACTTTTCGTTCCCGGATAGGCCCCCAATTCTGTTACGGCTTGTGGTCGCGAGTCAAACCAATAACAGCGAAAGATCACAGAAGAACGAGATTAAAATTCAACAACTTAATGATTATTTACAATCTCCTTATCTCACTTAAATTTACAATAATTAATTAGACTTACTCACAATCCTTTAATTAATATTTGCCTGGTCTGGTCCAAGGGCTGGTAGTGCATGCACGTTGACGATGGCACAGTGGTAGACCTGCAGCGTGCTGTAGCGTAGGAACTGGTTCCACGAGCGAATAATGACAAGGCTAGGTAGGCGATGGATGATAACGACCTCAACACAGTGTAGAAACGGCGTAAGGCAATTTATCAGAAGTGTTCAGTGTCATTGGCTGGCTTATGATATCTCAGTAGTGTGACAGTCTGGTCTCGTTGAAATCTCTCCCCTGTGATAGTTGTTGAACTGCCTTTTATATGCTAGGCTTTTCTTCGAGAACTCTCCAGAATTTAACAGAAACTTCTAGTGTACACAGTCCAGCAATTACGAGAACGTTCCTTAATAGAAACTTCTAGAACACACAGTAGTTGTAAACAATTGTTGCAGCTGGCTAGGAGTGTTGCCAGGTCGCTGCTATAACTGGGACATAACGTAAACAGTTCTCACTTCTAGACAGTTCTAGAAAGGCTGCGTTGAAGTTGAATTCTCTGGAACTTTCCACTCGCTCGTCGATGGATTCAATCCAGTGTTCCTGACGGGTCGTCTTGTAACAGTACATACATACATACATACATACATATAAATTATATGTATATAAATATATAAATGTAAATATGAAAGAGAGATAAGTGGGTGAAATACATATTAAATGATGGCCATTTTCCAAAATGATCTTTGTTCTTTCATGATGACAAATCTGCGATAGTCATATAACCAAATATTCTACTTTGGATAATGTCTAAGTGTATGCCAAATAGAAGGCACAATTCTTTCACCTATCTGTTATACTCATAGGAGTAGGAAGCTGTTCGAGACTGGGTGGGGGGTGAACATTATTTTGGACCGCTGTCCTGGGGAGGGGTCTAAGGGGAGGGCCCTTAGATGCAATTTGGTGCAACATGTTGGGCAAATTGTAAAGAAAATTTCTGCAAATGTTTGATATTTTTTACACAGGAAACAAATACTGTAAGGGGTTTTCGTTCTTGAATTGAGGGGGGAGGTGGAAGCATACTTCCGCCCACCACATTTTTGACCGGGGGCTAAACCCTCTCAGCCCCCGATACCTACGCCTATGGTATAATATATATATAAATATATATATATATCTGCAAAAGGCCTATGGCTACAGAATTTTATCATAGGGGAGGATTCATTTGGAAGGGACCCAACGGTTCAGAACGCGCCGAGGGAACGTGGTGAGCTCTCCCAGGGGCTGCAATTGTTTCATAACCTGAAAATGATACTGAGTTCGCCCTCAATATACCTTGCAATTGGAACTTTACGAATCTGATGGTGAGAGGTAAATTTTGGTTGAGAAAAGTAGATTCTGGTACAGGAGTTGCGTTGAAAAATAATAAGACCAAAACTGTCCAAAAGGAATTGGCAATGGCGCAACTTCCCTTGATGGGTGCAAGCAAAGCGCGCCTTCAAAGACAGAGCAGGATGCTTTGATCTTGCATTAAAAGTTATCTAAGTTACATTAAAGTACCCTCCTTACTCGCGTTTCATCTACAATTGTCTTTGCCTTTTCAGCAGTCGGTGATTTGAGGTATACTTTCCAGTCAAACGCAGGCACGTAGTCAGATAAGGTACTGAAAGAGGAGGGGGGGGGGGAAGAGACGGCTGGGGTAAAATATTTTCAGGGAAGCGAAATGTGTAAAAGTATGTTAAGCCAATTGCAACTTGAAATTAGGTAGGGGCGAAAAGTTTTCTAGGAGGGCTCCCCTTTGCCAACCCCCCTTTTAGCTAAAGGCTTGTTCAAAAGTCACGGGATATCCACAGAAGATACTGTTATGTAGTTGTTCTAGTACTGATCAAGAGTGTCTCCATTTTTTGCTTACAAGTTTTCCTTTTTGTCCTAGACACCCCTTCCGGACATTCAGGAAATACCCACGCCATTCCCAGATGTTTAGCATGCTCATTTTATGTGTGTAGCTTCCCAACGTCTAAACCCCCTCTGATTGGCCAACCCTCCCAACCCATTCATTTATATTCATATTGCACAACGCATGTTCACTATGGATCATTCGAGAGCTGACGAATTACATATATCATACCGAAGGGCTTGATTTGGTGTCTGAATGTTTGTGGGGCAAACCAGGGCGGAATACCAAACGGCTTTGAAGGCGCCGCGGGAGCGCAAAGCGATCCCCCTGACGAAGTGGGATCCAGGGGCAACGCGCCGTTGGGGATCCAGGGAGCAACACCCCCGGAATCCCCGAGGTATTTAAAGAATTAAAACCATTTAAGCAAATTAAGCATTTGACTATCCTAAAACTCATTGGATGTGCACTAAACAGATCATAATTATCGCCTTTTGACCATTTTAATGAGAGCCTTTCTCAGAATAACAGGTCATTCTTATGATGAAGAGGCTTTGGCTTGTGAGTGGTTCCAGTGATAATGGGAAAGTTTGTACGAAGCTTTGGAGCACGAAAGATGTTCTACAGCAGTGATTGTCAAACTTTTTGAGGGTGGAATGAGGTCGAGGGTCGCAGGGGGAGGGGGGAATCTCAGGCTTAGAGAGAGGATCTCAGGCACAGAGAGTGGAAATTAATTGGAAACAGCGAAATCCATACTTAAGAGGTCTCGAAGCTGTATATACGGCAAACAGAGTCAGAAGTAAGAATTTTTCATAGGGAGCGGTTCCTTATAAGCGGGCAGTCTGAACTTTTGCAGGGTCTCAAAAGTAGAAACCCGACCTCAGCGCCACCATGGTTGGGGCTGAGGTCAGAAAGTTTTACTTTCCAGGCGTTCTAGATGACAGGAAATTGCACTCTTAACCTCAAATTGGCCTCTTCCATCAGGGGTGGCTCCCGGTGACCGTCAAGCTTCCTGACTGAGCGTCCGGTTTGCCCAAAGGATGGCAAAAGGAAAGTTTTGTCGCGCGAAGCCCGCCGAAAATTTTGGGATTACTATTGGAGAAACTATGAAAAATTGCTGTTTTATTGAGCAATCTGCCCTACCTAGAGCAAAATCAGGAAATTCGTTGCAGCAGCTGGTCGTCGTCGGGGATTACATACTTTATCGTACCCACTGAGGCTCCCCGACGAAAATGGAGTTTCCCCGACTACAAGGTCATGGCCTCCTGCACCTCCCCCACTTGGAGCCACCCCTGCGTCTTGCGTAAGTCACAAGTACGGTCATTTGAATTTTTTCATGCTTTGGTTCGCGGTATAGAAGAACCTTTGGCATTCTAAGTAGGTTGCCGATGAAAACCGCACTCTAAAACGGATTAAGTCACAACAGTTCTCCTTTTATCCTTTTGCATTTATAGTAGCCATCATGTGAGGAAGTTCTTGAATTATTGTCACACGCTGTCAGATAGAGAATTGGATTTCTGAGTTCAAGGGCCTCCTTCCCAAAAGTCGATAAAAGCTTTATGATGATTGAATGATTTTATTTCATTTAACAGAGCTGAGGAGGAAGCAATCTCATATAAAACGTCGCAAACACATTGTTAGTACCGAAAGATGACTTGCAGAAATTTAAATTTCAGTAACCAATCAGCACACGCAAGAGCGTCAACAGCTTCACAAAAGTGGTGACAAAATAATTCAAGCGCATATCGCGAAGCCCTAGCAACCAGAGACCCGGGGTCCGCATAAGGGCCCAGATAAAATTGGATTTCAGAAGACCTGACATATAATCTGATCCATTTCCCGACTATTTTAATCCATTAAATGACTGTTTCCACCATTTTCCAGGTTGATTTTATTGAATTAGCTATTTTGTGAGCTATGTACCTGGATGCTTTGTCACTACAAATACATCCACTCCGGAAAGCACCACCTACATAACTATATGCCACTGTATGCACAACATGATCGTCAACAACACGGCACACGAAATAAGTCTTGTTTAGATATGACTGAACAACTGGAATATGCCGTATAGCCTGCTACGCGTATAGGCAACCAAACACCCCCTTCAGAAGCGCAAACTTGGAATGACTCAAGTAGTGACTTGGTTACATAATATAACTTCCTACTTTGCCACGTTTTGTTCTTGTCGAATATTGTTTTTTTCATAACTTGAAATCAATTCAGGGACCGCACCGACAGGGTCCGAGTGCCGCGTTTGAGAATCACTGGTCTGGGACTAGGGACCCCTCAAGTTTTTATTACTTTGAAAAAAACAAAGTATTATTTTGTAAGGACGATCAAAGTTTTAGGCATATAGGTATATAAGACTTCCCAAATCAATGAAATGTTACAAGTAATTTTTACAGTGACATGGCAATGGGCGTCCGCAGTAAAACTGCCAGGGAGGCAAATTCCGGAGGTTGCATCCTGGTAATGTGTGGCAGGCGAAGCCTTAAGCGGCGAGCACAGAAGACTCGAAGCCAGATGCTGGGCACCGAGGGTCCTCCCCGAGAATTTGTCTTGAATGATATGGATCTTGCGGCCATTCCGGACCAACTTCTATAGAAAATCCTACGTCCCCCAGGTATATTTTGACATGCTGATGAAACATTTCCCTTATTGCAAATTTAAGAGAATAACCGTCGGTAAGATTGATTAGGATGGTGGTAGTTGGTGAACAGCGGGACGGGTTGCAACTGGGTTGTCGTACACGATGTAATAACGAGACAATTCTACAAAAGTTTTCCTATGGACAGCAGTCCTTACGTGAAGCTTATATTTATACTGAGTTCACGCGAAGCACGCCAAAACATTTAAACATTGAATGAGAATCGCGATTCCCTTTACACGGGTAGGTTTCTGAATTGCTTATGCAAGGACCATTGTGCGCGTAATGACGTACATTTAGTACTGTCGGTGATACTTATGTCAGGGATCCAAGTCACAAAATTGTTGCGGTGAGTCGACACCCATGCCTTGAAAGAAGTTTCAATTGAGGTACTAACTTGAAACAAAATTTTTCAACAAAAATTGCCCCTTATCACCCCACCTCTGATCCCCGCAAGTATACTACTTAGTTTTCATCGCGATGCGCACAAAGCACGCAGAAATTTTTTTCCGGCATTTCTATGGTATTTGATAATCATATTTTCCTTTATTTTACTTTGCAAAATTTACCATGATATTAAAAATTCCCTTATAATTTCTCTGGTCTCGCCTCCTTTCGTTCATTGTTTTATTTTATTTCTTTTATTGTTTTTTCTTCGGTCTGGGAAAAAGTGGGGGAATGCCCCCTTGCCCCCGTAATCTTGCCTATGATCATATCCCATAATAGTAGTCACTGTGAGGATTAGATATTCCACATGTCTGTCGGCAAGGTTGTTGTAATGTTTTTGTAGATTTGCTATCATAGAGAAAAAGAAGAGAGCACTACAGGAAGTAAATAGAGGTGACATAAGCGGCGTGTGCCGCAGGGGATTCAGCCCTTCAGCACATGGACTTTACACATTGTAATTCAGAAAATCTTAACAGAGAATCGGTCTCAACCAATGTAAATAATTTGATCACTTTGAAGAAAGTGATTCTTAAATTGAGGGGCCGGACTGGATGTCTGAAAGTGGGGGGCAAACCCCGGTGGACTGCCAAATGGCGCCGAAGGCGCCGCGGGAGTGTGAAACGCTGCCCTATACCTGAGTGGGGTCCAGGGGCCTGGCGAGGTCCAAGGGGGGAAGCCCCGGGAAACTCTGGGGTATTTACGAAATTGTAGGCATTAAAAATAATGCATTTTAGCTTTTACTTCAAATGACATAAGGTTGGCACTTAAAAGACGACAAAAATCACAATGTGAATTTTTGATTCCTTGCCGAAGGCAAAAGGAATCTACGCAATCACGGTGGCGAATGTGTGTGTATGTGTGTATGTATGTGTGTTTGTGACGCTTGGCTTGTAAACACGATATCTCAAGATAGCAATGATGGATACTTCTTATACTTAGAATATAGAATTATCATATGGAGAGAAAGATTCCTATTGTTTTTGGTGGAGGTCAAAGGTGATGTGAGGTCACCAGAGGTAAAAAACCGATAACCTTGTAAACACGATATCTCTAGTAAGGAAGTATGGATGCTTTCATACTTGGCATGTGGATGCGTTATAGTCAGAAAATGAAACCTATTGATTTTGGAAAAGGTAAGGTAAATACGAAATCCTTAAAAAGTGCTTATAAACACGATATTTCAAAATAGCAATGATGGACAATCTTCATACTTAGTATAAACTTCATCACATTGAGAGGAAGGACCAGTGGAGGTCACAGCCTGGGGGATTTGAGGTGGTACAAACAACTGAAACCCCGAAAACCTTGAAAAAACACGATGCTTTAAGACAGGAATGATTGATTCTTTTCATACTTGGTATATAGATGGGTTACTTTAAGAGAGAAGGCACACTCTGGATTTGGTGGAAGTCAAAGGTCATGTAGGATCATCGGAGATGAAACTACAAAACCTGGCAAACTAAACAAACAGTGGGCGGTACCTCCAATTGTGTCCAGTGTTTCGTGACCAACGAAAAGTAAGGGCTGAATTTTTTTCTACCATTGTAAAGATAAAGTTGTAGAGAACAACATTTATTTTTTTTCACATGCATAATTGTTACAGACATAATTTAAAGTTAAATTACCTAGGCTATTTAAGAACACGTGTGAAGGATGTTGTGACTATTGCATGATTTGGAACAATAATTTTAAGAACGAGAGATCTAGAACTCAGAATGGGTGGGCGTGAAGCGCGCTGAAAAAAATTGCATTTTGTATACTTTTTAGCGATATGAGTAATAGAATAGCTAAGAAAAATTTCCTCAAGGATAGGATCTTGCCCCCTAATCTGTTGAAGGGAAGCACTATAATTGAGCCCTAATGGTATAGCCTACGTAGACTATCCTCCACAAGATGGACAAGTGAAAGTGCGTAACATTGATAGGCTGTCGCAGATGTTATCACAACGTGAAAGTCGAACGCCTTTGATTGCACTGGAAAAGGGCAATACTTATGTGGACCCTTTCAATGAAAAGTGTAATTGTAAAGGAAGAGCTATTACAAATCATGTACAGTGTTTATGGTTATCTATCTTGCCATTGCATGGTGCGTTGCCTTCTAGGTTACGAAATTGGAATTACATTACTGCAGATAGAGTATGAGTAGTCTCTAGACTGATTGATAATCAAATGTTAAATTTAAAGCGGGATTTACACCACCCCAAACCATGGGCGTCCGCAGGAAAAATTCAGGGGCAAATTTTTAGGGGGCAAAATTAGGGGGCAAAACTTTTTTCATGGGAAATATTTTACTCCCAGAAAGAGTTTAGATGCTACTTCACACAATGCTGACAAAGGCGTAGCCAGGAATTTGTCAAGGGGGGGGGGGGGGGGAGCAAAGCCCATAGACAGACTCTCAGCGCTCCGCGCCACCATCGGTTCGCCCGGAGCGCAAGAAAATTTTGGCCCAAAATGCTTCCCAGATCGCTGGAAATGGCACTTCCAAGGCCTATTTACCACATATAAAAAGGGAAAACACTAGCAATATTGAAAATATAAACTTAAAAAAATAACAAAAATATGCTCGGGGAGGGGCTGCTGGGGCCTGAGTATTGATATTTTTATTCAATTCCTGTTTTGAGAGTAGAAATTTACACTGAGTGAACTGTTAAGAAATGTTGATGTTATATTTTCTTCGTTTTTTCTTTATTTTTTCTTCGTTTTTTCAAGTTTTTGATTTTCCCGGGGGGGGGGGCAAGTGCCCCCTTGCTCCCCCTCCGGACGCCCATGCAAGGAAGTTTTTCAACTATTGATTACCTTTAGCTACATCATTGCATTATTTTTTTCAGTAGGTCCCCGAAGAATTCTCAGCCTACTGCCCGAATTTTCAAAAAATATTTTGTGGGGGGGGGGGGGGTGCAGTCCCCCAGTCCCCCGCCTTCTACGCCTATGAACTTTACTCCATCAAACTGAGGGTTTAACAACTGAATATTATATACAAGCTTGGTGAGAACATAAGGCGGTGTCTTACATCATCTATCCAAAGAGCCATTCAGCCTTCCGCTGAAAATATTATAAAAGTATATGGAATCTACATGAACACTCCAAAACAAACCTTGTAAAACTTTAGTATTTCAGCTTAGAAAAATAACAAGATGCTTCTTGCCTGAATGGTAGCAAATCTACTTCTTTTTTCTAAAATTACACTCTGGGGCTGGATTTAACAAATATTCAAATTGAGAGGTAGACCCTATGTCATAATCACATGACTGACCCCCATTGGTCAACCCACCCATGGCAACCAAGGACTATTTTCTTGGACCAGTTACTTTCCTATTTCTGATAAAATCATCAGCTTATTATTTAACTGTGAGAAGCTACTTTGCTTTACCAAATAAGGGATATGTGAAGCTAAATCTTGAAATGAACAAAGAGATCTCCCCTCTACCAAAAGTGTAGAAATAATAGTAAAGCAGAGGGCCAAAACTTGTTTTTATGACACACTCCTTGAAAATAAAGGATATAACATTAATGACACAACCTACGTGGTCACTTGTTTACTATTTTGTCCAGGAAAGCACCGCCCCTAATCCCACGGTAAATGAAACGTCATAATGAGTCCTTTTATCTAGAATTGTAAACATTGAAATGCCGCACAGGTCTGAACACAGTTTGGTGCACCTGCAGGTGCATGTCATGGCCCAGTGCACAAGACATAGCGGAGTGTCTGTGTGGTGTGTGTGGGTGCGCGCGCGCGCGCGTGTGTGTGTGTGTGTGTGTGACGTAGTAACCAGTGGACTTTTGAACAATAAGAACAGGTTATGGTGGCTCATAAAGGCCATCGGATTACATGTGAAACCCCCTACTAGTAGTAATTGACAGGCGGACAGCCCCTATTGGCCTACATACCGGCCCTTTCATGTACAGTCACAAACAAATTTTATGTGATTGTATCGTCACTACGGTTTCATCTTAAAACTGTGTGGGGTGCAAACTTCTTTATATGCTTTCAGTTCGTTTGCAGTTATCACAGAGAGAAAGTACGCTTCTGTTAAACAACAAACTCTTGGCACAGTGTTTCTTAGTTTCGCCGTCCGGCTTGACCAGCGTTTATTTGCAATATCATGCACAACGCCCACAAGCGCTAAAGGCCCGTGTACACGATCATACATTTATCCATGAACATCGTCATTCAAATGTTTGAACACTTGTTGGGAAGATGAAACATGCACCTAAAAGTTTGAACGTTGTTTAGATTTGTTAAAAAAACAGTCGGTCCATACAATCATACCAGGGAGCTGGAAGACATGTCTTCCAGCTCTCTGATCATACATTTTTCATTAGCATCGTCATACAAAATAATGTATGATGATGTTTTTGACCAAATGTATGATCGTGTAGACCTGGCTCAAAGAAAAACAACTTTCTGTATACGCATGCGGACAATCTGGGTGTATAATAATATTACAGAGCCCATACAACTGGCATTTCCGTAGTAGGACAAAGATATCACAAGCATAGATTCCAAACTCAAAATGGCGCGTTGACTCCTCATGGAGCCCAATATATCGGGGCGGAAGTGCTGATCACTGCTTAGTCGTTTTGAAAACAAACAGGCAAAAGAAAGTCTTACAAAAGCATTAATACTTGTTATTTCGGAATGTTGTTGACTGAAGAAGTACTACGCCCCAATAAATTCCACACTGAACTTGAACAAGAATAACTTATTTCTTCAACGCGGCATTCCACGTATTTACACTTGAACATGAACGCACAATGACTGGTTTTGCAATTTCATGGACATTCATTGCTCAGTTTCTATGGTATCTTCAAGTGACGCACTTTTATATGCGCGTTCAATTACTTACGCGCTCACAACGGGAAAGCAACTAGCGCGTTTGTTCCAAGAGCGCGCAGAACTGTGTTCTTATTTTTTTACGCAGATCGCGGCATACAACGGCGCGCATGTCAAATTAACACTTCCGCCCCGATATGTACGTCTCCATGAGGAGTCACTGAGCGTAACAGTGAAGGTATAGGAGTTTGGAATCTATGCTTATAATATCTTTGGGTAGGAGACCCTTCAAGAGCTTAAAGTGATATTACTTGTTCAAGAAAAGGGAAATACATATACGACCTAATGTTTTTCTTTATTTGTCAATACACTAACTATACTATTCATGGATGGAGTTGTTAATGAAGTTACTGAAAGTAGTACTGTGAATGGCAAAATATAAAGAAACAGTGCGAAAACAGTCAAAATCTGCAGGCTATTTTTAAAAAAAAAAAAAAAAAAAACGTCCTCATTACAAATAGCTCAAATCACGCCTATCAAACACTATATGAATATTCAATGATCACGCAGCTGTAAGCTGTATGTACCGAAATATTGTACATGGGCTTATATTCCCTCGGTTATTCATGCATTAACTGGGAATAGAGTGATTTTGGAGGTTATGTATAGCGCAGCACACTTGAGGTTTTGAAACAAAAGCACCTGTTTTCATCATAATACCCGTGTTAGTGAATTTCACCCCTAACAGTACTAAAGAAGACACTTGCATACTAACGCTTGTAACGGTGACCAGTTACACCTCTTTACACTTGCTTACTTCCCCGCATCCCAAATCTTTGTCCTTGAGCGGTAGGGTACATGCAGGTAGGTCTACATATCAAATCAGGGAGCTGCCACTCTAACGTTAGAGTGGCAGCTCCCTGATCAAATAATCTACATAAACTGGACAACGATACACTAATTGACCAAAAATGTGTCGAGTTTGTACAAGGGCACTAACCTGAAGTATGACAATCCAAACCAAAATGTCATAGTCGTAAAATTGTATGGCTCGATTCGGCATCTGTGTCAACTTCGATTGTTGTAGATGGTTTCTCCAATAGTTTCCAAGATATAAAGGATTTGTGTCTGTTGTATCAGAACTCCTTGGTTAAATCAAGGCAACTGTGTACATTTTAGGTGTGAAAGGTAACAGAGAAAGAATGAACTTGCGACGGAGGGTAAGCATCTCAGATGTCAGACTCCAAGCTGATATCGTTGACCATCGATGATTTGAATGACTCAAATATTGTTCAATATTATTCGTCGGAGTAGTACTCACATATTAAATCGATGGCCAGTCTCGTGGGTAAATTGAGTTAGATTTACTCGTATTTTCTTGAGTATGCCTTCAGAATCATGCAAAAAAAAAAAAAAAACCACTCTTCGATGATCTCGAAACCTCACTAACTGCACAAACTTTTAAGTCCTTTCCCTTCCAGATAGCAACCCTTGCTGATACTTAGTCCCAAGCTGTGGTGTTATCGAGTAGCTCACGAGGGCTGTAGCTTGTTCCGAAATTGGTCGGGTGGGCTTCAACAGAAATTTCTCCTTTCGATTCATGGAGCCAATAAAACCTTTCAATATCAGCTCCATGGTACTATAGGCCTACAGTCAGTTTTCAAGTTCTTAGGCTATAGCGTGAATATCATGTGTTCAGTAGTCGTTCCCTGGCACAAACGTGCATGGATGGGCACCTTTCGTTGTGCTGTCTTTTGCATAGGCCTATTCATATATTAGAGCACTCGAGTCTCATTGGTTTGTTCACCCAGGAGTGGGATTGAATGGAATTTGTGTGCAAACATTTTCGATTTTCATAGTTTTTGTCGTTATCTTTATGATGATTGAAACAATATTTAAAACAACTACTTTTGTGAGGGATCTTTATTTATCTTTATTGTTGTTTAATGGACTGCTTAAACGTTATTCCAACACTTTGGACAAGGCAATGTTATGCATTTCCCTTTCTTAAACAGGTAATATCACTTTAAAATTTTACGTGCGTGTGTCCATTTACATGCTCCTTTCAGCTAAAGCTTAGGATATCTCTGTGACAAGCTCCTCTAACCGTCATGTGAGAATTAATTATTAGAGCGACCATGTAGTGATCAGGAGAACTGGTATAACTAGGTGAAACGAGTTTTATTGATTTCGATCTCGGAACTCGTGAGTTCGGACGGTGGACTGGGAATTTTTCTGGTAAGTCTCATGGTAAATGGCGAAGGCCGATGAACAATGAACACATGTCTTCCAATTTCACCTTTCAGCCTGCAAAATGATGCACACACACTTCTTGTAAAGATGTAAATCTGAACACGCAAATCATAAGTAAGTGCTGTTTCAAAGGGTGCACATTCAGCAGAATCCAGAATCTTGTAAACGAGCCTCTACGTAATGATGACCTTATAATGTTGTTGTTTTGATTGTCCATTCTTACGCCGTTTGCCGTTTTGTCGGAAATCGTCTCAGTTACTTTTACGTAAATGTATACACTACTGGATAAGCGTTGTTGATGAAAAGAGCTTACGTTATTGTGCGAAACGAAACGGAACTGAACGAAACGAGACGAAATAGCCTAACCCTGAACGTCTGTTTCACACTTGTAGCACTGGTTATAGGCTTCTCAATACCTCAGGGAAGGAAAGAGATTCAATCGGCCAAAGCATAAAATTGTTTCGTTTTGTTTCGCAAAATATCATTAGCGTGGTGGGTATTGATATTCTACGAAACGAAACATATTTCCTCTAATATCTGAATAAAAAAATCATAAACATCCTTTTTGTTTGATCCTCGTGAGTACATAGGCTTCCGTAGTTTAGTACTCACGATACATACATAATGTTTAGAGCTAACCTAATGTATAGGTTCACAACGATCAAGTCGAAGATCGGAGTATAAGTAACCATATGCATGGAAGCACTACCCTCCGAGGTACCAACTACACAGTCGGTAATGGTATAAGATTGTAAACAAGGCATAAACACTGCGCAGCCGTAGTAGGCATGCAGTGAGTCTTGAAGTTGTGAATGAGAAGAACCAAGCTCACTGTGATTACGCAATCTTTCTTGCCTGACAGCGGCTAATCACATCGACTTCAAGCATGGAAGTACTACTTCCATGTTTGAAGGGACTTCTATAGCTCCCACGTATGAAGTGAAAGGAATGGAAATGTTTCAGCGTGCTTCGCATGAGCCTAATATAAATTAATGTTTCATTAGTACTGCTGTACTGCTGTGAGTAGGAAAACGTTGGTGGAATTGCCTCATTATTACTTCCTGGATAGCACAACTTGAGTAAATAACTATTTCGAAAACCTTCGCTTCACCTCTCACTGTTCACTTTCCCCACCAACTATCACCATCCTCAGAAAATTAACTGACGATTACTGTTTTAAATTTGCGATCATTAAGAAAAATATTTCATTAGAATTTCAAATTACACTTGGGAGAAGCAGCATTTTCTCCATAATAGGTCCAGAAAGCAGTCAAATTTAAAAATAATTACTAGGGCAGGCTCTTAGTCCCTAGCCTCCGCCCTTATCTACCTAGCTTTATTGTTTGCCCTCTTACATGACGTCGGTGTGACGTCATGCATAAGGTCTATTGGACGTCAAACCTACTACGCGAACTACGCTCGCAATTACTTCACTGCAATTGGTTTCTGAGTCTACGGGAAACTATTTCTATCTTTTGGTCCATTTTCTATAGAATTTAGATAAAACGGCCTATCCATTTGCAAGGAGTTTGTAAACGTAATTAAGCTTGAAATTTTTTCCATTTGACCTTAAAGCATGTGACTTTTTGCCTGGGTTACCATGGCAACCACATATTTCGGCAACATTTGACATTTTCATTGAAAGTTCCATGGCAAATTTGTCAAAACCTGATTTATCAAATTTAGCTGTCGACCTCTGACCATTTATCTTTGCTTTGAGGGGTCTGCGAGACACAATTTTCCACACAGGGTTACCCCGCGGAGTGGAATTTGCATGTTTGCTGAACTCTTCTCGAGGTAATGTTTCCCAATCACCGTCCGCCCAAGCAAAGGAGACTGCGTCCAGTTTTGGACGCAAACGTCATTACCATAATATGACTTAGTCATGAACTCTTTCATTGCTATCATTCTTGAGTGAGTGTTTACTTCGGTAGTCGTAAAACTGAAAGCCTAGACTAAAACCTGAGAAGTCCGATCATTACTGTTGCATAAGCACCTGTGCAGTGGGCACTACTAGGAATTAGGTATTACAATGGCAACAAATCTGTGGGTACTGCATGATTTAAATCAACTCCCTGATTTAAACTAACGGGACTTGTTGCATCGGCAATCCCAGCAAACACAAAACGTTCTTAAAACGTAATTAAAATGTTCTCCAACCGTTAGTAACGTTTTAGAAACGATTCCAAAACATTGTGTGTTTACTGGGATGTTGCATTCTTCTGAATTTTCACTAACAATCAACCAGTCCTGGGGCCACATACTTCTATGAATATGGACTAGAATTTGATCCGGTTGCACTTGGACCGGCGTAAGGCGTATGCCTGAACAAAGAATATGCCCTGCAGCCTGCTACGTAGGAAATTCCAAGAGTACATTGCCACCAGGATCAAAGAAAATAGGTCCTGTCGATGAAGAGTTTTTTTCGTACCCAGACAGCATCCACGTGGAAGAATTATGTACTGTTGCTCAATCTGCACTGGTATTTTGGATTAGAAAAATGTAGACTCAAAATAGAACACTTTTGGTAACAGAAATCAACTCAAATGATCCCACGTAAACACGGGAACGGCACCGACGCTCAAAACCAAGCACATATTTGCACTATTTTCCTTCACCTTTGAAAAAAATAATAAGCACAAATAAGGAATTGAAGATAAACGGGTAAATTCATACGAAACCTATCAATTACAAAAGTGTGTTGTCTATATACCTGTGTTTGTTATAACGAATTTCTCCAGCTGGTGTAAAATTACCTTTCATGCTACTACACCTTGCAAGACCATGGAACTACCACCTCGGTAAGACATAACTACGGTGAATATTTCGTTAGGTACATGAAACGCACCAATGTAAGGGAAGTAAGCATGACCTGTCTTGTTAGTGAAGTCAGACTTTTTCAGCGAATTTACAATCCCAATAGAGTTTCCATGTCACCAGTCGATTTCAACTAAAAGGGTAGCTTAAGTCAACATTCGCAAGAATTTATATTTTAACGGTTGGAAAATAAATTTCATTTCTCTAAGTCCCATTCTCATAGCTTATTCCGTTGCTAAGATATAAAATGTTGAAATTTATTCACGTATAAATTGAAATAGTTGATTGCGTAATAACTTGTGAAGTCCTTCTGGTCCAACAACTCCCATTGCCTCCTTTTGTTTCCTATTTGAAATGTGAATGTTTATATGTCCTTGAAAATGTTGCTTTTGCTTGCATAACATGTTGTGAGGAGAGGATGTGCACAGGGAATCACATTTGGGCACAAGTTGCAAAGGCCTTCAAAGATCAAATTGTCAAAGAGAACCAAAGGCGGAAATTTGAGTAAAAAGAGAAACATCTCAAATTATTTCATAAATCTACTATTATAAATTGAGTGACTATATTGCAACATTTTATATCTCTGAACAGAAACATCCAGTGAAATGAGATCAATTTCTGGAATATTCACATTCAGTTTTCAAGCTTTGGAACAGTGAGACTCAAAGTACGTTTTAATCATACCGTTGAAGCGAACTCTGTCTTCTGGCTTAACTGTTAAAGCTGTTTTGTGGGAGTTTTGTAGCAAGCTTGGCAGTCACCTCACAATGGCGAGACTGATGTGAGTGCTGTGTTGGTTTGAGGGTATATTTGTGTATCATTCTTTATATCTGATGTGCGGGGATCCAAAAGCTGCTCCTTAGATTACCTTTCTTTCTCAAAATTGACGGAAAGTTGTTGCGCTTTTATAAAATTTGAATGACCGTAAACCTCGGGACACGCACTTTCATGTGAATACAACTCGTAGATGAGAAAAGCTTGAATAGTGCGAAATGCTACCCTCTTAAGATAACCTTGCTAAAGGCACATTATTACTTTGAGCAAAGTTGAAGTAAATGGACAGTGTGACATCAAGTCATCCAAAAAACTTAATTTAGCTGAAATTTCATTCATATTATGTATGCACTTAAACTGACTGACCGTTTTTGCCTAAAAATGCAAGGTTGTATCCAAGTCAACCGACCCGATTTCTTGCCAATTCCATTTCCAATGGGCCCCATTCCGGACAATTTTTTTCTAGTACCTTTCGATATAGAGCCAATTGGGATTGTCCCCAGTTCCGGGCCAAATTCTAGTCCGGCCATTTGACAATGTAGAATATCATGCTTATGCTATTACCAAGAGCATTTAATTCAAACGTTCATTTTTGGAGTTCCTTTTTATCTGACCCGGCCTGGAATTTAGTTGTCTGCATGTGACCACTCATGCATTCTCTGCACTAATAACAATGACACCTTCAGTACCATTCAAGAACCATATCTTTCATTTTTGTGAGTCCAGCTGCAGCCCATTCCTGGTCAATTCAGGTTCCGGAACCTCCGATTCCAGACCAATTTCGAGTCCACGGAAAACGGACTCAAGTTTGGACTCGGTTGTTGCAGCCCTGTTACGATGATCAACCTTTTTGGCAATTAAAGTTTAAACTTAGAATTAAGTCCGCTCAAAAAAGTTGAATAAAAAAATTTGCAGCTGCTTTGCCAGTTCCCTCAAGGTTGCAACCTTGGTGTTCTATGATACAGTTGCGAAAAATGTCGTCACAGTGCATGCTTCAGAGTTATATATTTCATATTGTCTACTTGTCAATGATCATGTACGGTAGGCTATGTTAGTTATCCGATGGGAGTATTACCCTAATACTTCCATGGTTATCCTACACTGAAAGTTTCTGCCTATTGGTGGTATGCGTGCTATGTACGTCATGCATGCATATCGTGAGATCAATGTAGTTGGTGATATCAACGTACTTCGTGAGGTCAATGTAGCGCTTGGGATATATCAATTCAATGAGTTTAGTTAAAAATAATATTTTATAAAAAGGAATTTGATTTTAAAAGCGATTAAGTCTGCCAGAAAAGAGCATACTGTCAAAATAGTCAATAAGACTCCCGTCAGGGGATGCACCCCATTCGGGGAGCAGAACCCCTTCAGGGTAACGTTTGATTTTGACCTCCGGCATCCAGCCAAAGGAACTTTAAAAAAGTACAATCAGTCAGAGTTATTAATACAAGGGAAGTCAGTCGTAATAACAGTGTAGGCTCGGAGTCATACAGGAAGCCTTTCCTTGTAAATGTAGTTTCGTAGAACTTAGAAATTAATGAGATAAACTGCCGGTGTTTTCTTTTCCCTTAAAGGCCCGTAGCCAGACAAAAGATAAATTTTGGTTTGGTGCATTTTTTCGCAATATTTACTAAAAATTTAATATAACCTAGAGTAGACATTAGACAATTAGAAAAGTATGTGCTCCATTTTTCATGTGCAAAAGGGGGTAGACATCCACTTCTTCAATATGGCCGCCATTTTGATCATTTTGGATTATTTAGCCCAAGAAAGGCTGACGGAGGTTTGGTAATTTTAGGGCCTGCGGCCAATTTTGAGTACCAGGTTCGACTTGAATTATGTATCCCCACGATCTTACCTTTTGTTTGTGGGTAGCCCAATAACCAGGTTAATAAGTGGGCAAAATTTGGACTCCCACATTCAAACCTACATGATATATAAGTAGTACTTAAATTTGCAATTTGCTTGTATTTCATTGGATGTTTTGGCATCTGGGATCACTTTTTATGCCTAATATTTTCTTCAAGTCAATTGAATACGTTGGCCCTACAAGACAATTCTGAGCAATGACAAACCCTCTTAGAGCCATACGAGATGTTCCATCTTCACGAAACTGGAATTGAAATGCCTCGGTAATACACAGAAAGGAAAGCAGTAGCAAATGACAAAGGAATATTGAAAAAGGGAAACTCAAATATTGGAATTTTACATTTTTAGTGAAAAAATATGGCTCTAGGGGCATTTTGTGAGCAGTAATATCTCTGATAGTGTGCGTCAGTAGTACACAGAAAGAACTTCAACTCGTAAATGAGAATGGCCATGAAATTACAGAAGCCCAAACATAACGATTTCTTCACTTTTCCTTGAAAAGTATGGGGTTAGAGGCACTTTTGAGCGGTAATATCCTTGTAAGTATCCCTCGCAAATGACAACGAAATATTGAAAAGAGAAACCCAAATATTGAAATTTTTACATGTTTAGTAAAAAATATGGTTTAAAAAGCATTTTTGAGCAGTAACATCTCTGATAGAGCGCCGCAAGATGCTCCCATCTTTATTAAATGGACGGCCCTGTGCCTCAGTAATACAAAAAAAGAATTTCCACTGGCAAATGGAAATGGACATAAAATTACGGAAACTCAAATACTGCGATTTTTTTAAGAGCACTTTTGAGCCGTAATACCCCTATAAGTGTCCCTGGCAAATAACAACAAAATATTGAAAAGGGAAACCCAAATATTGAAATTTTTACATTTTAGTGAAAAATATGGCTTCAAGGGCATTTTTGAGCAGTAACATCTCTGACAGTGTGCCACAAAATGTTCCCATCTTTATTGAATGGGCAGCCCTGTGCCTCAGTATAGTACACACAGAAAGAATTCCAACTCGCAAATGAGAATGAACATTTAATTACGGATCGTTTTTTCTTGAAAAATATGGGTTTAGGGGCACTTCTGAGTCGTAATTTCCCTATAAGTATAATACAAGATGCTTTCTTTTTCATAAAATTTGTAGCTTAATACCTCATTAGTACACAGAAAGAATGTAGACTCGAAAATGAGAACAGGCTTGAAATAAAGGAAACCCATATTCGACGATTTCTTTATTTTACTTGTAGCTGTGGTTTTATGGGCACTTTTGAGCCATAATATCTCTGTAAGCTGGTAAGAATCGTACAAGATGCCCTCATCTTCATAGAGTGGGCAACCTAGTGCTTAAGTAGTGCACAGAAACAAAATTGACTCTCAAATGAGAATGGGTATAAAATAACAAAAACCCAAATATTGCCATTTCTTACGCCTTCGTATGAGTTTAGGGCCGCCTTTGAGCCGTAATATCTTTATAAGTATCACACAAGATGCTCTATTCTTCTTGAAATCTGTAGCGTAGTACTTCAGTAGTACACAAAAAGAATTTCAACTCGCAAATGAGAACGAGCGTGAAATTAAGGACACCCAAATGTTGAGATATCTTCAGTTTTCCTTGAAAAATGTGGGTATAGGGGCACATTTGAGCCATTATATCGCCATAAGTATAATACAAGATGGTCTCATTTACGGAGTGGGCGGCTTACTGCATTAGTAATACGCAGTAGGAATTTTGACCGTCAAATGAGAATGGGAATAAAATTAAAACGAACCTAAATATTGTGATTTCTTCAGTTTTCCTCGAAAAAATTAGTTTAGGGACACTTTTGTGCAGTAATTACTCCGTAAATACCTTATGATACGTCATCATTTTCATGAAATGGGTAGTGTTGTGCCTTTGTAACACATGAAAAAGCTTTACGTTAGCACATATTGAATGGATGCTTAATAAAGTGGAATCACACATTTTGGTTCCATTTATACAGGGAGCTGGTAGGGAGGAGACTCAACAACCATATCTGTCACACAATAAGTACTTGAAAATAATTTAATCCCATTCACTTCAGGTGTCAAACTTTGACAGGTTTCTTTGTTCCTTTTGTCTAGCCTTGTTGACTTCCCTCTTCCTAATAATGATCTGCCCCTTTCGCACTCAAGTAATCCTGAAACAATTGCCCTTGTCACTTGCCTTTACCAATTGCCTTTATAAAACTGTAAAACCGGACGGTACTTTGATCTAAGGTTTGTTACCGACGGGGACCAAGCGTTAATGAAGATTTTTTAACTAAACGGATGTCAATGAAAGTTTAAATAATGTAGTTACTTTGTGTCCCTACGAATTTAATGCGTCGTCTGCTTAGAGCATTATTCAAACCTGAATCATTTTTTCCCATTTTGGCAAATTTCCTCATCACTTGGAAACATGCTTGAAATGAAAGTTGAGTGAAAAGTCTTCAATAAAGGTAACAGAAATGACAAGTATTGCGACCGATAACGACAAAAATGTAAAATTTTATATATTTGTGTGACGACTGGCAACGAAAAGTTAACTGTTCAATGTAAGGAGTAGACTACTGTTCATTGTCATTTTTACAATAGGTCACTAAATCCTAGTTGATCCTAGTGATCGTAATAAATATTTTGAGGGAAAAAGGCAAGATGAACATCGGAAACGAACATTGCTTCAAAGTGTCTGTAGAATGTGGAGTCTCCATCCTAACAGCTCCCTGATTTTATCACACATTTTCTGTGAAAAACGAAGAGATTGCAGTGTTGCCGTTCCCTCTATTTCATGTCTGTTCCTGCTTCCAGGTCAAAAGCTTTTCCGTTTATTGCCAATGCTCCGTAGATAACCCTTTCCATGAAAATGACAACATTTACAGAGATACTGCTATCCAAAAATAACCTTAGAGCCATATTTTTTCACTAAAAAATGAAAAAAAAAATCAATATTTGGGTTTCCCTTACTCAATATCTGTTGTCATTTGCGAGTGTAATTTTCTTCTGTGCACTCTGAGGCATTTGAGTACCAATTTCGTGGAGATAGAACATCTCGTATGGCTGTATTAGATCATCCCTACTCAAAATTGTCTTGTTGAGCTAAACCTGTATTTTATAATGAAAATTGAAAATATTTGGGTTTTAGGGGATCCATCAATGAAAGATGTGCCTAATTTTAAAATTTTCAAAATTTATGTGTCTTAACAATGTACTTAACTTTTAATACCAGAGACATCAGTACCTCTGGTTATTTAATTGAAGGAAATATTGGACATGAAAAGTGGTCCCAGATGCCAAAACATCCAATGAAAAACAAACAAATTGCAAATTTAAGTACCACACATTTCATGTAGGTTTGAATGTGGTAGTCCAAATTTTCCCCACGTATTACCTAGTTTCGATCTACCCATAAACAAAAGGTTAGGTAGTGGGGATACATAATTTAAGAGAACCTGGTACTCAAAATTGGCAGGGTCCCCATGCGCTAAAATTACCAAAATTGCCGCTTTTCTGCGAAAAGGGCCACATTTGACAGGTTACTACGAAAAAAAAAAAGAAATCGATATTTTGGGAAAAACGTTTAGTATATTGTGAGAGACTGCAAATTTTACCACTTTTACTCCTAAAATGTTTTAGACCTTGACCTTGACCAAAATGGCGGCCATTTTGAAGTGGTTGGATACCCCTTTGCACATGAAAAAAGTGGAGCACATACTCTTCTCATTGTCTGATGTCTGTCTACCCTACATCATATCAGTTTTTTACCAAATATAGCCGAAAATGTAAACCCCAAAAGGTTACATTTCGACCTGGACTACACGGCACTTAAGGAGTGAGATAGCTCCTAAGGGGGTGAAATATTCTACAGGGGGAGATGTGCTATGTATAAGGGCAATGGATATTTTAAAGTTTCCTAGGAGGCGAAAATTTTTCTTAAGGGCAGCTCCCGCTGTAGCTTTGACAAGGGGAATGTAAATTTCCCATTTTAACTGAAAAGACGAAAGTTATAATATGCCTTTAGTTTTAAAATGCTAGGAATGTAAGGCTTAGTTCAATGGAAATAACAAAAAGGAGAGATTACTTCCATTTTTAAATAAACAATCTCATGAATCAATACGTAGTGGCTATCTGTCACGGAACTGTCATGCAAAGTGCGACTGTGTAGCCAAAGAAAAAAGCAAAACTTTTGACCAATGCCTATAATACAATAAATACAACAGTGTGTGTAACAAAACTTGTTTCTTCAAATTTTCATTTAGGGATTTGAAAGAGGAGGACATACCCCATGGGCCGTTTTTTTTTGAATATCTGGAAAACTCAGTTATATTTAGGATGACATTCAAGGATATGATCCCTTAAGTAACTGACATGCTTTCATGCATACCGTTATTGGTTTTACCTGGTGGTGAATGACGTTTGAAAAGAATAGGCATTACAGATATTCCACCTTTTCTGTTTCATTATTTCGTTCACGAAGGCTAGGAACTGAAGCAAATAGCTAGTACATGTTTCCAAGTGGAAATCAAAAAGTTATGAATCTATTAACGAAGCTAAATAGCAAATGAAAGTTTTAGTTACCACAATGTAGAAACATAAGTTAAGAAATAAAGAAACTGCAACAAATTTCAATTCAGAAGTAAGTAAAGATGAAAGAGAAATCCTTTGTTTGCTTTTACTGATTGCTTAATAGACATTTAACCAAATTACTTAAATTGTAAAAATACCTTTTCATGTAAGGCTCGAAATGTCAGTCCTTCTATAATGGAGCCAGGGCGAGAGGAACAAGTAAGCGATGAAGGTACATAGGGAGTTAAATGGCCAGTGACTTAGAAATCGACATGAGTCTGTTAGAGATATTCTCTTGTGGCTGGAATTGTACAGCAAGCTCATTCTGACTTACGATATTTACTTTCAATTTCTTAGTTTCGAATCTTGTTACTCTTAAAACAACATAACTCTTTCAAATAAACTGAAACTTGTACATCTTTTTCACTTCAAAAAAATATAAGTTAAGTTACTGAAATTAATGGAGTTTGATAAAAAATTCATTTCTACAAACCCCTGACAAAAAAAGAACAAATCTGAACCCTCGTCATGATTTTACCTTGACTTTTTCAACCCCACACCTTAGAAAGGGAAATTGTATTCGAATGGACTGTAATAACGGTCTCAGCCTTATATTAGGCCCAACTTAAAACACAAATTGATGCTACCTTTTCCAACTCAAAAGAGGTGTTTTTCGGCAGTTTTATTCATCCCATCTTTCCTTATAATTCAAGCCACTATTCTCTCCATAAAAGGCTTAAGTATTTTATGCATTTGGGAAATGGTCATATTTATCAGAAAGATGGAAAGTGCTTTGTCGTATATGAATCATTATAACTGATCATGTTATGATAGGCAAAATGAGGCACAAACTAGCCATTATTCCGATCTACCGTAAATACATCATCAATAAGCTCTCCTATTTTGTACATTCTGTTAACTTTTTATCACGGTTAAAAACTCAGTCGATGATATTCTAGCTTTTGTAAAAGAAAGGTCATATTGGATATCCTCCAATGCAGGTAGAAAGGTGAAACTACTAACAAAGACTCAATACCCCAAGAAGACAATCCCTGCAATGATGAGTGCTTCAGCTAAATTGATAACATTATTGCACTCTCACATACTGGATCGTAACGCTCGCTTTCACTGCCTACCACCTTTTCTAGCAGCAAACTTAACTCTGTACTGCTCTAAATTTAGAAACGCTCAAGTCACTACTAAAATATGTCAAATTTGAAATTTATCTTTACACTTTCAAGTTTTTGCTTATTTCAATGGAAATTTCTTTTCCTGTCATGATGGAATGTTAATAATTCCTCTGTCAGTTTGAATAAAATATAACGACTGCCCTACAGAAAGACCAGAATTCGTTAGCTCTTTGTTTTGTTACGTGTACATGTATTATGAAAAACCTCTTTAAGTCTTGGATAAGCCGGTTTCCTAAGGGTATTTAATTTTTCAAGTCGTAAATACGTTTTCCTCTCCCACAATGGTTTACTATGGCAATAAAACACCGTTCAGAATTGTATGCAAGTTGTCGTAGGTGAAAAGTTTCCCAGGTCAAATTGCAAAGAAATATTCCCCATTAGATTATGAATGACTTGAGGGAATCCTTTACATCCAATACTAGTAAGACAAAAACATTCTAATCCAAATCTTCTTGACTCCGTTCATTGGGGAGATTCTAAGAATTATATTGACGTATATTGTGACATAAGGCCTTACAGGCCTATACAAAAACTAGTGCCAGTCAGCGTTTGCTATATTTATTCGTTCTTGAGAATGAAGCATTGTAATAGTAGATGGCTTATCAAACTTTTTCGACGCTTTGGAGAAGGTGGCTATTTAAAGGAACATGGTTTGTTGTGTGGAAAAGATAACTACGTGCTTCAAAGGTGTGGTAATTGCAACTTGAATCACATCAATGTATACTTGTGTGGTCTTGAAAAAAGCGTCCAGTTTTAACAAAATAGGCTACATAATACGATAAAATGGCAGTTGTAATAAGAACATCGTCTAACCTCTGAGTAGAATTGAAATGGAACTGTCTGTATCTCTCTGATTTTATCACGATAAATACATACACATATCTTATCATTTAAATACGATGTCTTCAAATGGTACCGTATACTTTCATAGAAGTGTAAAACTATTAACGTAGTACTCTCAAAGACATTTGTAGTTCATAGTCTGTTGCAGGTGAAACATGGGTTACCGTAACCAAGTCCAAGATGTTACCATTTAGCTGTATTATTTGAAGACACGTCAGAAACCTTTAGTCAGTTCGCATCGTATTGAACTATGAAAAGACTAATCAGCATCATAAAAAGGGCCGCAGTGTGGATAGGTAAACCAAATAAGATTAATTAACCTACAAACTTACAAGCAAATTGACAAAAAATAGACTGTGATGTCTCAGCCTTTGGGCTTTACGAACCTGTGTGAAATCCAGGGTCTACTTTTTAAAGCAATTAATTTTAAAGTAAAACAAAGGTGTCTTTAACGAAGAACATATATTTGTCACGTACTTTTATCCTTTGGTATGTTTTATGTTGCATTTGATGTAAATGAGCGTGGATACTGGAATCACAACTCACCTACTGACCCATTGCGTAGATGTCTTTCATCAAACTGAAACTAAAACTATTCATCGTCTGCCAAGTTGGCTCTTTGAATTGTTGCCACCTCGAATGCACGAGTGATCTATTTCTTGATCAAAAAGGAAAAAGATGCTATAGCAAAAATGGAAGTTAATGCACCCTAGAAAGAAAACAATTATTTTAAGAAATTGTTACTTGCAGGTACGATAGCTAAAATCCATTTCTGCCTTGCTCTTAATCAGTATTCGATGAATATATAAGGCCTATTGGCTCTATCTGAGACCGAATGCTGGAGCATGGATTTCCTCAGAGCTTTTCTGAACAAAAATGCAAAGCAGTTAATCCTCGGACCGTAACATTGTCCTTACTATTCGTTTTCCCATGATGTAAACTATTTTTAGTATAACGACGGAGAACCTGCCATAATTGCTTCCCACGGCCTAAATTATTCCATTTACATCGTTGCATGCAAGATGAATGTGTTTCCTTACGTAGTTTTTGAATCACCCCACGAACATTTGCAGAATACGTGTATTTCAAACCATAGTTGGTGATTACACCTCGATTGACATGTTCAAATCAGTGAAATGTGAGATTTACAGTAGCGTAACCTTCGTCACACACAATAGTGTGCTCAACAAAATATCGTCTTTTGCGATAAAACTACAAGTAGGGGTAGAGCTTTGGTTGGCAGGTGTCAAAGATCTTTTTAAATGGAATGGGGGGGGGGGTTATACATAGACTTAGCATTCTGAGAACAAGAGATTGGCGTTTCATCAAAATTTGTGTGTCCCACATGGTAGATGCAGATATTGAATTTCTTGAGTGTCTATAAAAAACCCATGCTGGACTAAGAGTAGGCTTGATAAATAATCTGCTGTTGGAATAAGCCTAGTACGATGATGAATTCCTTCCCTAGGGATATTACCTATGCAAGTAGTTTCTATGAATAGTGGCGCCGCAGAAGTTGCTGCTTGTTCCAGTTTGCCAACCGGGTGGTGATGTCGTGCCTGTGACAGAGTGCGGACATCGCCATCCATTATCTTTCATAACTACAAATAGGGAGTTGCTATTTCAGTTGAATGGTGTAACCAGGGGCAGGATTTGATGTCTGAAAGTGAAGGGGTGAGGCACAACTGGGTGGAATACAGAAGTGGCGCCGAAGGTGCCACCGAGTGCGAAGGGCTTCCTTGCAGGTGTGGATCCAGGGCCCCCTGTAAGGCCCCTGGTAGGGCTCAGGGGCCACGCCCGGAAGAACTAAAGTATGTAAAGAATTAAAGCCTTAAATAGCCGATCCGCAACAAGCTCGTTAATCAGCTTCAAGACCAAGCTTTCGAAGCCCCGCCCCTAAACATTTAGTGACACAAAATAAACTTCGCGCAACTGATAAGCAAGGGGCCTTAAGGTTCAAATCGTTGAACAATGCAACAGAACTTATTTTCTTATCTGACTTTTCATATTGCAAAAAATTAGACTAAGGGACTTTATTATTTTTGCAAAGAAGTTGTAAAAATTACACATTCCTTTCTTTTTACTTTTTGAGAAAACGAATGGTAAAATTAGATGGCATTTTCAAGCCTCAAAATGGAGTCCCAAAATTTTCCGTAACTTGACTTGGTTACAGGAGAAAAAAGCAGGCATTGGGTAGAAATGAGAGGTTTAAACCCTGTGTTTTCCATTAGTACCAAATTTGCCATTGGAAATTATCTTACTGTGGAATAGTGTGCCTCGCAAAATTGACTTGCTGTTCCACTGTTTCAGTGTGTGTTTCCGTATCTTCATATACGTAGTTACGACAGAGATTATGCAATGCACGTTGTGAGTGGAACGTGATTTACGTGGAAAATTGTAGTCCAACCATTTTATTTTACAGTAGGCTAGGTATAGCTTGCAGTGCTGGGTTAACAGTAGGGCCCATAGGGCCCAGGCCCGGGGCCCCCAGATTTTGAGGGGCCCCCAATTATTTAGGTCCCCAAATTTTTGTTGAGGCATTTCATCAACTATCAGTTGTTTGCTTTGCAGGATGAAATGTTGTTGTTCTGGACATTATTTTGGGGCCCCTAGATCTTCATGTGAAAATTTTTCAGCAGATTTGTGCCATTTGCAACACTAAAATATACCAAGCGCAAATAATTAACCCTTAAATCCCCAAGGCGTCCATTTCTGGACACTTTATAATGGCCATTTTAAAACTCCGTATATAGAAAATTTACGGAAATGTTAGATCATGATAAACAATGCACCGATTGACGAAAATACTCTAAGAAACCATATTCTGGAATAAAATTTATATGTATATGTGTAAGAAAATATGAAAAAACTCGTTAAATGAAGGCCAAAAAATCAAAATTTTGTCCAAATTTTCTAAAATTTTCTAAATTCGGGCAAATGATATGAAAATTCGGGCAACAGTCCTTCTCAATTTACCAACATGAATTACCTACTAAGGCCTCAAGTACCCATCAAGTACCCATCAAGATTTCGATGTATTGTGGGCAGTGCCGGATTAACAATGAGGCAAGCGAGGCAAATGCCTCGGGCCACCACAAAAAAAAATCAACCAAAAATATTAAGGGTAAATGTATGTATTGTAACAGTATATATCAGTTGTATGTAACAGTATATTTTGGATATCTATAGACATGGGAAGTGCCATTTCCTGCAATCTAGGGGACGTGTTAGCCCAATTTTTTCTTGTACGCTCCGCGCCAACTGATGGTGGCGCTCCGCTTAGATAGTGTTAAGGGCCCCCACATTGACACAGGCCTCGGGCCCCCACATACCTTAATCCGGCACTGATAGCTTGGCTAAGCCCAATTTTGATTTTAACTAATGGGATCATTACAAAAACAAACCAATGGCGTGACCTGAGAGCATTAACACTGTCACGTAGGCCTATTCCCCCAGCTGTTGCCTGTTCTCAGTTCAACTCTTCCCGAATGTCTCAGGGAAAGGCTTACTAGTACATTAAAACCTTATTTTTCTTTATAGAATGGCCATTTTCAGGTATGGTGTACACAAAAGGTGGTATACTGTGTAAGGTGTATGGGCTATGGAGCCGGGGTCTACCCGATAATCATAAGGTTTTTTATTCATCCATGTGTTCTATGGTACTGGATGTAATCACAGTCACCCTGGATTCAATGCGTTTGTATAATTTTCTGTGTTTAGGCAAGACAATCCGGCACCAAACTGACCCAAATTTTCTCAGATAACCAGGAAGGATTGGTGGGTACTACCTTTAAATTCCCAGCAAATGCCATTGTCCTTTACCTATTTGCAGTAAATAAAGAAAATATAGCTGACTGTTTCATTTGGAGTGTCCCCCATAAATTGTAATGTTATGCTTTATTAGCATTTGTTTATGTGGAAATTGGATAGCGTAATCAGTGTTAGTCGAGCATGTGATGATAGTGCTAGTATGTATAGTGTAGTATGATTTACTGTTTGCACCCAAAATGACGTCGCGTGACGTCAATGTACAGGTCTATTGCAGTGGCGCAGCTACGGGCGTATGAGGGGGCACATGCCCCCACGACAAAGCTGTGCCACCCGCCCAGGTGTCCCTATGGAAAATTTTTGAATATACGGTTTTATTATATATATATATATATATATATATATATATATATATATATATAACAGGTAAATAAGCAGAACACAAAGCATAGTTGACACAGAAGGAATACATTAAAAAGAAATTTAATTTTAATGTATTCCTTCTGTGTCAACTATGCTTTGTGTTCTGCTTATTTACCTGTTATCGGAATACACGTGGACCATATTTCAATTATATATATATATATATATATATATATATATATATATATATATATATATTAGTCCTATAGAGAGGGAGAGAATTCAGAAATTGTGCCCTTCCAGGAAAGGTTCGTGACCCCCAGTGCCCCCTGCCGAAAAAATTGACTATGCCACAGGTCTATTGTGCGGGCGTATGGACCTTATGCATATGAAGTTACAGAGCGCAGAGTGCTCCCTTGTTTGGAGGAAAGCGCGTATCATTGCAAGTTACACCAACAAATGCAGACAGCTGATTTGTCGACCAATCGGATACGCGCAAAAGTCTACTACACGCGAGTACAAAGTCTACGATGTGCGTGCTATGCCTGTGCTTCATTGTTTTACTTCCAAAATGCCGTCGCTTGACGTCACTGCATAAGATCTATTAACAGGACACCTTCTGCCCATGATTAGTTAGGGATAGCGAGAGAAATCATAATAGCAGACTTTCATGACTATGTCATACATACACAAGGATCATGGAAACTTAAAGCAACCAGTCAATAGTAGGCATACAGTAGTACTAGCGCTAGTGCTAAAGTTATCTAGCTATAGCAAGCATTTACTCTTGGCACGGCCCTGGTGTAAACCGAACTAGGTCTCCAGTCCTTGCAGCTGGTCAGTGTTCTCAAATTAATGTAATCTACATGTTTTCCATCAATGTTTGTCCCAGGTACACCATCTTCGCATTTGCAGAGTTCGTCTGACATCTGCATTGACCACGTGCAACTGTGTATGCGTTGTCAGGGTGGCTAAAGGCTTTGTAACGAACAGCTTGGCCGGTTGTTTATACTCTCAGTTCCCATCATGCATTGCAATCATTAAACCCTGCCATCTTCAGCTAAAGCCATGATATCTCAGCAGCCAGAATACCAAACTGAAACGATGACGTCACGTAAAAAATAAAAGCAACCGAGGTCTGGGCCCGCCCTGTTTATAGAGAGTTAAGATTGACCTTAAGTTTGATCTATCATGCAATTTGAAGTCAAACTTACGATCTAGCATATCTTTTTTGAAACAGGGCCCAGGTTTGTTTTCATCGGGTACATGACCTTTGAACCAGATTTATGCCCGTAGGTATGACCTGCGCCAAAGTAGTTTGAAACTTAAAAATATCATAATGCAATGTTTATACTTTCCAGCAAAATTGTCATTCCTGTCACGATTATCAGATTAAAGGCGTCCGTCAGGAATGAAGGGGGTAAATCAAAGATTTCGAGTTGAAGTAAGCACCCACAGCAGGATTCGCCTTCCCTTTCAAATATTCAGACTATCAGTGGGGTTATTCTTCGACCATGAATTAATTCTCTTCGTCCGATTTGTGACCTGATGTCACCGACCCACTGACTACATGAACTACAGATATCTGCTACACTAGGAACTGAGAAGCAAAAGGCTGTCTTAGGATGATATAAGCAACTCCTTGGATTGCCCTCTTGTATTGTACAGAGCTAGAGGCTTGGGCAGATTGCCCTATGCAAGTTGCCATCATCGTCATCGTTACGATCGTCGTCGTCGTTTTCGTCGTCTTCGTCGTCATCGTCGTCGTCGTCATCATCATCATCATCATCATCATCATCATCATCATCATCATCATCATCATCATCATCGTCGTCATCATCATCATCATCATCATCATCATCATCATCATCATCATCATCATTATTATTATATCCTTCAAATATTAAGTAAGGATAGCCTGATGATTATGTGAATAGTTTAATTTACATCGTACGGCTCGGTGAAGTGATAAATCCTTCCCTTCAGTTTAAGCATTTCATAACAGTTTCTTTATGTAGTGCTGTAGAAGATGGAAGGGTAGGAATAATTTGCATATGATGTAAATTAATCCACTATCTTGGTCAATACGTCCTTACCCAGTCCCAAATTGGTCCAAACGTTACTCCGTTCCCCGAAAACATTACTCTTTTAAAAGATGTTCCGCTTTTCCACACTCTTGTATGTAACGTAATTTTTAACGAAGTAAAACATAAACCAGCAAAATTACACTCTTCTCAACCTCCTTTCGAAACTTCAAAGTCGACCTTCTAATGGTTTCGATTTTCATTGTCCATGAATCGGATGCGACTATATGACTAAAACAATTCATGATTTGCTCAAGAGCACTTACACCTTGATATATTGATAAGGAGGTAAGACTGAAAAAATGTTAAAACAAACATCTTAAAATATCGTCTTCGTGACATTACAGTCTTTCAAGCTTGTCTGAGTTCTTTATTATTGTATTTGTTCGAGGGTGCTGGATAGAGTTGAAAACAGACTGAATCTAAATGCTGCTTATGACAAAAATAAGAAATAACCTCTTTCAACTTTCTGTGATCAGAAAGTTTTAAGTTAACGGTAATAATTCACGAACAAATAAGTCGGACTTGCGCTCAGTTAAATAAGTAATTGTTTCTTCCCTTATTAGTAGTCATTAAACAATAACACTAGATTGTGCATGGACACCCTGCCAATGCGGCAGTCTACTAGCTCTCGTTTTATGCTACAATCAAGAAATTTTTATCACGACTGACAAAGTGGCAGTTCAAGATCTTCAACCAATGATACGTATCTACGTATGTTCGAATATATGATTTCCAAGGATATTCTTAATACAGCGAAATAAAATTTTCCTTTTTATGCCCATACAAAATTACGAAAATGAACAGCGCCCTCTGTAGATTACTCTTACTGTTGAAATCATCTGCCGTACATCAACAATGGATGATGTTTCGTGCGAAGATGTTTCGCCCCATCTTGCCTACGACTTTGCTTTGCTTTGCTCACATCTTAGCATGCTTCTGTTACCGAAGGTCACACCGTCACTTTGTTAGTTTACCTCACCAGATCTTTTGCCTTCACAATGAATACTACTTACGAAATATCAAGTTCTCCACAGCAGATGAATATTTTTGTTTTTAATACTACAGGCAGGACAGTGTGTGCAAATACGATTACGGAGTGGCAAATATTTTTCCGTGCATTGTTGATAACTGGATTTCTTTTAATTTTCATTATTGGAACATGTTCTAATTTCACTGTGATTTTACTTGCTTTACGTCCGACAAGTAGTTGCACAGTAAATACTATAAACAAATACATACTGAGCTTAAGCGTAGCGGACCTCTTATACATATTTGGATCAATGTTCTTCACGATAACAAACTATGGTGGCAGAGGATGGATATTTGGTGACATTGGGTGTCGCTTAATCTTAACATTAGATTTTCTTACGATGCATGTAAGCGTATACATACTGAGCGTAATGAGTGTGGAAAGGTATGTAGCTGTGGTGCATCCTATGCGTTCTTACCGGTATAGGAGTCCCTCGTGTGCTCGGCGCCTAAACCTCACAGTTTGGATTTTTTCCTTCTTGCTTGTTGTTCCCAGCTTGATTGGAATGAAACAAGTTACTCAACCTAGCCCTTCAGGTATAACTCAAAAAACTTGCATATGGACCCTTGGTGGAAGAAAGGGTGTTCACGTTTTCATGAATTTCATGTTCGTAACTTCTTTTCTCATCCCTTCCATCATTATGTTTGTTGTGTACAGCTTGCTTTTAAATCATTTCTTACGGACAGTAAGTCCAGTAAGAAAATCTAGTAAAGACGTTAAACGATCCAAGAAGCGTGTTGCAAAAATTATTTTTATCATCGTCATTATTTATTGGATCTGTTACCTTCCATTTTGGATATATCAAATGTTGATCTTACACGTGGATTTTGATTTTGATCCCAAAAACATTATGGGACTTCTCACACTTGTGTTATCCTACTTGAACAGTTGTCTTAACCCATTCCTGTATACTTTATTCCCCAAGAGTTTCAACTTGTGGAAGGGACTGTGCACAAGATATCATACAACAACATCAAAGTCAAGGCAGGGAAGTTGAATGCTTGTAGGAGTCTACTGAATGATACAAATAAATTGAAACAGTTCTTCTTTTCTCAAATCACGTACTGATCAAGAATGTGAATCAGGTCCTAACTCATTCTTCACACACAAAGTTTCTTGAGCAAAGCACGGTCCTGGAAGAGTGATGCAGCTGCAATTGTCACGGCGGAGTCAACTGTTGCAGGTCGAACGTTTTTCCTACCAATCTTAATATCTTTTGTTAGACTATCCGTCAGAAGTACCTAAGTCATCAAGATGACGTTGACGAAACTGTGCTACAAATCGTCATGATGGAGTCAACTATTGTAACGTTTCGAAGGTTCCTCGTACCTGTCTTAAAATCTGTTTTAAAACTTCATGTCAGAAGTACATGACGTCGTCAAGGCTATGTTAACGGAACCGTTTTAAAAATCGTAACGACAGAGTCAAACCGTTGCAAGATTTGAAGGTTCCACGTATCTATCGTACCGACTGCATGGTCAAGTGGTTAGATCATCCGACTTGCAGCGGAAAGGTCTGGGGTTCGACTCCTGGCCAGGTCATACCAAAAACTTTAAAAATGGAACCTACTGCCGTTGTGCATAGTGCTCAGCATTAGCAATGGAGTAAGGAAGACAAGCCAGTGAGACACAACTGGAAAAAACCAATTGGTTAGAAACTGAGCCGTAAAACCTCATCCAATTCTAACTCGTATCTATGCTTCAAATTGTTTTAAAACTTTCTGTCGGTAGGAACGCTAAGTCATCAGGGTGACGAGCAAAACTGTCACACATTATCAGAACGATGTGCTATTTTTTGCAAAATATCCATAGTATAATTATAATTAGTCAATTATATTTATTTACACATTTATTTTTAACAACAAATATCGTATTTATGAAAGAAATTATATTTTTATTGAAAGGTCTTTACGTTACGTTAGGAATTTTATGGCGCTGGTTGACAGACATGTTCTATAACATGTGACAGAGCCAACACCTTGCATGATATGTCGCAGCTACTATGTTTTTAAAATTTTGACTGAAATTTAAATATGTATATCTTTAAATTAATAAGTATTCAAGGGCTTGATCGTATTTCAAGACAGGGTCAAGGAATTACTTAGACAACAGTGATTGAAAGTATCCTATTTCATGACTAGCATGGCAAGCCAGGAAGATTCTTCATCAGCGCATTATGTCCATGTAGTAAACTTATTAAACACAACGGTATGGCCTTGTCTTCATTAGAACATATTGTTGAAATCAAGTTGTGGTAGTTTATTACTCTTGAAACGGGTAAGTGCCTAATGGAATAATCTCTGCTGTTTATGTTCAAGTAAATTGTGAAAGGTTTTACTTTTGGTTGGAAATAAGGCGACTAAAACAGTACTGGGGCAAGTTTTGTATCATATGTTGGCATAACTTTTAGCATTAGTTTCACTATATATTACGAAGAGTAAAGAAATTTATGTGGCAAACTGTGGATGTAATCACTTCAGGAGCAGGAACCGTTACTGCAGCACAATCAAGTGTGTTATCCAACCAGGGAGTTGTTAATAGACAACACCTCCCAGGAAATCATGATAATCCACTTTCCGTTAATTTTAATCTTGATGCGCTGATTTGAAAAATGAAAAGAATACAAAGTTTTAATTATGTAATCTGTCGAGAATTTAGCAGGGCTGGAGGGTAGAGATAAGTTCATTAAACTGTCTGTTACAATCTTGATTAAAGAATGTTTTTCCTGTGGAATGATTTTAAGCTTGCATTTCCGTTTAACTGATTGTAAAATTACGAGCACTTTTTTCAGCACTCTGAGGGTAGTTTCGCCAGCCTAAGTATACTTCCGTGCTTCCACAGGCTCCTGTTTTGAACATACGCAGCCGGGCCGATTTTTACAGGAAATCATGAGCGATGTAGATTACATGTAAACAAAATTTTTGGTTTTTTGACTTTGGAACCTGCTTGGTGTAACCGCTCCACTTTCTTCGAAGTACATGGGTGAACTTTTCGATCGCATCCCGCTTATAAGCCAGTTCAAAATTGTTACTGCGCATGCACAATGGCTTCAGGTCATAGGTCATATGGGTACAGAACCAGTTATAAATGTCATTATAAGTTACACTAAGTTACATTATTCTAAATGTGTTTTTAGATACACTTACGAAATGTAATATGAAAGACTTTCAACAAGACATTTCAGAGTTATTGTTGGGCACGGTGCACAATTTACGAACCTAAGCACATGCATTTGTACCCATATGATCGATGTATGACCTGAAGCCACTGTTCATGTGCAGTGATAACTCTGAACTGGCTTATTAAATGTATTTTTGTCCCCAGTTATCTATTATAAAATCAATGCTGAATGCTCCTTCAAAACAATGCTTCTTGGTCTTAAATTTTGTGTATATTATTTATGCTAGTCAATAAAAACACGAACACACTGCAATGAACACTAGGAACAGAGCCTTAAGGGAGGGATGTATGCCGAAGTGCATACTTTAAATGTTGGAAATTAAACAAACGAAAAACTGACTCTAACTTAAGTTTTGATGACCCAAAGGGCTCAATGGGTACAATTTGCTGTAATTTTTTGATTGTTTCTTTCGCAGTACACAGATACATCCATATTTGTTATAATTATACCTCTCACAAGATGAGGTAAAACGTATAATAAAAGTAAATGTAAATGTGAATGAAAATTTTAAACATTGGACAAACTGCTAATAAGTGCTCTTCAAGATGTAAAGCCGACAAAGGCTTTTTGAGTGGATTCTTGTGAAAATCAAGTAGTATGATGCATTGGATCTGTAACCAAGAAAGCAGATAGGATGTTGTCGGCAACTGACTGTTAGTTAGTTGATTGGAAAATTATGTTTTTGTGTTCTCTGTAAAATAAAACACTCCTGTTCAATCGCAGTATATTTGTTACATGTTTGCTACAGATGTATTCCTCATTTTATGCCATTAGTCTGCCTGAAAAGATGAATTCTCATTCACCTTTCCAAAGACTCCTTTTAGAGAAAATAAAAATCCCGTCTTTTTAATTATACTAAATTTGTCTCGACATATAACAAGGTCACGGTTTTAGAATCGATAATAAAACATAAATAGTGTCACGAGTTTATATAGACTCTGTTGACGTCATGCAAGGGAATTTGCATAAATTACGTTGTGATACTTTAAGCGTGAAAGTTAGCTGATATGCCAATGAAGGGGAACAAAACTAGAGAGCTCAGGTTTATTTAATGTTGACTGAAGACTTTTACATTATCACATTGGAAGTGTATTTTTCTGTTAACTTCACAAACGTCATATTGTATCTTTATAATTTTGGGAAAGGAGATGGCAGACATTTATAGAGTACGGTAGCACCAGGAACTGACTTTACTTTATAAAGCCTTGTACAGAACAGGAGTAGTTGCATATGTTTTGCATTCATTTGAATATTAACCTGATAATTAAGAACATGCTTTCTTCTCTGCATGTAAGACGAAATTTCGTCCTTATTAGTGTCTTACTAATTCAGTTTTGGCTCCTGGTGTCCTGCACATTCCAAGTTAAAGTGAAACCTTGAGAGTAAATATATTTCAATTACCTATGAGTTGATGTTTTGATTTTTACAAAGTTTACTTGTATCGACAATGTCATTAAATGTATTATTCTCATAAGTTTAGCCTAAGCTGTTAAGAAAACAATTCAATTGTCTACTACCTATGTCAGTCTTGTTGATAAAAAAATAAATGTATAACAACGAAAGGTTTCCATTGTTATTTGAACGGAAAGTTACGAAATGTCCAACAAAAACTACCTATTAAACTGAAATAACTTTTGGGGAATACTTAGATGATAGAAAACAGTGTTATTAATTCAAAACAATGAGTTAGGTTTAACATTACTGCATAAAACTTGTAAGTTTTATGCAGGCGGTTACATTATTCTTGACCGTCGGCGGCTGATATTTTAAAGAGGGATATGCATCACCCCAAGTATGACTTTTACTTGGTGTAAGTCCCGCCCATAATTGTCTTTACTGCTTCTCCTTGTGCAGACACAAACATAGTTCACTGCTCAAGGCCACATCCTGGTGAGCATAAAAGACCCCATGTGTAATCAAAACATTCTCTGTGCATGCTGTGTAATATGAGCTGCTCTGCATCTTTTGAATTTTTGTAACTCTGATGTCAATCAAAGAGTAGTCACCAACTGAGACTTTTGCTTACCCCTTTGTAAAAGTCATACTTGGGGTGATGCAAATCCGTCTTTAAGTCGCAACAACAAAGGATCTTTGTTATAATGAAATCTTTAGACAGGTCAACCTTTGTTACTATCAAGCCTTTGTCACCCATTTGAACCAACTATGAAATAGTATATGTACAAACGTTCGAAGAGACAAAACCTACTCTTCGAAGGATGATTGATATTGCATGAAATCTACACAGAAAGTTATTCAACAAATTAGTTTGTTTTACCAACAACGGAAGGACTTGGTCTCACCATAACGATTTCTGTTACCGTAGAAGACTACCAATCATTCCATTTCTACTTTAATGCTCCACGAGAATTTGAGCTGTTGTGGCAATACTACTTCATTAAAATAGCATTCTTAAAGACCAGCATTGGCTGATGTCCCCTTAATCAAATGAAAAGAGACAAAAGGTTTGATGATCTGAGGATGTTAAGATGTGTCTTTGGGGCTGCTGTCTGGAATAACGTACAGGAGAAAGTTGTTGTCCTTAATGTTCCAGTGTTTTGCTGTGTTGGCATAGTCATTAGAGGTTTGTTTCATCCTTGTCTCTCTTCATATGAATAAACGATATGAAGGCCCTAGGCCCTTTGGGGCTGCTGTCTGGAATAATGTACAGGAGAAAGTTGCTGTCATTAATGTTTTAGTGTCCCACTATGTTGGTGTAGTCATTCGAGGTTGGTTTCATCCTTGTCTCTCTACATACGAATAAACAATATGAGGGACCTGGGCCCTTTGCGGCTGCTGTCTGGAATAACGTACAGGAAAAAGTCTGTCATCAATGTTTCAGTGTTTTGCTGTGGTGGCATAGTCATTTGAGGTTGGTGTCATCCTTGTCTCTCTTCATATGAATAAACCATATGAGGGCACTGGGCCCTTTAGGGCCGCTGTCTGGAATAACATACAGGAGAAAGTTGCTGTCACTGACATTTTTGTCAATCTAAAAGTGTAACTGTTCCTTCAAAAAAAAAAATCCTTGTCTCTATTTATACCAGTTTTACCATTTTCGATGGGCGCTTTAGGGTCACTGTCTAGGGCCTGGTACAGGAAAAAGTTGTTGTCATCGGTGTTTCAGGGTTCTACCGTGCATTTTTAATCATTCTGACTAAGTTTCCATCCTTGTCTCTCTTCATGTGAACTTAAGCACTTTTGGACCCTCTATGCTGGGCTCCGCAAGGCCAGTCGTACAGGATAGGCCCCGGCAGCAACACTGGTTCTTCAATTTTAGACAAATCCTAACATCATCAGATCATCAAACCTTTTGTCTCTTTTTATGTGATTAAATCATCCGGGCTGACAGTCTATTATTCACAGCCTGAGTTGATACATATATCGGTATACTCATAGCAGTGAAGCCTGCAATTATCGTTGCTCGGAGTGTGATTTTATTGTATTTCAATAGTGTCATAATGTACTTGCGATGAAACTCACTTTTTGATCAAACCGTTGATTTCGAAGTGTAACTGGTACCCTGCAGGTACGGCAGCCTCAGTTGAAATGAGGATTAAAAACAAGACGGGCAGAATGTCTAAGAGTTTGTTTCGTTTTGCTTATAGCAGAATTTCCTAAGTCCTCTCTAGGTCGTTTGCTAGGGATCAAGAGCATAATCCGACGAAAATGCCTCTTCACATCAGGATTGGGGGGTTTTCTTCGATTTTTTTTTCGGGTGGTGTTGTCAAATGAATGATTGTCGTATGCACTTTGGTGACTTCAAAATTATAAAAGAAGTCGGTAAACTAAAAATATGTATGAACTGATGAAGGCGAGGTTATGTTTTTGCAGGGAAAAACAAACACGAAATGCCCCGCGGCTCTTGTCCTCTGTTTATATAAGGCAATCAGCATCCAGGATATTATGCTACAGGAGTAGAGTGGCATCAGCAACACCATATTCGCAATGCACTTGTCACAAACCAAGCCCATGAGATAAAATTATCACACATTAATACAGTCGCCAATTCTCCTGTGGGCAAGCAAACAGCTTCAGTTTCCAGCTGTATGGCTAACAGAAAATACTGCTGTTTGCGATAAGTGGCTTCGTCGCAGCATCGAAAATATCGTAAGAGGGGTGGGGGAGGGTGCAAGAATCCCTGCTGTTTTGCTGAATAACGGTAAGACATTACTGTAAATGGAATTAAAAGTTTTTCATCAAAACACATTTTGAAATCATCCAACTTGGCATGAATATTTAGTGGAGGAACACCCCGGTGCAGTCTTCAATCTACAAGGCGTTCAATCGTTTTCAAATCGTAAATTGCACTACAAAATTTACTGGCTGGGAAGGAGGGGTGCTTGTCTCCCAAAAGCAAGTTGAAGATCCCCCAATTTTGTATGGTATCGTAGCTGTTTGCACTCCTGCGGCATTCTCGACGCCCTTATATTATATGAGCATTCGCATGTATGTTAACGGAATAGTGTATAACAACAGTGCTACAAGAATGAATGACTGGATCTCGAAAGAGATACGTGATAGCAGTAAATAAAACAGCTATAAAAGGTTTTTGCAAATCATTCGCGCATATATATATATATATATATATCAATAAAAGTAATAAAGAGTGCTTAAAATTTAGGAGAAACTCCGCAACGTTTCGGGTGAATAGGATACCGTTCATGAGGCGGCAAAATATCAATTGATCAAAAATGAGATTCAAATGAAACAAACAAACAAACAAAAAGAAAGAAAAAAGAAAAGAAAAACCTTCCTACACGACTCGACCGACGCGCTTGCGTTGGCAGTGCTCGTAGAGTGTGCATGTACACAGTAAAACAACCCGGTAGGAAAACGTAACCACGTGTCAAACAGTCTGACAGTAAAACCACGCAAGTGCATGAAATAACTAAAAACTGTCATGACGCAATCCGAAACAAAATACGAGAAGCAATCATGTCAAAAAGGAGCACGCGTTTGGCAAGAAAAATAAAAGCGTTTGGAATGGGCATGACCAATCCTGCAAAAACAGTTACAAGAGTTCATTAAGTCCATCAGGGGCGAATGTCGCGAGCTTCATTATTAACCGTCTTTCTGCCATGGAACGATCGCCGTCGGAACCTCGGCATGAGATGGCTGCCGTGACCATCAAGTCCTGTCAGGGGCGTAGCGAAGGTGTTATCTTTGAGGGAGTGTGGAGATTTTATGTTTTGCCGAAGGATCTGGTAATGCGTAGTGCAAAAACGAGCTTTAGCGGGTGGGGTCTAGGGCCCCGCCTAAGGACCCCTGGTGGGGTCCAGGGGGCGCAGCCCCCGGAAGCTCTGAGGTTTAAGTATATCTCTGGGTGAAAAATTAAGTCTCAGGATGGATATATTTTGGTTCATAATGCAGCATCAAATACAAACTAGATTCCCACAAATTTAAATGCATTAGCCTATTCCTCTCGTCAGGCCGCTATAGTTTTAAGAGGTTGGGATCCAGAGGTCCGCCAGTGCTTTAGCTAGGATGTTTTCTCAATGCGACATTTACTGATCTGTGGCCTGGGGGAGGGGGTTCCCCTCCCAACCCCCTCCCCTTTGGAAATTTTTTGAATTTGTAAGGTGCCTAGATCGCAAATGGTGCAATATTTGAGTGGATTTCTGCCCTAATGAGGAACCTCAAAATTTACACCCGGGTAGAATTTGCTTGTCAGATTTTTTTGTGCGACATTTGTCACCGTTTATGCGACATTGTCGCACAAATAGGGGCTGGCTAAAACACTGGGCCGGCCTTAGGGTCCCTGGTGGGGGTCCGGGGGCTTCGATCCCGGAAGCTCTGAGATTTTAGCTTAATCTCTGTGTAAAAAATTAAGTCTCATGCAGGATTGGTATATTTTGGTTCATAATGCATTATCCAATGCAAAGATTCCGGTTAATTCTAATGTGTTAGGCTATTCCTCCCGTCATGCCACTTTACGTCAGGAGCTGAACCTGTCGTTCAGAATTGGAACCCTATGTGTCCAGCATTTGAACACTAGATGCGTCATGCATTCAAATACGATAGGTGGATAGGCGTCCGACGTTAAAAAAGGAAGAAAAGGTGTTCAGAATCTTAACACAAGCGTTCAAAATATGCTTTGAACGCCAGGATCTGGAGCAGTGGCGTAGCTAGACATTTTTTGTGGGGGGGGGGGGCAAAGCAAAAAAATTCCGACAAATTATTACCTTGATAGTTGTTCCAAATTCTGGGGACCTTTTTTTTTTTTTTTTTGCTTTTCGGGCAGTTTTGAGACCGACTTTTGATTTTCACGTTGGCATATCGGTGTGTAATTCTGCTTAAATGCATAAGAAGTGTTGTAAGTGTTTCAAATGACTTGTTTCTATTTATTTCCGACGGAGGCTAGAAATTTCCGACAGAGGCCTTGTGGGGGGGCGCCCCCCTGCCCCCCCTTCTAGCTACGCCACTGATCTGGAGATGGGTTCTGTATCTGTTTCATTTCGGTGTTCAAAAGTTAAAAGCCTGAGATTGCAGTGAAGGGAGGACATGCGCGCACGCATTATTTTTTCCCAGGATGTTTGTGGGTAAACCGGATCCTCAGAAGTTTGCAAAATGTGTTTGAAGTCAAGGTTAGGGTTACGAAGACGGGCTAAGGATACCCTCTCCATGGGTAATCGGGTGCTGCTCTCGATATAAGTGAGTAATAATGTGCAGAAAGTGGTTTTTCAAGAATGTGTCATATGACCCGAAATAGTGCACCTATACGGAAGCCGTTAATTCCCTTTCTTTTCCCGAGTTGCCGACGGACTCAGTCACTCGTCCAATTACACCGACGGCCATTGATACGGCCGTATACTGCCGTCACATGCATAATCAATTTGCCCACGAGCCTTCAACTTGAATGGGCTAATTAGATGAAGAGCCGAAAATCGAAAGAGCCGATAACAGACTGACCCGTTCTCTCTTTCTGTTTTCTCTTTTCATTCTCCGTCTTCCCTTTCACTCCCTTTCTTTCCCTTTCTTTTCCCTTCTTCTCTCTTCTTTCCCCCTCTCCTCTTTTCCTCTTCTTTTCCTTTCCCGCTTCTCTTTTGTCCGACAGACCTAAAATTTGCCGACGGGCGACCAAATATTGGGGGGGGGGTGACACCCCACCCCCCCCTCGCTCGCTACGGCCCTGAGTCCTGTATCCAGCAGACTGATGGGAGGTTGAAATGACTAGCTACCCGATAACCAGTAAGATTTTGCTTGATGGACCGTAACCCGGTCAGCCAGGCATCGTTTCGTTGAACCAAAATACAAAATGGCACACCTTACGCTGTGTTCAAGGAACAAACAGATCTACCACCATGGTCCCTCAAACGGCGAACGTGAAATCCACTGTCAGAGTTCCTTTGGTCATATCATCCTTCTGTTCGTCCCATCATTCAATCCATTTATAGGAACGTAGAAATCCTCGACCAAGACCCTTCTACCCGTAGGCTTTTCCCTGAACCACCTATCATGGCATTCAGAAATGAGGAAAATATTTCTAGTCACTTAATTCGGGATTCTCTTCCCTAACCATCCTTAACCCTCCAGGCACTTTTCCTTGTAATCGTGCACGTTGTAATACTTGTCCAGAAGTTAGCAACAACAACTGTTTCAATATTAACCAACATTCATTCATTCATTCATTCATTCATTCATTCATTCATTCATTCATTCATTCATTCATTCATTCATTCATTCATTCATTCATTCATTCATTCATTCATTCATTCATTCATTCATTCATTCATTTATTCATTCATTCATTCATTCATTCATTCATTCATTTGTCACAGTTGACATGCATTCTTTGCAAAAACCTTTAAGTAAGATAGTAGGTCATTCATTGTAACCTATCACCCCGCGTTAAACAATAGACTGAACGCGAACGTTCCGGAAACTACGTTGCCACGGCGAAGGGAAAGTCCCGTTTACATCATTTTACTATTCAGTGGCGTAGGAACCGGGGGGCCAAGGGGGCCATGGCCCCCCCATATGTTGTGAGGGGGGGCCAAATGTCATTTTGGCCGCCCAATAATTGCGACAGTTTACAGTTTCGTTTTACCCATTTTTGCTCTTAAGAGGACAATTTCTCTAATAAAAACCTAAAATTTTCGGCGCGCTACGCGCGCAGGAGAGGTATTCTGGTTTCTTCAATAGTTTCATTCTACATCACTAGATAGCGCAAGTCCTTTCCCCCTTACCATAACACGTAGGAAAAGTACACAGTTTATGTAGAGGTCGTAAATTTCATCCCATATTGCAAAGCCTAGCTACTGTTCTCTTGTGTGTTATGCGGTACGGCCAGTTGGTGAAGGACTCACCGAGCAATACTTGGCTATTTCATCGGATAGTCAAGGTAGTTTCGATACAATGCATATTATCTCCTATACGGTCTAGAACCCCTACAGCTTTTCTTTCTTATTGTTTTTAATAATTCAATAGGCCTAGCTTTTTGTGAAAAATGACCCGAAAAATTTTCGCGCGTTTCGTGCGCTTTGCAGTTTTACAGTTTAGATTCCGGAAAAAACATTTAATCAACTCGGAACTTAGCTTCTCTAGTATATACAAATTTTATGCAATATATGACCCGAATGAAATGGAGGCTAGTACACAGGCTTTCTTCAAATCCCACCTCACCAATACTCGACGGCATTGGGGCTGTCGGAGTTTCGGGTCGTTGGCCGTTCGCCGGGCAAATCGTGGGGCTACCTCTACTCAACTTTATAATAAGTTAAGAGACTCTGGCTGTAGAAAATCTTAGTTCCAACTAATCCACTGAAATCCATGGGGGATAACTCAACGCTGAACAATTTTGAATGAAGTCGGATAGATTGTAACAGACTTAAAGTGTTAAATTCAAATCAAAATTTACAAAATTTGCACAAGGACACATCTTGATGGCTTCAAAAATCCTGGCAAGCGCCACTTCCGGTGATTTAGGATGTATTAAAATCTCAGATTTTCTCGGTACCTTCCGTCCACGCAAACTTATGGTGGCGCTTTGCTTAGATAGTAAATGGAGTTCAAACTTCCAATCCTCTGACCCCAAGTCCAGGCCAGCAAAACTAATCTTTCCTCACAGAAATGTGTTTTATAAAAAAATCAAATCAAGCTTTACATTTTTTCACAAAAATTGCACATCTTGATGGCTGCTATCAAGCCTGACAAGTGCCATTTCCGGCGATCTGGGACGTATTCAAATCTAAAATTTTCTTGGTACGCTCCGCGCCAACCTATGGTGGCGCTCCGCTTAGATAGTAAACGGGAGTCACCCCCACAAAATCTCCAGTCCTCCAGAGCCTCCTAAACAAAAAAAAAAGTCACTCCTGCATGGCGTTGTTTGGGTTTCCTTTTGCTTTGAATATTTTTTATTTTGGTCAAATTAAAATCGGAAGAATCACATTGAGCAAATGTGTTTTAGTGTGGGAAGGGGATTCAAGGTCGAGAAGTCACATCTGGTCTCCCCCCCCCCATGTCAAACATCTTCCTACGCCGCTGCTATTATCGGATTAACACACCGACAGCCTATCAGCTTTGACTCTTTGATCTATGTCGAATCTGTAGGGGACATTGTAGATGATTCTCGAAACTATTTCGCCAGATTTCTTAGAAAAGGGAAATATTATAGAATGATCTGGATACTCTCCAATCAGAATTCTTGGAAAAATATGAATAGACTTATAAAATGCTGTGTGTCAAAATGAACAATTTATACAGTCTCAAAGTGCTCAAAAATTAAGGATAATAAAAGAATTATAAACTGTTTATATGGTGTTTTCCTAACCTTAACAAAGAAATTTTAATAACGGACTTAGACACGTTGAACAGTGATGTCTGTTTTCAATACCTTTTAATTTCAGTTTCAGTTCTGGACCATTGGTGAAGACTGATAAGAAAAACGTCCAGAGGTGGCGCCAGGTGAGGGGTAGGGGGCCATGGCCCCCCATCGGGGAAGGCTGCCCCTCCTTCAGGGAAATTTTCCGGTTTCGTCGGGGAGCTACTATGTATACGATCAAATATGTAGTCCTCGACAAAGGGCAATCGCCCCGACGATTTACTTAATTTTGGTCTAAATTTGGGCAAATTCTTCACTAAAACCCCAAAATTTTCCAATTTTGTTCGTAAAAGCCCAAATTTTTTCAAATTTTCCATAGTAAAAGCCCAACTTTTTCAATTTTTTCCATTAAGAGCCCGAAATTTTCGGCGCGCTTCGCGCACCGAAAAAAAAATAAAGGTTGAAATTTTGCTTCAAACATCGTTTCGGCACTATATCGCCCGAATCGAGGCTTCGGGTTGCTGGCCCCCCGTCGGGGAGCTTGGTCCCCCTGTCGGGCAAGTCCTGGCGCCACCCCTGGTCCAGAAACTATCCCACGCGTACTGTAAACTATGGACAGTGATGTTTAAAATACAACCTTTGAATGTTTCTTTAGTTTCCGACCATAGTTTTAAGGTCAAAGGTCATTAAAGGTTGCACCTTTTAAACTTGATCTGCATTTTACGTTTTTCCCCATAAGGACCCTTCACAAAATCATATGACTTCAAACAACATTATTCAGATGTTTTAAAGTAACTTTGTCAGGGATGAGGCCAGGTGGGGTGAGAAGGCCATGGCCCCTTCGAGAAAGGTTGAGGCCTTCGTCGGGAAAATTTTCTAATCTTTTTTAGGGAGAATGAGTGGGTGTGATGAAGTTTTTAATCTCCGACAGTGACTGGTCTTCCCAACAGTTTAGTTGAGTTACGGTACTCTCAAAGAGGGCTATTTTTCAAAATAAATTACAAACCTCACTTTTTACATTTACTTCAATATAAAACCAAATTGTTAAATTTACTTCAATTAAAATACCAAATTATTGAAATTTCTCCACTAAAAGCCCCCAAATTGTGCCGCCCAAATAGCGCCGAAATGTTTATTCACCATCCTTCCAGTAATCCGTCGCTTTTGTCCTAGTTTTGGACTGTGGCTTCCTCCCCTACCAATGTCGAGAACTTGCAATCCTTAAAATTAAGTGGGATATAATGAAAATATTTATAGGCCTACCATGAAATGTAGGCTATTTTCGTAGCTGTATCAGAGAAATTTGAATTTTTGTTTCGGATGTTAGGATGTGTGGAACCATTGCATTGATTAGATTAAATGTGCGAAATCACATAGCCTAACTAAATTATTTGACTTAATTATTCATTAAATACATTACGGTGTTTCTGTCATTGCAATTACTATTTGCCAACATGAACCAGATCAGCGAAAAGGGGTATGCTGTAGCAATATCCCATGCAAAAACAGTAGATACTTGTTTAATGTTTTCGGACGTGATGGTAAATTTTATTAAGGCAGAAAGCGTCTTTGCTCGGGAAAGCATGCAACTAATTCATTTTACCGCCACAAACTGACAAAGTACGCCTTTGCTTTGTTTTAACACACATTTTTCTGCTATCTTTTTATGAGAGGGAGTTTGAACTTAGTCGCAATGGAACTTGGTCAGCCGGAGTTTGGAAAAAATCCTATTTTTCTGGCACATTTTGTGAAAATCCGGCCACTGGTCGGATTATTACAGTTTTATGGGCAAAGGGCTTAGCTCCTCCTCCCCCTAAAAAGTGTCCCTTACACCCATCGTAATTGTTCCATGAATTTAATTCATTTTGTTTACTGGTAAATAAACCTTTAATAATTTGTGGTTATAGAGCAGTATGATTAAAAGTTGTTTCCCTGTATTGGAAAGCCAGTGAATGATTCTCGCAACGGTCTATGTCGTTTTCAAGTCTGGACATGAAAATGGCCATAAAAAGACTTGATTTTACTTGAGAAAAAAAAACTTTTAAATAAAATAATTCGCAGTTCTCAAAAAATGATTATGCTGAGATGAATTCATTGAAACTTTAAGAGGGGCTGTTAATACCGTACAAATTCATATATGATCTTGCTTTCATTTTGGTAAAGTTATAAAGACAGTGTTTAGGAATCACAAATAGGGATTACGTGTTCAATTCCAGCCACATCTAGCATCGTAAGGCGGATATTTAGAAAACCGGTTTCTTTCTAAGGACTGATATTATGCTTTTTGTCTAGCACAATATACGTTTTTGTGGACAAATGATTGGAGGTAAGGCGCATTCAGCAAACTCGAGGGTTTTTGGGAGAAGATGCGTTGCCACTAATTATTCTTTTAGCCTGGCAACAAGCACATAAATTGGTTGGCTAAATCACGGGTCAACCAGATTCAGACATAGCGTGAAAGCAACCATGTGTTGACCAGTTGAACAATCGGGAGAACGGGTACTCTGTTCGAAAATACAGGTCCATAACTTAAGAGTAGTGGAGGGACCCACAGACATTTACGTCTGGTAGAAATTGTAGCAACAAAAATTACCTTTGCCTTTTATGCTAACACATCTCGTGCCTTCAAAATGATTTCCCTCTGACAGTCTGGGAGCCTTCTCGGCCCCTTCAGCACGTTGTCTGGCTAAGGGCCTGGATGAAACTGGCACTAAGAGAGTTTGGTGATTTGATTTTTTATATGCAGATTAATGAAGGCAGTTTCAATTGACAGGATACTCAAAATTCTTTTTATGAAAAGCAGAGAATTTGTTAATTTTTACCGCTTTTACCCAATTAGGGCAAGATTTTAGTGACACATTTTGAAGGTGGAGCATTGTATTTTATTACTCTCACATCTGATATGGGATTCGCAACTTTTATAATGAAAAAACTCAGCTGTTCAGCACTACTTTTCCTACTTGCAAAGTGCATTCCGTTTGTAATGACCATTCTGATTTCTGGCCTTCAGAAGCTCAACGTCAAAACTGCCAGATGTATATTTTTCAACGCCATATAGTCTAAGGGCTTTAATAAAAGTATGGTCAGCAACCTCGTCTATATGAGAAAATCTTAATTTGTTAACCACAAATGATAACTTGAAAACACCATATCTACATTTTCTCGTTAACCTTTCCAAATATGGTTTATAAATTTGACTAGTTTGCACATAGCTGACGGGGTTTTTCGTTTAGCCTTTCGCTACGGTTACCCTTTGTAGCAGAAGTTAAAGAGAGCCGCTATGCAGTCAAACATTCGACAGATCAATTTTATCCAAGAAGAGCATTATATTGCAATGTACAACTTATAACGATCTTACCTTGTCTTTATTGAGAGACACTTTATCTGGCAAAACATGCGTAAGATGTATTAAAATATCATATCGTGTAAATTTGTAATGGGGAAAACAAACAACAATAAAGAAAATATTCAATGGAACCATAGTAAATATTGATAATTAAGGGTTTTATACATTGATTGGAGTTCAGCGATGTTTATTGTAAATTTATTCAAAATATTTACCACACTAGACTCAAGGTAAAGCCTCCCCTGAAGGTGAAGTACACATGTATAGTAACAAAAATGTTGAAGTTTGGGTGAAAATAGACTCGTGACCTTTGACCCTCCTAATTACCATGTTCGGGTAAATTTAAAAGGTGACAACCAACAGAAAATGAAAGCTGACATCCTAAGGAACATTTTAAGGGTAGGTGTCAACTTTTACAAAGTTGTACCGGGGGGGGGGGGTCGAAAATTTTCAGACTTTGCTACTAGTCTAAAATGGATGGTTGCAGGGGTCACATGAGGGGGTGGTTAAGGGACATAGCCAATTCAATCCTTAGCATTCTGAAGGATTGAACTCTGACCTTTCCATTCACTGTGTGCACTACTGTGAAATGAGCACTGCAGACACTGCTGGTCAAATCTGTGGCATAATGCATGCATGGGAGGTGCTTACACACACTTCTGTGCGATGATCAAAGGAAGGCTTAAGGCTGTATGCCAGAGGTAGTCCCTAGGTTCTGTGGTGCATAAAAATCAGTACTTGTTCACAAACGATTCTATTCCTTTCCCCAAAAGCTCATTCCTATTCATGACACCTCTGTGAGCTGTCATTTATACTTGGTTGTTAAGTAGTCTTTTGTTACATATCAGAAGGCCTTTCCCACATCTTGCTCATTACCTCTAGAGCAACCCAAGGCCGTGTGCACTGATGCATGGAGACATGCAAGGAACACACAATAGGGAGGTTTTTACCTGAAGGAATCCTAAGGGTTGATTTACTTATTAGCCCTAAAATATGCTTGAAGGTTAGAAAACCACAGAGACTCAACATTAACAGAGCTACAGCATCCTCAGAGGAAGCTTCATGTGAAAAATATTTTCATTTTTAGAGGCCTCTAAAAAAGGAAATACAAGTTGCAAGACAGACCCAATTTGATATACAACGTAGATGATATAGGTTTTCAAACAGAGCATACACCTCCAAGAGTGGTTACCACTAAGAGCGCCACGTTGACTTCATTGTCGTCCCCCAGAAGTACTACAATGACCATCCTTGTCACAACTTATGTAACTGGTAATAGGTTACCTCCTTACTTTGTCTTAAAGGGTAAGAGAAGAAATGAGGACATCATGAAAGGGGACTTACCTAGATCTTCATTTGCTATGACAGACTCTGGCTGGTCTAACAGCGAAGTGTTTTTTGACTTCCTCAAGAACCATTCCCTGAAGTACGGTATGTCAGACCAAATGGCCCACAGAAGGTCCTTTTGTTGTACGATGGCCACGTCAGCCACATCTCTACACCACTAATTGAGTATACCAGGTAAAACAGAGCAGTTCTTCTCGTCTTTTCAGCCCACACATGTCACATCTTAGAACCACTGAACGTAGGATGTTTAGGACTTTACAAAAAGGCATATGACCAGAAGTACTATCACTTTTTAAGACGGCATCCAGGACAAGTAATTAATAGGTATGAGATGTTCCAACTGTTATCCAACGCCCACATGAAAGCTATGACGCCTACAAATATTTGCCACTCTTTCAGGAAGTGCGATATTTATCCCTTTAATCCAGAAGAAATCAACACAGATGCGTACCAACCTGCAAAAGGACTTGAACAATTATCCAACACCTGAAACCATTGACACCATGGAAGTACTACCTCCGAGATAGTACTTCCATGCTGAAATAACGGACCCCGACATTGATGGGATACTATCCAAATATTCTACGAACAACAAAAGGAAGCCGAAGCAAAAAGGCGTAGAAAGATGCAGTATCCGGCTGCTGGAGTAGCAATAACAGAAACCTCTATCCTGTTAAAACTTAAGAAAGTTCATGAAGAACGAGAGTAATCCGGTGCAAAAGTTCGGCGTGCACTCAAATTCAAAAAGGAATGCGCACCTGCTGACAGTGCAGTGCAACAAGTGAGCAGGCCGACAGTCGCCCCGGATGCAGTGGAAAAAGTACCAATATAGTGGAGGAGTCATATTCCTCAGATTCCCAGGAAGAAAATTATTGGTGTTTTTATGGCAGATGGGCGCCGCCTAAACTGACCACAATACAAGGAGTCACCTTTGTGGAATGGGTGTGACATATGGCCCCATTGGACGCACCTCAAGTTTTGTACAAAAGTTAGTGAGGTCAGAAAGGAAGATACATTCCTTTGTCCCTACTGTTTGGAGTAATTGGAATAATTAGAAAATAGGTCGTGTATGTTTGTATTTGGCAGGGATTATTTTGTTGGGATCTATTTTGGGGTAGGAAAGAAGTACTTTCCTTGTTTTCAACTTATTTCTAATATAACAATCTTTACTTTGGAGGACAACGGTCACTAGCATGCTCCGTAGTTTGCTGTGATCGACTCAAGATAACACTAGATGACCAAAGTTGTCGTTCTGCTAGCTTCAATTAGAATGTTGCCGTTGGTGATTTTACCATCCGATAAACACGAAATTATAACAGGAGGACGATACACATAAGTGAATGTTTTTTGGTAAGTTTTGTCTATTTTGATGGATGTCTCATCCTTTTTCACAGTCATATGTTCGTTAGGTGATCGACTCATGATTACCCCCGTATACCCGGCTTCAATTCCAAATATAGGGAGCATCAACAAAACCAAACTTATGAAACTTTTCAGGGGTTTTATTTTTTCAGCGTATTGTAAGTGTAAATTTCTTTGTGGCTTTCTACAAAAAAAAAAATACATAAACTAACGAAGAAGAAGGGTGTTTCAAATATAGCAGAGTGCCGTGCTTTATGTCAGAATTGTTCAAGGAAGGATCTCATTTTTCCAGTTCTGTAACTCAGTAAACCTATCCTATGAAAGCTAGCTTTCAGTATAAGTTCTCATGTCAAATATTTGGCCACTTCCTGTAATGTAGTATGCAATATGTAGGATCTACAAAAAATCAGTTTAATATGCGTTTTAGAAATCATAAGTCAGACATGCTGCACGGGAAATGTAGGTGTGAATTAGCAGTTAATTTTCAGCAAAAGTAACGTTAAAAAGATTTAAATAAAAAAGAAGGGTATTGGCTCGCCCTGCTGCAATCTATTCATCGTTTAGGACTCAACACAAGAAAAGAGTTTAACTCTAACAAAGCAATAAGCTTTTTATACTGTTAGACTTTTCTTCCCCGGGTGTGCAAGACACATTTTCCCACTCTTGGGTACCTTCCCCTTTTAGTTTGTGTGCTACTTCAGGGTTTCAATTCACTTCACCACATGGACGTCTTCTTTTAGTGAGGAACAGCCTATTTCACCTGTTCGTCTCCACTTTGATTTCTTTTAGATTTACTGTAGTAGCTTTAGCTGGTATTGTTTTAGTCTAGTTAGATATCTTGCCACAACTGTGGGACTGTCACGCAGATTTATATTTACTTCTCTTGGACTTCTGTAGGCTCACTGTACAGGGCTTACTTCACGATACTTTTATTCACCCATGCCAATACGGTTGTTTGTCAATAGGAATTTCGAAGATTTAAGGTTTCAGGCTTTACGTTGCTTGGGTTTAAATTTTTAAGTATTTTGACAACCTACTTCAATGATTTTACCTTTTCCCATATAACATTGCGATAACTTGCTCTGTACAGTCACGCTGAAGAAGTTCGAAAAAGACGGAATCTCCATGGTGAGATGCAGTTTGCACCTTGTAAACCTGCAGTTGACTCCTTTGTATCGTTTTATCCTTTTATATGATTTTTTAAAGTCGAGTCTTTCGAATCCACGAGGATCTTGCAAGTTTTCTGAGGAATATTGTTGCTGGCGTACCAGATATCAGTGGGGTCAGCTTTCCACCGTTGCGCTCTGCTATGCTGATCATCTGCGTATATCACAGGAAATTCTTCTTCAATTTAACTGCATCTACACTTACACCAGTCCCACACACCTTTCTAACATTATTTGCCATATCCTATTGCTCCGTGATCGAGGAGGATGAGATATTGCAGTTACTCTGTCTGTTGGGCTGTATAGGACAATGCCAGCTAAAATAGCAACCATTACAATGGTAACAATTAATTTTTCCAAGTTACTAGTAAAAGGGACCCCATTGTGGGGTATTCCAGGGTGACCGGAAGTCCATCACTGAGGAGAGATCAGAACTTGTCCGTGTGTGGGGGTGTCTGTTGGTTAGTGTGTGTGTCCATTTTCGTTTTGTAAATATCTCCTAAACAACTTGGCCGAGTTTCTTCAAACTGGTGGAAGGTACCTTAGATGGGACCCTGGTGCCACACTAAATACCGGAAGTAAGATCCAAGGTCAAATTTTCTGAAATAATAAACGTGTCTAGTACTACCAAATTATGTGGTTGCTTTGGCAAACAAGGCCAAAGGTTACGTGGTGGAAGGAAAATGTATATTTTATGCAAAAATTTGTACCATGAACTCCTCCATGTGCGCCAGACGGATTCTTTTCAAACCTGGGCTCTATTTCATAAAAGTTACTTAGGAACATTTCTAAATAAATGTTCTTAACTAAGTTAGGAACGATTCAGAAAGGATAATTCCTATCTTAGGAAGAAATAATGTTCCTAAGTTAGGAACCATTTAATTAGAATTTATGAAAAGTTCCTGTCTTTATTGAGAATGAACGAGCCTGATTTGACCTTTGACCCTCATGAAAAGTTTCATCGCTCGTCTTTCGAAACTTTTCCAGGCAAGTTGGTTATTCACAGAAACGAGAGCAATGGTGAGTAAATTAAGTAAGACAACTTCATTTCGTACTTTCTATGAATATACGATAACATTCGAGAAAAGCTTATCACATCGAGCTTTTCGAACGTGGGGACTGAGAAGAAAGTAGTGAAAGGGCATGGGAAAAATTCGTAACTGGTGAAAGTTAGCGTAGCCAAGTTGCGTATATGGCGTTTACTGTACTGTCGTCTGTATGCAGTGCAGTGCTAGTGTATATTTATATACATATATTATATATTCATATAAATACATTATATAATACATTATATTACATTATATTATACATTATATAACACCTTATAACACCTTATTAATTTCTCTACATCTGATTGGGAGATTGGTGGTCACATGCCATGCGTGATTCGGCACTATCATCAACATTGCGGTGCTCGACCGTTGGTTAGTATACAAATAATGAATGTTTTTGAGTGCGATTTTGTGAGGTAAGCGCGTTGGAATCTCAGGCACTGGAGGGCAAAACACACATACGCAGTAAGCGTATTTACAGCACACGCGCACGGCATTACCATAGATAGTTCTGTGACACAATGGACGCTTGTCTTTCAAAACCAAAGAGACGCGCGATCTTGCCCTTCAAAACCAAAGAGACGCGCGATCACTTGACGTAGGTGAATACAATGTACGATCCCCAGTGCTGCAGTGATTTATTGAGACGCGGCATAGCTTGTACGTAGCGCGCTCAGTGCATCGCTGACTCATTGCCGTGGGTTAGTATACAAATAATGAATGTTTATGAGTGCGATAGTATGAATTATATTTCATGAGTTGAAAGATTGAACGTTCTATTCAACGAGGCGAAGCCGAGTTGAATAGAATGTTAAATCTTTCAACGAATGAAATATAATTCATACTATCGCACGAATGAAAAACATTCATTATTTGTTTTATATAACACCTTATAACTATCTACCTTGATCTAGTCGTTGGTTAAGGTTGTGTTTTTGAGGCCACGATGGTTCGTGTTTGTCCGTGTAGCGCAGCTCCATGGTTTGTCGTTTGCTCGATACGCGTTTACGTGCCTATTACGTACGATATGCAATGTACGGTCCCCAATTTGAGTCGCGGCATAGCTTGTTCGTACTGCAATGATCGGTGACGTCATTGCCGTTGGTTAGTATATACTAACCAACGACCGTGGGTTAGTATATACTAACCAACGGTCGAGCACCACAATCTTGATGATAGTGCCGAATCACCAATGGCATGTGACCACCAGTCCTCCAATCAAATGTAGAGAAATTAATAAGGTGTTATATAATATATACTAACCAACGACCGTGGGTTAGTATATACTAACCAACGGTCGAGCACCACAATCTTGATGATAGTGCCGAATCACGCATAGCATGTGACCACCAATCTTCCAATCAGATATAGAGAAATTAATAAGGTGTTATATAATATATACTAACGCGTTGTTAGAAAACAACAAACCATGGAGCTACTACACAGACAAACACGAATCCATAGTGACCGCCAAAACACAAATTTAACCAACTACTAGCAAAATTGTAAGGTGTTATATAAAACAAATAATGAATGTTTTTCATTCGTGCGATAATATGAATAATTTCATTCGTTGAAAGCTTAAACGTTCTATTCAACTCGGCTTCGCCTCGTTGAATAAAACGTTCAATCTTTCAACTCATGAAATTATTCATACTATCGCACTCAAAAACATTCATTATTTGTATACTAACCAACGACCGTGGGTTAGTATATACTAACCAACGGTCGAGCAGCGCAATCTTGATGATAGTGCCGAATCACGCATGGCATGTGACCACCAATCTTCCAATCAGATGTAGAGAAATTGATAAGGTGTTATATAATATACAAATAATGAATGTTTATGAGTGCGATAGTATGAATTGTATTTCATGAGTTGAAAGATTGAACGTTCTATTCAACGAGGCGAAGTATCTACCTTGATGTAGTCGTTGGTTAAGGTTGTGCTTTGGCGGTCACGATGCTTCGTGTTTGTCCGTGTAGCGCAGCTCCATGGTTTGTCGTTTGCTCGCTACGCGTTTATGTGCCTATTACGTACGATATGCAATGTACGATCCCCAATGCTGCAGTGATTTATTGAGTCGCGGCATAGCTTGTACGTACCGCAATGATCGCTGACGTCATTGCCGTGGGTTAGTATATACTAACCAACGACCGTGGGTTAGTAGATACTAACCAACGGTTGAGCACCACAATCTTGGTGATAGTGCCGAATCACGCATGGCATGTGGCCACCAATCTTCCAATCAGATGTAGAGAAATTAATAAGGTGTTATATTATATGAATTATTTCATGAGTTGAAAGATTGAACGTTCTTTTCAACGAGGCGAAGCATAGTCGAATAGAACGTTAAATCTTTCAACGAATGAAATTATTCATACTATCGCATGAATGGAAAACATTCATTATTTGTTTTATTAACACCTTATAACTATCTGACATTACCTTTATCTAGTCGTTGGTTAAAGTTGTGTTTTCCCCATTACTATGGTTCGCGTTTGCCCGTGTGGTAGCTTCATGGTTTGTCGTTTGCTAGCTACACGTCTATGTGCCTATTACGCACGATATGCAATGTGCGATCCCCAAAGCTGCGTTGATGCATTGAGTTGCGACCATAGAAATAAAAGTAAGGGAGAATGACGTCAGCCGATCTGGACTGAAGCCATTGATTTGGCCAGTCTGTACGTCAACAGAGCACCTGCGCGTAATACAAATATCACGTCATTGCTTTTGCCCCAAGTATTGGCAAAGAAACTACAAGTTTTCAAGTTAGGAGTATAAACCAAAATACTTAAGGCACCATGACTTATTTCTGTTGTGAAAATTACTCCAAATCTTTCGAAAAACGCATAAAATAAGCTATAACTTCTGCAGCAGAATGCACACTGTACGTACGGAGAGACATCAATCAACCGGTCCTTTGCCGTCCAACGAAAGCGCCCTCACAATTTTCGTGGCTTCACCGGTTAAACATGCATGGATGCATTGTGTTAGCGTTCTCCCTTACTTTTATTTCTATGGTTGCGACATAGTTTGTACCGTATGTACCGCAGTGATAGTGACGTCACAGCCGTGTGTTATACTAGACTATTGCACGGCCGTGTGTTATACTAGACTATTGCATGGCCGTGTGTTATACTAGACTATTGCACAATGGATAACACACGACCATGATGATAGTGCCGAATCACAAATGGCATGTGACCGCCATCCTCCAATCAAATGTAGAGAAATAAATAAGGTGTTATATAATACGTACTGACTCTTCATTCCAATGATGTGCATGCTAACCACTGATCTACGTATAGGACATTTAGATCAGTATGATGCTAACCCTCGCAAGCATGCGCATTGGTTCATTCAGATTATGAGCACAAATGTTCCGTACAGAGTGCTAAACGTGTCCTTTTTGCACAACAACGAAAGGACGCATGTAGGGAAGCTACCACATGCGCACATAACCATACATGCATTTTGGCCACTGCCTTGAAGCCTAGCCTCTAACGCGGTCCCAATGTACTCAGATCAATATATAATATGTAGGTCCTACACATAGATCAGTGAGCGGTCCACGTGCTTTATATGTTATACACGTATCTTTTAATTCATAGGCGTATGAAGCGGTGGGGGGGGGGGGGCTGGCGGGGCTTTAGCCCCCCCCAGTCAAAAATGTGGTGGGGCTGAAGTATGCTTCCGCTCCCCAGAATCCATGGGCAAAACCCCATATTTGTCCCTTCTGTAGGAAATGTCAAAAATTTTCAGTCAGCCTGTAATTTTCCTTAAAGTTTGTCCAAAATGTTGCACCAAATTGCATCTAAGGACCCTCAAATACCAAAAAATTTTCCAAAGGGGAGGGGTCCCCCTCCCCTTAGACCTCTCCCAGGACGGTGATCCGAAACAAGGTTCAGCCCCCAGTCTCGAAAAGCTTCCTACGGCCTATGCTTCCATTTAGCGCATAGCCTGTTTACAACAAGCGTTATCATGTACTTTGTAGGCCAATTGAGTTTTAGATTTGCATTCCTTTGGTTGGATTTAGGCTTACTCATACTGAAAACACAAAGGTAATAATAAGTACTTTCGTTTTTGCCCTACTTTAGTGTTACTACATTCGCGCCAAGTACTGTGATGAAGCTCAAGCCTTTTCATTAAGTTACTAAGGGAACTATACCTCAGTGCAATGCTGTACATACTAACGCATGAAAGCGTCAATTTCCGCATAAGAGGCCGAAGAGGAGCGGCCTGTGACCTCACAACAGGGTAACACCGAAAAAAGCCGATGAAAACAAATACTACGCATCTATTGACCTTGTGCATACGATGTCACAGAGCAGAAAGTACCTTCTCCTTTGGAGGAAAAGCGCGTATCACTGCAAGTTACACCAACAAATGCGGACAGGTTATTTGTCAACCAATCGTATCGTGCGAAATCTACGCACGTGTGTTTCATTGTTTCCCTCCAAACTGACGTCGCGTGACGTCAATGCATAAGGTCTATACACATCAACGTTATCTGCCAGGGTTTGTTTTCATCGGCAACGTGACCTTTGACCCAAATGCTCACGTATGACCGCCCCCGCTGATTTCCACTTCTACATACACGTTTCTGGGGAAACAGAATCGACTTGAGTAACCTAACCTACATCACGTGACCCCCATGTCGACTTCAGTTTCAAGGCATATTCCACATTGAAGTAGGTCCTCCAGTTATATAGCTCAGTGCCTGTGTAAGCGATGAGATATGCAACTCCGTGGATTGCCCTCTTGTTATCCTTGAAATTAGAATCGTTATAATTCACCACAGTTGCAGCAAGAAAGGAGACGTCAAGTGCCAAGGATGATAGAACTTCCCTATATGTTAAGAACACTAACACGTGATTTTTGCAGAACCAAAAAATCGAGTGTGTCCTTCAAATATAATAAGTTAAATGGGCCAATTTTGATTTATATGTTAAGACTTAAGAGGAACTTGAAATTTGTTTTACTGCGTGTCTCTATTCTAAAAATGTTCGATGGACACTTAAAATTCACTTGAGACTTGACTGAAATGCTCAACGACTTCGAGTTCACAGGCATAAATGCTGGGAAGGTATGTCTACGTCTTTCAAGATGCAGCATTGCTGTGAGAATAAACATGAAGCCACGCCGCTGCTAGGAGAGAAACAAAGCACTAATATACAGGCCAAAACGACCCTTGTCATACATAGGATATGTATGTATTATCCATAAAAGTAACAGTTCGAAGAGCACTGTTGACTTACCTTTCCCGTGGACAATCTAATTTTTAATTTTTAATCGGCAACTTTGTTTCGAATGGGTCAAATGTAGTGTTGTGCCTTCTACCAAATGAAAACTTCCCGATGAAGCAAATCTACCAAAATATACTAATGAAATCTGCATTTCTTTGCTCTGTTGGAAAGCTGTATGAATTTGTTGATTACCAACCTAAGGCAGTATACCACTGCCAGTTGACTTACACCCTAAATCAGGTGAGTTCTCTACCCCAAGATCTTTGTAGAAGATGTCGACCCGGACATACCACCCCTCTGGTTGAAGCTCAAAATATGGGGACTGATGGCATTTTCAAATTATGCCATGAGCAACGAGATTTTTAGCTGAAAGTGCTTGAATAATAGGTGCATTTTTGTCGTATTACTCCACGCACTTCACGGAGTAGTAAAACAAAACATGAAACTAAAATTTGTCATTTATAAGAAACACAGACAAAAACAAGTTCCCAAACAGTTTTAAGGGACTTAATTTGTCGGGTAACATTTTGAGGGTAGGAAAAGTTGAATGAGTGGTTAACGACCTGATACAGGAGCTGCCCGCGTGTATGTTAGTGACATTAAGCATATCGAAATATTATAGAGGGCTTGAATTAACATGAATCAAAAGGGGTTTCTTTCTTCTAATGCGTGTTTTCGATAATTAGCTACACACCCAAGCATACTGGGTAACTTCGGTATTGGGGGAGTGAAGGCGGCTCTTAAAAGTAAGATTGCCAAGAAACTTCTCATCTTCTCAGTTGATATCTCAATTAATAAAACTTTAAATTTAATTGTAAAGTTTACACTAAATCTCATGAAATCTCTGTAAGGCAAAAATGGCGCCAAGCTATGTTTGTCTTGGAAAATGAAGTCTCCAATGGTGGATAAATTCACTGTAAACATTATAACATGATATCTGAGCTTGTGCCACAAAGAGAATGTCCGTTGTGTCCAAAAAAGACTAAGTAAATTCAACGTCTCCGAATGAAATAGAGTTTATCTCTGAGTTTAACGACTCTAAGGTGGTTAATATTTGGATTTGTAAATTGCAATGAAGGTATATAATATCTAATACCTCCTTTCCAAACCATACAGCAAAAACTTAAGGGTTTCCTTTAGAGATTATCAAGGATATAGCCGGGAAGACAAAGACTTGTTCTCATGCTTCTTTACTCACTTCAAGCAACTTTAAGGTTTTCCCTCAAGCACCTTAACCACCATTTGTTGTAACACTTTTACAACAAATTATCGACAAGGATGGTTACATTCTTTTCAGTTCGTTGGAATGGAAAATTTTCTTGAATTCGCCACGGAAAGTCATTCACAGGCAACCTCGCAGTTTAAGAACTTCTTTTTGTAAAATCGAGACTTTGAAAACACACAGCTTAAAGTAAGTTTCCTACTCGCTTTGTAATAGCAAGTTTGTTACGCGTGAGGCAATGGTGGTTACAGATTGATTAATAAGTTCTACGCTGGAAAGATATTACGTAATAATCTTACTAGTTGAAAGGTTGTGGTTAGACACCAATTGAAAAAAAAGCTAGCCCTTTCCAAAGCAAACCATTTTAACACCTGTTGCAATCGATTTATTATACTAATCGCTCCTAAATCAGACCCCTTGATTGTCCTCCCGGCGGACGTGTATTACTCCTGCACCTATACTGGCTGCTCTCGTAATACGTTAGAGTATGTACGCCAAAGAGGAGTACATATTTGACACCTGCTATGAAGGTAAACCCCTTGATCGAAATGTACATTTTTTTCAACTGTGGAGTGAACTTCTTTGTTTGCATGTACATCGCATATGGTGTCCTACATTCATTCAACTTTATTACGTGTTTGTTACTCTTGGGAGATCCACCGAGTGATTGTCAATTGTTCTCAATTGGATTGCTCCATTTGTGATCTCGTGCTGCACCAGGAGATTAGTGCTCTTCCAAAATTATGTGCCTTACCAGGAGGTAAATTACGAGTGCATCCACAGAACTGTAGACATCTGACTCCATCCAGGGAGTTGCCCTGACAACTCCCTGCTTCATCGCTCAGTGGTTAGAGCGATTTTGAGTAGATTATTGGCATTAACAGTTTGGCATAGGAAATTCTTATAGAATCTACAAAATTTCAATTATTAAATAAAAACACTCCCTACAAAGGATCTGGTTAATTTTGACCAGAATTGTCAGCGGTAATTTCTGTTTAAAATTATGTAATACCCTGATAGAAAATAACGTTTTCCTGGTTAAATTTTTCCAGGTTTTGTTGGTTACTTTAGCCAGGATATGGTTGGATGGCTGATGATGGCATTCCTAGTTGTATTTGTTTCTTTAAAGTTTATTGACTTCGAGGTCTAGCAAATTAACTCCATTTATTTGCAACATGCTATTTACATTTAAAGATATGGTATGTTTGTGCAAGATGAAGAGATACGACACAACAGTTTTGAATAGGAACAGTTACTTTCTCTATGTACTATTTTACTTTAGCTTTAGCAAATAAATGGGATTGGGTTTTAACCATATCCTTTTTTGATGGGCTCAGAAGTGAGTATAATGACAGTAAGGAGTTATTCACAAGAAAGTTAAGTCAAATTGTAAGCAAAATTTAGCAATTAAGCACCAGCGTCCCCATCACAGAATAAATTTTAGAGATTGATATATAACCATAATCTGTCGGAGATTCTCCAAAAGGAATGCTTTGATCCTGTGCATTTCCTACCAGGGATATAATCCTTATCGAAACAAGTTCTATGACGAAACTATAGAAGAACAAACCAACTACTGTTTCGTTGAGAATACAGAAATGCATAAAACCCTGAGTGGTAATGTCAACGCTCTCTTCTCGTTATCCGCTATAATTTCCATCTAAAGGTCTTGCTACTTAGTTTATCCTATTTGCATTTACTTAGAAAAATACCCCTGTTGTTTTCGATAGAGTTCAAAGGTCATCTGAGGTCACCGGCGGTGAAACTACGAAAGCCAAATTGTGAAAACATCGTAAAACATGATATCTTAAGAAGGATAACTTTGAGGAATAAACCTCAGTGAGACAAAGCATTTCCTTTCGGCAAGAAACCACTAAGCCTTTGGGCCCTCTGGTTTTAAATTAGGTGGGCGAGTCCGTATTCTGCGTAATATTCCATATTAGCTATTCACAGTGTTACATATTTATTTTTTACTTCCCCGGGACGGATACTCGCACAAATTGCATCATTTTAAGATAACAGAAATATGCTGGTCAGTTATTGCACAAATTGTTCCTGGCAGCTGACCATCGCAGTGACCTTTTTGGTTCTTGCTGAAGTCAAAGGAATTTATGCAATCACGAGTGTACGTGTGTGCGTATGCATTATGTGCGCGTATGTACGTGTGTGCCTTTGTGACTCTTAGCTTGTAAACACGATATCCCAAGATAGAAATGATGGATATTTTTCATACTTTATCATATTAAAAGAAAGATCCCTAATGTTTTTGGTGGAGGTCAGAGGGTATGTGAGGTCCCTAGAGGCCAAAAGCCGAAAACTTTGTAAACACGATGTCTCAAGGTAGGAAGCATGGATACTCTATCTGGCATATGATTTTTTTTTAGCCAGAAGATGAATCCTATTGATTTTGGTAGTGGTCAAAGGTTATCTAAGGTCAACAGAGGTGAAATTACAAATTCATGGAAAATTGCTTATAAACACGATATTTCAAATAGGAATAATGGACACTTTTCATACTTTGGTGCATAAATTTGTCATATTGAGAAGATAAACCCTATACGTACACGCTAAAGGTCATTTGAGGCCACCAAAGGTCAAAACCGAAAACCTTGAAAAACCACGATATCTCAAGATAAAGATGACGGATACTTTTCATACTTGGTTTATACATTTGTCATCATAGTTAGAGAGAGAACCCTATGGTAGCATGACTCCATTAATAACTCAATATTAATGCGCCCTTTGTTTTCCTTCACAAATAACACCAATAAGAGACATTGGGATAACTTTTGTGATATGTTACCAAACAGGATGGGGTCTTTTGTCAATTTGATATGAAAGCAGACTAGATAAAGTATTACTGGTTTCAAAATGGGGTCAATTGAAGCATTTTGGGGAAATTATGGGCTTAGAAGCTGGCGGCTGTATATTAGGCTTTGACTGAGTAAAAAGGCTCTTGGAAAAGGTACTGAAGCTTTGAGCTCCGCTAGCAAAAAATTTTCAGGGTCATGATATAGTACCGCTAAATTGAATTTGCCATGAATGGCCAACTTGTCAGCTTTCTTGTGAGGGGTAGCTTGTACCTGGCGAAAACTTCTACAAGGTTTTAGAGGGCACTTTACTTTTCCAAATTAGAGTGTAACTCAATGGAGGAATTATTGGGCGTATGCTACCTTAATATGGGCTTTAGTGGAAGTCAAAGGTCATCTGAGGTCACCAGACGTGAAACTATGAAACCTCGCAAACTGAATAGATGGTGGATGGTACCTCCAAGTAGTGTCGTTTCCAAAGAAACAAAAAGAACTATTTTTTCGGCAAATGAATCATAGAACGCACATTCAGGTTGTATACTGTGAACAAGACCCTGGTTAAAAAGAAAATACTAAGTTTTATGAAAGCCTGCGAAGGATCTTGTTGGTCATTCAAGTATTAAAAGTTTCCCCAAAGAAGTCGTCATAAGTATCTTACACAAAGAACAATGATTTGCAAGACTGTTAAAGATGTCATATATGAGTTGGACATGCTTTTCGTCCGTGCATAATTATAAATTGACAGCTAAATAGTCTTCACACTTAAACGTTAAAACTATCAGCAAAATATTCAGAAGAACAAAGAAGTTCCTCCATATTTAAGCTACTTCCAATAATTAATGTTTTCATTTTTGTACAATATTTCATTAACCCACCAATATGGTAGGGGAGACATTTGACAAGTGCACCCTGTCCCCCACCCCCTTCTCCACTGGAAGCTCTAGGTGTCAATCTTTCAAAAGGTGAACAGGTTGAACAATAGACGAATCATATGTTCTTACTAGGATGAAACGAAGTTACAGTTAGCTCTTCTACATCTCAGATTAAATAAAATGAGAAGAAATGAGTCTTCAGAACTGAAAACAGCGAAAAACAATAAGAACAGACTCTTCCTTGGTTTGATTAGAAACGTTTTACGGATAGTTTTTCCCCAGTAGGTGAAAATTGTTTAAACTTAGTTTTTTTTTTTTTTTGCTTTGTGTAATTAGTTTACATTTTCTGTTTTTATGTGGTTGTTTTGAACCGCAGCTTGAGGAACATTCTAATGTTTCATGTCTTTTACTGTACATTGACTGATTAATAAATTGAATTGCATTCAATAGTCAATTCCTCACTGAAGATGAGTAATTAACATTATATCACTAAAAGTTAGCGCCATAGTAAGCACACTGATAGAACCACTATTTGCAACAGATGCTGACCTATTGCTGTGCATGTAAAAACGTATTGAAATGTATGAAAACTACATGAAACGTTGATGTGTGAAACATAAAAGCCTGAACACCTTTTACAAAACGTCCGACATTTTCAGGAATTACCACTTGAACCTATCAACCTCTCACCTCTCTAGTAGTGAGGTAAACCAAAGAGTTATCCTGAGTAATTAACATTTTTTTCGAAATGTTTTCATATAAGTAAAATTTCTTCCCTAAATCAGCATAACCTAGTTTGCAATTTCAAATTAGGGTTACTACCTCTGTTATTGAAAGAGAATAAACTCCGAGCAAGACTTAAAAGGTGAAAAATCTGTGTTTGTCCGTCATTAGATCATGTTCTGACAATGCGCACTTTATTATATTGCAAAGTTTATTATCCATCATTACCCCATCCTGTAAGATCTGTAACCGCTCACTTTATTACATTATGTTAATACATCAGAACATAGGCTAATATTTGTCATAACAGAACATACAAACCTTAAGACGTAGTAGACGTGAATGTGAAACAAACGTGCCTTTTTAAATTGATTTAAGTCATTTTTCTCTTTAATGGCTTGATTGTTTACTAGAAGAACGTTACCACCACCCGCAGATAACAACAATCTTTTACAGGCTCTCAATCTCACCCGGACTGCAAACTTGTCCCTACTAAGTTTACTTTTAATCCCCATCAAATTTACAAAAAGAAGCACCCGTTTACCACACCTCCAGGACACAGGCCCGTTACCTGGCCTGCATTGAGTTAAATTTTCTCAGTCATATGTATTGAAACAAAGTTACTGTGAATACTTAATTGGGAACACAACTAACTGTACTTTCATCGTTGACCAACCAGAGTGAATCTTGTTTGAACGACTGTCAATCAAAGTGAAGTCATCAACTGTATTTAGAACTCTATAGGGCTATTCCTAAATATGTTTGGGCAGGAAGTTGCTTGCAACTCCCTGGTTTGGGAATGCCATATTCCCTTTAAATGTAAACAAAAATGTCATACAAAACACCCCAAATTAAATTAATAGCTATGGCGCAATGATTTCAGTAAATGATGGTCACGGGTGGGAGGATAGGAGGGACGCGTAGGAGGCTAGATAGTCGGGTGACAAAGCGAATAGCAAAATCGAACACGGTAGAGAGTATAGTCTGTTTCTCATATATTTACAGGTATGTACATGCATTGGCCTCCCGGCCCGATGATCAAGATATCAGCTATAAACCAAAGTGAGACCCTGGGGCAAGACCAAAGACGAAAATCTGTAGTTCATATCAATACATATTATCTCTTAATGAAGCAAACCAAACGAAGTCTTAATTCCACACCAGAATACACATCAAAAGTAGCATCATCACATATCTGACATTTCGTTACTTATTTCATCGTTTGATTCAAATTCCACCTAGTTACAATACAACAGAATTCATTCCTTTGTTTACCTCATTCTGCATTGTAATTCTCTTTTCAAATAGTAGCACTGCAAGTTTCAAAGTAAAATTTTCTTTCTTTGTATAAAGATATAATGAAGAATGTACTCCGCAAACGGGATTTCTTTTCCCGACGAACAGTTGTACAGTAAAATACAGTAAGTTAAGTGACTACATCCTCCCCCCCCCCCCTAAAAAGGCACATACCTTTGGAGCAAACCAATCCTTGGAATAAAGAAAACAATGAACTTACGGGAATTTGTTTGATGAGCTCTCTGCAAACCACAATTGAAATATGGAGAATTTAGACAGGATATTTAGTAGGATAGGAGGGACGCGTAGGAGGCTAGAGAGTCGGGTGACAACGCGAATACAAAGACGAGTACGTCCAGGCAAAACGTCCACCTTAAAACAAGACCTTTAGCCATATAGGTTAAGAGATTTCCTAACTATGTTAGACATTTAGAGATCTTAAAATGAATTTCTAAAATATCATATAGAGTAGTCGGACTCGGACTTAGCTTTAGCGGTAGTTTGTAAAGGCATTTCACAACCATTGATGTGCGTACCTTTTACACTTTAAAAGGCATTTGTATGTATCGTCTGCAAGACGGAAAATGTTACCGTTATATTGATTAATTGTGTATGGAACAGAGCATAATCAGGTCAAAGGACAATAATGGTAAAGGAAACTAATGTCTTCTTAGCAAACAATTAGTAACATTATGTAATTGTTTGACAATATTTAAAAGCTTATTTGCTGCATTTAATAAAATATCTGTGATATCTGTGTATTACATCATAAATTCGTCAAACAATTCCTTTTGGAGAGCGGTTGGTGTACAACTGCCTCCGGCGGAGAACAAAAGAGGCAGTTGTACTTAAATTCAGTCGCACCTTAATGAACTATTTCCGATTTTAGTCAGTAGTGAACTACATAAGGCTGCCGCCTATAAATTTCATCATTCCGTTGTTTCCGTTCCCCAACCGTTATAAAAGTTCATTTCTTAATAGCAGCTACTCTCTCAAATTGCTTACTTCTCACTTGTGTTGCTATTAATGTTATGGTTTCCATTCGTCTTTGACCATTACGTTATAATATACATTTTTTCGGAAATTATCTCTTCAAATGACATTTATAAGACCTATGAAAATATTGTGAAGGAGAAACTCTTATCCTGATTACCGGACTTAAAGTTTACCTAAAGTCTGAAATTTCAGGACATCACAAATTATTGCACAATCGACCATTTCAAATTAATTGAATAAATTTCAACATTTCATATATCAGCAATGGAGTGAGCTATGAAAATGGAAAATGCATGAATGAATTTCATTTTCCAACCTCTAATGTATATATACTTGTAATTCTAGACTTTAGGTCCACTTTGAAGAAACATCTCCTCGAAGTTTAACAACAAGAATTTTGGATGTTCCCGTTGCCCGTTTAAGTTGCCAAAAGTACGCTATGTATGCTCCTAAGAAGGCTTCGAACAATGAATCCTAGCTCACTTATATCGACTTGTGCAATCATTGTCTCAAATATGTACTCTTTGTAGTATAAGCAAATTAAAATACGTTTGGGAATTGAGAAAATTTCTAAGAAGGATAACAACTTAAAACGGTCACAAATTAAAACCAATTAGGCTGATTAATCAGTTCCAAATTTTCCGATTGGCCTCGTAATTCCATCGAAAATATGATTTTATTTCTCTTAACCGCAATGATATACAGTAAGTCTAATCTAAGAAAACGCAATCACATCTTCAAACTCAATTTGAAATGTCATGGGGGATTTCGTTGAACATAGTGAACGCTATGCCTGCTACCAGTGGTAGCAGCCTACTGTTGGAGATAACGCCCTAAATAACCGATGGAGCTATGATGAGGATAGCGGACCTATGAAATCTAGCCTTAGTTTGCTCATTCAATATATGTGATTACACTGTTGTCATTCTAAAATTATATTTTAGACCTTGCACTCTTAAGTTATATTTATTAAAGGAAGCTATATTTCGAGCTTTGAAGCAGTTTGGGGCCAATTTTCAAAGGGACAATGTTACTTTTGTGTTTTGTTAGGATGAACCAAGAATAAAACTTGAAACAATAAAATTGATCTCTACCGGTATAGCCATACCTTTGTTTTCAATATCCGTGAAGAGGTACTTTTTGTTAATTTCCAACAACGGAAGCCGAAGGGAGAAAACCAAACAAAAACTTCCCAAACTGTAGGCAGGCTTTTATTTAAAGTATCTTTGTCGATTTTATGCACAATTTTAATTTCAAGATAAATACAGAGTTTCAAAAATCTCTTAGACATAACAATAAAGACTATTTGGGACCTCTCATTGCAGAGAGTAAATGAGACTTACATAGTTTATGCCTGTTAATTAACGACAGGTATTGATAAAACTCGTGCCTATTAACACAGCAAATTTGTAATTATTTGAGCTGTTGGTGTAAAGCAAGCGTGGTATAGGGCAGGCAGACAAAAACTTAAAAACACTTGTCAATCATCGAAAGCTTAAATAATTTTGTCCATTTAACTATCATCATAGTGTTATCAATGATAGTAAACTGATGATTTGAAAAAAAAAACAAAGTTAAATTGTAATGCTTTTGGAAAGAGCGAAATCTAATTCAACAATGAATAAAATAATTCTGAACAAAAAACCCCAAATTTTGTCGAGAAACATTACTGAAATAATAGAGTCTTAATATCATACGTGCAAAATATTTGCAGTAAAATGCCTCTGAGAGGTTAATGACACAATCTGGTTTGAATTCAACTGCCCGGTGGGTTATCGCGAGATTCTGTGATGCCATTAATTTAGTGAGACTAGCGTGTTGAAAATAATCTGTTTTCCTCTTGGATGAAAAAGCTCTCGGCAAACATGGTTACATCAAGTTATCTACTACATCTCATGGGGTACTTTCTCTCGGCCTTTACGATAGCACTACTACTTTTCTAAGCACTCTGGGTACAGCTGATTGATCACTTGACAAGACTTACTGTTCACTTTACCCGATCGAAGTGAAGATTTGTAAATAGATTACTTAGTATTATTGCTTCCCACTTAAGAAAACGTTCGCCACCTGAAGCCCCTGCCCTGTGAGACTCGTCAACAAACTTAAATCGGTATCAGTTTCCAATTTCTTATAGTTGCTTGCAATTCTTTTCTCCCTATCAATATGACTGGTGAGTTACAACCCCCCAGGAATGACATTGGTCTATGGATGGACATTAGGCAGCAATCTAACTCTAGGGAGCACTAAGAACTAAGGAGGATACATACCTGTTTTTCATCAACTTTATTCTTGACAGTTTTCCTATGGAGGAAGAGAATAAAAGTCGGTTCATATCTGTAAAATGTCTGCTGACAACTGTTTGTAAGATCATGTTAAAGTTTTCTCATAAATGATATCTAAGGAAAATATCGGAAAAGCATAACAAGCGAACAAAGCTCTCGGATAGCTGCTTATGTATGAAACTTTTTGAGGGGTTTACGTGTATTTTATGTTACCTTCACTCTTTCCCCAAGAATAGGGCCCCCTTTCCAGGACTTAATTTACGAATGTATCCAACACATACTTTTTAGAAGTTGTTTTTGAAAATGGATATACGACTTAAATGAAATAAAATCAATAAAACAAAACACGTGAAACTGCTAGAAAGAAGAAAACATATGGTTCGTTGTATGTACTGCTTAGAATTTTACTCCTCATACTTTTGTCTTACTGAAAAATCCGTATAACTTCTTTCCTTTCAAACTGTTCTTCACCGTGGGGAATGTCGCTTTCCCTTTCATTTCCACTTGAAATCAGCTCAATTACTGGAAATAATGGGTGCCTGGTTACAATGGTTCTGTTTTCTAGATTCATATTAGCTTGTTATCTTCCTTCTTTTTCTTTCCTTTTTTGCATATTTCGAACTTGAACTCAAATGTCTTGAACAGAGCTGTTGCGTGTAAGATGAGCTAGTCTTGTCTCGAAACGGCTGTATATAATTTCTTTGGCTAAAGTACTTCAATGCCGTTAACCTTGAGCAGCTGGTAAAATTTTGCATATCAATTAGAAGATTGAAGACACTTCATTCTGTCAATCAGAAGTTGACAACTTTTCTCCTTATCATTGCTCGTTGTATAGCATGAACGGCATTCAAAACCACTTATATGATCACTTAGTACCTAACATATAGCAGGCTAACTTACACCTACGCGTTCGTATATTGTCGTATACATACCACACGACTTATGTTACGATTCCTGCGATATTCCGCGTAAAAGATCTCCTTTCCAGTCAAAGTTCAAGGGTTATATCAAGGATCATTACCGAACTACTCTAGGACAGGGAATTGTTGTTTAGGGAATGAAAATATGCTTAGGACTTTTTAAGAGAGCACTTCTTGTGTATTTGCTAGTTGTCTGCATTTATGCACTGCACGAAATTGTCTGAAAAGAGTGTTTCTTCAACTGACTCCGTAGAAATCCAAAGTTAAAACGTTTCAAATACATATAGCTATTCTTACGTGTCGATATTCTAATATCTGTAACACCTGTGTTGATGAAAAAATGTTAAACACTTCAGCTTCCTGGAAATTTTGTGAAGTTGAACTTTCATCGAACTTCAGTAGCGGAGGTTTGTGTGAAAAAAGTGGGGAGATAATGGACCCTTGAGGCAAAAGTTACAGACTGTGAAAAGGTAAAAATCAATGCAATCATTTCCAAAAAGTGAGGGAATAGTGGGGGGGGGGGGGAATATTCCCCTTCTTCCCAGGGATTTCCGCCTATGCCAAACTTTTAGCTATATTATCACCATTTTAAACTTCTTTATGTTTACGGTTCTCTGGTAGAGGAGGTAGGTATTTTTGGACCGTGTCACAAGTGCACTCACAACAATTTATGTAAAGTAACGTACTTAGTATAAAATTACAAGGGACATATTCCATTAAGTTTGTCGGAACTATCATCCCAGCTTTTGAAAAGTATGGATCCCCAACCGATTCTCATAGCCTGTGGCTATGAGAATCGGTTGGGATCGCAGTGTTGCATAGTTTGCGATATTATCGATTTTACAGAACTCACAGTCGTCAAAGCTTGTCTTTCATTGCCTTATTCTCTAGAAGCTTTCCGACATCAAACTGTAGCTTTTTTGTTTGCCCAAAGTTAATTGCAGTGATGGAAGGGGAATTTATCTTGCAGATCTTACGTCTCCTAGCTTCACAAATGTGAAGTACATGGATACGTCCAACTTACTGATTACCGCTCACTAAGAAAATGCATACTGGCTGATGTTATTTAAAACTAGATATACTCTGACATATCACAAATACATGTTGGACGGATAATGCTACAAAGTGTGATTTTTGATAGATTGAATAAATTTATCAAAACGGCGGGAAGGATCAGCGGAGAGACATTGCATGATGTAAAAACTGTGTATAACAGTGAGGCTGGTAAATCGAGGGACATCATGGAGGACGATAGCCTCCCCTTGCACTGTGTGAATACTGATTGTATTATATCTAGATCTGGTCGCTTGAGAGTTCTTCTTGCGTTCACTAATCGACATCCTTCCTCCTTCCTTCCACGTGCAATAAAACTTTAAAATACACCTTTTAGTAGAAAATAACCCCTTTTTACTATTGTTGACACTGTCGATGGTATTTTAAGTAAATTCTTACTTTTTATGTTCTTAAATATTAATCATTTATTTATTCATTTATTTAGTATGTTCGATTTGAGTTTTGTTTTATATTTAGGCTATTCATATTTTTACTTTTACTTATTGAATTTAGTTGTTTGTAGGCAATTTGAGTTCCCTTGTTCAGGTCAAATTCTTAGTTCTATTCTGTTCTGTTCTGTTCTATTCTATTCTAAGACACTTATTCAAGTTAATTCAGTCTTTACTTTCTTTATACGTGGGAAATAGTCTAGGATATTATTCTCTAGAAGTCTTTAAAATATTCTGCAAACAGGCGATGGATGTTCCTCTACCTGCAAGAAATCTAGACTAGACTATAGAGTTTTTGTAATCATTTCATTTCGTTTTTGCTGTTTGCGAAGTAACAGTTACTGCAAGAAGAAACAGCTATTATGAAGAATCAGCCCACGTCGTACAGGTCTATACGCTTATTAAAGATTTTTACCATTCAAGCATTGGTACACAGTTCCCATGCAATCTTTTTTGACGCCATTTTCCCTGCGTAAGAAAGAATGAAAAATAAAGGAACATACCGCATGCTTATTAAAGTAGTTTAACTGCACAATAACCAAAATATTGCCAGAATGATCTCGACTTAAGGATAACAAGATATCTACTTTTCACAGGCCATGATACAAGCTTATTGCAATGTAATTACCTTCGGCGAATTATAACACGAGTGTATAAAAATGAAGAATTAATCAAATTTCGAAATGATATGAAGGTACCTCAAGTCAAACTGAGCGTTTTAAATATACACTGTTCAAATATTTGCACGCCAATCAACATGTACATAAGTGGCATATTACAACTATAAGGTCGTCGTCCGAGATCCAATAATGCCTCATATCACTCATTGGTATAACAGTAAAGGGAATGCAGTTACAATTTAGTACACTACGTATCATAATTTAAGTCAGTGCTCATCAGGTTGGCATTAGTCGCATACAAATTGTGTAACTAATTCCAAATTTGCCCATATTTTGTCTCTGCAATCAATATTTCAGCAGTCAATCAAATGCCCGTAGAAGCTTTTAGTAGGATATTTTTGCGACCTTACAGCTTTTTGCTTACATTCAAGAATCCTGAGATTTAATTGTAATTTTTAATAACCTTCAGGTCAGTGCTGGAGCTAGGGGATTCGGTCAGAGGAGAGGAGAATGGCCTGTATGGGCGTTTTGTAGGAGGTAGACCCAATGTCTGAACACAATCTAATTATCAGCTTCTCAACCTATTATTTAGATTTCCCCACTTGATGGAAATATGTTTCTCCATTCCTACTTCCTGAATATTTCTACTGACCGTGCCATGCTTGGTTTTGTCAAGCAGTTGCCCAGACTAACACCTCTCTGCTTTTACAATCCCTTTGTTTCACATAGTGTAGAGGGGATGACTAAACAGCTAAATATTGTAGTTTACTTACGTTCAAGTAATTTTTCAGGTGCAGATCAAGGATTTTATGAGAGCCAAAGGCAATAATCCCTTAAAAGTTTCCTACCCCCAGGGAGATCTTGGAAGCTAAATACTGTGAGACGTGATTTTCTGACATCTGGAAATCAAGTTAAGAATAATAAGAGCCACAACTGGTTTTTTGAATCGAGTATCATCATGTGACCACTCAGTTTGCAATAGACAGTAAAACCGTTTGAAATGGCCAAGATGGAAGGTTTTGCAAGGCCTTCCCCAGAAAAAGAAAAGAAAAGAAAGTTAACCCCGTTAGGTATGAGCATCTGGAAATAAAGAAAGCACAGTTGGATGGTATTGTTGATTATTATTCTGTGTCAGGTGAACGATCTGCATTTGGGAACATCCAAGCCGGTTATTATGATCATGTACCTTTCAAAATGACCACTTGGAGAGAAGCAGAAAAAGGAAGCGGCTCATCATTTAAGAGACTCTTATACGGCATTCCCACTAGGATAGCAATTGTATTTTATTTTTATCAGGGCGCTTTTTTAAGTGCTTTGGAAAAGTTTCTGTGAGTTGTTTTGGGATCTTCATTGGCTCTCTTTATTGTCCATTATATATATAGATATATATATATATATATATATATATATATATATATATATATATATATATATATATATATATATATATATATATATGTAAGAGAGGAGGAGGGCGGTCAGTTTCGTCACAATTGACATTTTTGCGCCCTCTCACTAAATCCTTCTTTGGCTATTTTGGCTGTTGCGAGGGCGAATCAACAGTCACTCTGTGTATTTCTACGCTTAGTACTTATTCCTGGTTGATAACTTATGACCTAGGCGAAACTCAACCATATTTTGGCGTGAGGTGTGTTGACAACTGTCGGCGAAACCTACCTTCCAGACATTGGAAAACGACCCTCCTCACTCGCATATTGTGCAGATAATAGCCGCCGTTTGGGCATTTTGTTATCAAGGAAAACAACTTGATTAAATCATGTTTTAAGTGAAAACAGTGTCAATAACAGCCCAAGAGTTAAGTGCAGCAAAGGCCTAAAAAGAGCGCCAGCAGACAACCTGTTTTTTTTTTCGGGTGGTGGTGGTGGTGGTGGTGGTGGTGGTGGTGGTGGTGGTGGTGGGATTCTCCTCCCCTGACTACATGGAAGCTCTGCCACTGCCTCAAGTATTTCAATTCGACTAAATTCACTGCCTTCATACACGCTCTCATTATAAAATCTTTTGAGAAAGTCAGCCAAATAATAAAAACAAAACTGGATGTATAGTTTTTACTACTAAATTCGAGATAATTGTGAATCTTTTGAAAACAATGTTGGAACAAGATTACCTTCCGAAGAGGTCTGGTCAGACAAGCTTCAATCATGCAACAAACCTTATACTCAGCAGAAAACGTGCTGATTACCTCCTAAGGAGTGTATGAGCAAACACCCTTAGATAAAGCAAAAACACTTACATACACCTGTCCCTCCGAGCAATACCACACTGATCATAAAGGATAAGATAATTATCGGTGACCGCATTACATACACTTGATTTACTGATGATGGACTTGTGAACGTACAGTAAGCAACGTTAGCTTAATTGCAGTCAGCAACAAAACACCAGATGTAACGCCTCATTTTAATAGGTTTAATAACCTAACTTCCTTCAAATACCAGCACTGCTCATTGATGTAAATACAGCACAATAATTATCGTGCGTAATAAGTAATGACAGTATAGTTAGCACGTAGATAAAGCAATCACCGTGTAAAAGTAGCGCAAAGACACATGACACTGGAAGACGTACGTGCCTTATTGAATGAAGGAAAATGTCGATGATAGCCTGGTCTCACTTAGGCTAACTGTCAAATAATTCGTTACCACTTTCAGATTAATGACCTTCAACTAAATGTTTGTCCGAAAGATGTTATTTCCAAGTAATTAATGCAGCCAATCGGAAGGCTACATGTTTACTACTCGCTCACTTTCTATCCGGTAGTAGCCTCACATCCGAATTGTTTCTTTTCAAGCTTCCCTTACTCTCAACATTTTAGGCTTATTTCATATTCACTCTGCTTTCCGATCCCGACAAGCCCGTCATCTTGTTCTGACTTACACGACTGTATAGCCCTAAGGAGTTTATCATTTCTTTCGAAGAATGAATTAATTTTACGCTTCATAACAGCTTAGTGTTGCTAAGTGGAAAAATTGAGGGTCCATGAAGCTGTATGCGCACGAGCCAAAGCGAATAAATTGTGTGAAATAACACTCTTTATTCTCTTTCCAATCCATGGTCAAACATTTTCATGAAGAACTGAGGGCAACAACCTTCTCCTATACTTGATGTTATTAAGTCGGGCGTAGGACAGTGGCGTCGCCAGACTTTTCGAAGTGGGGGCACTGGGGGCACATCGTTTCACCGGAGGGGCACACCAACATGAAGGACTGAGAGGCGATGGAGATTTTTTGGTGGCGCAAAGCTCTTCTCTGTAGACGTGTTGTCCTGGGGCCCAAGGAATGCTCCTGGTGGGGTCCAGGGACAACGTTCCGGTCGGGTTCAGGGCACAAGCCCACGGAGGCTCTGGGGTGTTTACAAAATTGTGGTCTTTAGAATGAAACATGCAATTATCTCCAAACTGCATTGGATGCGCACTAAGCAGACCACAAAGATAAAAATCACAGTTTGACAAGTTTCGTTAGCCTATACCTCGCACTCACAATTTGATGATTCGGGGGGGGGGGTGTGAGTGGAGAAACGGATTATGTTAAGGATTGTATTGGGCTTAGAACGATACATGCTCTCATGCGCAGAAATACATGTTAAGACAACTACTAGGTACGCCACTGAGGGGAGCCCTCACCATGATTAGAGCATCAAAGGTGCATCTATACGGCGGAGGATCCTGGGCCTCACCGAGTAAAACTGGAGAAAAGAAGCCTTGCATGTGATTTAGTAGGTGTTGGGTGCATTAATGTTATGATTATGAAAAATGTATTTCCTGCATTTACTTCAGCAATAAATGAGAATAAGGGTGACTAGTGCCTGTTGAGACCACCCCTGATGCACGAGCGAAGCGAGCAGGCTAATTCTGTTAGTATTTATACTCCTTGTGGAGGGTCAACATTTTATCATCCCCTGGCGTTGTGCTTCTCTCCGCGAGGGGCGAGAATGCAGGAGAGCATACTTCCCTTTGCAAATTTTGAGGCACCGGTATTTGAAATAAACGGACATTAACATATGAGATGAAGCTGTTTAATTATCCTCATATGTAATTAAATGCGCGTTAAAACAGGCTACAAAAATCGCAATCTTAGCAGTTATCAAAACTGAAATTGGACTAAAAGTTATTCGATGTGCGAACTGTAGTCAATGGAGAGGACTCACAGCGGCAGTGGTCCCATTGTTGTTAAAATAATGTTGAAACGATAACTCTGGAATATAGTCAGCAACAAAACACAAATATAACGCCTCATTTTCATAGGTTTAATAACCTAACTTCCTTCAAATACCAGCACTGCTCATTGATGTAGGCCTAAATACAGCACAATAATTATCGTGCGTAATAAGTAATGACAGTATAGTTAGCACGTAGATAAAGTAATTACCGTGTAAAAGTAGTGCAAAGATACATGACACTGGAAGAAGTACGTGCCTTATTGAATGTAGGAAATGTCGATGATTCATAGCCTGGTCTCACTTAACTGTCAAATAATTCGTTACCACTTTTTAGATTGGGATGACCTTCAACTAAATGTTTGTCCGAAAGATGTTATTTCCAAGTAATTAATGCAGCCAATCGGAAGGCTACATGTTTACTACTTGCTCACTTTCTATCCGGTAGTAGCCTCACATCCGAATTGTTTCCTAGTAGGGAAGTGATTCACAAAGTTGAAGAAGTTGAGAAAGTTTTGTTTCTGTAAGGTGGCTTAGATGCAAAATGATGGTATCTTTGGCAAATCTTTCAATTAATTTATGCCTAGAAATTCTCATTTTTTAGTAATATTATGGCTGTGGCATGACACCCGTTACATAAAACAATGTATAACGAAAAACGTAAAAAAAAATGCTACTGTATATATTACTCATGACATTAGATTGCTCTAAGATCCTATATTGAAACGGAGTCCATATAGCTTGGATATGTACCTCTATTTTCGGGAAAATGTTTTTGTCAGAATAAGGTATTATTGCCCTAATAATGGCCATGAGAATGGAATGGAAACCCTAATCAGGGAGTTGCAACTCCCTGCCGTGACGAATGCGCGCAAACGCCCCAAAAGTCTGTATTGTAAACCATTTCCACAAGAAAAGTTGAGTGCGTACTCTGAATTGACACCCTTTCGTACATCCCCTTGCAAAATGCATACCTGCCAATACGAGAGCAAGTCTTCTAAAGGGTAGTACTGTTAAGGCTTTCAATTTTCATAAAAATATGTCTTCCCTAAATTCCCCTGCTATGCATTCTTGCAATGCTGTGCTGGTAGAATGAGGTTTTTTGTCTCAGTGATAGATCTATTTTAACCATCTTTTAATCACTTTTAGCAAAAGTCGTTCTCAAACTTTCAAAATTTTCGCACATCCTTAGCAAACTACCAAAATTTTCCCGCGCTCGGCGCGCTTTCAGCCTTTTATACAGCATTGCTGAGTTTATTATCAACACCGTCTCAAAAATATTAGCATTGTTTATCGGCGAGGATTTTACATTAACACTGATTGTCCGTGCAGGGCACTGGAGTCATTACAGAGGCCCCCAAAAAATCTATCACTTAAACGCCTTCGGCTCATTTTCACTTTTTTGAAAAATTTTCGGAAGTCGATGTGGGGGGGGGGGGGGGGCTCCCCAGTGCCAATAGTCGCCTGCTAACTGTTGTAAGCCTTATTTTGGACTTGTGTCCCTCTTTTATTCGGAAAATTGTTTCGCGATTGAAATTTATCATCTTAATATTGGTCATCAGGCATGGAGTATAAACATAGGAGTACGGGGGTCAATATTTCTGGGGGTCAGGGATAATTTTTGCCAGAATTTAAAATTTTGGACCAAGTTGCCCGAATTTTGATACCGCTGTCGGTTTCAAAAGGGCATAATTTATTTTCTTGGCTATCTCATTTGCCCGAATGGATCCACTATTTTTGCCCGAATTGGGAGGGCATGTGCCCCCTTGCCCCCCCCCCCCCCCCGCCTCATACACTTATGAGTATAAACCGTGGCAAAGCGAGCCAAAATTTCGCAATGTTATGAAACCGGCATCCGTACCTTTGGAAAAATTGTTCAGAAATACCAAACAAGTTTTGGGGGATGGAATTTAAAAAAATAGAATTGAAGGTTAAAGTGGGCGAAGCGCCCTAAAATTAGTTTGGGAAGGATTTGCATTGGAAATGAACGAAACAGCCTAGTAGAATTTTTTCACTGCTAAAATAGGTGAGCCTGAAGCCCTTGAACCCCTGGATCCTCCCTGTCTACTAGGGACACAATTAAAAGGTTGGAGATGTATCCGTGCCCCAGTCACTACCAGGCTCATTGCTAAACTGTTAGCCACTTAAAAATAAACTGATGCACACCTCTTAGGGGTGGAGGGAACCTTCGGAATTAGATTAACCTGTAAGGATATTACCTTCTGATACGTTTATTGTGGCTCCGGCATGCCAGATTCCTTAATAATGCTCTACTTGACTGATGCATCTTAACCGGTAAAGCACAAGAACACACATATTTGCAGATGAAAAAGTCATAGGCCTGTGTCTACGCGAAAGAATAATTCCCAAATGCAAACAGTTCAACGTTTAAGATTATACATTCAAAAGGCTTACTTTAAGTGGATTAACAAAAATTTGCTTTTCATTTCAAATCTCCTGTGATTTCAGGGATTCGAGTTTTTTTTAAAGGACACAGATAGAACATAACAACTCAAAATTAAGTCGGAAAATAAGAACATTGAGCCAGCTAAAAAAGAGAATAATCCTCAGACACAGGTACCCATGATAGCCTAATTATCCTGATTTAGATACCACTTTAATCAAATTAAGTTTGGTCAAGACAGGTGCTGAATCCCGACTGGCGGTTGATGTTCTGTGGGTGGAGGAAACGGTTTCCGTTTTGGTTTGAAACAGTGAGAAAACTAGTAAAGACAGTAAACACAAAACAATGTAACAGCACTTGAAAATGGAGCAATCTCCCGTCCTTTCTGTTGATGAACTCCGGGCAGGTGTGACGAAATTTTGCATTTAAAGTTTGAACTATATAAACACTGCGAAGCTCAAACATTTTCTTTCGTCCACTGAAAAACCTAACATATTGCGTGGTAAATAAAGGTCTGGCGAAATGTAACAAAGATACACCCAAACACATGACAATGCGCTAAAAATGTGACGGAATTAGCTCCTAAGGTCACACCTATTTCATTGACATCTGTGCACGCAAATTACTTATAGCGAGGAATGATCTCGCACTTTCATTACACTGATCAGACCATGAACTGATGAAGCTACCCCATTTGTTGTAGCTCCATCATCAGACTACCGGTTCAAAACATCCTCGGTTCAATGATTATTACGCAATATTATGAAAGAAAGCGATGACATCCGAGTTGTAAAAGGTTGTCTTACACAAAGATATTACAAGCATAGATCTGTTAGCAGTGGCGTAGCTAGACATTTTTTGTGGGGGGCAAAGCAAAAAAATTCCGACAGATTATTATTTTGATAGTTGTTCGAAATTCTGGGGACCTTTTTTTTTTCTTTTTTTTTTTTTTTGCTTTTCGGTTTTCGGGCAGTTTTGAGACCGACTTTTGATTTTCACGTTGACATATCGGTGTGTAATTCTGCTTAAATGCATAAGTAGTGTTGTAAGTGTTTCAAATGACTTGTTTTTATTTATTTCCGACGGAGACTAGAAATTTCCGACAGAGGTCTTGTGGGGGGCGACCGCCCCCCTCTAGCTACGCCACTGTCTGTTACGCTCAGTGACTCCTCATGGAGACGCATATATCGGGGCGGAAGTGTCAATTTGACAGCGTCGTTCTACTCTGTGATCTGCGTACAAAAATAAGAACGCGTTACAGAACATTCTATTGTTCAAAGAGGTTAGCGCCGGTGTACTTTTACAACGCGTTCTATACACGCAGAAAAAATTCTCTGTGTATTATACGGAATGTTTGACCCACACTTCTGCGCCCTCGGGAAGCAAACGCGCTAGTTGATTTTCCGCTGTGAGCTCGTAAGAAATTAAACGCGCATATAAAGAGCGTGACTTAAAGATACCATAGAAACTGACCAATGAACATAGAGCTTATGCACCTACGTCACGTTTCTCTATTTTTCCATCCAAGCGTACTTTGTGCAACAATTGTTACTAAGGTGCTATCGTGAGCGCGTATCTTTAACACACCTACTACGTGTGGCAGTGCCATCCAGTAAGCCAAACTGAAACGCGCTGACGTCACGTGCATAAGCTCTATAGGCGGCGAATAAGTCTATGAACTTTAAACCAGTTATTGTGCGTTCATGTTCCAGTGTACTTTTGTATAATGCCGTCAGTAAGAAGTAAAATTCTTGAAAGTCGATTTAGTATTGAGGAGTGATTCTCCTTACATTTACAATGTTTCGAAATAACAAGTATTAATACTTTTGTAAGACATTCATTTCTCTGTACGTTGTCAAAATGACTGAACAGTGATCAGCACTTCCGCCCCGATATATTGGGCTTCATGGGGAGTCAACGCGCCATTTTAAGTTTGGAATCTATGCTTATAATATTTTTGGTCTTACAAATTAACCTTACATCTCACATGGCTTAAACGCTCTCTAATCTCACCCCAGACTGACTGAAAAAGCAGGGAGCTGTGAGAGATGAAGAAACATCGACCAAATGTATCAGACAATACGTAATTAAATAACTTTTCAGTTACCAAAATTTGGTTTACATGTCTCTTTTTCTTAATGCTTAACTTTTGTTGATTTTCCTTCTAAATGATAATCTCCTTCTTTCAAAGCGCAGTTATCCTGAAACAAAGACCATTGTCAAGATGTTGCTTTGAAGATAACTGCGCAGCCGATAAATGTAAAACGTTCTCACCGTTATTGATCAAAACGACTGTTCATCCACTCTTAAGTTGTAAAATCCCATTATCATTCTACTTGGAATGTGCATTTATGAAAACCAATGTGTAAAGTTGATGATGACATTTCAAACGATTCCGAGATTCCGAATTGTTCCTGAAATAGCGAAAAATGTATCTATGTTCAAAAATTAATAAAAAGATACACTGTACCCTTTTAAAACGTGGCATCTGGCGGCACAAATAAATTTTGCTCTCCTTGACCGTGACTGCTGGCAACGTAATAACTATGGGTAAAATCATCCTGTGAGTTCTCTCTGATGTAGCAGACGACAAGAACAATTGTCTTCACTGCCTAATCCCTCTAAATTTTAGAGGAATTTCAGGAACCAGACAATGCGAAGCTTAAGTGTCGGCAAGCGTTGTTTCTCCACTCTTACAGCTCCCTGGTAAAACTACCTACTATACCCCTCCCTACTAAGTTTGCTTTTTAGCCCCTCTTCCAATTTTAACAAAACAAACCTGTTCAGTACACCTCCAAAACAGATGTACAGTACCTAGCCTGGACTGAGTTAATATTGACACAGAGGAACACAACTGACTGTACAAACCATCGTTGACCAATCAGAGTGAAGCTATATTATTTGAATGAATGTCTATCAAACTGCAGTCACCAACTGTTTTTAGAACTCTTGGAGCTGTTTCCAGCCGGAAGGTCTGGAGGTTCGATTCCTGGCCTGGTCATACAAGCCAGTGAGCCACAACTGGAAAAAAGGCCGTGACCGGCCCGACTTAAACCAGATGGTTAGAAACTGAGCCGTAAAACCTTATCTATCTCTAACACTCCAAATATGTTTGGACTAGGCGGCCCAGTTAACACATTGCTTAACTACGTATTGACTGCACGTGCATTTTTCCACGTCTATTTGATCTGGGTGTGCTGTCATTGTTTTCGCAGGGAAGAGTGATAATTGATCTGTAGAAGGAATAGTTCGATCAATATATACTTTGTTGTAATTACTAACAGCAGGGAGTTGCGTCAAATAGCAACTCCCTGCTAACAGGGAGGAGGGGGGAGAGGTTATCCACGAATAGGCTTTTAGATTCATAATTCTACAGAATAAATGCCACACACTTTAAGAAAGTCCTGTTCGAATTTGAACCAAATCCCTTTAAATGGGCACTGAATCAAAATCTGCTCAAATATTTGACAAGATTGGGTTCGTTTTGAACAGAAAATGGTTAGCTTTGAACCGAAAGTAGTCAAAGATTTGATCCTATGTTGGTTAAGTGCCCATTTGATCCGTTTTCTGTTCAACTTGAACCGGACGTTTTTAGAGTGCATGAGTAATCAAACTGTCGCTAAGTATGACTGTCATTCTGGGAGAATAGTTTACCGCACTTATTTATAAAAAACTGTTCGACTGTACTACATCGAGATTTTCAATGATTTGGCCACAAGAGTTATTATAAGGAGACAGGGACAATCAAGGAAGTTTTACAAATTGAAACCTAGTAAACGTAAGCAGTCTCATCAGCTCATTGTATTTCAAAATCTTGGGAAGCTGATATTTATGTGTTATTCAATGAATATATGCTAAATAGTTATTATGTAATTCACGTACTATATAACATTACGTAAAACAGGGAGTCGATCGGGGGGCAAGGGGAAATTGTCCCCAAAGAAAATAATTCAAGCAGAGTAAAAAAACAGTCAGAGTAAAAAAATAATATTGTATACAGATGCCTTAAGGGCTTCGAGGAATTTGAGCCTATTAAAGTATTAATGTGAATCTCCTATCTAACCCTTTCAACATAATGCATATACTCATATCCCATATGCTAGTTTTCCAACCCTTCAGATAACTATTTAAACATTTTCATTTGAAATTAGGGCCTTCGGAAAATCCCCCCCCCCCCATCCCCAAACCCGATCTACGTCCCTGACGTAAAGCTGTAGCACAAGTTGCTTTACTAACAACAATTTTCCTTGTATTCGTAAATTTTGTCACCTCTTTGTCACTCATATCCACTTTTGACCTTCAAAGGTGTGAACTTGTACATAAAGAGTCAACAGTCTGGAGTAATTATCTCATTAAACCTTAGAGCAGAGTGACAAGTTTTTCTTGCTCTCAAAGGTCGAATTGTGTTCTATACCGTTTAAAGTGCATTTTTTCGTGGTCTTAAAAGTCAAGTGACATTTTTGTAGTCAAATTTCGCTTTTTAATTCTCTTTGTCCTAACCTAGTACATCTTTTAGATGTAAATAAAACATTAACTGCCACATAATGTAGGTGCTAAATTTTCGTTTGTGTCTACGATTTCTTGATTTCCCCTTTCCTTTTTTGATTTATTTAAAAACTGTCATTTTCTGCGATTTTCTGTGCCCACAGGATTTCAACTTAACAACCATCTTTCACGAGAATGCTACTAGTAGGGGGATACTACCCCACAGGCTAGTCCCCACAAGGCTTAGCCCAATTAAACATTAACATACATTTAAACTATAAAACTCAAAAGCCACATGGTATGTAGCATATGACAAGCATAAAAAAGGTACATGGGAGCAAAACATTGAGACATCTGACTACGCCTTGGAACTTTTCTTACACTCTTAAAGAGGACCCATTTAAAATTACTAATGATGCTATGACTGCTATTATCATAGGAATACAGGACCTTTTGATTTGGGACACAACTTTTTTCCCGAATCTTTGAGCCTTTTCAGAAAAATATTGCCTAGTTATATCTACCGATTCTGTCCAAATTTTGAGTTGTACAAAAATTTAGGGTCACAGGGCCATTTCTCCCTCATTATGCGCCTATGATGATAGTCAATTTTAACTAAAATGAAAAGAAGCATTTCAAAGCAAAATCAGAACTTTAAACCGATACTCGGTCAAGATAACCAAAAATTGCCCTATATCTTGTAGAAAATTTAATCGAAGCACCCCCATCATAGTCTGCACGGTGTCTGAGGCAAGAAAAAATGATAAGTCTATGGCAAAAGGTCGCCGTGTCCTGCTTTTCCAAGAGATACTAACTAGTGGTACTACCTGACAATCAATAATGATACCCAGTAAAGTAAGACTCGTGTCGAATCAAGAGGCACACTTTTTTTCGGCAAAATTGCTATTCCTGTGAAAACCATGCAGCTAAATGTGTAAAAATTTCAGTTTGCTTTCAGTTCATTGGTGTCAGTGTAATCCGTGTCTGCAGTAATGTGTATTGAAGCTACTACGATAAAATGAAACGATTAACCGGAAGGACACTTCAAAATGAAACGATTAACCGGAAGGACACTTTTCATAGTATTAAAATAAGAGGTAAAATAAGGTCTTAGTATTAAGTGATTTTATGAGACGTAACACTTAGCGCTTGAAAGGGAATATTGGGTTTAAATTGCACCATGGCGCAGAAGACAAATAATTTTTTATCATTGTTAAATAATTCAACCTCCCCAATAAATTCCGGCAACAAGTTTTCTCCCCAAAGATATTACGATTTACAGATTTACAGAAATGGTTGTGCATCATCCGAAAATTCGTAATTTGGGGTAAAAAATTATTAAGCAGTCCATCCGAACAAAAAGATAACTAAAGATCCCTCACAGAAGAAGTTGTTCCAAATATTGTTCAATTATCATAAAAATAACGACAAAAACTATGAAAATCGAAAATTATTCCACACAATCTTTATTCCATTCAATCCCACTCCTGGGTGAACAAACTAATGGAAGTGCTCTAATATATGAATATGCAAAAGGCAGGTGCCCACGTATATGCCAGCGAACGAACACTGAACACATGATATTCACGCTATAGCCTAAGTTCTTGAAAACTGCCTATAGGCCTATAGTACCATGGAGCTGATATCCGAAAGGTTTTACTGGCTTCATGATAGTAAATCGAAAGGAGAAATTTCTGTTGAAACCCACCCGACCAATTTCGGAACAAACTACAGCCCTCGTGAGCTACTCGATAACACCACAGCTTGGGTTGCTATCTGGGTCACAGCCCACGAGACCGAAGGTTCACGAGACCGAAGGTCCGCGGGACCGAAAATGAAACAGGGTCCACGAGACCGAAGGTCCGCGAGACCGAAAATGAAATAGGGTTCACGAGACCGAAAATGAAATAGGGTTCACGAGACCGAAGGTCCGCCAGACCGAGAATTAAATGAGGTCCGGGTGACCGAAAATAAAATAGGGTTCGCGAGACCGAAAATGAAGTAGGGTCCGCGAGACCGAAAATGAAATAGGGTCCGCGAGACCGAAAATGAAATAGGGTTCACGAGACCGAAATTCAAAATCCGCTCGCGAGACCGGAACGTTCATACCAGAAGGGTGGTGTTGCAAGGGCAACGCAATAGTTTGCAAAAAGTAAATACTACAGGGTGCCAGTATTAACTTTGAGCGGAGCGTAGCAGTACGGCGGACTGACACTTCTGTCGGTCTCGCGGACCCTTTCTCATTTTCGGTCTCGCGGACCTTTTCTCATTTTCGGTCTCGCGGACCTTTTCTTATTTTCGGTCTCGCAGACCTTTTCTTATTTTCGGTCTCGCGGACCTTTTCTCATGTTCGGTCTCTCGGACCCTTTCTCATGTTCGGTCTAGCGGACCCTTTCTCATTTTCAACGGTCTCGCGAACCTTTTTTCATTTTCGGTCTTTTTGTTTTTGATTTTCGGTCTCGCGGACCTTCGGTCTCGTGGGATGCTCCCTGCTATCTGGAAGGGAAAGGACTTTAAAATTTGTGCAGTTAGTGAGCTTTCGTGATCATCGAAGAGTGTTTTTTGCATGATACTAAAGGTATACTCAAGAAAATACGAGTAAATCTAACTTAATTTACCCACGAGACTGGCCATCGATTTAATATGTGAGTAGTACTCTGACGAATAATATTGAACAATATTTGAGTCATTCAGATCATCGATGGTCAACGATATCAGCTTGGAGTCTGACATCTGAAATGCTTACCCTCCGTCGCAAGGTCATACCATGGAGCTACTACTACCTGGACATTCTTTCCCTGTTACGTTTCACACCTAAAATGTACACCGTTGCCTTGATTCAACCAGGGAGTTATGATACAACACAAATTCTTTTACATGTTGGAAACTCTTGGAGAAACCATCTACAAAAATCGAAGTTGACCGAGGGAAAAACACATTGCTCACAGAGGAAATCGAATAGAGCCATACGATTTTACGACTACGACTATTGTCATACTTGAGGTTAGTCCCCTTGCTATTTATCGAAGTCTACATTTATTCTACAAACTCAACACATTTTTTGTCAATTAGTGTATCGTTGTCCAGTTTACGTAGATTATGTGATATGTAGACCTAGCCTACCGCTCAAGGACAAATACTTGGGGTGCGGGGAAGTAAGCAAGTGTATAGAGGTGTAACTGGTTACCGTTACAAGCGTTAGTATGCAAGTGTCTTATTGAATACTGTTAGGGTGAAATTCACTAAGACGGGCATTATGATGAAAACATGTGCTTTTGTTTCAAAACTTCAAGTGTGCTGTGCAGTATACAACCTTCAAAATCACTCTGTTCCCAGCTAATGCATGAATAACCGAGGGAATATAAGCCCATGTACAGTACTTTGGTACACACAGCACTACATTATCACATTTAGATGAAAAGTTAGGGTTATATCCATGAGGAAATGCATTTCCATAAACAAAGAAATGCATTTCCTTCGCACATATCCGTTAGAGGTGTGCTTTTTCAGAAGGATATATCCATTAGAAAATGTGTGATAACTGGGTGACACAGCTGCGTGATCATTGAATATTCATATAGTGTTGTTGTAGGTGTGGTTTGAGCTATTTGTAATGAGGACGGGTTTTTTTTCTCAAAACATCCTGCAGATTTTGACTGTTTTTGCACTGTTTCTTTATATTTTGCCATTCACACTACCATTTTCAGTCACTACATAAACAACTCCATCCATGAATAGTATAGTTAGTGTATTGACAAATAAAGAAAAACATTAGGCCGTATGTATTTCCCTTTTCTTGAACAGGTAATATCAACAATACCTCATGTATACGTGAGTCGGAGACTGAGGCAAAAAGATAGCACGTTTTTAATCCAGAAAGATAGACGATGTGGATGATTAAATGTTTGGTGTTGTGTGCTCAAATATAAACTGAAATGAATGGGCGAGGGACTTAATTTAAAATTTCAAAACGTACGAAAAAATTACAAAATAGGTTTTCATTGGCACGTCTGCAAACTAGGTCATTCGAACGTGCCGTGGGAGTAAGCAGTCAGGGACGCATAAACACGAACTTTCAGCACAACATTTTATTCCATTTTTCTCATAGCTCTAATGTAATGCCAGCGACTTAACCAAGCAGGTATCTCGCCCGTTGTCCATATTTTGGTGGGAAAAAAAGTAGTTCCATTTTAACATCCCATTTCTTCGGACAGTCAGATGAGCCTTGACATCCGATAGAGCTGTGTAAGATTATAACTCAAATATGACCAAGTTTTAAAGCATTTTAAGGTCTACTTCCCCAACGCATTATGTTGCAAACTGAAGGGCCGAAACCTTCTCTTTCAAGAAATGGAAATTCTCTTGAATGTGCAAGAGGTACTTTTCCTGCAACTGTCTTAAAAACATTTTTGTAAGTTTGTTAAACTCATCGCACAAATAGGTGACTTGTGGGAATTGTATGTGTAAACTTCCCTTTTTGGCTAAAGGTAGTTTCTTTAAGTGTCCCTTTGATGGGGAATCTACTAAGAAAACTAAGTATTCATCGGGGCGTTTTTCTCCAAATTTAGGTATAACAGGAAGTTTTCCAATAACCAAGTTTTTAGCTCAATGAGTCCTAGCAACCTGATGTAAATACGCAGGATAGTTGCACGATTGAATATTAATTGGATGTGCCCCAAAACGTGTGAGCAATTAGCGCCTTTTTACTTGGCATCACCTACTCATTGACGTAACTTAGAAATTGAACGTGAAGGAAAGGAAACGGTAATAATAACCTGTAAGTGGTGTTTGCATATAGATAACGTGCCGTGCAGTCCTCTTAGCGATGAACCAAATTAATCCGGGCATTGCAAAGGATGCATCTACATCACTCCCGCTTTTCTAAAATGCTTTCTTCTGGTGTTTTCCTTGATTGTCAGTCAACAAATAACGTGGGGGAGGAGGATCGCACCCATAATGAAAGTTAGTAACTCTAAGAACTTTCTGCATTATTGTTTCATACAATGGCGTGTCCAGGATTGTATTTATGGCGGGGGGGGGGGGGACAAAATATGCCCCCACACTATCTAAGCCGAGCGCCACCATAAGTTGGTGCGGAGCGTACGGAGAAAATTTTGACAAAATATGCTTCCCAGACTGCAGAAAATGGCACTTTCTGGGTATTTTAAAGGGATTTGCCAGTGACAAAAGTCAATGACTTCAAAAAATGCAGAGAATTTTTCTCTTTTAGGAGGTGAAAACCGCATCTCAATAGCTTGTGGCGTTTGGAAGATACTAAATTTCAAAGAACTGCAATTTTTTCTCAAGATAAAGTTCATTATGGGAAATCTGTGATGTCATCGCGGCACATTAATTTGATAAAGCATTGAATTTCTTTATGATTTTGACACTGTTGTAGGGACTATTTAGCAACTTTGTTTGTTATGCTATACATATGGTGTAGACTTATGCTAAACCTAGATGGAAAGACATTCAAACATTCCAACAGTATCAAATTTCATGGACAACAGGACATTCAATTATAAAGGAAAACAATAGAAATCTGAGGCAATGTGCCCACTTTACACAACATTTTGTGACCTTGATGAGAACTGGAGGTATTTTTTGACAAAAATAAGTAGTCTTTAATATTAGATATCTCGAGTTAGGAAAAGAGTATTGCTACGGGGTTTGGAGGGTATGAACTGAAATTTTTTTCTCTTTCACAAGGGACCCTTGTAAAATCCACTGGAAAATGCCTTTAAGTTGCATTTAAACAATCCAGATTTTGATATTTCGTGTTTTAGAAGTTTACAAGTGAGAAAATTCTATACTATAAATTACATTTTTGAGTCTTGGATTCCAAATTACTTTATATGAGCTCTTTTTTGTATTTGTTTCAAAGGCGTAGGACGCTGTTTTCTCGACTGGGTGGGAATTGAACGTTGTTTCGGACCGCCGTCCTAGGGTCTAAGGGGAGGGATTCCCCCTTCCCTTTGGAAAATTTTTGAATATTTGAAGGGTCCTTTGAAGCCATTTGGTGTAATATTTTGCAAAGGATCTATTAAGGATCTATTTTTGTTCTTTTCATTTTTACGATGATCCCTCCTGCTATACATGTAGGTGGACAGGATGACTAACCCTTTTCATTTCGTTTTTTTTTTCAGTTTAATCAACTTGGAGAGAATGCACAAATTAATGAATGAATAGTTACGCATTTGTATCATAAATTAAGCTATACAACTATCAATTGCCAGTTGTTAAAAGGAAATGTGCACTAACGTATCGTCAAAACAATGCTCAGAACATATGATAATGGACTGAAAAAGAACATATTAAACAAGGAAACAATTGTGTTTCCAAAATGAAGACTTTATTACACTTGAATATGCAAGCAAAAAGATGCAACCTAGCCTCGCGGGATTGCCGATATTATACCTTTAAAAACAGTGGCGCCGGCAGAGGTTGGTGACGGGCAATACAGAAGATGATGTCTTAAGCCCACCCCAGATAAACCCAGAAAGTCGGTGTAAATTGAGCGTATTCTCATCTGTGGCAGTTTGCATTCGGGGCAAATCCTTTTTTCCTCACCTTGTGCAGGTGATGTCCTGAGGGAGGTGTAAGGGGAGGGAATGCCCCTCCCCTTTGTAAAATTTTTGTTTATTTACGATAGCTTAGATGCAAAATAATGCTATTTTTGACAAATATTTAATTGATTATGTATTGGAAAATCATAGTGTAGTAAATTCTTATTTTTCGGTTCAATTTGAATGTAAAGGAAAGGTGTGCTGCTGTCTTAGTGGAGGGCTAACAACTCCTCCCCTTGAAAAGTTTTTACTTAGATAATGTGGCTTATAGATGCAAAATGGTGGTATCTTTGACAAATCTTTCAATTAATTACGTGCTTAGACATTATTAATGATAACTTCTCATTCTTTAGTGGCATTTCGGCTTTGGCATTGCACTCGTTATAAAAAAAGTGCAACGATAAATACGCGCTACGAATGCAGCCGTATGTGCTACACATGCTGACATGATATTAGATTACTCTAAGATGATACTCTATTGATCCAGGGTTCTTGCAGAGGTCGAAGATGTAATTTTTCGAACAAGTGTTTTGGTCAAAGTAATTTATTATTGCCCCAGTAATGGTTTAAGATATGAAGTGCAGACCGTGACGTTCACTCGAAGCGGGCCGAAGTTTTGCATTAGAAATCATTTCCATAACAAAAGCTGTGTGCAGACTTTGCACTGAGACGCTGTAAATTCCTCTTTTTTTCCAAAAGTCCCCTGACTCTCTGGCGAAGAGCCAGGGGCGAAAACCAAACAATACTCCCGAAGGAGTTCTGCTCCCTGAAGGAGTAACAACGTCCCCAAGAGACAAACTTTGACTTAACTGACACTACCCGACAGTGGTCCCGTTCTAGACTGGCTGAATAGAACAGGTCCCACTGGGAGCTCCGCCGTCGTGATCACGGACACTCCTGCGCCAGGTAAGTAAATTGACGCTGTAAATTCCTAGCAAAATGCATCCGCCAGTAAGAGGGCCGCGAGCCTTCTGCCTAGTAATTCGTATAAGCTTTCAATTTCATAAAATGTGTCTCCCCCTGAATCATCACTACTTTGCATTCTTGCAGTGCTGTGTACCTCCATAATGACTTCTATGCACAAGAACAATCTATGTAATTGTAGAACTCCACCATTGAATAATACGCATATGTTTGACGGTATTGATGGTAACATGTACAGCCATGACTGCATGAGGTAAGGCTGTAAAGGAGCGGAGCGGGCGAAAATTGTGATACTTTGAGAAGGATTTGCGAGAATTGTGATTGTTCTATAACTTAAACGCCTTTGTGGCTTACTTTAAAATATTCGGAAATCAATTAGGGGTGCACGTCCCCATGCCCCCCCCCCCCTGTGCCGGCACCACTGGTAAAAATAGTAAGAGATAACCGGACTAGGTGAAATCAGAAACCTGTTGCTTTTTGACACAAAGTTACTGATCAGTTCACGGAGTTTGCATTAGCTGGAGATACATCGGAAAAACTTTGATCCACTTCAGCTCGTGGGGAATATCCTATAATCAGGGACCATCGCATTTAACGTTATTTATCTCTTTGTGTGGTACTTATTGGCAACCTCACCCTTCCCAAATACATCCTAAGAAAGGGAATTGACAGGCAACAAAGCTTTCATGTCTAGTTGCTCACAATCAGGAGCAAATAGTACTTGAATACTTGAATACAAAACGACTGTTTATTGCCACCAAACAATCGGGCACGCACAGCAGAACACTCCTGCACTCTCGACTTGGACCAATTGGTTGGAAACTGGGACGTTAAACCTCATCTAATCTAACCTAATCCTGCACCACACAAACGAGCCAAAAAGGTGTAAGTCTAAATTTTAAAAACTCATTTAGATCATATATATATATATATATATATATATATATATATATATATATATATATATATATATATATATATATATATATATATATATATATATATATATATATTTCAACCCATGATCTGCAGACAGAACTGTTTCGATCTTGTTAGATCTCATCAGTGCAGCTCAGAGTAGATTCCAAAACTGAAAGACAAGACTGACACAAGCATAACTTGCGTCAGCCAAGCCCTTCGCGGTACACTGCTTATGAATACCAGAGTGTCACAAGCTCTAAAGAGCGTGCTATGCATAAAGCAAACAGTATTACGCCATGGCTAAAATGCCAAGACTACACAAGCAATACACCATCTTGAAATAAAGAGCACCAAACACAAGGTCTTACCGTAGCACTTCCATGTTAAGGAGCGTAATATACCCAATCTGCAGACAGAACTGTTTCGATCTTGTTAGATCTCATCAGTGCAGCTCAGAGTAGATTCCAAGACTGAAAGACAAGACTGACACAAGCATAACTTGCGTCAGCCAAGCCCTTCGCGGTACACTGCTTATGAATACCAGAGTGCACAAGCTCTAAAGAGCGTGCTATGCATAAAGCAAACAGTATTACGCCATGGCTAAAATGCCAAGACTACACAAGCAATACACCATCTTGAAATAAAGAGTGCTCAACAGAACAAGGTCTTACCGTAGCACTTCCATGTTAAGGAGCGTAATATACCCAATCTGCAGACAGAACTGTTTCGATCTTGTTAGATCTCATCAGTGCAGCTCAGAGTAGATTCCAAGACTGAAAGACAAGACTGACACAAGCATAACTTGCGTCAGCCAAGCCCTTCGCGGTACACTGCTTATGAATACCAGGGAGTTGCTATTTGTCAAATAGCAACTCCCTGTGAATACCAGAGTGCACAAGCTCTAAAGAGCGTGCTATGCATAAAGCAAACAGTATTACGCCATGGCTAAAATGCCAAGACTACACAAGCAATACACCATCTTGAAATAAAGAGTGCTCAACAGAACAAGGTCTTACCGTAGCACTTCCATGTTAAGGAGCGTAATATACCCAATCTGCAGACAGAACTGTTTCGATCTTGTTAGATCTCATCAGTGCAGCTCAGAGTAGATTCCAAGACTGAAAGACAAGACTGACACAAGCATAACTTGCGTCAGCCAAGCCCTTCGCGGTACACTGCTTATGAATACCAGAGTGCACAAGCTCTAAAGAGCGTGCTATGCATAAAGCAAACAGTAAACAGTAAACAGTAAACAGTAAACAGTAAACAGTAAACAGTATATATATATATATATATATATATATATATATATATATATATATATATATATATATCAAGAAAACAAAAAATGATAAGACGACGAGATTCAGAGCGCAATAGTTTGTATTAAAAACGAATATTTCGGACACTCCTGTGTCCTTCATCAGCGTAACAACAAATGTATCAAAGTCAAAACAAAGCAATAGCAAAAACCGTCAAACGCGCGGAGAGGTGGTTGCTAACAAAGCTGAACCACTGAGAACTCCCAAATCTTTGTTCAGGCCCCGTTTGTGGGTGTTGAGGGCCAAAATCCACTTACTCTCCGCTCGGAGCCGTTGAGTTGTTGTTGTAAAACCTGAGCGAAGGAGTATGCAACGCAGATTAGAAAGATTATGCCCAGCTCTGCAAAAATGATTGGAAACGGGAAGATCGACTTTGTCGATGATTGACTTTTTGTGATTATTTAACCGCAACCTAAACTTGAGGCCCGTTTGACCAACATAGTTACCTTCTTCGCACGCAGTACAACATAAAAGATATTCAACATTAGGAGTGTCACAATTAAAAGAAGGCGGTCGAATAGAAATACGTGATCCAGGTGGAGTGAATGATTGATCTGTTATAATGAATTGACATACTTGACATCTGGGCTTACCGCATTTCTTGTTACCAGTAGATAAAGAATGACCCAACTTAGATTTTCATATTGTTATTGTTATTGTGTAACGGTTAGGATATCACATTTTAAGACTGAAGAGTGTGGGCTACAAACCCATACGAAACAAATTTGTATCTTGAAAATGTCATAGAGTTTACTTATTATTTGGATTTATACTCGCTCCCATCGGTTGAGCACTATTTCCAGTGTTGTTTCACAACTATGTATTCTATATATATATATATATATAGTCTATAGTCTATAGTCTATAGTCTATAGTCTATAGTCTATAGTCTATAGTCTATAGTCTATAGTCTATAGTCTATAGTCTATAGTCTATAGTCTATAGTCTATAGTCTATAGTCTATCACAAACACTCGTTTGAGGAAAACATCTCCATAGTAAAAGTAAAGCACCAAAGATGAAGATAAACACACATTGGTTATTCCATGTAAATCACCTATATTTCGACCGGATACACCGGCCTTCATCAGGGTGGTATAACACGCCCGCAAAATACAGTTTAGCTTTAAATTTGAATCAATTGTGCGCGCTGCTTAAAGTGCGCGTTACCTTAAGTAAAAAGTTATCATAGCAACCTACGCTGCGAGCGCGTGATGTTCGCGTCACCTAAAGTACCCGTTACTTTAAGTAAAGACTATAATAGTTACCATAGTAGCTAGTTTAAGCGGCGAGCGTGCGATGTATTAAGTACGCGTATAATACAGAAATTGAAAAGTTAACTCTTACGACATCGAGTAGACCTGTTTTGACTGAAAAAGAAATCGTTTTCATTTAGTCCATGATGCTTTATACATTTAAGTCTATATGCCCATTGCCCTTCTTTATCCAATAGATCTTTCTCATAGTCAACCCTGTCAATTAATTGTACGCTGAGATCCTCCAAGCCATGGTGACCTAGGCTATGGAAATGTTGATAGATTAAATCATCTCTCAATTTTTCATCAGATGACATCCTAGTATGCGCTTTAATGCGACTCTTGTGGTTATTAAAGCGTAAACGAAACTTAGTACTTGTTGAGCCCACGTACTGGATATCACATACTTTACAAGTCAATAAATATACAACATTACTTGAATTACAGTTAAGTTCGAAATTGATACATACATTGATCTCTAAACTTTGCAGTCTAGTCATTGCTGAAGAAGGTTCCAGAGGACCGAAAATTTCAATAAAATTCCTTTTTTAAATCAGTATTCTTGTTTGTCATCAACTATGAGACTGGTCTCTTCTTTGTTCTTGTTCAGTTGTTTGTACTTTTAACTGGAATACATGCGGATCTAACTTCTGCTTCTTATTTTTCCTTTTCCTCTCGATCCCCCTTTTCTCCTCTTTTTTCGCCCTTCTTTTTCTTTTCTCATTCCCCTTTTACGCATTTTTATTTTTCCTCATTTTCAATGGGTGTCATGGCCAGCTGCCCTCCCTCCCCCCGGACACGCCACTGGTTCCACACTTTATCTTTTGTCTGTTTCTGTCATCTGGGCTACGGCTTGGCAAGCTCTGTGCATGCAGCCTTTCTGGGTGTTGCTACACGAATTTGATCAGGTGTGTATGTATATCTCGTGTGTTCTGTTACCCTGTGTTTGACTAGGTGTGTACCCGGGGTACTGTCGCCCGAAACCATGAACCCTTGCCAGGTCGTAGCTGGCCTTGTTATTCAAGGCTGACCGTGGGCAAGATTGGAAACTCACGGGATGGAAGAGTTTCCCCTAGGATTGGAAACATTTTACCATAGAGTAATACCAAACAAATAGAAAGTAGTGTGCTTACAAAAGTGCATAGTGGGCTTAAAAATTTCCCCTTAATTTTCTAAAAGGGGACATGAATCTCATCTTACCCATTCCTTGCCATCTCCTTGCTCTTGTTCATACTTCACTGGATCATGAAAATTTTTACGAGCGAATACCGAAGTATATGAGTAGTGTTTTAGACTTGCCACACTCGTTATGTCCCATATGGTGACATTTCTCTTGTCTTATTCTATCCTGTACTTCTTGCACAATATTTCATTTTTTAACTAAAGTCTTTGAGCAAGTTAAGTGACAAAAATAGATTGCAAATAATCTGAAGAAACAAATTATGCTTTTGCTGCAACCCGAGCGACTGGCCTAAGCCTTATTTGAAGCTTCTATGCCTCCGTGCCGTTTTCCAGACTGCTGTCCTAAACAAATTGCTCACTCTCCCCCAACAGTACTATTTTAGATTGAGAACTAAGCAATGATATCAAGGGAATAGTTTCAAAGGATTTACTCAACACAAATGTAAGTTAATTATTACAAAGAAATCATAGTAATCACAAAGTACTGTTTTGGTTTAGAGTATTTCGTACAAAACTAGGGTTTCGTAAGGTGTAGGCTATGTATCCGTCACGGTAACAATAACACCGCCATATTCATATCAGTGATAGCAGTGCTTGGGAATTTTCCCAAGATGTTCGGAATCTACGGATTGACTTGATAAACATGGGAATTGGAGTAGTTAACTTGGGAATGTGGAGAGTTTATCGTGGAATTTAGACAGAATTTCTTCTGAATATAAGCCAATTTGAAACATTTCGCCCTCGTAGAACCTCCTTGATTACATCATAACTTAACAGGTAATTGCCATGCAGACGGAGGTACATGGCGCTCTTTAAGCTTGAATGAAATTTCTTCTCTTTGATTGCTACATAATGCTGTTTACATAGTCCAAAGCAAGCAGTTTGGGTACGCTCTAGTCAACCTTGGGAAATCTTGGGACTTTTAGGCAGATGATCTTGGGAATTTTGAAAACATGCTTGCACCATGAATCCCATGATGCATTAATGAGGGTCTGAACAGTGCGAGATGTAGCTCAACTAACTTTTATTTTATTGTATTTTATTTAAACTTTTGCTTAAAAGAGGGTAAAACTCGGTTGAGCCAAAGCTAATTTTCCCGAGGTCCTCAGTTACAAAGTGGAAGACATAAAATTGAAAGAGAAATATTAGTTAACGTTGAACAAGTCAAAATTAAAAACATATAAACCTTACAAAGGGAAATAAATTCACAATTAAAACAACAAGATCTTAAAAACAGAAAAAACTAACCAGCCAGATATATACAAAAACATAGAACAGGAAAATCAATTTAAAATCTTACAAAAGTAGACAAAAGGGGGAACATCAAAACAAGCAATAAGAACACCATTTAAACTGTAAAAAATATCACGATAAAAAGATACCCAACTGCTTCAAATACTGTACGGCACAGAGCAGGTTCGTGTATCCTGCTTTCTGTGCTAAGACACAGGAATATTTTTTAGAAGCAGAAAAGCCTCAATACCGCCTTAGTCTACATCCATGCCATCCATTATGCTGCCAAAGCCTCCATTCTGTGTCGTTCATGACCACCAAAGGGCAATTACTGAACTGGTGAATGATCCCCAGGTAAAGCATGGATGTAGGCCTACTACCTTCGGGTGAGCACTTGTCATGGTTAAAGAATGAAAACAACCCCCAAATGCAAAATTCCATCACATGTGTTACCATTACTGTTCTGATTCACCTTAATAAGTACGCACGATGCTCTACAGAGTTTAAGTTAGATATTGATACAATGGTAAGAATCGTAGGCAAGTTGTTGTGGCGTAGTTGAATAAGGGACATGTTTTGGAATCTTTTTCCCCTTCGATTTTAGATTCGCGAGTGTGAACGGTGAATGCCTCGCATTCTATTTAGTCAAGCAAATTTTTTTCCAAGAGTTGTATTAACCGGAATCATACTGTTTTTCCCTCCCAGTAGCTCATACTGCACATTACAACCCTGCATTTAAATGGCTTGTTACAACCGATAATGTAAAAATCAACCGATAATGTAAAAACGACCGATAATGTAAAAAAAAAATTACCGATAATGTAAAAACAACCGATAATGTAAAAAAATTTACCGATAATGTAAAAAACTCTTTGAACCGATAATGTAAAAAAAATTTACCGATAATGTAAAAAAGTTCGTCTACCGATAATGTAAAAAAAATTTACAGATAATGTAAAAACTGTTCTAAGAACGTTTTCATATGGAACTGGAAACGTGGCATTTTATCAAAAAAGTCATAAGTTAATTCAGAAAGGTCGTTGGTCATACCCCAGGGGAAGGGGCTCTCACCCCTATTTCACAGCGCCCTCTTGCAGGTATATTTCCCTTAAAAAGGTACATTGAAAGACAGCAGAAGAATTAAAGGTCACTTTTTCTTAATTTTCTAGGCCAATACATAATGCTATCATATTTCTCCTTCATATACTTAAAGCGCCCTCACTCCTCTTTTGTTCCGCAAGCTCACCAAAAAGAACATATCTACGATAAAAAATATCATGAAAGGACTGCAACATATTTTATTACATAAACGTGGGTCATATTGATGGCACAGCTCATTTGTATAGGTCTATGGCTCAATAGAGGGCGCCCTCTAATAAAGCCAGATATTTCAAAAACTAAAGGAATGAAAATTATGTTTTTGAAATGAGCATGTCCGAAATCCCAGGAGTGTTATTATCGTTATTCTGAAGTTGAAGGAAGGTTATCCCTCTCACCCATTCCCCACCCCAGGGGAAGAAGGGGATGAAATCGAAGCTACTCACGCCTGATAAGAATTGCGTCCTAGAGGTTATCGACCTCGCTGATCACAGATCCGAAGTCAGTCATCCCGTCTCTCGGTCGAAGTGGACTGTGCCGAAGTGGACTATGGCCGTTAAAAGGCCGACTTTTAGGGTCAGTGTCTGCAAGAGCAGATTTTAGGCATTTCAAAACACCCAGTTTTCATACTAGATGGTTACCAATTAAAATTTAGGAATATGATTCCGACTGCACTTGTTAAATGTGTATTAAAAGTTTTCCTTCCATATATCACCCTTGAGGGTTGTTAGGGTGTGCCCCTCTTACTAGATACAGGGCGCATTCAAAGCTTAAAACGCATGTTTGCCATGGAATGCTAACATTAATCCAAACCCAACCAGCCTCCCAAACACCTTCCCTATGTTATACAGGACACATAGGCCTATCATCTTTCAAGTTTTAAGGGGTAAATTAAGGGTTGGTTAGAGAGAGGCACCTTCCCGGGGGCAAAGCGAAGCACGGCCCCAAAATTAGTGTAAGCATATATGGAAAAAATGCGTTTTTTCAACTTAATGCATACAGCGTAGCTAGTAGGAGAAAGAACAGGCTTGTGACTCACAGGAACGGTAGGCCAATGTAGTGCATGGCCTTTTGACGGGGTAATCCCCTTCCCGCTATCATCTCAGAGATAGGAGCCTTTTCCGGAGGTAAGGCCCAACTCGGCCACGTATTAGTGAAGCCATATATGGAAGGAAAAGCTTTTACTCCACATTTAACAAGTGCAGTCGGAATCATATTCCTAAATTTTAATTGGTAACCATCTAGTATGAAAACTGGGTGTTTTGGAATGCCTAAAATCTGCTCTTGGGATAACTGACTCTAAAATTGGCTTTTTACGGCCCGCACATCCCACAATGACCGAGAGACGGAATGACTGACTTCGGATCTGTAATCAGCGTGGTCGATAACCTCTAGGACCAATTCTTATCAAGCGTGAAGAATCGATTTCATCCCCTTCTTCCCCTGGGGTGGGGAATGGGTGAGAGGGATAACCTTCCTTCAACTTCAGAATAACGATAATAACACTCCTGGGATTTCAGACATGCTCATTTCAAAAATATAATTTTCATTCCTTTAGTTTTTGAAATATCTGGCTTTATTAGAGGGCGCCCTCTATTGAGCCATAGACCTATACAAATAAGATGTGCCCCTTACTTTTATCTCTATGGCTGTGCCATCAATATGACCCACCTTCATGTAATAAAATATGTTGCAGTCCTTTCATGATATATTTTATCGTAGATATGTTCTTTTTTGGTGAGCTTGCGGAACAACAGAGGAGTGAGGGCGCTTTAAGTATATGAAGAAGAAATATGATAGCATAATGTATTGGCCTAGAAAACCGAGAAAAAGTGACCTTTAATTCTTCTGCTGTCTTTCAATGTACCTTTTTAAGGGAAATATACCTGCAAGAGGGCGCTGTGAAATAGGGGTGAGAGCCCCTTCCCCTGGGGTATGACCAACGACCTTTCTGAATTAACTTATGACTTTTTTGATAAAATGCCACGTTTCCAATTCTATATGAAAACGTCCTTAGAACAGTTTTTTACATTATCGGTAAATTTTTTTACATTATCGGTAGACGAACTTTTTTACATTATCGGTAATTTTTTTTTACATTATCGGTTCAAAGAGTTTTTTACATTATCGGTTAATTTTTTTTACATTATCGGTCGTTTTTACATTATCGGTTGATTTTTACATTATCGGTTGTAACATGGCTGTGATCGGGTCCAAATGTCAAAACCAATCAAGCAGAAGATAATCACACACACTTGGGGCTGGCCAGGGTGCTTAGCAAACAGTGGCTGACTTGAGGAAGCACTGGCAGAATATTTTCACAATACAATGGGCACCTTTGTTAAAGGCTGTTGAGACCACTTAATCATGTTTATTGTTTAATCAGGTAAGTGGATTTGTTTCTTTATGGTCAGTAGGAAGGAAAATTCTGCTGTATATTTTACTGGAGAAGTTGATCCCTATGAGGACAACCCCTACCCCGTCTACTTGTTCACTTTATGCTGAATGAAACCATTTCGCTAGTATACAGATGACTTACCCACTTTCCGACTCAAGAGGCAGTTTGGTTTTTACTGTGTTCCAGGTAGGAGTTCATGCCAACAACGATACAAAGGACAGACATACAGTAGATGAAATGTAAAATTGGGGAAGACAGGCCTTTGTGTACAGAGCTGTATGTGATTGTTGTGGGAGGCAAAAGTTGCATAATTCCAAAGATTGTTTTTTATTTTAGCCACAATAGTCAATTTCATACCAATAACCATCCTGGAGGACTTTCATGCATGTAACCCGGGTGCGTGGATTTTCCCCTGACCTCCACCCGTGCTGATCTTAAAACCCAGCAGGAGCGCTAAGGTAGACTCCTGGACTAAAAACTGTCAGTCGGAGGGAGGTCTTTAATTAAAACCGCTGTGACCCAACTGCTCCCGATCCTTTTGCAGTGATTTTCATTGAGGGTTCCTTTAAAGGTTACAGTATGTTTAGTCAGAAAGGGCTAATGCTATCTCTCTTCACTTGAGTTAACTCGAAGGATCATACAAAAAGCAAATACCTTTCACAATAAATTAAGAGCTTCACATTTCACTGAAACATCTGCTTGTCGATAATACTTTCTGTAATGCGCGTATTCACTATGAAAGCAGCATGATGTTTCCCTACTTCTGTGCAAGGAATTTAATAACAATTGTAACAATGATATACGGTATACATAATGATATTCCGAATAAAACGCTATTACACAGACGTCGACAACCGGTGATGTCTTAGGGATATATACGGCCAATTCTTCAAGGTAAACCAAGCCTTTGTGAGAGACAAATATTACAGCTGTTTGTTTTAAGGCGATATTTGATCTGAAAGCTCTGCTAGTTTTCCAAAAATTTTAACCACGAGGTTACTTCATGAATAATGTTATTACAGTTTTACGTCATTGGGAGTCGTATCTCTGTATAACAAAATTAAAGTCTAAGATGTATTACCCAATGACAGCACTTAACTAATTAAATTACCTCTATTTACTCTACAATATTCTGGACAGAATAATTGCAATTACAAAATAGGGCAACATCTGTGACATTGAAAAGCTGAAATGACCCTCCACAATGGGTAAAAAGTGGAAAGAAATTTATCAGTTGGAGGTTTAACAGTGTAACTTGCAACCTTAGCTTGAAGAAAAGGGATCGACGTGTTACTATCATCGACAGAATAACAAAGAAACCTCTATTCACTATTTCTTTTTTATCTAATAAGTATCATTGGCGTAACTTCTAAACCTGCAGGCCTTCTCATTTCTGTCTCATTCCAAAACTTGCCAGTATCATTCTGTTGTCCTTTTTAATAATTATGACCACCGCAACAGAAAAGAAAGAAGGTTTGAACTCACACTCCTGGGTTATGACACCATTTTTTTTGACACCATTTTGTTTTTACAGAAGCACACGTTTAGATGGTGAAGCACGTACCCACCAAGCTTTCTCTTTCATACCCCAAGCAATTGAGAAGTTTGCAACCATTTTTCAAAATTTAGACTGATTTGACCTTTGACCTCCACTGACCGTTGGATTTGACACTTGATACCCAAAACACCACTTTTTGAAATTCGTTTCACTAATCTGCACATGTAACCTGCGTAAACAACCTATCGTACATATATACTTATAAGCAGATTACAAACATGCATAGGCGTAAGGTACCTTTCTTCTGGGGGTCAAGCCATTTTTGCCTGAGAATTACCTGTGCTACCCTAGAAAATGCCCGAATTTTTCAAAAAGAAAACAGGCCAAAGAAATAGGTTTTCGCCCTTACTCAGGGGCTGCAGTGCCCGTCCTGGCACTTTGGATTTGCAAACACACACACACTTTTGCACTTCGATTATGTCTGCAGAGTAGCTTTTCTCCATCTAAGCTACAGGTTGGAGGTCTCAGTGGAATAATGGCAAGAAGTGGCAAAGTAACTTCCATCATCTCGATACGCTCGCATAATTTCTTCAACCCGTTTATTACAAACGTTCATCACGAATCCCATCACAACTTACCGGCACCGTGATCTGTTACGCCCCCCCCCCCCGAAAAGGGGATATATTCGGCCTATGTTGAATTTAGAAATTGGCTCGAATTCCGGTGACGTTCTGCTCCAAGGGATCAAGGTAGGGTAGACAAAACTTACTCTTTTGATTTGTTTATTCTAAACTTTGTGACAAGCCCCTTATAACCCATATCGATTCTACCTCTCTACATATATCCAGTTAACCTCAACCTCGAATTAGTATTTCATCAAAATTACACGTCCACAGAGAGGACAATTAATGTTGGTCTAGCTGGTTTTTAAGTTACAGAATTTTTTCCTTAGTGTACCTTCAACAACACTTGTGAGATGAAATCACTCTTGTTCAATAAGCGAGTTACGAAACTTCGGTATACAATGCACTTTGTGAAGGAAAGTGTACCTTAACGGAGACCGCATGAGCAAGACAGATATGTTGTGCAATCCCGCACAATTTTCGAGTTTAAAATTATTGTTCTCTAGACATCAGTGACGAGTCAAAGAGAATTTTCTTTTGGAGGAAATCGTTCTTTTTGAGGTTATTCACCTTAACTTGTACCGGAAAGGTTGGGCAGGATCACGGTAAATTGTGAAAGACAAGAAAGCAGTGGCTCGAAACTTCGCATCCGTACGGAAATATCCGTGAACTTGATCTTTGGTACTACATGATACAGCAAAATCCAATTTCCCAACTCGTCTATTTGGGTAGGAAATGTGGCAACTTACCGTATCTACTTAAAACTTGGGAAAAGAGCTTAGAAGATGAATACGAATTTCACCAGCCTGAGAACGCCTCTACATTAAGTTCTTTTCTGTGACATTATGCAGTTATGCTGCAGTTTAAACTGAAGTTTTAAAGGCTCACATGATTACTATAGTTAGGAGCTCCTCAAATCTAGTCGGTCATCTACCCCTTCACCTTAAGTTGTAAATCATTATCACAATGCCACCGCTGTACGCTTCCTTGAAGATACCATGTTTCAGAATTATTGAAACGTACGAGTCAGAATTCTATTTATAGTTACTTCCTGAAGTTTCATACGCAGAGGGAGGGGTATGGGGGAGGAGTCCGATGGCACAAAAAATGATTGAATCCTCAATGGGCGTACACGACTGTCGTATCGACCACAAGTATTTTTCAGTGCTGTAATGGATTGATCCACACTGTAAAGAAGACAGCATTCAACCACAAATGAAATAATAGAGAAAAACATCATTTATGTAAAAGCTTCGCATCTTAGGAAGTTCGATCACTTTTTCCCTGAACTACTTTTCTTGCAGGTCAGAGACACTCAACAGACCACAAATGCTCACTTGAAAAAGTAAGGAGTCTTCCTTTACACGGTGGAGATATCAACTTTAATCAATTTCTTGAAGAATACCCTTGTGATTGAAGATCATTAACTTTGAAGTTGTTTTTTACGCCTGCTGTAGTTTCCTCCGACAACTAAGTGAGGCATGGCCACTTCATGGACAAGGACGAACAACTGAACGGTTCAATGAATGCAGTTTACTATGTTATGGACGGTAGTAAGGGTAATTTACCAATAGCCATCGGTATAAATTACCGACGTTCTCGTGTAAACGTTAGAAGACTTCAGAAGATCGTTGATGCGCTTTTAAGAACATTGTATTACAAGTAACATTTATGAAATAGTTCAAAGGGATACTGGCCAAGAAAATAAAGTAAGAATGACGAAAGGAGAAATAGATGGTGTATAAAAAATTCTTTAAAATAAAAACATGGCTGACAGAGTGAGATTTCACTCATCCACTTACAATTACTCACCTGTCTCCGCTTTAACATAAATGGAATTATGCCAATTACCAATTACAGGAGAAGGGCAAGAACGACCAGCGATTGTTACGTGTCCTTCAATGACAAAGATGACGAGGTCAAACTGGAATACTCTTTTCGGACCAGGGGCGTAGCTAGAATGAAATTTTTAGCGGGCCTAGGTATCAAATGGGGGTCACGATATTGATCGCTGTCCCTAATTCTAACAAATATTATTAGGACACACAACTTTTTTGGGGGGGGGGCTAGCAAACATGTGGAGGCCCCCAGACCCCCCATGGCTATGCGCCTGTTTCGGACTACCTGAAAAGACGTACAACAGACCTGTTATTACCAAAGCAGGAATTAAACAGTCTGACGATGATTTATTTGTATTGTACTAAATGCACAAAGAACTGCATTTGCCTTTTTTTATATGATTACTAAGCAACGTCAAAACTACCTCTTTTCAACAAGATAGGTGTCCATGAAACTAAAACCAAATCGACAGGACTATTGTTATTTTAATGGAAAGAAAAAATGCAAGTAACAGAGAAATGACGCTACGTGGAAATACATTCCTGGGTCGAATATACCTCATACCAACATCATCACCCTTATCGAATTTAGTAGGTCAAACAAATGATGTGATGCATTTATCGTGCATGCTATTCAAGGACACACTATACCCAAAAGCTTTTTAATTCATCCTATGTGTAAAACAGAAAACCAATCTCTTCCTCTGTCTGAAAAAGGATGAACAACGGTTTTTTGTCATTCTCAAGATTAGTGACTGCTGAGGGTTATATTAACTGAGGGGTATTATCTGCACAGTTAATTGTGAATTCGTATCCAAGCGTCCAAATCAAATTGATCAAAAGCCGATGAATCTATGGAAGCAGATTAGCCTAAGATGATTAGCGATGAGATACGTTAGCGACATCATTCTACCATCTACTTTATCTTCATTGTCTGCGAACTGTAGAGAAAATGATACTGACACATCGTCAACACTGTATTACTATTTTTTATTATTATCAGCACCATCGTCGTCGTCGTCGTCTTCTTCTTCGTCGTCGTCGTTATTATTATTAGTTTGCTCCGTCTTTATTGTTCTTTCTTTTTTCATACTTTTTTTTTGCAAAACAATCATAAGGTAGATACCTTACACCATATTTACATAATACATTACACATAACACATTAATGGTCACGTGCGTCCTTCAGTTTACGCTCAAGGCACCTGATGATATATAATCAATATGAACTCATCACTACATATATACAAATGCTGACATTTCGTTTCTTTGAAAAGTAGGATTATGCAAAGAGATAAACAAAAGCAAAAACCATCTCCAACTTATTGGCTATCCTTCGACTAAAAATGTAAGTTGAAGAGAAGTGGACATTTACTTAATCTCTCTTTAAACTCATGTACCCTTAAAACTCTTCGTGAACTTTTTTGCTCTAAAATGTACTTTTCTACACCATAATTAAACTTGAATTTATGTAAGAATTCATCAAATAGTGGTTTATCTTGATTTATCTTTTTCTCGAAAATGTGGTATTTCATGTTAAAAATCCAATATTACAGGGGTGTTTCAATAAAAATGTATAACCAAAGAATGGTCGTTACTACAGTTCCAGATCATGAAGATTAAGAAGATGCGGACATAGAGGTCATTAGACCTGCGTCCACTGAGGTTCCTAAGGTATCCTAAGGTAAAGAAAATGTCCTGTTTTGTGAAAAAGAACTGTTTTCCTAAAAACATCTGCCTAACGTCCACAATAAATTACGATGTAACCCAACACTCCCAGAACAAGTGATGTTTCCTCCTGACTCCCAAAAAAGGTATTTCTGCCATGTTTACCCGATGAAGAAGGGAATTGGTGCCTAGGATTCTATGTAACAATCTTAACTGGAAATCGATAGTGAACTTAAATTTCTCTTACAGATGGGAGGGTGATTCCTAAACATAATATTCCAGCGATCCGCAATATCTGGAAAACTAAGGTTCCATTTAGAACACGAGGTGGGAACAGTGCATACTGTAGAACTAATCTGCCTTTAAATAACCCTGGACGTGTTGGGTATCATCATCGTCGTCGTGGTCATCGTCGTCATCGTCATATCATTATTTTTTGTTTATGACGACGACCCGACGTCGATGATGATGATGACTATTATTGTTAGTCTCACAAGGAAGAAATAATAATTTACGCAAAATTTGTATATAAATTTCTAGTAAAGTTTACGTTTGTTGATAAAAGCAACACAAGAAAAGTAGAAAGACAAATGTTTCTATATCCTTTTAAAATAAAACAACTCCTCTCAAATACTTTAAAAAATCGAAAGTCTTTTGAACGAGAAGAAAACTTAGCCCGTTTACTATCAATTAACTTTATTGAACAAGTCCATTTTTCTTGTTGTTTCCTATGGATTGTATTTTCTTGGAACCACACAGTGCCAAGTTTCAGGTTCTCCATACTTAAATGCCGCAAACTTTATCCAACCTGCATACAAATACATTACTGTAATTTAAATTGCAAAGAAAATTAATCTACGTATCAAATTGTTATTGTTATTGATATCTATCTTTACAGTCTTTGGTCTCAATGTCGTTTGGCGGATGATCATCATCAATAGCCGAGCCGGCTTTCCTCACGACTCTTTCAACGTGACTTCAGCTGAACCGTATCCTTTCAGGCATCTCCCATTGCAATTTAGAAAACGTGACTGAAGATAAAGGGGGAGACCTTCAAGTCTAATGCAGAGGTTCATTAAATATATTCCTGAGATGCGACGACGTAACTCAGAAACAAAATAAAACAGCTTCTCAGTGCATGAAGTATAGCTGATCAGGAAAATGCCACAAGGCAATGCATTGAGTGTATGCAGAAGGAAAGACATTTTGGGGTGGACAAAATTTTTCTAGTATTCAACTAAGAAAATGATCGTGAATGTCTCTGTTTGGATCCTCCATCTCAGTTGGGATCTCGATGAACAGGATTATCTGATCAAACAATTTAAAACATTGATAAATTTAATGCAAACTTCTCTTTTAGATTAAGCATGTAAAGTGGCAAAACCACTGCTCTTCGATAGTAAAATAATCTTGACATAAGACAAAGCCTTCAAATGCAATGCACTTATTAAATGAAGTTGAGAACGTTTCATAATTACATTTCTTCCTTTAGGGTCCCTCTATGTATCCTATGCGTCTTTATGAAAATTTAAATTTTGCATTTATACTGCAATACATCCTATATATATATATATATATATATATATATATATATATATATATATATATATATATATATATATATATATATATATATATATATATATATATATATATATATATATATATATATATATATATACATATATATATATATATATAGATATATATATATAAATACAAATATGCCTTAGAAGTTAACACAGCTATGTTCACGATAGATGTACGTGCCATGTATCCTAGCTTGCCACGCTTCCTAGGTTTAGAAGGATAGCTCTTAATCAACGTGAAATTTTAAAACCAAGTACAAACAATCTTATTTCTTGTCTAGAAATTTATCTAGACTACAACAATTTTGCTTTTGACACTGAACACTTCCTTCAAATTCATGGGACCTCAACTGGTCCTAAAATGGCTCCAAGTTACGCCTGTTTAGGTATGGGCGTTTTTGAAGATATTATAAATCAACTATTGAACAGTTGAACCGGAGTCCCAACTTTGAGTAAGATATATAGATGATGTATGGGGTCTATGGAAAGGAGACAAACATTCATTTAAGATTTTTGTTGATAACATCAACAATATTTTTCCAGGAGGATTAGAATTTACTTCTAATTTCAGTCAGTCATCTTTATCTTTCCTAGACCTTACTTTCACTCTCAGTGTGTAATGGTTTTATTTCTACAGACCTCTTTACTAAGCCTCAGTGCGAAGACCCTCTTTATGTTCATTACACTTCTTTTCATAGTAGAGAAGTTTTAGACAATATAGGATATAGCCAGGCCCTTAGGATTAAAAGTATCTGTTCTAAAGAGGAAGATAAAGAGAAACGTTTTTAGAGCTTAAAAATAATTTCGAGAGACTATAACGAGAAAATAGTCCTTCAAAATTTAAACAAGGCTGGTGGTCTCTCGAGAAATTCCATCTTAAAAGGGACTTATTCCAAACGTTTTGGTAGAAAACCAGTTAAGGTTCCTTTAGTGGTTACGAGGAACCCCAGATTACCCAATCTTCATCTTGTTATTAAAGAGCACTACCCCATTATTACAACTATCGGAGACTATGCGTAAATTACTGCCTTCCCCTCCCAAAATTATTTTCCGACAACCGAACTTAAAACAATGTTAAAGACTGTTTTAAAACTCATTTTCGAAATTGTTGTCTTAAAAAACGTCTATTTTTGTTAGTTATTCCACAAAGGAAAAATTCACATTTTTTAGTTCTATTACATGTGCTACCAGGGGCGGCGCCAGGGTATTTCGATAGGGGGGCAAAGCGTGAGATGAGTGATCGCCGTCCTGGGGAGGGGTCTAAGGGGAGGGGTTGTCCCCCTCCCCATTGGGAAATTTTTTGTTAATTTAAGGTTGCTCAGATGCAAAATGATGATGTCTTTGGTACATATTTTGAACTGATCATATATGGCTGGAAAGTATATAATTTAGTAATTTTAATTTTTGTTTTTGGAAACATGCTTTTTCTGGGGAGGGGTGTCCCCTCCCCTTTGAGAAATCTTTTATTAATTTAAGATTGCTTAGATGCAAAATGGTGATATGTTTGGTATATTTTTTTAACTGATCGTATATGTAAGAAAGTGTTCATAATTTATTGAATTTTAATTTTTGCTTTGGGGAAAGATGCTTTTCTGGGGAGGGGTCTAAGGGGAGGGGTGTCCCCTTTCCATTGGGAAATTTTTTGTTAATTTAAGGTTGCTCAGATGCAAAATGATGATGTCTTTGGTACATATTTTGAACTGATCATATATGGCTGGAAAGAATATAATTTAGTAATTTAGCAATTTTTATTTTTGTTTTGGGAAACATGCTTTTTCTGGGGAGGGGTGTCCCCTCCCCTTTGAGAAATCTTTTATTAATTTAAGATTGCTTAGAAGCAAAATGGTGATATGTTTGGTATATTTTTTTAACTGATCATATATGTAAGAAAGTGTTCATAATTTATTGAATTTTAATTTTTGCTTTGGGGAAAGATGCTTTTCTGGGGAGGGGTCTAAGGGGAGGGGTGTCCCCTCCCCTTTGAGAAATTTTTATCAATTTAAGATTGCTTAGATGCAAAATGGTGATGTCTTTGGTATTTTTTGAGCTATCATATATGGCTGAAAAGTGTTAATAATTTTATTGAATTTTAAGTTTGTTGTCTAAGAGAAGGGTATGCAGTCAACAAACCTCCTGAAGCCACCCCCCTTTTATGTATGGGTATGTTTTCACTCAAAAATGCGTGCGTTGAGTTGACAGAAACACGAACTATTACGAATATTTTCGTTGCTTCATATATGCATTATACAAGGTATCTAAAGGCTGGCAGACACCGGAATAGGGCTCCTGGAAGCTCTGGACTAATTATATGGATCAAATATATGCCTACCCCACCCTCCTCCTTTCTTCATTCTCCTTCGCTTCCCCTTCTTCTCTTTCGTTTTCTCCTTTTCTTTTTTCCTGTTCTTTTCCTTCTCTCTTTCCCCCTGTTCTTACAAATGATAGGAGGCGGTTGCACCCTGCCCCATGCGGCATCGCCCTGTTTTTCTTTGCTCTTTTTCTGATTGACTCAAGATTTCTTCATACAGTAAAGATTGTGTTGTGTACGGCCATGCACCTACTATCTAAAATTCGTTTTCTATGGATTACTCAGTCAAGACAACACCAAAATAAAGCACAAAAAGGCATAGGCGTAGGTAACTTCTCGAGACTAGGAGCTGAACCTTGTTTCGGATCGCTGTCCTGGGGAGGGGTCTAAGGGGAGGGGTCCCCCTCCCCTTTGGAAAATTTTTGGGTATTTGAGGGTCCTCAGATGCAATTTGGTGCAACATTTTGGGCAAATTTCAAGGAAAATTACTGCAAATTTTTTACAGTTTTTACTGAAGAGACAAATAAGGGGTTTTTGACCTTGTATATTGGGGCAGAAGTATGCTTCTGCCCCCAGATTTTTTACTGGGGCTTTAGCCCCCAGCCCCCGCTTCCTACGCGTATGCAATAAGGGAAACATATAATATTACTTCAAAGTTTTATCCATTTTGTTAAATGTTTTTTATATTTTTATTGTCAAAATGTTCGTTAAGTGATTGACTCATGATACCCCCAATATATATGTTCACCTTCTAAATTTTAAATGGTCACATGCTGGGAATGGAGAGACAGTAAATGTTTGAGATTGCCAAACATTACATAATCCGGACAGGGGGGAATACCCATAGACGAAAGGTTCACTCAAGTTGGTCGAAGGTTCACTAAAGACGGAAGATTCCCCCGGACGAAAATATATTCCGAGTTACGGGTAGGGTTGAGGTTTTGGTTAGACAGAGATTCATGGATCAGGCGAATCCCCTGATGCACAAATTAGCTGTCTGTATTTTTTGGTGTAACTTGCAATGATACGCACCTTTTCTCCAAGAGAGGGAAAACTTTTTGCTCTGTGACACCATATATGTAAGGTCTCACAATAACTTGGCTTTAGGGTATACTACTGTATTGTTTTAGCTTTACTCTCGGTTCCTATGCCCTTTTTGTTTGCGCGTTATGTATAATGGCCTTAGTGTTTATTAATCTGCATTTACGTAAACAATCAGACAATGGAGGAAACAGAAAACGTTATCCGTGCGGGGATTGCAAGTTTCAGGTATTTTGTAACGAACAATTTAAATAATATTGTGATAGATGGGTGACATACTGTAACAAATCACCCCACCCCCTACAAAATTATGTGTCTTAAAACGTTTTTTAGACGATTTTATTTTTTGGGTTGAAAAACCATAGGGGGGGGCAAATGCCTGCCTTGCCCCCCCCTGTGGCGCCGCGCCTGTGTGCTACTAAGTCTTTTATTTATCTAATTAATTGTTTATCATGTGGGACACAGTATGTGGGAGAAACGGGAGGGGAATTGCGTCAGAGACACAGGGGGCATAGGCAAGAGTTTAAAAAAGGTCATACTCTTTTAGGGAAACATTTAAACGGGGCTTGCACCAATTTTGAATTAATTGGAATACAAAAGATACCAACCTACAGCAGCCATTTACGGGAAGAAAAAGAGCTCTCATGGATACTTCAGTTAGATACCTTTCACCCTACGGGCATTAACGTAAAGAAACTCAAACCTAAGTAGCTTTCTTTTTTGTTGTGTTCTGTTTTTCTTTTAGTGCGGTTGGTATAGCCACAGCTTTTTAGTTTTCTGGTAGTTGGTATACATACGTACGTACTTCTTTATGATTCAGAGCTATTTTACACCTGAAGAAGATAGGTAGAGCCTATCGAAACGTAGCAATAAAGTTGAAGTATATTTCCGTAATTTGTTTGTCTACGTGTATATTCTTATATTTCGCTATATATATATATATATATATATACATATATATATATATATATATATATATATATATATAATGAATGTTTTCTCTTAACTTGTTTCTTCTGTCCTTTCTCTTGTTCATAAAGGCTATCACCAGTACTTCGGTATGATTTAAACTTACGACCGAAACTAATTACTTATCTTTTGACCTACTTGATCATAGTCGATCTGTCATATTCCACCTAATGAATATTCACTTCGGCACATGGAGTAGTTACCATCGTAGCAGGAGAGAAAATTGAGTACGGGCGTTTAAAGCAGCATGAGTGACGATAACTAAGTGGTTCAGGGGTCGCACAGAACGCGACAGACCCAGGTTCGAGTACTGGTTGTCTCTTGGAGTTAATTTCTTCTTTTCTTTTCCTAGTTCATAGAGGCTATAACCAGTACTTGGAATTAATCTAAAAATATGATCGAAACTAATTACTTATCCTTCGACCTACTTGTTCATAGTCGATCTGTCATATTCCACTACTATATATATATTTATATATATGGTAAAAGAACCATCACACCAGTGGCGTAGCTACAGGGGGCGGGGGCGATCGCCCCCTGGCTCAAAAAAAAATGAAAAATTCGGAAATTTAAGATAGAGTATGCAGCCCCTAACGGCGGCTAGTAGCCCCGACAGTTTACGTAGTGTTTTTTGCTCTCAAGAGGACAATTTTGCTAATATGAACCCAAAATTTTCAGCTCGCTATGCGCGCTGTATGGTCACTCCAGTTTCTTCATTAGTTCCATTGCATATAGCTAGACAGCACAAGTCCTGCCCACCTTACCAAGTAACATGTAGGCAGAGTACACCGTTTATCTAAACGTCTTAAATTTCGTCCCATATCGCAAAGCCTAGTTGCTGTTCTCTAGTGTGTGTCATGCTGTACGATCAGTTGGTGAGCGACTCACGGAGCAAAGTTTGGCTATTTCATCTGGTAGTCCAGATGGTTTTATACGGTAACACAGGGCTGTCGCCTCTCACGCATTCAGCGTGTGGGTCACGCAATCTCACGCTCTCTTGATGAAGCATCAGTTCCTCACGCAATGTCTCAGTATGCTGAAAAAATTCCACTTGCAACGCAAACGATGCGTCCGGTGTCGGTAAAACGCCAGCTATGACACTACATGAGTTCCTTCTCGTCCAACTGATCATAGTCTGGCACCCAGTTATGCAAATATTTTCATGCATAAACTTGAAGTTGTTATGTTATCTAGTTTTCCTTTGAAACCATTACACTACTATCGCTATATTGACGATATTTTTTTCATTTTGGACCCACGGCAAAGGTGCCCTCGAAAGCTTTAAAACTCATGTCAGTTCTTTCCATAAAAGCATTAAATTCACTTTCGAGGTTTCTAGTACTCAAATCGCTTTCCTTGAAATACTGATGACAGTGAACTCTGGCGCCATTTCAGCTTCCCTCTATTGCAAACCCACCGACAAGCACCTTTTACTGCATTTCGACAGTACCCACCCTGCCAATCTCAAAAAATCGATCGTTTACAGCCAATGCCTTCGCAACAAACGTATTTGCTCCGACCCGACTGACTACGACCGTTCGATTTCCTCTCTTACCGGGCACTTTCTTTCGTGCGGCTACCCTATGCGTATCATGAAACAGGGTATACGTAAAACCGCTCTTATCAATCGCCATGACCTTCTATCCTATAAAAACAAGACCCCCAACAAACGCATCCCCCTCGTTTTTGAATTCCACCCCCTTATCCCCAGTCTGACACGTACCTTAAAACAATCCTTTGCATCCCTCAAAGACGACCCCACCCTTTCTGACCTATTTGCTGACCCCCCTCTCCTTGCGCTACGCCAGCCCCCTAATCTAAGGAGACTAATCGCTCCTTCCAAATTACTGACCTCAGACGAAGCCACTAGGGGTAATACATGTTGCAACAAGCAACGCTGCCAAATCTGCAGACATATCAACACGGGAGAGCGGGTCACCATCCCTAATATAAAATTTCCGTTAAAACCCCCAATCCTCAATTGCGATTCTTGCAACGTTGTTTACATATTTCATTGTAATCTGTGTAAACACGGACTCTATGTTGGAGAAACCAGGACTTCTTTCCGTCTTAGGTTTAATAACCACAAAAAAGTCTATTCGAGACAATGCTACTGGGTTCCCAGTAGCACAACACTTCAATCTCCCCGGTCATGCCCTTGATAATCTAAAAGTAACTCTCATAGCTAGTAACTTTGCGCAGAAAACCGTAAACGTAATCAACTAATTTGGATAATGAAGCTTAAATCACATCTCACTGGACTTAACAAAGACCTCGGTCTTCTTAATCAACACACCTTTCATCAAACACTTTAATCCTATTATGTTTGTTTATCTAACTTCTAGCGCTTTGTTCGTTGCTTGTTATTTTCTTGATTAAGTTACTCACTTTGTTGTAAGATTTCGCTGAAGACGGTTCCAGGGGGACCGAAAATTTCGAAATAAATTGTAGATTTTGTACTCCTATAATCAACCAGTTATGCTCTTTATTACATTCGTTCTCATATTCTATATATATATATATATATATATATATATATATATATATATATATATATATATATATATATATATATATATATATATATATATATATATAGGTTTTAAGATTAACCTGATTGGTGGTTTAAAATGGCTACATCCATTTGGCAAGTGAACAAGGCTGTTTCACTTGTAGGGAGAGTATTCTGAACAGTAAACTAAAAGATTTCATGAGCTTAGAACTTAATTAATTCCCGTAATTTTCACTCTAAGAAATGTGAAGGTTTAAGTCTCACACCAGTATTAAAAGAAGTTACAGAGCATTTACATGGTTCACTAAGGTCTAACGTTACCAAGTAACCTAACGCCTTGTAAGCAAGGAAAGCTAGGACAGATGATCAGCAAAGTGAGTTTTGACGTACCACACTACAACAGCAATGATTGTTATGATCACGTTATCAACAACTTCTATAACAAAACACATTATTAAAGACCGAAGTGAGTTTTTGCCAATCAGACTGTTTTCTTATCAGTTGTGTGCCCCTATATTAAATGCTAAAAGTCACCGCTACTCTACAACAAATAGTCCATGAAATATATCACATAAATAAATATTCCAAGTAGGACTTGACGTCACAAAGTCTATGTTCTTAAAGTAAATGTACTTATAAAATCAAGCTAGACCTGTACAAACCGTATCCATTATTAATAAGGAATACGGACTTTTTATGCACTTTCGTACTCTTGTGATAATCTTGTGTGACGTTATTTGCAGACCCAATACCCCCTATCAATCTCATGAATGTGATATACCCGCATAATTGATCAATATAGTAGGCACGTTGTACGTAGTACACGTTGCATTCATCTCTTTAAACACTTCATCCTATTACTTTCAATTGAAAATTATTATCGCAAAATTTTCGGTCTTCAAATTTCATTTTCTTCAAGCACACAAGTTGACTGAAAGCTCACGGCTCAGATCTTGACCAAAATCTTCCAGGAAAAGTTGGTGTTGTGTACCATCACATGCTAATTGCATGTGTCAATACGCAGCAGGCCTTTAAACACTGTAGAGCACGAGTATTAGGTTTAGCAAGTGCTGCCTTGTTTTTCGATGGTTTTTGTCACCTTGTTCTAGCCCAAGTCATTAGTTTCAGACGATATACCACCTGTACTTCCATTCGAAAATGTTGAACAATTAGAAATCTGGATCTTTTCCAACCAAAATGACGAAAATAAACCATTTTTCCTTTAGCAATTGTTGCATTGTGTACAACAATTTCTGCACCTTTTACTTTTATTTAGAATGTTGTCTTTTTGGTTTTTCAGCCTACCCCAGAATATTACTATAATGCCTTAATCCTGATCCACGTCTTTCCTTGTTTCGTAAAATATGATTGTGATACCTAACTCCTACTACTTATCTCCGCACTATACAATACCCATTATACTATAAAAAAATACATATTTAGACAATTCCTCAGTCGATATTCATCATTGGGCAGCTGTAAGATAAGTCCATGTAGCTTTAAATTCCTTTCACTATTTTGTTCTCAACTTCGTCACTGATTCAGTGACTGAAATGAGGTTTAATTTACTGGCAAGGACCATAGGTTTCTTGAGGACAACGTACACAAAGCAAAGTTAAGATTAGTCTTACTCAATTTAGCAAAGAGAAGTTTCTGTAAACCAGTTCCTACAGAAATGTGCTGTAATAAGCGAAAACTTTGACACAGAAATCTCATTTCACAGTGTTCCGAACATTTTATGCAATCATGGAAGTACTATCCTTTACTTCCATGATGCCAATCGAAACCTTCGCAGATAATGTATAAACTTAACGTCTAAGAAAGGCGGGCGGACACAGATTTTCTTACCCATTGTTTTCCGTGTGTGTGTGTGTGTTGGCCGAAAACGGATTCGTGTGCAAATGTTGTTCTTTCCTGGCAGTTAGCCATGAGACATTTTGAGTTAAAGCATCCCTTTGCAATCGCTCTTGGAACTCTTATTCATAATTAGAATGGACTTTTAATTTTAACAATGGGGAAGTTGCCGGTTCTTTCATATAGCCTAAATACTTCCTCAAAAGGGTATAGCTTATATGCGTACACTTACGCTGTAATTTCAAAAATCATTCTAGAAAGGTTGAACAATGGTGAACCTCATTAATCCAATTCTCATAATTCTCATAAAGAAAATGATAAAAGTTTATTCACTGCCTTTCAAATAGTAAATTTTGCAACAGTTTGTGATCTCACTCATGTTCTATTCAAATTATCTTCCTTTGTTTTCAGAGTTTTGCCAAAAGCCACTGTATCTTGTTCTAAAATTTAAGTTTCATTTGGTTATTACTTTACTTAAATATTATATTACCTTTTCTCACAAAAGGTGTGCAAGAAAAGTTTCACCTTCAAAAGTCTACTAAGAGCCATTTTGGTTTCACAATAACATGATAGGAAGTGATGTGAGCGATACAAGAATGACGTCACAAACTTTTGTCCAGTCGAATGTATTGGTCATTAACACTTTCACATTGCATTTCTCAGGAAAGGAATAAGCTGTGGTTGAGACCATTACTTTGAGACCTTCTCATCCGTAACGCAAATGTTTTTGGTTTTGTACTTGAAGTAGTTTTTTACCTCTATGTGCCTAGGGACTTTCTGTTTTATGACAGGATTCTAGCAAATCTATATTTATCAAATATAACCTATTCTCATTTTCCCTTACTCCCACCCAGTAACCTTTTCTGGACTTGGTTGTAAATTATTGAAGTATTTGACTTAACTATCCTGCAAACTTTATGTAACCTACAAATATAAACATTTAAGTTTTAGAAAATAGACTTTGAGAATTGTGTTGGACTGGGTAGTGGCTAGAAAGATTTTTCAATGAATTTGAAGTAAGAAACATTTTAAACTTTTTTTTATTTTCAATAGATTTAAAAAACTTTCTCAAACTGTGCTTAATGTAAAACGGGCTTTAAAGGAAACAACGATTAAACTCTTTTGTATTGACGGGTAAGTTATATATATATATATATATATATATATATATATATATATATATATATATATATATATATATATATAATATATATATATATATATATATATATATATATATATATATATATAGTATGTAGGTCGATAAAGGTTGTAAAAAGTGCTTAAAGTTTGCGGAAAATTCCACGACGTTTCGAGTATAGACTCTTCATCAGGTGGCAAAGAAATGCAACTGAATAACAAAGAAGTAGAAATAGAGAAGAAACACATTGAAGAAAGGCACGAACAAACCGGTCGCACAGAACGAACACGGTGTAAAAAAGCGAAAGGAGGCTGAAAAAACTGGTAAAAAGTAATGAAAAGGGGAACAGGTTAAAAAAGGTCCATTCTAATGTTAAGACCGTGTGGGGAGAGGGTCCCGAGTTTCATGATAAGCCGGTTTTCGGCGGTCTGACGATCACGGTCAGAACCTCTGCACATTAAGGCTGCAGTAACGGCCAAGTCTTTAATTGAGCACGGTGATGGGAGGTTGAAATGAGTGGCGACCGGATAACCTTGAAGGTTTTGTTTGATGGACCTGAGGTGTTCAGTGATTCGGTCAGCCAGGCGGCGTTTGATTTCTCCCACATACAGGCAATTGCAACGTCCACAAACTAAAATGTAAACCAAGTTTGTGGAAGTGCAGGTGAAGTGTTGGTTCACACTAAATCTGTTGCCGTTAGAACCCAAAATATTGATAAGTGTGTTCTTGCCAACCACTGGGCATGTGTTGCACCTACTACGACCACAGGGAAATGTACCTGGTGTGTTGTCAGTTGGTTGTTGTGGGTGGGAAGCCCGAACTAAGTGCTTGGAAATGTTCTTTTCAACTGTGAAGGCCGTAATGGGGGGTTCAGGGAAAAGGTCACGGGTTGAAGGGTCTTTTCGAAGAGTCTCTATATTCCTGTAAATGGCACGAATGATGGGGCGTACCGATGGGTGATGGGAAATTACCAAAGGAATTCGTAGATTAGTAGACGTGTTAGACTTCTTACTCAAAGCCTCCGCTCTGTCGATTCCTTGGATTCTATGTAGAGCACCGGTAAGGACTTTGGTGGGATACTGACGCTTCTCAAAGAATGATAGTATACTTTTTGAAGCGGCTGAAAAATCAGAATCTTCTGAGCAAATCCTTCTGGCCCTTAAAAGTTGTGAGTACGGGATGGATTTGGTACAGGATTTGGGATGGTTGGATGGGTACAAAAGGTAGTTATGGGAATCGGTGGGTTTAAAATGTAGGTTTGACTTGATTTTACGGTATATATATATATATATATATATATATATATATATATATATAGTAGGTCGAGGAGAGGAGAGAAAATTGAATCACACGAGGTATTTGTAGCCTGTTTGTCACTTCTGTGAATCACAAGCCGAACTGGTGCAGTGGTCACAGACTCTGCCCGGAAAGCGGAGGATGGCGGGTTCAAACCCTCTGTACGGCTCAATTTTTCTCTCTGGTATTTTCTCTGAACCTTTCCTGCTTTGATAAGGGCTATGCTCTATCTAGGATTGGTATAAAAATTCAAGATCGAATGTACTACTATTTACCTTTCGACCTATATATATATATATATATATATATATATATATATATATATATATATATATATATATATAAGAGAAAAAGACGGAAAATCCACAACCAGGACATGTCCGAATGAGGGTAGGATCAATAAAGATGATACCGTGCTACACTAAATATATTAAGAAAGAAGCATTAATAACACAAACTACCCTGCCAAGCTTTCGGGCCCTCCACGGGTCCTTCATCAAGGCTGTACAAAACAAAAATGACGAAAAATAGAGAGAGGGCAGCAGAGGACGAACAAAATCACCTACTCGGAATATTGAGACCAGAAGGGCGGTCAGTACACAGGGTTTCTATCCAGAAACGCTCCTATATTTATATATATATATATATATATATATATAAATATATCTATATATATATATATATATATATATATATATATATATATATTTCTGTTAATACCCTATTAGGGAGACAAATTGCAGTTATAATTGGTATATTAAGGAGACTTTTTCACTAAGGAGACAAATTTATGTCTCCCTAATTCTTTGCACCATTATTTAAACCCCTTCTCTACATTCTTTCTAACAGAATTTTATTTCTATGGTAGCGTATTAGCGCCCTCTTTTTTATGCCACTGTGTAAGCTGCAAAAATACATCATAGGTGCTGTTATTTACCATAGAAATACAGGTGTGTCATGTGTTACATGTAATTTATATGTATTATAGGGAGACAAGTAAGTATTGCGAAATATTTTGTAATATTTTGTTTATTTAATTAAACCTTCTGTGTAAAGGATACAGTTAAAACAAACGTACCATGAGTTAAAGGCATTCATGAAGAATTATTGGTATTTTTGTATGAATATTTGTATGCTTAGATATGGAAATATATTAAATTTTATGAATATAACCGATTGTCTCCCTAAGGAAGGATCTATCCCAATGTCTCCCAAATTTAGTGTTATATATATATATATATATATATATATATATTAGAGTAAATCACCTCGAAATAGTAGTCGGCCCACAACGACTTTCAAGATGTTGGCAGCCTTTGACTATTATAAATTTCTTCTACAGAAAGTGCAAGTAGAGTTAATGCCCACACACTATAAACACCAAAGAGAATACTCACTTTGGAATGTCATCACAATTATCTGTTGAAATGTTGAAATGCTGAAAGTCTCACTTTAAATTTGCAATTCATAACGAAAATTTGATTTTCGAAGGCTATGTTATAGACCTATGAGTAAGTTTAGATTTCTCTTTTCACCAGAGCACAGTAAAGTCCACTTTAATTCAAGTTTAGTAACCAAAGTAAATAACTAAGGCAAGCATTAGGCTCTTGATGAAAAAGAGAAACAATATCTCTGAAAGGCGGCAGCTCTTTCCCATACAATTGCAAAGGCAACACAGAAACAATAAAACTATAAAACCGTTGCACTTACTCGGAGTTTCATCCAGATTGTCAAATACGAGATCATCCTCCAAGTCCATTAGCAAATTGTTGAGTCTTTAATCTAACGTGAGTGTTTTGGCCACGTCCATTTTGTAACAATAATGTTAATGAGGATATGTTTATTCAATTTTCAATTACGGTAGGCAAACTTTGGATTAAAATAAAGGGAATGGACACAGTCTGTAAAAACAGTAGTATGACGTAATGTTGTACTGGTAAAGTAAGATTTACTTAACTCATCTTCCTGTTGAAGGCTTTTCAAAGATTAATTGAACATGGTAGACACGCCCTCTTATTCTTGCCACTCACCGCCTGCCAAATTAGTTTGTAAAAAATTATTTTGTAGGCAAGCTATTTTTTAAAGCTAACACCAGTTGTGACAACAATAACAGCTTAGCTTTTCGTGCTGTGGAGAAGTATATGATTGACATGGGCAATTGTTACGGTGTTTAAAGTTCCAACATGGAACTGATATGATGACTTCATGATATGATGACAACATGGAACGAATGATAACTTCGCTCTCTTGTTCACACCTGATCTAGATATGTATCATTACACCTTACACTCTAAAAACGTCAGGTTCAAATTGAAACAAAACGGACCACAAGGACACTTAATAGAAAAAGGATAAAATATTTGACTGGTTTCGGTTCAAAACTAACCATTTTCTGTTCAAAATGAACCAAATTTAGTCAAATGTTTGACCAGATTTCGGTTCAGTGCCCCTTTAAACTGATTCGGTTGAAATTTGAACCGGACGGTTTGGTGTACAAAGATGAATGGTAGGTGGTATACTATGACCATTTACCTTACCATCGCCAGCGGCTTGTGTTGCCAATTAATTTGCCGCTTTTGGTGCCTTTTGAAGCTTTTAAGATATAACCAATTGATGTTCATTTCGCATGTTAACCATAGGTACACCGTCTGCATCTTGCAAGCAGATGCGAGAGCTGATCAAAATTCGTTAGCAAAATTTAGTCTCTTTGCGTTTTGTTCATTTACATACAACAGTATCTCATCTACTGCTAGTATCTCTAGGCTTCGTAGCAATAAACTGTCGTTTTGTATTTAAAAGTATTGACTTCCAAATGACTGTGGACAACTCATCAAAGCTTATGTAAGGCCGATTTTCAGTCAACAGGTAGCCTGCGGGCCTCACACAAAGTTTACGGAGTCCTAGCCGAAAAATATAAACAGGCGAATCCGGAAAATGGAGAGAAACATTCCTTGAAGGTTCAAAATATTTTATTGTCCTCTTGGTTAACAAACTCGAACAGAGTACCGGGGAATTAACAATTCGGGAAAAGAAATATTAGCGGGAGTCCTAAATACAGGTCTGGGTGAGCTGATGTCTAAAATCAAACTGACTACAAATTATACCGTGGGCTTTGAGGAACAAAAATCACAAGAGCCGGCGCAGAACTGCGCACTTTCTGCATGATTGGTCAAAATAATAACATCATTTGCATTAACTATAATAACACTCTGTGAATGGCTAGGTCAGACATGAGTTCACGCAGTACCGAGCACACCTAGAATGTGCGTATTTCTATGCGTTCTATCTCAAAAACAATAACAACACTACTACGACGTCATTCTAAAGCTGGCGTGGAGCCAAGATTAATTAGTGATACTTTCAGACGATTATAACCTTGACAGGGACCTTCAACTCACAGCGCAAATAGCATACAACACAATATAATTCGTAAGTATGAGAATAGATTATACAGAGAATATATTGAAGTCTGAAACATTTGGAATGACTAAAAATAAGTCTCACATAAGATTCACCCTTAATGAGAAATGTCCTCATTTCTACTTTATAAATTGTAAGCTTCAAGCTTCGAGTTCAAAATATTTTTTTAAACTTCAAGACAAAAACTCATAATAAATGCAAAGTACCTCAAACATGTTCTACCAGCACAATAAAGATAAAATTCGAACATATGCATTTGTACTATGAGAATAATAACATACATTTCTCATTCTTGTTACCGGTCAAATTATACTGTACCAGTCAATATATGGCGCATCATTAGACAAAAAATATGTCTATTTTGAACAGAAATACACAAACAGTTCCTGAAGAGATGTTAACAATCTCCACTTACATTACTCCTTTTTATATGAGCTTTAATATTAACTTAGTTAATGACCAGCACTTCTTTAAGCAGCTTGTTTTGTTATTAAAATCTCGATCTCCATGCACAAACCTTCTGCATGCTATTTAGTGCATCTCGTGAGCTGCTAACGGCCTCACGGCCTCCACTTAAGATATATTTGAAGTACATTTAAAAACTAGATGAACGATTACTTTCCCTATGATCTCTACAGAAAATGCCTGAAAGTTTTGACACACCTTAAAAAGTGTCAAGTTAGACCTGTACTCTTCTATGATACCTTAGTGGTAAGTGGTAAAAGGAAACGAAGAAAATAGTTTCAACAAAACTAAAATTTAGTAACAGATCCTACCTAGATGCAATGATTCTGAAAATAACATAGGAAGACCTCTGAAAGCTTATATTACTAGTTTCTGCTCGCCTTATCAAAGGTAGTTATAATTCTCTTAAATCTTCTAACAGAAGAATTATGAGATTTGCTTAGACCTTTGTCAAGGAAAATTATTACTAGAGGAGATAAAGTACTCCCTGGATTGTTTATAATTTGTGAGAGCAGTGCATTTGATCTTTTTAAGGATGAAATGACTATATGATATCTAAGTTCAAATAAGTTTAGCCTTAAAAGTATTTTGTGCCTTTCAGGTTGTCCCCTTAAAGACAAAACATTTTAAAAGTCAGTAGCGTGACGTTTTCAATGAGAGGAAACCTTGGAGCCTCTGACAAAGTAGTCAAAAACTAGGGACAGGTTAAGTGAAATCACTTCAGGGTAAACATGTACAAATAATCGATGATTTTTAATAATTGGTAATGTTAGAAGTTGTTTGTGTAAATGGTTGAAGAAAAAGATAGCAGAAGCGTTTCAATGATATTTTAGTGACACTTATGAAGCTATCACCAGAGTTTATTGGAGAGACTGAACAGCTTACTAATAGGCCTTATGCATATGATGTCACAGAGTAGAAAGTGCTCCCCCGTTTGGAGGAAAATGGCGTATCATTGCAAGTTACACCAACAAATGCAGGCAGCTAATTTGTCAACCAATCGGGTACGCTAATCTAACTGTCTCATTTGTCTGTGCGGGGCTAAGTGCAAGTTATTTTGCCCGTCATGGGGATTCCCTTGCCCCAAAAAAGGAGGAGCTGTTTGGTAGCCTTCCTCATAGCTTAATGAAAACAATCTTGTCAAGACAACCTATACTCGCACATAATGAAAGTTGTTTTTACGACTACACGTTATTATTTCATCCTTTTATTGTCATACATAAAACACAGACGCCTTGTCTGCGATATTCAAATAATGTTTGTCCATGCATGACTGCTCCCTGATCCATGGGTGGCTTTCTAATATGTTTTACAACACTATTTGGAGTTTCACCTTGAAAAGCAGAACCACTGAGCGTAGTGTTTTGTTCAGTGGGCGGATAACTTTCAAGACCTTTACGTTGTTAAAAGAGAATCCAGCTAGCGTGAGGATTGCCGTGAGACAGTAAAAAATTATCAGTCAGAAACAAATTTGTAAGCTGTATCGATTATAGTTTAAACTAAATTGAGAAAGAGAGCGAGGTGGAGAGATACTAGTGGAGAGAGGGAGAGGGAGAGAGAGAGAGAGAAAGAGACCAGGATAATAAAATTTCCACTTGATGACGCTATTTTGGGATCTCCATTTCTTTGTTGTGGCGTAAGGTGGACCCACGCAAGCTGAGAATTACATCTGTAACCTACAGACAAGTTTGAAAATCTGGGGCAGCATTAAGGTCTTCGACATCAGGTTTATTCTATCTTTGGAGATATACTTATCATACACGGTACACTTGCAGCAGGTCTAGCCATCACCAAAGCAGGACCGTCACAGTCCCGGTGGATGATAATCATACGAGTAAATCGTACAGAAGTTTTACTTCAGAGTAGTTAGTTTGGTGTTGGTCTGTTTGGGGGATGATCTCAGTAATCTGCCTTTAAGGCCTATCCCACATTGATCAATATAGATTCAGATTAGCCTATTAATCAGGATGAAAGAAGCATGATAAAGCCGGGTCCTAAGCAAAAAAAAAAAACCCCAAAGTCAGTCTTCTGATGTTAGTTAGAATGTCCACGAGGTCATCAACGACTGGGTGGATAGCGTTAATCACACAGATTACACCTCTTTGTTCCGACAACTAATCTGTTTAGAGAATATAGTATCATATTCATGCAGGCATATAGCTAAGGTGCATATCTTTTTTTTTCATTTCACAGAGAAATTCAGATGAATGGTTCTCTCCCTGACCATGACTCAAACCTAATCAACACCCCAATCTAACTCCAACAGGTTTCGGAACACAGATACGTCACAACAGAGAGATATCGGAACAGACAGCAGCCATTATGCATAAATAGTTGCTCTGCAACTTCATTATTGCATAATTGCTTTTGACGTTATTGTTTCATTTTATTTTTCTATCTGACTCTCAATACCCTAAGAGAGGTGCATACAGTAAATAAAGAACAAAAGAACAAAGAACAAATCCCACGGAAGTTTTACCTAGGAGTAATTCCATACTTATTCTAAGACTCCGCTGCAGAGTAGCGACATGGAGAAACTTCCTGTTTTTGGAGGTTATGGAAAGTGCAGCGACGGAAATTAAGAGTTCTCTCATCCTCTACTTCTCGAGGGACACATTTCAAGGGCTTGAACAAAACATAGTTATATCTATATATAGCGTGTGTGCATCATTGTGTTAACAGACTGAAATAAACGCTAACTTTATCTGAAGAGCAGTCAGTTTTTTCACTTTTGTCCTATCCTGTCTATGGAGGACGTCAGAAAAAATCGAAACACGAAACAGAAAACACGTTTCGGGTTTTCTGACGTCCGTGTACGTTAGACAGAAACAGAAAACATTGTTTAGCAAAAAAAAAGCATGCTTGTTAGGCGAACTACTGTATGCGTTGCCTCTTTCGCTTTTCGCAAAACAAGTTGCGAGTCACAACCAATCAACATGAGAAGAATGGTTCACATGGTTATAAAATGACGACCTACATGGAACCGTCTTCAACGTCTCCGGGATCCCTAGTGCAAAAACTTGTTAATTGAATACCTTATGTGGGCAAAATGGTCGTTCATTTTCGTTGTTGTTTCTGTCCCAGATTATTCGGACAAGAAAATGAAGAAGAAATCAGTAAAAATAATGCAAACACTCTTCAAAAACATGTCTTTTTCACCGGCTTTAGTTCTCGGTTACGTTCACGAAGGTACTGTCTACCACAGTGCCATTGTGTTGCTTACAATGTCGGATATTCAATTTTGAACATCCCCTGCCCTTATAGGAATTCTGATATGGGCGAGACACGTACAACCTTGAGGCTTCGAAAGTGGGAAATTTGACTACCACTTTTTGCCAATCAATTGCAAGAGAGTCGATACGGAGACAGCCCGCACTTGTGGTTCCGAGCCCCCCCCCCCTTGCCGTAGAGCAAAATTAGAACCGTGTCTGTTGTCAGAATCTGAGTATAACTATTAGTCTTGCTACGGGATGCATGCTCCGTCGCATTTTTTTCTTTTAGGTGATAACTACTTCATATGATATCTCCTCCGACTCCAGTAATCTCTAGTAAAAGCAGTGTTGGCCTCTGGGATTTGGCCGACATGGGGCCAGGCTCATGATTGTGTGTGCGTGTTGGGGAGGGGGCTGCAACCCGAAGCTCTTACAAAGTCGGCCGGTTTGCTGAAACAATGTCGAAACTTGAGGAGGGGATCGAAAGAAGATCTTTGCACAATACAATTCCATCGCAAGGTATCGTACATTTTGCAGTATCCGTATATAGGCCTTCTTGAAGTGCCGGGTTGTAGCTACCCCGCGGAGCGGACTCTGTTTGATCAGCTCCTCAGCTTCCCAAACCATGACTCAACAAGGAATATGCCGTACAGCCTGCTACGTAGGCAAGCTTGTAGCTTGCTTACCTAGCAGGCTGTAAGGCATATTCCTTGTTCACTCATATCCCCAACTGAGTCTGCTTCGCGGCCGGGGGTAGGTTGTAGCAGGCTGCAAGACTTATTCCTTGTTCAGTCATATCCCTGGTGTTTGGGAAGACTCAAAGAGGGACTGAGCAAGCAGCCCGCTTCGTAGATTGTATGCTGATTTCGTGTTTATCAGGGAAATCTCAATTCTGTTAATGCATAATACGCAAAGCTTGGAATACTATGTGGTACACATAAAAGAATCGATACCAGTTTAGTGAAAAAACATCAGCTGTTGGTCAGTTGACCCCTTTCGGGAATTACACCCAGGCTATCGTATCCACTCGGTCTGCCCGATGAAATTGTCAAATCTTCCTCAACGAGTCGCTTTACGGTACTGCAGTACGACAAACATAACAGTACATTAACTAGGGTATGCGATTAAATTCCCTCGATCTTTACATAACACTGTGCAGACTCATACTATTGAGCTATATGGAACGGAACTATAAAAGAAACTGATAATTTGGTTTTCACAATGAAGAAACTGTCTTACTGTGCAGTTGAGAGAAAAAGTAGCTTGACCGTCGTCGCGCTGCCTTCAGTTGCCTTCCTGAAATTCTGCATATGTTCCACATAAAAGATTTTGTCTCTTTCTTGTTCAGTGTCGACAGCACTCCTGACTAGGTAGCTGTTTTCCAGTTTTGTTCCTAACGTGATTATCATATTGTGCCTTTTCATAGGAGTATTGAGCAGGAGCATCGTTTGCATTCTTTGGTTTTACCTCAAGCATCCAAAAAACATGTTGAAGCAGGGAGTTGCCAGAGAACTCCCTGCTTTATCGTAGCGACTTAAGCCCTGAAAGTGGAAAACGGGAAAGGGGAACCTTCCCCGACGGGAGGTATGACCCCTGCCCCATCTAGGGCTACCCTGCCGTGGGGGCTTTTGGCACTTGTTCAAGTAAGCTATACCTACCATAAAGAGTTCAACGAGCAACAGATAGCACAGCTAGAAAGTTACTTTATGTACAGCTGAATTTTGTTTCGCACTTTTTTTTTGTTTTCGTGTGTGTGTGTATGTTTCACCGTGTGCGGTACACCAGACACGAAACAAGTGCGAAACAAACTTGTTTCGTGTTTTCTGACGTCCGTGTTCGTTGGGAAGCTACACTGAAGTGCGGGGACGAAACAAAATATGGTCAGTGGCCTCTTGACGGATTGTAGTACTACCTAAGCGGAACATCACCTTAAGTAAGCGCGTAGCGTACCCAGAAAATTTTCACCCCAAATGACCCCCAGATTGTAGGAAATAGCACTTTTCATACCTTTTAAGTGCATGGAAAAATCCTTCATTTTGATATCTCATAGTGTAGAAATTTATTACACTTTTAAAAGGAAAAGTAAGTTAATGTTTCGTTACAGGTATAATACGGGTAGGGGATCTTTCCTATAAAAAACTACTGGGACATTCGAATCGACCGTCCTTGGAAAGGGATTTGTGAGGAGGGGTGAGGCTCTCGCCTCAGTGAAAAATTTTGCACGAATTTATTGACGTGTTTTCATGCACTAAAATTTACCATTTTTAGTGTCCAGGAATTATAATAGATTTTGTGGAACAAAGCAAACAAAGTTTTGGAATAATGATACAATGGACACTTTTTCCGGATAGGGCTGTTAATTCCCCACTGACACATCCTCTTCATATAATGTTTCTGTGGCGTTTTCGCTTCTCTTTATTAGGCCTAGTTTTGGTTGGAGCTAGTACCGGTATTTGAAAATTGCAGCTGGTAATATAGCCACCTTTGGGGAAGGGATCCTGGTCAAAGGAGGGGGGGGGGTGCATGGCTAAATTACTCGTTATCAGAGGAAATTTCTTATAAGAGCTTATTGATGGATATTGGGATATTTTTAATGATCCCAAGCGGATGATGGGACTTACATTGTACGTATAGCGGCAAGTTGTTAGGTTTGGTATAAGGCATACATTTCCCGGTTTAAGTTGAGGGTACTGCATCTAGAAAATCTAGGAGTTACAACCCACCGTACAGCAAAACGTTTTTCCACCAATGTCGGGATAAAATTCCTCAAAATCGCTGAAAAAGATTTTCGAAAAGAACACGTACTCCATCAAATATTCAACAGGAACACCATCACAGTAAACTATAGCTGCATGGGTAACATCAAGCAACACATCAACTCCCACACCCAAACCACCAAGTTGCAACTGTGTTCTTCATCAGCGTAGTACGACGATTGACTTCTGCGAAAAGCTGGTAATAAGAAAGTTCAACAAGCAAAAACTAGGCAGTCAGGCTAATCGGGGGCTGTGGAAGGTGTAATCACTGATTATCCCTAAATCCCTATTCTGACCCGTGATATGTGTATTGAAAACTAGGACCCATTTGGTTTCAGAATTACGACGGATCTGTTGAGAAGTAAAAAGGAGAGCCCAGCAGTATACATTTAAAGGAAAATATTGCGTTTGAAAAAATATCACAAAGTGATACCAATGTAATCCCATTGTGGTCTTCTCCCCTTTCCAAACATGAATCACAAATAACTTGCAGCAGATCAACACGAATCTCACGAAATATGGACAAAAGAAGGAACAATTTCCTCACCGAACCGGTTCATTGTCGAACGATAAGCCTCGCCCACATGCAACATGCAACTGTCATGCTGCTGCATATTCATTTAGGAAGGGGATCTGATTTTCTAACCTTAACCCTCGGTTCATCCCTAAGATTTACACTTCTGGACGTTCTCATTCTTTTACATTTTCACACTTTGACCTCTCCTGACCTTATATGACCTTTGAACCCTACCAAAAAGTGAATAACAAAAATGAAAAAATATGTCCTAAGAGGGAATTGTACCCGGGACGGTCTGCGTGAGAAACCGGGTTTTAATCCACTACGTCATCAAAGAACTCGTTCATCATACAGTATTTCTTATCATCCTTTAGTCACAACATCCTTAATTAACACGTGTTCATAATTAGGTAATTCAAGTAAGAATTATTAATGCTATAGTTATGCTCGTGAAAAATAAATGTTTTTTCTCTACAATTTTATTTTTGGAATGGTACAAATTCAACCTGAACTTTTCGTTTGTAACAAAACACAGGACACAATTTGCGGAGGTACCGCCAAGTTTATTTAGTTTTCGAGGTTTTCGTAGTTTCACCTCTGATGACTTCAGATGACCTTCAACCTCCAACAAACCCGAAGGGTTCTCTTTCTCTTAAAGTAACCGCACATCTATTTACCAAAAATGAAAAAGATCCATCATCCCTATTTTGAAATAGCGTGTATTTTCAAGGTTTTCGGTTTTTCACCTCTGATGACCTCAAATGATCCTTGAACTCCACTGAAAACAATAGGGTTCTCCCTTTTAATATGATAAAGTTATAAACCAAGTATGAAGATTGTCAATCATTGCTTTCTTGAGATATCGTGTTCACAGCAGTTTTTAAGAATTTCGTACTTTCACCCCTGGTGCCCTCTGAAAATCTTCGACCTGTTCCAAAATCAATAGGATTTATCTTTTGACTGTAACGCATCCACATGTTAAGTATAAAAACATCAATGCTTCCTACCTAGAGATGTCGTGTTTACAAGGTTTTTGGTTTTTGACCTCTGATGTTTTCACATAACCTTTGACCTCACCAAAAACAATAGGGATCTTTCTTTGAATATAATAATTCTACATACCAAGTATGGAAGTTATTCCTCATTGCTATCTTGAGATACCGTGTTTAAAATCCAAGCGTCACAAACACACGTACTTACACACATACACACACAACTGCATAGATTCCTTTTGCCTTCGGCAACTAATCAAAAAGGGTGTATGAAAGCCTTTTGTTACTTCGTTTGCCCAGCGATTGTGTGCCATGTTAACTTGGCGATTCTTTTCTGAGAGAACTGGAGGCAGGCTTATCAGCTGACGACAGATTTCACGAACTTTGACAAGCAGTCTCCAAGACCTATCCCCAAACGGACAATCGTCTCATCACTATCTAAGCAGATGGTTATCGCATTGTGCATCAAGAATTCTTTCTCCTTCCAGATTGCAGGTAATGGCACTTCCCAGGCATTGTAACTTGTACCTAAACAATCTCTCTATTCGATCTCATTAGATTTGAAACCTTAGACTATATTGCCTGGAGACGCTGCCCTAGAATATTTTAAAATGTAACTGATACGAGATCGGATTTTCAAACAGATTCATTTTGAGGGCATGAGCAGGACGCTTACGGTGTGAGAGAGGTAAAGTGGGGCCTATTTCTGATTTTACATGAAAAGAAACCAAAAACGTTTGAACTCACATGTTATATTGACTCCGCTAAAAAGTTGTTTTTCACAAGCCACCTTGTATTGTCAATGTTTAAGTGGGCTGTATAATATATTACCAACCCCATGGCCTAAGGCCTTTGCAAATGCAAGGAGCTCTGAAATGCATCTTTTGTAGATGTGTGTGCATATGTGAGTGTGAGCAAACTGATTAAAGTTCAGCCATAGGTACGAGGAACGGTTGACTATGTTTGGGGAGCCAAATCGTCATAGAAGCAGGGAGCTGCCTAAGTGGCAGCTTCCTGATTGAAGCAAACAAGCAGGCCCGTAGTCAAGGGGGGGGGCAGGGGGCGAAGCCCCCCTTAAATTTTTTGGCCCCCCAGAGAGTTTCAATCTTATCATTGACTTAATACATTTGTACACATTTGGCCCTCCCTGAAAAAAATTTCGCCCCCTGGAAAAATTTTTCCCCCCTACAGTACCTTGTCTGGCTACGGGCCTGCAAACAAAGTGACTTTATCTGTCGCAAATGTGCATGCAGAGGTAGCAGTTTATTGTTCTTCTGCGTGCTTTAGGGCATGTACTAACCGTGTGTCCCTGGAATCCTGAATAAAGTGTGTAGCCGTTTTACACGACATTGGATGCGCACTAAACAGACTACAAGAATCCAAATTTGACTATTGTTGCTTGAAATAGCTTATCTCCGACTAGCAACCTGTCAAGTAGGTGCAGGGCCTTATAGGTAGAAAACATGGATAGTAAAAAAATGTACGACGTTATGTAGCAATGATCCCATTCAAACTGTCTCACAGGAAGAAATATTAAGGCAATCATCTTAAATGGGTGCACATGAATGGCGCTGAAAAGATAAGTCGTCTGTTTACGGTACCTGGACTGTTTCATTAATATTTTCTTCTAGTTGATAAAAATAGCCCTTAAATCGTCTTGTTTCCTTGCCATCCTTTATTTTTCAAATTTTCATTATTTTATACTTATTTTAACTGCCAAAAGCAAGGATTCCAGTGAATCTTGGACCCCTGTAATCCATTACAGGGGGCCTGCTAATTATACACTTACGTTACTACCAGAAAAAAATATACCTTACTATGAAGTCAACTTGAATATCCTTGAACTGTCACTTATTAGAAGGTTGCACAATTCAGTAAAGTTTCAGGGGGAGGTGGCGTCTCCTGTTACACAGTATATTAACGAAATTCGTCTAATTTAGTAATTTACACAATATACTGCAGATCATATAAATTATGTGCACAATCAAATTTGCGTTACCATGAAGGTTACGTGGAATAATAAGGTAAAGAGTGGAGAAAATAAAGCTAGAATCTGTCACGTCTTGGAAAACAATGGAGTAAGGATATGACAGATTGAGATGTTCTCTCGGGCACCTACTAAATGAAGTGTGGTCAAAAATTCGATAGGAGGCAGATCCCCACCCAGTTTTAACTGTGTGATTCACACAGTCAATAAATTTCCTTTTTTGTGAAGTTTTTTTACTTAGATCATGCATGTGGGGTTCTGGACTGTTTTGATAGTTAACGTACCACACTTTTACTTAGGCTAGTTCTAAAATGGGTAGGTAGTTAACTAGTTAGATGAGGTTTTACGGCTCAGTTTCTAACCAATTGGTTAAGTCGGGCCGGCCATGGCCTTTTTCCAGTTGTGACTCACTACAATTTACTGCATAAATAATGTGATATAGCATAGTAAAGCAAAGCATTTCATCTTAAAGGACAAATGATGGCTAACGCCATCGAAAACCATCAGATTCTACCACAGTCACCTATCAAAATAAATCTTGAAACAGTGGACCTCGCTGGGGTGTATTATAACCTATGCGGGCATTTGCAACCTTGCAAAGAAACTTAACGGCTTTAATGTCAGGAGTAGAGAATTACTTAACTATTGTTTTTAACAATGTCCTATCACCAGGGTATTAAACAAACTTTCAAGCAGCTTTAAGTATGACAGACAACCACTGTCAGTGAGGCTCTACGTGTATAGAGGTGATTAAACTTGGGGAGTCACCAATTTCTATTCACTATCGACATCTTTAAGCATAAGAACTTTGCCAATTAGGAAACTGATAGTGTTGAAGATAAAAGAGCAAAACAGAAAATTTTTGAGTCGCAATAGATCTATCGAGACAGATACTACAGTTCAACAGTTCTGGCAAATGGTAGTCACGTGATTTAAAACCAAGTTGTAATGTGGTGAAGACATGATAGTTCTGCTTGTTTCATTTGCTTAAAACGTGTTTTTTAGGATACGTGTAACAGTAATCAGTGAAAGACGTTATCTTCTTAGCAAAGATACCCCGTATCATATTTTTTTTTTGAATTCCTTCATCATAATTTTCAGAAAACAACATAGGGACACACAGGTTTATGCACTAAAATATTTCATCAAATTTTGTTTTGTACTAAGCTGCAGCTTCGTTCCTTATTACATAATTCCCATACATCAAAGGGCTACTGTTTCTTTCTTTGAGTATTTTGTGCCATCGAAAGTTTGGGAATTCTTATCAAGTTTCTCTTTTATTTCGTCTAGTTACATGTAAAACTTAACAGAACCCAAGGACATAAAACGTTTTACCAGTAGGAGAGTTTCTTTCTGACAATGTTGATACACCTAATGATACTGACATATACATCCCAGTAAAGAAAACAGGTTAGCGGTACAGCTAAGACCGGTTAGACCTTTTGTCACGATGTAGAAACTGTTATCACCTCTCCATACTTACTTTTTCAACAGAGTTCTTTTATCTCTATTTCTTTAATCCTGCAATTTTAAGAGCAATCGTAAATTATAAGGCCTGAAGCATCTTACAATAAATTATCCGACACTTTAACGACAAATAAGAAGTGGTCTAAATTCCCAACTGGGAAAGAAAGATACCGACTTAATAAGAGTTGTTAATTCATTGGATCAGGTTATAAGTTTTATCAAGGGATGGCATCGCTAACAAATTGTAAGTAACATCTTGAAAGACTTAAGGCTTTAAGTTAGAGAAACTTGTTTATAAGTCAATTCACAATTCATCAGCCATTTAATTATGGAATAACCATCCACGGGTGGTAGCTCCATGTTTAATCTTATGCAAACTGTAAAAGATTGGCCCAGTCATCCAGTTAGATGTACTATTAAATATCGCCGGCAGCGACCATCACTATGTATTTTGCACATTGCTTCGAGTCTTTCTCGTCCATCCGCACGTATGTAAATGGAACGTTTGCATACATTATCCCTGTCAAAAAGTTCAACGTAATGCATTCACGTATTCACTTATGTATTTGATAATAAGGACTTGCCCCGAGTCTTTGGATTCAGTTTACATTATTGGTGGCAAGGGAATTAAGTAACAAAAGATCCACAGGCTCTTCTAAAGAAAAAAACAAAACCATAATCTCATGAAGTGAATGGTTCTTAAAATTCTGCGATGTGAACGATGCTGAAAGTATCGATTTTGTTTACCTAACTGTACTTAGGTACTTAGGTACAAGAAAGGCAGGCAGACAGACAGAACTAATTATTTAAAGAGGCATCATCACATTTTTCCTGAGAGGTAACGACTAGCGTTGGAAAGATATTGAACAGGGGCGGATCCAAGGGGGGGGTTAGGGGTTTAAACCCCACTTTGATTTTCGAGGATTTTTTCATTTTGTATAATATATTGTTTATTTTCCCGGTATGTTTTGAAGGTTATTTTCAGTTACAACAATGCAATTAACATGCAATAATTATGAGTTTGCTGACAGCGTATTTTTCCTTCTATCGTCCCGATTCTCTCTCATTCAAAATCCTTATAGAGTCAGCGAGTCCTTGAAGAGGAGGTCCAGCTCTAATCTTGGTTCCCATATGCAATGAAATCGCATCCAGTAGTGCCTAACTCTGTTTTAAAAAATGGGAACGCGACTCCAGCTTTTCGCTTGTACTCTCGCTGAAAAATTCAAATATTGTGTTGACTGGTAGTGGTTGTCGTTGAATTGGAATCACTTAATATAATCAGAAATCGAGAAGGCCAATCATATTTTGGACATCCGTTGGATGTAAAGACGTACAGGGAAAATTAGACTGTTCAGTTGGAACATACATCTAAAGAAGTTACCATTGTTCTGGAAGGTATTATAATCCAAAATTCGCTTATATACTGGATCCCTTTCATTTGTTACACAAAATATATTCCTTTTGTATCCAAGAGTACTTTATGACCAAGATCACGTTTAAACATTATTCCATGCAAAAGAGTGGGTGTTTGCCTGGAGTTTCTTGCACATGGGAAGTGCCAGTGACCTGTAGGCGGTATTTTAGCATATTTTCCTTCGTGCGCCTAGACGACATGGTTGTATGTACAGCAAGGGAGGGTATCAAAGAAACGTAATGTTTCCATGGAAATGACAAACATGCAAAACATGAAACATTAAGATGGCCTAAGTATAGATTGTAAGGTCTGAAAAGGGTCAATTTTTCTTGGTTCACGACGCGCAGTGATGACGCCAGATGGGAGGCAGGGGGGCCATGGCCCCCCGTCGGGACATTTTTACAGTTTCGTCGGGGAGTCTTAGTCGATACGGTAAAGTGTGTAGTCCCCAACGGCGACAAGTCGCCCCAACGGTTTACCTGTTTTTTGCTCTCAAGAGGACAATTTCCCTCAAAAGAACCCAAAATTTTCGGCGCGCTAGGTGCGCGGTAGAGTCACTCCAGTTTTTTCAGTACTTCCACTCTACATTGCTAGATAGCACAAGACCTGTCAAACTTAACAAGTAACATGTAGGTAGAGTACACAGTTTATGTAGAGGTCGTAAATTCCATCCCATATCGCAAAAAATCTACTTGCTGTTGTCTTGAGTGTGTCATGCGGTACGGTCAGTTGGTGAGCGACTCAAGGAGCAAAGTTTGGGTATTTCATAGGGTATCCAGTTGGTTTCGATAAAATGTATGTTATCCCTGATATGGTCTACAACCCCTACAGTTTTTCTTTTTTCTTTTTGTTCTTAATGATTACATATATTTTTTGTGTAAAACCAAAAGAAAAAAATTCGCGCGCTTCGCGCGCTTTGCAATTTTACGTTTCAGATTCAAAAGTACACTATCAGTGCGCAACTCTGCTCATGAAGTATTCAGTGATATTATGCAAAATATACCCTGCAATGACTTGGGATATTTAGGCTCCTCCGTATCCCCTCCTCGCCACCCCCTCGACATAGGGGCTGTCGGAACTTCGGGTCACTGCATGATCCGGCCCCCTGTCGGGAAAATGCTGTCGCTACCGACCTGGTCGGTTTACTTATTTTGGCTTTCAAAGGGTCATTTCTGCGATAAAACCCAAAATTTTCGGTCCACTTTGCCCACTCTCCCTCAGTTCCGTTACTAATAACTAAATATAGTACAAAACCTTTCCACCTTTTCAAGTAATTTAATATAAGTAAAATACAAGGATTTTTGTAAATGTCGGTCATTTCATATTATTTTGCTAAACCTAGTTAATGTTCTCTTGTGTTTGTCGTGCGGTACTGCTAGTGACTCGAGGAGGGAAGTTCAGCGTAGGTTATGCCTGATATGGCCCAACTGCCTTGACAATTGATCTATATATATATATGTGTGTATATATATATATATATATATATATATATATATGCTTCAAATAACTACAGGTTCTTTTTAGTGTAGGCCTATCCCCCAAAAAATTTCGCGCGCTTCGCGCGCTTTGAAATTTCACAGTTTAGATTCTAGGAAAAACGATAAATCAGGGCGAAAATATATTTCTCTAGTATATACAAATATTATGAAATATATGCCCCGTAATGACATAATCTAGTACACAAGTTTTCTTCAAATCCCTCCTCACCAATTCCTCGACGACATCATGGCTGTCGGGGCTTCGGGTCGCTGGCCCCCTGTCGAGGAGTCTGCTCCCCGTCGGGCAAATCCTGGCGCCACCCCTGACGCCGCGCCAACCGATGGTCGCGCTCCGCTTAGATAAGGAGACAACCAAAAATCCCATGCATGCGATTAAACTTACCAGTTGAATTTTAAGGCCCGAATACCAAAATACTTTCAGAAGATTTCAAAAAGAGAGACCATATTTTCTTTATTGAGCACAAGCGAGCAACTTTGAGTGAGTCACTGTGAGTGCCTAGAGAGAGCACAACAAATGACTGAATGCTCCGAACTCCTGACGCACAAGATCGTTATCGGGCTGTATAGCATGCATCTCTCACAAGAGGGAGGACAACTTTCTGACAGGACATTTATCATAAAAATTCTGACACAGGGAATTTCAATGAAAACTTGTTTTTATACGGATCAAAGAGCCCAGGAAACGGGTGGGAAATGCCATTTCCTACAATCTGGGGGTCTTCTGGACCAAAAATTTTCTCTGTACGCTTGGCGCCAACCTATGGTGGCGCTCCGCTTAGATAGTAGCTATATCGCAACCCCCCCCCCTTTAGTCAAAACCTGCATCCGCCCCTGTTGAAAAACCATAAATCGTGAAACTATAGTCCCGATAACAGCTTTTTACTACAGAATATCATACCAAAGTAAAATGCAAAGATTGAAATTCCACTGTTTGAAACACACTTCGATGCACGGCATGTGTGTCCAGCATTTTTAATACCTCCTGTTGAAAATACTCGCAACAAAACCATTGAAACTGCTGTCTACCAAAATGACGATGTATTCTATTTAACAAAACATTCCATTATCTGCCTGATTTAACAACTGGAGACGATGAGATCAATAAGGAAGAATTTTACATAAATTGCTACATATGACTGAAGTCTCAGCTTAAACGAAGGGGAAGATTTGAAACTGTGGTATAGCTGCACAGTCCCATACATACGGCTTACTCTTGCAATAATTTGATTTAGAACATTTTTTCATTAACTGATAAACTTAGCAAAACGAAGACAGCTTTCACTGGTTCTAAGTGGGGCAGGGGCCTCCATCACTCCGCGAACTAGCTCAGGAGGTCTTTAATATTGTTTATGGTCCTTTGAAGTAGCCTATGATGGTGGAGGGGACCCAGCAAAAGTGAACTGTCATGTCCAAGGGCGGCGATTTGTGGTGGACGGGGGGGGGGGGACGTGGGTAGGAACTCTCAAAATGATCCATATGTTTATGTGTACATATACGTATATATACATACCTACATGCATAAACACACGCACATGTATATGTTAACGTATACATAGCCCTACACGTGTACGTAAACACATTTGAAAATGTAAATGTGTATGTTTATGTAATACTGGTAACAGTAGCGTGTTCAAAGGGGGGGGGGGGCCAGGGGGGCACTGGCCCCCCCACCTCTGAAGCCAGTCGGGGGAAAATCTCTTAGTCGGGGGATTTAAGGGTTAGGGGAAGAGAAAAAGATTGAAGAGACACTGAGCACTCAACAGGGATGGCGCCAGGTGGGGGCGGGGAGCCCCATCGGGGAGTCTTAATCATACGATAGAGTATGCAGGCAGTCCCCGACGGCGACTGAGGGAGGACAATTTCTCAAATGAGAACCCAAATTTTTCGGCGCGCTACGCGCGCTGTATAGATACTCCAGGATCTTCAGCAGTTCCATTTCACATTGCTAGAAAGCACATGTCCTGCCAACCTTACCACAAAACATGTAGGCAGAGAACACTGTTCATGTGGAGGTCGAAAATTTCATCGCATGTCGCTAAGCCTAGTTACTGTTCTCTAATGTGTGTCATGCGGTACGGTCAGTTTGTGAGCGACTCACGGACCAAAGTTTGGCTGTTTCATAGGGTAGTCCAAGTGTTTCGATAATATGTATGTTATCCCCGATATGGTCTAGAACCCCTACAGTTTTTCTTTTTTGTTTTCTTTATGTTCTTGATCACATTTTCTTCAGATCCATCTTCCCCATCCCCTTGTCGGCATCGGGGCTGTCGGGACTTCAGGTCGCTGCCTCCGCCCGTCTGGCCACCTGTCGGGCAAATCCTGGCCCCATCCCTGGCACTCAAAACTTAGAAGTAGCCTACAGAATGACATTAGAAGAGATTTTTTTCATTTTTTTGGTCGTTTACCAAAGGATAGAGCTCTTCCAATTGTCCTACAGTGAATAATCAGACAGGATGCTATCAATATCAATATCTGTCTCATATGGTGCAGGTAGGCCTCCTATCATTAAGTTCCCTTCGCCCTTCGCGCTAGTCACTTTAACCATCTGTAATGGTAAACTATATAGGTTTAAGGATGAAACAGTGCTGTTAACTTTGGCGATTATCTCAAGCAGCCTTCTTGACTGGCCTCGTGATCTTTAACGTAGTACCTGTCAATGTATGTGACACATACTGTAGCACACTGCGGCTTTCAACGCATAGAGGATAACCTGAACTCTCCGTCACTGACATCGAATTTTACAAAATCTGAAACAAACGAAACCTGATCAATAAGGCCTCTAGAACCAATTTAGGGCGGTCTTATTACCTTATGTTGCAGGAGCTTCCGGGGGCTTCGCCCCCTGGACCCCGCCAGGGGTCCTGGCGCGGGCCCCTGGACCCCACGCGTGCAAACTCGCGCTTTGCGCTCGTGGTGCACCTTTGGTGCACTTGTCACATCCCTCCATGTCAGTCGGGGGAATCACAGGTTGTGCCCCCCCACCTTTGAAATCCTGCACACGCCACTGACTGGTAACGAAATGTGCTCTTTAGTGGGGCCGAAGAAGCACCTACTAGTCGCAAGTAACAATGAGTTAGCTTTCAGAAGTCAGTGACTGCCAAACTTATACTTTGAATTTTTATATCAAACGGCCGCTTATTTGAGTAGGGAGTTCTCTCTCACAGCTCCCTAATATGAGTGGTTGACAGAGAGGACAGAAAAAATAACAAGTAGGTTCCTGACAATGACACGAGGAAGCTACAAGTGCGCGCGAAGCGAGCAGAAAACCTCCAGATTGAAGAATATTGTGTACGTAAATACGCCCATCTGCATGGTGTCATCCACTTGGCAATGTCACTTAGGGTGAAAACCCCAGAGACTGGTCCGTATTAAAGAAGTCAATCGAATGAAGTTCGGTGGTGCAACGTACAGGCAAAAAGTACTTCACCTTGCTTTGAAAAGGTATACTGAAAGCTGATGACTTCAGTAGAGAACAAGGTGTGTTGAAGGGAGAAAATAAATGAAAAGAGGGCCCCATGGCCCCTAAAAGAGGGCTCAATGGACCTGAAATTTACTTTCAGAACATTAATATCTCTGTTGAGGTCTGTTAGGGTCACCAGATATTGTAAGTGGCTATTTCTTACACTAGATATGTTGGTGAGATATGTTTAAGAAAAAGGACATTTCCATAGTATGGGTGGAGGTTAAGAGTCATCTGAGATTACCAAAAGTCAAAAAATGATAAACATTCGATGATGAGTTTAACACTGATCGTCTCATGGTTTGTCTTACAGAGAGTATAAACATAAAGCAGGCAGAATCCTGTTCTAAGAAATCCATCATAACTGAAATGAAATTTTGTATTCAGGTAAAGTTGTTTAGGTAGGCATTCATCTACCTTCACCGTTTGAGTAGAAGTTAAAACAAGCGTGTCTTTTCCCGTGGGCAATTCATGAAAATTAAGAAATAACGCTGTATGTATCCGATGCTACCTTTTTAGCACTAAGTGTAAAATTATTTCCAAGAGAACAATCTTATTTCATTTCCCGACAGGGCAATACTTCATCTACGAATTCTTTGGACACAAGAAAACATTCGACTGAAGTCTGTTTATAAACAGTATAGTGATTTTTTCAGTCATGTGACATGGCTTCGTTTCGTTCAGTTCTTCTGAAGTTATATGGCTCCTTGAAGTCTGGTATTATGACAAGCAGTACCTTCATACATTGACACCAGTATGACATTTGCGTGGTACTTATAAAGCTGTCTCGAACATGAAGTTTCACGTATCTTTTAAGGAGAGAATAGAGCTTTTGTAAGAAAAGACTGCTTTTTTACAGGTGGGTATCCAGGGGCGTTGGCGTGCACCCAAAGCTGAAAAAAGAAAAGAAAGTTGCTACACTCGCTCATAGGTCGTTACACTCGAAGTCTTTCAAAGCTGAAGTCACGCCTCCGGGATAAAAAAATCCTGCAGACGAGGGTGTTTTCGTTATTCATACTTGCATTGTGACACTATCACATAACCTTGCGTTCAAGTTGCTAGATTAATTGGGCAGATTGGACGTGAAAGGAAAAAACTTCACTCCTTAAAGACCAATTTTCAGAGCAGAATAAAGAGGGTTGACTCATTAAAAGTGCAATTATTGATAAACCCTATACAGATCATTTGAGCTGTTTGGCTCCTTTTTATGCCCACGTATTGACTTATTTTACCACATATGTGGTGATGCGATGTTTTCTCTATTATTAATGTACTGTAAATAAAGTAACAATTAAAATATGACAATAGCCTATTACTAACGAATCAGCAGGTCAAGACGGCGAAGCTGATTGTTAGGGCAGCTAATTAGCAAGTGTAATTACTGTAAATTAATAAATAGAAAAGTTAAAAGTAATTTTGATTACAGTGTTTACCAAACTTAAAAAAAATGAAAGATTGCAAGAGTTTGATATGTTTTATGGAATGAATTTTTAACATAAAGTCTGTCAGTCTATAAATGTACTTATAATAATCGCTGATTCACTAAATATGTTCAATGTTTGTTGGGGTACATGACTGTAAGTCTCTTCTGTGTCCCTTCAGGGGACGTAGCTCCTGTGGGGAGCATAAATCGGGTTTACGTTGGTTTTCGTCCTCCGGCATACAGCTAAAGAGACTTTTGAAAGTAAAAGTCGGAGACATAAGTAGCCTTACGTTAATGTGTTGTAATTTTAGGGCCTAGGTTCTCAAATAGCGGTCCCTAGGCTGTTTGCAGCAAGTGAATGACCGCGGAGTACTCGCACATAAAAATAAGAAGTCAGACAATTTGACTGAGTTCTGGCTACAACAGCATCATATTCAAAAGTAAAAATAATGGATAACAGAGTGAATATGTCACACATTAATAAGCTACATTATGAATTCGTTTCATTCGTTACGAAGACTTGCACGCCACGGATACATGAAAGCGTAGTAGGCTACTTCCCAGTCCTATCACCCGCACTGAAAATTTACTACCACTCTGGGCACACAAATGGAAATGACTCACTTAACGAACTCATTAGCAATGTGGTTACGATTTTCGTAGCAACGTTTCCCTGCTTTGTGTTGAGTGAAACAGGCTAAGGATCTGTGCTGTAGTCGAGTCCCCGTCTACATAGTCCCAGTCACTGGCATTCGAGTCCGACTCCGATTCCGAGTCACAGGGCTCGAGTTCGAATCCAAGTCCTCTCTGTGGAGACGTATACACTAAGAATAAGAATTCATAGACAAAGCAAGGTATGTACACTGAGGTGCGGGGCTAAATAAAAACATTTGGTCAGCGACCTCTTGAGGGGTTTGCACTTCTAAGCGGAATATCACCCTAAGTTGGCGCGTAGTTTCTACCTAGAAATTTTCGCCCTAAATGGCCCCAGATTGTAAGAAATAGCACTTTCCGGACCTTGTCAGTGCATCAAAAAGTCCTTCATTTTGATATCTCATGGTATAGAAATTTAGTACCCTTTAAAAGAAAGTAAAACAGGTATAGTTCTGATAGGGGGGATCTTTCCTATGAAAGACTACTGGGACATTCGATTCGACCGGCCTTGGAGAGGGATTTGTGAAGCGGGGCGCAGCCACTCGCTTCAGTGAAAACAGTGAAAATGCACGAAGAAGCTTAGATGTGTGTTAATGCACTAGAATTTACCATGTTTGGTGTCCAGAAAACCGTAGCATGTTTTGTGAAACAAAGCAAAAACATATTTTGGAATAATGACACAGTAGACACTATTTTGCCATGAACCGGCCAGGGCTGTTAATTTCCCACTGACACAGCCTCTTCCGTCAGTGTGATACTGGTTGAGTATTTTATAAAATAGTCTGCAGAAGTGCGAAGTTCGGCCAACTTGAAAATTGAAATACTTGTTGAAAAATCTGCACTGATGGTGGGCAAAGATAGAACAAACCTCGACATGGGATAATTTGTATTATATTGCATCCTGCCGAAAGAGAACAAAAGAGAACAACTATGCGATTGAGGATGATTTTTTCCAACATCAACAAAATATTGTAAAATAGCCAAGTACGGCTAGGTACCTATCCATAGTGGAGGACATTTGTCATATAAAGTCCTGTGGGGTATTTTTCCCTTTACAGGAAAACCTGAAACTACTTCCAAATTGAATTAGGACATACTTTACACAGACCACCTGGTGTGCCGTTTATTTTGCGGTCTACTAGCTACTATTTACTACATGAAAGCACCCGGTGTGCTGTTTGTTACTATTTACTTCACGAAAGCAAATTATGAACAAAGAGCAACTCTACCTCCCGCTTGTGTTCGTATGGCAGGATTGGTATAGCAATAATTATAATGTCAGTATTTAATGAAATTGCAGTAAGGAATTGTCTCGCGGGGAGTGTTCTCAGTGCACCCCAGATGAACTTGGCGGTTGCAAATTATAGTAGCATGCGATAAGATCAAATGAGTGTCAAGAAACCAACTAAAAGAATCATTACAGCATAAGCCTGTCTCGGCAAAAGGATCTCTCTAAAGATATGAACCCTTCCATCAGGTTTCATAAGACAGGTGAAAGTTGCACGTAGCCTCCCTTCCTTTGTACATAGAAGGAAAACGGAAAAAAAGTGCGTATTTTCAAAAACGTAGATACCGTGTGGAGTTTTACAGGAACTGCAGAGACAATGTAAATATTATGTGACTACGGATTTAAAGTAAAAAAGTTAGTGCCGGTCTCAAACCTGGTCTCGGAAATTTTATAACCGAGTCACGAGTCCGGACTGTACGAGACCGTGTCGAGTCCTTGGTTTCCGAGTCCGAGTCCTAAAAATTGTGGCTAGAGATGGGTCTCGAGTACTACAGCACTGCTGAGGAGTCAAAAGCGCGTTAATCTCTTCACTGTCAAGGCAAAGAAGTATGTTATTGACTTTAAGTGAAAACATAGCAAACATTCCCTATATTTAAGATGCTAGGTCATGAAATAGAAGGAAAAGAATAATTTTTCCTCTCCCCCCCCCTTTATTCGTTCGTCTGTCGGTCCATCCGTCCGCCCATCTATCCACCCATATGCATACCTGAAATTTGAATTACTGCAGTGTATGTAAAAAAAATTCTTCGTTATTGGCTCTATTAGACCAAAATTGTTCGTAAGATTTGCCTCAAATGTCAGCAATCACAAAAAGAGTTGTCCGTGGCAAAGGAAAGGAATGTCTGACTTCCTTTCCGAGCACTCACTTACGTTGGCATAGCTATACGTCTCCCCAAGCGCCCCACTGGCGATCTGGGCCAAAAAAAAATCACTCGACTGGGCTACTCAACTTTATAATGATAGACTCTGGCTGTGGAAAATCCACATTTCAATCAATCCACTGAAATCCATCGGGATCACTCCACTCTGAACAATTTTGAATAAATTCGGACAGATTATGACAAACTTAATGTGTTTTTAGAATATAATAAAATCAAATTTTACATTTTTTCACAAAAATTACACATCTTGATGGCTGCTATCAAGTGCCATTTCCGGCGGTTGGTAGCTACGCCACTGCCCACTTAGAACTTCTTTTCAGCACTTCCCGAGATTCCCCCTGTTGGGAGAATCTAGTTTTCTCCCGATGGGGAAAAATTGGTCATAGACGCCGCTATGTTGCCTATATTACCCACAATTCCGCGCTTTCTTTGTGTACATTGTCAGTGGCCAGTTGTTTTTTGGAACCCCTTTGAAAAATTTGCTGGTCTACTGTAATGGAATTAAGTGTATATTCGGTGGGTGAATTGGCATAGCTACCGAAAAGCCACGTCCTGATTGGTGGTTCACCACTCCTTTTTTGATAAAACGCAAGTTTTTGATTGGTTTTCTCTCTTGCTAAACCTTGTCTTTCTTAAGCTAGCAAGCCTATACAATATGTTGCATAAGTTTCCCCCCATTCGGGAGAATTTTGATTTCCCCCAGACGGGAGAATCTCCGGGACTGTTCTGGCACTATAGAAATGTATACTTTGACTTCATTAAGATACCAATGACACTGCTTACAGTGCCTGCTGAGGAAACAATTGACTCGTGAGGGAGGATTTTCAAGTGGGAGGAACAAATTGACTGTAGCCACCAACTCTACATAACACACTTTAAGGGGCCACTCCATCATCCTGTTCCGGCTCGCGCGGAGCCGCGCTTTTCACATTTGGTGGTATTTGTTGAAAATACAAAGAAACATTTTCTTTGAAGTCCGTTTATTGGCGACAATAGCCTCTAAGACCACGCCCTTGGTAATACGTTTTTCTGTTACTGGAATCGAGAAAAAAAGAGTTGAGTGGGGTGACAATCTTATGGAATTTTTCCACTGCTGTTGTAAGCAATCGAAGCCCACAGCTAGCTTGTTGGGGTCGCAGATTTTTGCCACGTGGTTTTGGGCTCCCAGTGGGGCTTGGTGTAAAATTTTTCTTTAGTGCGATGCGTATGAGATAGAGACACGATAAGTTCGAACGTATCCGTATACTTATCTGCCACGCAGTTATTTTGAATATTGCATTACGTGAATATTTGGTCATTTACCCGATTTAACCTACTAAACGGTGCTCCAATATCAATAAACAGCCCATATGGGAAAGTTGAGAAAATATTTTTTTTTCCAAGGATGACAAACCTTTAGGCAGTTTGAAGGACTCACCTAATATTTTTCCTCCTTAGACCACTTGACTGAGATTCGGTTTACAAATATTTCGAAACCTGAACCCTGCCGCGCAGGCTACCTCTAACATCGGACGGTTGGCCTTACCACCCGGACCTGTTCGTGTCACTTGTAAGGTTAAGCATAAACGACCAGGAGATAAACTAATTGACAAGAGCCTTCAATGTTACAAGTTATTGTACTAATGTAAAACCTAAGAAATGAAAAATAAGCAGAATGTATGTATAAATATTTAATATTTAAGGAAAGCATAGTATTACTTATTTGGCTTTAGACATACACAAAATTCCACTAAAGTGATTTGCTTTTGCCATGCCCTTCAGGCATAATATCCACATTTATGCACTGAACCTATATTTACAGTGTGTGCCTTTCTCTGTTCAAACAATTGATATTTTATAAAGATTTTCACCATGATCACTACGCATTTAAATTTAAATAAATTGCAGGGACGGCGGAGACGGGGGGGGGGGGCAAAATTGGCTCCTCGGTCCCGGAATTTACCGCCTTTAGATGGCTTCTCGTACGCAAGACCATTTTTCTGCCTAAGTATAAGGTTTGAACAATAACCCATAAAACAAATTAAACAGTAGAGTTTCGGAACTCGGTGAGGCTTTCGGCTCTCCCAGCAGATCGACAAGCTATATAAACACTGTTCCGAAGCTATCTACAGTTACTAAAATCCTTAGTTTTCCCGGCAAAAACATTACGTAACAGACTTTAGAAACTGCTTAGAGTTAACGCAAAAGAGTGACAACTGCGGACGCACCCAGCAAACCTTCATTCTAAAAATGAAGTGCCAATTTCAGCACTTAAGAGCTATTTTGTAGCACTTAGAAAGTGTCCTATTACGGACAGCAACCTAAGTGGCAGTGCTATTTATTCCAGCACTTAAAAGAGTCATGATCATTTCTCATGTAACAGTTTTTAATATCGGTTTTCGTTTTCATTTATAGTTGTTCTGGTTACTGTTATTGATTTCCTTCAGCTGTGGTAGTAAATTTTCTGGCACGCTGCTTCACCAGATCAACGTGGAGACCCTTATCACAAACCAAGTTTTAGTTTTTAAGTTAATATACTGTAATATTAAATCATATACCATTTTATTGGTTATAAATATTTGAAGCATTATAAACAATTGGTTCACAAGTACCTGATAAAAGTCAAAAACCAAAAGTCGGAACTCGGTGACCATCTAGTTTAGTAATGTATAGTGTTTTTTTTAATATTTTTCTACATAAATTGACTCTGTCCACATTTCTATAATGAACCGTTACTTCTCATAGCTGTCAGCACTATTGAAAGTGTCTAAACAGCACTTTGGATGCTGAATTGACTTCAGCACCCAGAAAGTGCTGTCAAATCAGGACATGACTTTTAGAGTGTTTCACGAACAGTATCAAAATCTTATGTCACACCTTAGCTTTTCACCTGACCTCTCCAAACCGTCCAAAATTCTGCATTTTGAGTACTTATGGTTCAAAGAAGCACATGCATATTGATACGCGTAGCAAATCCGTTAACTAAGCAAAGCAGGTTTTAGCATAATAGGTGTCAATCATTGCTGCAGTGAACCTCATGCAAGAGACAAAAAGCAATGAATATGTATGAAGTAAATTTTTGTAGCTGCACCAAAGACTTGGGCCAAGCATTTCTAAGCTTGTGCCAAGAGTATACTCGTTACAGTCAGTAAAACGGTAAAATTCCTTCAAACGTCTAAGCTTTAGTCAGTGCACATGCACAAAGGCCAGAAACTTCGGTATAAAAGACGTACCGGAGCCTGTTGCCTGCTTGAAATATTCGTTTCTTGCATGATGGGTAAACTTGGTCAGAAATTTTTGGAAGAAAACTGTTAACTCACAAAAGTAAACATGGCGAGCGAGTCAGTGACAGAGAGAAAGAAGTGAAGTCATGTCATATGTGTCTGGTATATCACCCTCTTAGGCAGTGGTCCTTTATACGCCCATTTCTTCCTTCTTGTACCTTACGTAATAATAAATTAAACAAGAAACTCGAGGTGGTACCAATGTCTGACCTTCAGTATCTTCGTTTATTACCATCTCCGTGGCTTCGATCTGTTCTTGCCTGCCAGCACGCACCCTGTATGGTCGATTATTAGTTTTACACTTCCGCTTGTATTTTGTAAAAAGTTAACGTGCTCTTTAGGTATTGGCTCTGAACGAGTACTGAAAACTTTTCAATTATTAAAACACTACCTTTATAAAACTGTGCCATACCGAAGGAATAGGGAATAAGCTTATGAAATATTCCATACAATGGTGTCAATTTTATAAAGAAATGTTAACAATTACGTTTTAAAATGCCTTGAGCAATTCAACACACTTTGGCCCACTTTGTTAACACGTTTGTATTCTAAACTTGTTTAACAAGTGAACACTGCATATCCAGCAATTAATGTCAATTTATACAGAACGTTTGAGGATTCGACACGTGCTTAGCATTTGCGTGTTTACTGTGTTTGGCAGAAAATTGTTTAGAAACATTTCAATCCTACGCACTTTTTAAATTCTTTTGTCTGCTCATTATTTTTAAGAGGACACAATTAACACATTTTCCAACATACACACTGCAATTTTGAAAGAAACATTTCTTGGAAGGAAGTATCTCAAATGAAACATGCTATTGTCACTTCCACAAAACAGAAGACGATTCTACATCCATCTGTCTGCCATTAGTAAGCAAGCAGATGGATTAAGATACATTCTTTTGATCCATCGGATAATGTTCTGACCAAAAGCACCCACTGTTTGATAAAGGAAGTTTTATCAATACTAATAAATGCTTATTCAAAATCTACAAGTCAAATACTGCCGTTGATGTTTTTCCTGCGTAGCCCTGTACTGGATAACACCTAAATTAGGTCGTATATCTGTATGTCAAGTCATCTGTGAGACCTTTTGTCAAAGGAGAAAATCCTGCTTGGTAAGAATGGATAAAACAAGTAATGGCTTGATTGAGTCTTGCGGAGATATACAACTAGTGACAGTTTTTTTATATTAAGAAGCGAAATTGGCCTCCAGTTACCAATGTTTTTAACGTCTTGTCCCTTTATCGTGATAATGTACATCTTATCTGTTCTGAAGAGAGTTTTCTAACTAATAGCCCGAGTTCAAGGACATAACCAGCAATGACTTCATCTTCGGCCAAAAATATTCATAGAACTGGAAGGGAATCTTATGGCTCCCAGGTACCTTTTTTGTAAAAATATTAAGTAACATCCCGTCATGCTTATTTTGATAAAACTGCCTCACAACTTTTTAAAATCATCTTTAATTCCTCCTATACCTATACCAAGGAATCAATTCAGCAGAACGTTTGTTCATGTGATGTATCCGAGTAGAACTGTCCCTATGCCTGCAATCACATAGGAAACGTGTATAAAATTTCCCATAACACCTGAAATGATGGTTATTTGAGAAATGACAATATGTGGCCACTCTAGACTGCTTGAGCATTAGATCAAGATGGTGGTAGGAAGGAGATACAACGACCAAATCTGTTAGAGAATATGTACTTGAAAATGATTTTTAACTCTTTTCAGGCACCGCCATTTGATTGACAGGTCTCTTTGTTTCTTATTGTTAGGTCTCTTTTGACTAAACTCTTTTAATGATGATGCCGTCCTTTCTTTTCCAAGTTATCCAGAGACAAAGGTCATTGTTTATACATGCTTTAAAGTAAGGTTTGTTTCCGCCAATGACCATACTTTAATAAAGATTTTCTATAAAACGACTTGCAACAAAAGTTTAAATAATGTACTTCAATTGTTCCCCACGATTCTAATACGTCATCTGTTGGAAACATTGTTCAAGCCTATACATTTCTCTCAGTTTTTAGCAAACTTTTACATCATTAGAAATATATTCCGAAAAGTAAGTTGTCAAGAAATTCTTCGCTTCGCTGACTTTAAATGATGATATCTGGTGTGACGAAAAAGGACGAAAGGTTAAAATTTCACATTTTTGCATGACGGCCCCCAACGAAAGTTAATGAGTTCAACGTAAGGGGTGCGTCTTCCCATTGCCATTTTGACAATGCCCCACTGAACCTAGTTGACTTAGGTATTGAGATAAAAATTTTGAGAAAAAAGCAAGATTATTATATTGTCGGAAGCAAACATTGCTTCAAAGAGACTAAGGATCTGCTTCCTAACACTTCCCTGATTAGACACACTAATGGCTTGGGGATAAGTAGATGAGATAGTGGGCACCGCGTGCTTCATGTCTTTAACACAGATTAAGGATAAAATATTCATGTTGCAATGCTCTATTACCCATGACTTACCAACCATCATGAATGCGTCAATAGTGAGAAAGAAAGGTATTGGAGCGTTAAAGGTCTGTAACATGTACATATCATACCTGCGTATTTGATACAAAAAGCAACGATAAACAGCCACAAGTCCCATCAAAATTCATCGCATCTTCACAAGACAATTTCTATTTTTCACAGGAACGGAGGGGGGGGGTGAACTTTGTTTCGGTTGGCCATCCTGGGGGAGGGATCTAAGGGGGGAGGGTATTCCACTCCCCTCAGTAAAACTTTTGAACATATTTCAGGCTCCTTGGATGTAATTTGTTGCAACATATTGCGAAAGATTAAGAAAAATTACTGTAATATTTGAACATTATTGAGGGAACAAATAAGGGATTTTGTCCTTGAATTGAGGGAAGCGGAAGTATACTTCCAACCCCACCATATTTTTGACTGGGGCTTTAGGCCCCCAGCTGGGAGCTGGCTCCCTGTTTGTTACGCCTATGCTATGCTTCATATGCATCTTAAATTAACACGAGCTACATATGCATGCAAACTAGTGACGTAGAAGGAGAGATTTACATTACATGATTCACGTTGTGTTTATTTAACCTTTATTCTAAGGACTGTTGTACTGTGGGTATTCATTGAGGGGATTTTTGAGAGGTAGCTGAAAAATTGGAAAATTTCATACCAGATTTAACTGGCAGATGAGAAATTAAAAGGTAATTAGTAAAGGATGAAACAACGCTGGACCGTGCATTTAGTGGAGGATAATGCACGATCGGGGGTTAATGCAAGCGATGTATGAGGCCGAAACCAGAGTGCATCCAGTGATAGCATTAACCCCCGAAGTACATTATCCTCTATTTAATGCACAGGTCCAGCATTGATTAACCCTGTTCATTCATACACAACATGATTTTGATGAAAAAGACGAAAAAGAAAGAAAACTTGTGTTTGTAAATAACCACATTTTTTATTGAAAGCAAAACTCCTACAAAAGATGGCACGATTAACTTCCATTGAAACAATGTTCGTGCACATTTAGCAAAGTACCATTAAAACATGAATTCAATAACAATATTCACAAGTAATGAAATATAACAATGATACAACTTAATTTGGAAAAGCTCTTATTTAATGACTTCATCAGCCGAAAATAGGACAAAAATTAACAGTTAGATAAAAATTGACACTAGAAGTAAATGATCCATGGCAATCCCTTAGCAACGAAATCTCCCATTTGTATCATGTATATTTGCACTGCACACAGACCGGTATCATATGCAACGTTCACTAGACTTAGCCTTGACCTAAGCATGGTACGTTGTGTACAATGCGAGAATGCCGTTTTCATATCCATGCACGAATATAGTAAGAGACATATCCATCTAACTAGTCTATGCATAAGCAGAGCGGTCTTTTTTAAAGTTGTTCTTCAAAATACTGTAGATCAGGGGTGGGGAACCTCCGGCCCGCAAGACCATTTGATCCAGCCTGTGAGGCAATCCATAACTGAAAATTCAGAATCACCTCAAATTCCATGGATAATAGCCATTTATTTCACTGTTTGTCATGCTTATACCATTTCCGGACATTCTACAAAGATATGCAGCGAAATAACACTAACTGTCGACCAGATTACATTACCAAAACCTTAGTATGCATAATGTAACATGCTCATGACCATTTCGTTAGACTTAAACCAGGCGTGGAATCCACTACTCCCCGCCTGGTTTAGAAACACCTGTCCCTTCGAAGAGTGAATTGTACAGAGTGGATGATTTTGCAATGAAAAGTGAAAAAATTGTTTTCACATACGCGGTTGTTCGGTGCGCTTCGCGAGCACTTTTTGTGTATGTTTATTACTTCTGACGTATTAAATAAAAAGACAATGTTTATGTTGTGATACTTCTGGTCTGTGATGGGATGCACACTCAAAGCCTTTTAAGCAGATAAAGATAGTGGATGAACATTCAAATGGCTGTAAATTCTTACAAACTACACTGCTTGCTTGCCCCAGTTTCTTACCTGGGCTTTCCCCCTAGACGCCACCAGGACACACTTGGGACCCCTTGACCTGCGCCCTGTGGGAAAAGTCTCCTGCGTCTTCGCCGTCGGAGGGGCCGGTGCGGCCCGCGAGTAGATTATGACTGTCAAAACGGCCCTTCAGAGGAAAAAAGTTCCCCACTCCTACTGTAGATGCTAATACGGTATTATTGTATTCATCCGCCGGTGATTCTACTCTAGTACCGTGCGGTTATCCTAGGATAATGCACGGTTACCTGACCGTAATGGACCACTAGGAGTTGAGGATTTTTAATACACAGGGAGCTGGAAGACCAGCTCCCTGATCCAATTAATAATCTTAGAAATGGTCAAATTATATAGCTATATCTCGAGAGAAAGGTAACTGCTTTGCATCTAACAGCCTCAGAATGACTGGATCTTATAGTACATTACTGTGAAGTAAAACGCTTTAGTTGATACATGCCCACATTTCTTAAAGAGATTTTAAAATGAGGATCTCGTCAGTTGTACAGAAAAATGTAAAACAACATGTTCAGCAAGTGCGTTCACTGTGGAGGGGCATATGGGCACGTCCCACCCAACTGCGATTTGAACGTTAAGAAGGCTCTTGCCTAGCACAATTCGATGGAATGGGGGCTATGGGGTTGAGAGAGTTACAAGAAAAGATATGTGTATACTGGAACCATCCGAATGGTTATTAGCCCCATGTTGGAAAAAGTAAAGATCTAGAGAGATTTTGAAGAAAAATTACTAGACAAACATTGCAGGCTTACTCCACTTGTACTGTGAAACGAGTACCACATTTTCTACATCACCTTCTCACTGTCCTATTGCAGAGCGAACTTACGATAGTTGCGAACTTATAACTTCAACACTGCTGGAGTACTTTTAAAAATTTTGAATAATGCACTTTTGGCAGACATTCGTGATGTGTCAACAAACTTCGCCAAAATAAATGTAATGCAGTGTTGCTTTTGAAGTCCCTGCCTTATCCATTTTTCTGTTAACGCTGGTATAAGAATACACTTGTACTACGTCGTTTTCTGACCTGTGATGTTCTTTCAGAAACAGAAAAGTGATTAAATCATTTAAAGTCCTTACAATCTCGCCCCAAAAATAATCATATCTCCAAATATAATTGGTAACTTCACTTTGAAGTCAAACAATAGCTTCAGTCCAGTTGGTCAGGCAACTTGTGCATTGAGTTCTGCTGCCAATTATTCACTCACAGTATTGAGAGTATATGGCCTTGGACAAACTCAGTGCAAACAACTAAAGGTTTGTCTGGGAGGTGTATAGGTGTTTTTCGCTTAAATTGGAGGAGGGACTAGAAGTAAACAACATTAGGGGGACTTTTTACTGTAGGGACCAGATTGCAAAGCCTTTCAGAAAGTAATTTATTTGATTTTCTACAAAGAGAAAATGCTTACAATTTGCTGTTTGTTGAGAAGTTCAGTCATGAAACAATCTTTACAAATAATTACACTTCACGCCTTGATGCAGTTACATCACGGTGCCAAGAGACAAAATGTGGGGAAAGCCCAAAAGGCTTACGCGTTTACAAATTCACAAAGGATATCTGCCAATTCAACCTTTTAAACCCAAACCTGGAACTGGTTGTATTAGGCAGTCGAGTGGTAGACATGCTTCCTGTGCCCTTTATATTCTTGTAGCATATCTTTATGAATTCCATGCATAGAAAAAAGTTCTTAAGAGGTGTTCGGTTAGTTTACAGCAGTAGTCCACGATACGCTACATACAAATCTAGCTTAATCTTGCATTTTGACATATATCATGTTTTCAACGATTTCTGGTCAATTTTTAGGTGCTGATTCCAAATTCGGTGGATGCCAGTTCGTAAATATAGACCATTTTTGCTGAAATGCAAAGATTCAAAATAGACGCCGAAATGTCCTGTTGTTGAGCATTTTCTTTCTAGGTGTAAACACATTTTAAAAATACTCAGCCGAATCATACTTGGAAGTGCAGAGTATGTGGACAGAATATTTTCCATTAATTATTCAGTGGTCTGGTTGAGTATATGTGACATTGTAACGTGTAAATCGCCTTACAATCGATGCATCAATATTCACTTTTCTTTTCTGAGAAAATTTGCTCTAGGAGGGTTGATTTACACAAGTAGTGGTCAGTTTAACGAATGTAGTCAGTTCTGCCTTTAAGGAGACTCTTTATCTCTACAGTAATGAAGATTAATTTAAGTCCAGGCTACAAGCCACATAGCCTTGTGTTGTACATATGTAATATATTTCAACTGTTTTAGTCAAGTTTTTGGTGCGGAATCCAAATGCGACTAGCGCCAGTTGATAATTGTTCGGAGCACTTTAATAGAACGCAAAAACTAAAATGGCGGCCAAATTGACCTTCTGATACGTGTCTCTTTTTTATGTTATATAACCTTCTGAGCGCCCTCAATCAAATCATACTTGCATGTGAAAAGTACATGTAAATGATATTTCCCATACATTACTTACTGCCAACTGGTTGAATGAAACTGACGTAATAACGTGAAAAGGATCATTCAAAATGGCCGCCACAATCATTTCTGTTATAATGCACGCAGTATTTGTAGTGGATGATGATGATGATGATGATGATGATGATGATGATGATGATGATGATGATGATGATGATGATGATGATGATGATGATGATGATGATGATGGTGATGGTGGACCCACCCTACTGTAATACACAGAGAATCCCAAGAGCCAGTTCCACGAAGAAAGTGACAGTGAGTTTGACGAAACCGAAAACTGGAGGTGCGCCATAGACTTCTTTCAAAAACCGGTCAAAAGTTCCATCAACGAACTCCAGAATCTGTTGCAAAGCTAGAGAAGGATCTAAGTAAAGCTGTGGAGTTCTAGGGCAGGAGAATGGAAGATACTGAGAGAGTTGTGGAGGAAAAGGGCCAACTATGTGATCAGCTTGGTGAGAGAGCTATGGCATTGGAAAACGCTCTCGAGATGAAAACCATGGACACTAGCAAATTGAAGCGGTTTTCACGTAGAAACAGAATTGTTGGAATACCCTTTGCGGAACATGAGAACTGTGAAGATGTGGAAAGGAAAAGGGGTTCCTATTATTCAAGGATTTACCTGACTTGCAGATAGAGAGGTGCCACAGAGATGGCAGAGCCCCACCGGGAAGACCCCCTCACATTCTTGTTCGCCGTTTGTCGCATGAGGAGAAAACTTTCATTATAAAGTGCAGACGATCAGCCTTCACACGATCAATCTTTTTTCATCGTGGACGATTTAACTAGACTGGACTTTGCAGAGAGGAAGACGTGGTCGTCCATAGTGAAAGATCTCTATGGAGAGGGGTAAAACTTACTTTTAGTGGAGGAAAGTGGAGAGATGCTTCCGGAAAGCCCTACTAAGTTTAGCTGAAAGGTTCCCTTCAATGTACCTTGAATTAATTTTAGTCATTACTTCTCAACACTACCTACTTTGGTGAGAATTTTCTTTTTCATGTTTTTATGAAACGCTTTTGCATGATTTTTAAATAGTCCCTACCTCCATGCTGACGATCACTGTCTTTTATGGTTCTTGGACCTGGTTGACTATTTACTGCTTAGACCGATTATCTCCTGGCATTCATACACCAGAAATGTTCCCAGCGGTCAAGCTGGTTTCAGTCTCGTAATATATAGCTATATATATATATATATATATATATATATATATATATATATATATATATATATATATATGGCATTTTAGAGAAACCGTGTGTTGATCGAACAATCATAGTAGAATAAATGAGCGAAAAAGTTTGACGTCCTTTCTCAATCAACTGTATTTATGATCTTTTATTCACAAAATTTTCGGTGCTCCCAGCAAAATTTGCCCAACTTTTTGAGCAACACTGGGCATCTATTCAACAACCTAAACAGTTGGGCAAAATTTTAACCAACTAAATTTGATAAAGTTTAAACTCTACCGTTAGGAGGAAAATTACCCAACTGTTAAGAGCATTTCAAAAGATACCTAGTTGTTGAGCACTTCTTTCATCAAGCTGTTGGGCAAATGCATTAACCACCCGTTGGGTTTATGTTAACTTTCTTTGCCTAACCGTTGATGCTCTCCTTACTTCAGAATAACATACTGGCTATTTCTTTCCCAGGAGACTTGTGTGTACTTTCTACACAACATTCAACAGTTGTTGAAGTTATCGAAATTTTATTAATTTAATTTATTGGGATGGCATTAACCACTTCCTAGACAGTTTATCTTTGGATGTTTATTGTGCACGTTATATTGACCCATAATATCTATAGGCCCCTATCACTGGAAACCGAGGTCATGAAAGTCTGAGCAAATATGGTAATTAGTGTTATTTATTTTACACTATGAAATGTCTTTAATGTAAAGAAAAATATAATATCCGAGGCTGTTGGAAAACATTACAAAGAAACACCTATATTGCGATGTGCATTTCAAATGCCTTGACCTTATCTGTTTGGTTTGTCACCGACTTCTGTATATGTTCAAAGCAATCAGGTTTAAAAGTGACTGAAATGATGCTTTTAAAATTATAACATCAGTCTGCACACTGAGAACTACATTAACAGTTCCGTGTCGTTAACACATTGTAGTAAAGATAACATTATCATTGTGCATATTTCAAAAATCCGCTGTATATATTCTCGTAACAAGTTCGAGCGTGAAAGAGAATACCCAAGATTCTGAACTCTCATTGGATAGCCGTTTTGCGATAAGTCCGAATTGTCGAATTTGATTCAAATGTGTGCTAGTTCGTAATACTTTTTTAACAATTTTATGGAAATAGAGTTCATCATTTTATGGCCATACGTAATGTACCAGTTTTCCTCTGTTGCCAATGTTAAAGATGTCAAAAGCAATTTTCAGATTACGGAACCATTTTCTGATTATGAGCTAAAATGTGAAACAAAATTGAGTCAGTGTGTGGTTGTTCGACGCATAAACTGAGGCCAAAAATCTACCCAACCATAAGCAAACATTATGCTAACTAGCAATCAATTGGCCAACAAGTAGGTAAAGCGAAAATATGCCCAACCGCTGAATAAAAGCTTATAGCTAGTTTAATCAGTAATTGGATAGTACAATACACGTGCATGGAAGGGAAATTTTACCATCATAAGAGCAAAGTTTGACCAACATCTAAGCAATTACTTTTGCCCAACAAAAAACATTGCCCGGTGTTTTAAGAGTGTACTGTCTGTATTGGAGAAATTGAACATGTCGCTTTAATGGGTTTGCATTTTAGTGTCAATGAATTCCTTTTAACAATTAGAGATATCAGGGTTCGTTTACTCTCTTCCTTTTTGCGTATTCATTTGTTATTTTTAATGTGAGAGTATACTTAATAGCAAGAAACGACGTAAACCATCTTCTTTCCTAAAAACCCAGAAGTACAATTTCATTTATTTGCAAGAGACGCATTCCATTCCTTACGACAATTCTATTTGGGTTAATGAATGGGGAGGGAAAGCTTACTTATCTCTTGGTTCTAATTGTAGCAGAGGTGTTGCAATATTGATCAATCCGGTTGTAACTATGACAGTCAGAAACGTAATAATCTACGTAGCTGGCCGTATCATTATATTGAATGTTAATTGTATTAATACACTATTTGAACTAATTAATATTTACATCCACAATAAAGATAACGTGTCTTTACTTTGAGCTGGAAAGTTATATCAGTAAGAACGAATGGAATTCTATGGTATGGGGAGGGGATTTTAATTTTGTAATGAACAAAATCTTAGACAAGGTTGCAGGTAATGCTCAAACTAACTTTAAGGCAAGAAACAGAGATTCAGGTATAATGGAAACTTATGACTTAATAATTGTTTGGCGTGAAAGGAACCCCTTATAAAAAAATCCACATAATTCCCACATACTTCCTTCAGGGGGTATGTGGGAATTTGCAATTTCCTGTAGGAAGTTGCAACTTCCTACTGGAATAATAATGTGTCAACTTCCTACAGGAATAATAATGTGTAGAAATGTATACAAATGTGTAGAAATCAGTATAGTTGACATTCTAATATTGACACGTCTATTCACTGTAGGCTAGACTATTTCGTTTTGTCAAAACATTTTAGAAATGCCGTTATAGATATGTCCATTTTGCCTCTCTTTGATTCTGATCACTGTTGTGTAATTAAAGGCAAGCAGTCATCACCCCAAAGTACATTTTTAGTGTTGGGGATCAAAATTCTCAGCTGGTTCCTGGCTTTGATTGACATCAAAGTTTGAAAATAGAAATGATGCAGAGTAACCCACATTCCACACAATGCAAAGAGAGTGTTTAGATTACACATTATAACCTTATATGCTCACCAGGACATGACCTGAAGCAATCAAATAGGTTTGTGTCTGCACAAGAATGAGATTTATACAGTTATGGGAGGAGCTACAAGCTGCTTAATTGGGAGAATTGGAACTGTCTGGGATGATGAGAATTGCCCTTTAAACTTATGTTTGGTAATCTTCGAGGTAAAGGTATTTGGAAACAAAGTGGCTATGCCACGTATAATTCAACGGTTTAAACCGTTTGTTATCTTTAGGAGAATGTTTAATGAATGAATGAATAAACCATTCTGTTCGTTTACACCTTGTTTTTCCACTCGAAAATTGAAAAAGATTATAACCCAGGCCCGTAGCCAGACAAGGTACTGTAGTGGGGGAAAAATTTTTCCAGGGGGCGAAATTTTTTCAGGGGGGGAGGCAAATGTGTACAAATGTATTAAGTCAATGGTAAGATTCAAACTCTCGGGGGGGTCCAAAAAAATTTCAGGGGGCTTCGCCCCCTGGCCCTCCTTAACTACGGGCCTGTAATATAACCTCCTCCAGCCTTGAAAAGTTAGTATTCTCGAAACTTTCAAAATCTTGTTACATCATGTGACATCACTTTAGGAACTGCTCGCTGTTACTGTGGTATCCTCAAGACATTTGATACAGTGTTTGGATGCCATTGTACCAGTGATCAAGGTCGATACAATGTGAAACCTGCTTGAAAAGTCTTACATTTTGGAATTGTTATCTCCCTACTTGTGCTTGCCAGTTGTTTTGAGTCAATTAAATGCATTTCACGCAGGTTTTTCGTCTTGTTTGCCATGATTAAGTACCGGCCTGTACAAACGTACGCAACAGCATAGGTAGTACACTGTTCGCAGCATACTACACAATGTATCACCAGTACTGTTTAGTAAAGCTACCATGTGAAACTTTCTTTGGAATGGCGGATCTGAGCCAGCATCATACTGTTGCAGTTTGGAGAAAAAGTGATTCATCATCGGGTAGATATGTTGGACTGTCAGTAAAGTGATTTTCTTGGATTTCAAAGCAGACAAGACGTCAGTGGTAAAGCTGGGGTGAGTAGGGCGTTATGAGTAGAACCGTATCGATTTGAGCCTGTTGGATGAGCCAGAATTACAGCTCCACAAAAATTAAAAAGAAAAAAAAAAGATCTGTATGGAGGGATTGCCGGAAAGGGACTTGAGCTTGGAAAGTTTTTTGTAGGCAGTAAAAATATCTCAACTTTATGTTACATACGTGGAAGTGTCAGTGGAATTCGTGGAACTAGCCTATGAGTGTGTATAGTACTAATTCACTGGCTGCTGCCAGTCCACTCACTGTACGTATTAGCCGACTGTGGACAGATCCTAACTTGAAACACTTCTGAGTTTTTCACTCTTCCTTCGGTTTCAATCAAGGATATTTACAAGTGATACTGCAGCCCCCAAAACCTAATAGACTGACACTACTTTCAAGTTTCTTCCAACAGACAGAATAAAGTTAAAATTTCTAGACTTGCCGCGAATTACAATCGCTACAATCTCAAAACAATGTACAGTAGGCCTATGTTGTACCTCAGGTTCAGTGTACGGAGGCTGGGTTTTCCTAATATGACGTCACTACTTTGTTGGCATGAACTCTCATTTTCAGCAGTCTTTCTCAAGGAGCAACTTTTAAAAACATTAAATCCTGATTAATGCTGAAGGCTGTAAGGGTGATGGAAACAGTTATGGGAGAAAGCTTTCTGTGTATTTTCAGGCTAAATTACTCTCCCGTTATGTCAATTTACGTGTCATGGCCATGCACTTTAACATTTCTTTGTTGGAAGACCCAGATTATGTATAAAGTTCACTTAAAGAAGCTATTAAGGATGTAATCACAACCCATCATTGTTACAATCCCTGGTTGCTCTGGGAATCATGCAAATTGATCATAAGATCGGCGTCAATTGCTTATTCTCAAATCGTGGCAAAACATCGGCACTCTGATGAAAAGAATTGAATTGAAAAGATCGCTTTACTTGAACAACAGTAGCTCCACGCCCGTCTGCTGATTTAAAAAATCAGCTCTAGGAATCAAGAACTAAACTAGATTCTATTTATGACTATAAATTAAAGGACATTGCTATTGGATCTAGGGCTCGTTGGTCTAAAAACGGGGAGGAAAACAAATACCTTCTAAATTTGGAAAAAAGCAATAAATCTTACAGTAGTATTAAGCAGTTAATTTCAAATAAGGATAAAGTAATAACCAGTCCTGATGACATTTGAAAACATCACAAGATTTCTATAAGCAACTTAACGCTAAAGATGTGGACGTTAATGCAAGTACTTTTTATAATAGCTCTGGCCTTCTGCATACATAACTTTCCCATGATCAATCAAAGAGCTGTGAGCGGCTCCTTGCACTTGAAGAATGTTCAAATGCTTTATTTTCAATGCCTTATATGTCCCCGGGTTCTGACGGAATCCGTACTGAATTCTATCGTGTGTTTTGGGAAGACGTGGGTCAGATGGTTGTAAATTCTTTTATTTATTCTTTCAAAAGGATTTCATTGCAGATGAGCATGGTAGAGCGTGTTTCACTCTTCTCCTTAAAGGAAACAAAGATCATGGTTATTTAAAAAGCTGGTGACCGATCGCTCTGCTTAACACTGACCATAAAGTTACTGCTAATTGTTTAGCTACGCGCATGAAAACGTTCTTCCAAACCTTGTTAGCTCCGAGCAAACTGGATTTGTTAAGGGCCGTTTTATCCGTGAAACGTCAGTCTTAGATCATTACTGCGATGAAATGATATTCCTGGTGCTCTAATTTTTCTTGATTTCTAAAAGGCGTTTGACCATCTTGATTATTCAAAGCACTCTTTCTTATTGCAACTTTTGCAAGGATTTTAGATGGTAGATCAGAACGATATATAGTAAGTTTTCATCTTGTATTATTACTAACGGTTTTCTTTCTGATTATTTCACTGTCTCCGGAGGTGTACGTCAACGATTCCCCATTATCCATATTTATTTATAACTTGTTCTGAAATTTTCAGTGCTTTGGTAAAGTCTAATCTTAACACTGAAGGTATAGTTGTTGCGAATTCTGTTTTAAAAATCTGAACCCTTGCCGATGATGCTGTAGCAATAACCAGTGTCTCATTGAACGATATTTCGGAGAAGGTGAAATTACTTGATACGTTTAGCAAAGTCTCTGGTCTAAAGGTAAATCTGGACAGATCTTGTCTGTTCTCGCTTGGACCATTATTTTCGACCCCACTCCGTTATTTCTAAACCTGTCAACTATTTAGGCATTTCCTTTACTCATCATCAAGTGGACTTCTTTATTCGAATTATGTTCCAAAACTTTTTCGTATCAAATGTATTCTCAATCTCTGGTCTTTCAAAGATCTCACTACCATCAAATAAAATTGTTTATCTATTCTCCGTTCTACCTAATCCAAGTACACAATTTTTTAAGGACATTGAAAGCCGTTCACATGGTTTTATTTGGTGTAAAAAGCCCAACAAAGTGTAACAAAATTTTTAGTAAATGCTAAATGTAGGGGAGGCCTTAGTATGATCGATGATAGGTCATTTGCAACAAGTCTAAAGTGTAAATGGGTCAAACTTCACGTTGATGACAATGAAGGATTATGGAAATTTTTGTTTGATGAAGGACTTAAAAGATACTGTAAAGCGTCTTTATTTAAATACAACTTTTGTAAAATGACAAAAATGTCTCAAACAATTTTATACGTGATGTTTGTAACGCCTGGTCATATTTTGTAGAAACCCACATGCTTCTGATTAGGGTAATCAGTGTATTCAGAATAACTCTGTCATAAAAATTGATAAAATGCTATTTTATTCAGATTCTCTGAAAGTGGTGAATACCGAGTGCATGACTTTCCCTATAACGATGGAAATAATATTGACTATTATCGATTTTGTGCTAAGTTCGACTTAAATTATTTGCCTTTCAATGTTTATTTTGGTATATTGTCTGCGATTCCAAAACCCTGGAAAGAAGACCTTAGTCTTGCTCTCAACCCTGGTGGTAATGAGCAACGCCTCATAAACTTGGCGGTCATGTCACTTAAAATAACGAAGTATACTTACAATAATTTAATTGGAAAAAGGTAGAACAACCAAAAGCAATTCAGAATTTTCACTTTACCTTATTTGGCTTTGCGGTATACAAAAATCAACCACTTTCAGTACCGTTTCCTACACAGAATACTTGATACAAACTTGTGTTTTTTTTTATTAAAGATCAAGGTAAAGGATTGTTCTTGTGTACTTTCTGCGGTAACAGCAATGACATTTACTGCTGTCAACGAATAAAAGCTTTGTGTTACGATTGAAAAGTTCAATGCTTTTTCTGTGAAATAATAATAATGATGATGACGACGACGACATACTTAGACGGGTGCTCGACCTCTCAGAGTCCAGGTAGGATTCCGAGGTCTGAGGGACAAGAGAGAGATACATAAAGTGCATACCAACAGAGAGGTTGTGAGAAGAGCAATAATAATAATAATAATAATAATAATAATAATAATAATAATAATAATAATAATGATGATGATGATGATGATGATGATGATGATGATGATGATGATGATGATGATGATGATGATGATGATGATGATGATGATGATGATGATGATGATGATGATGATGATGATGATGATGATGATGATGATGATGATGATGATGATGATGATGATGATGATGATGATGATGATGATGATGATGATGATGATGATGATGATGATGATGATGATGATGATGATGATGATGATGATGATGATGATGATGATGATGATGATGATGATGATGATGATGATGATGATGATGATGATGATGATGATGATGATGATGATGATGATGATGATGATGATGATGATGATGATGATGATGATGATGATGATGATGATGATGATGATGATGATGATGATGATGATGATGGATGATGATGATGATGATGATAATAATATTTTGGGGGTCTCACTTATTATTTAATCCTTTGATGCAACAATATATGTACAATTCACATCACGTATCCATTCTTAACAAGGGTAGAACCTATAAGTCATATAACATAATCACAAAATAAACATTTCTTTGAAGAGTGTCATGCGAGATACATTACCAGCCTTACTTAAAATATAATATTCAACATGTAGGTAATATTTTAATTTAAAGGAAAAAGCAATGGCATCTGGAATATTGTTATTTAGTTTGCAATTGAAAATATAGTACTTTCCATGTAAAATAGAAAAAATGATTGGATGTTTAGCAGCTTCGAACTTCCCAAACTGAAAGGGAGAACGCAGTCACTCCGATAAAGAATTGCATAGTAGACTATCCTATTTCCTGAATGGCTCTTGAGAATCATGTGAAAGTATTTTTCTCACTCAGCTGTAATATGTACGATGAGGAACTGCTTGGTTTACCTTGAATATACAAGATTTATGACCTAAAATATCACGAAAGATACTTGGAAGAGAAATAACAAGAAATTTGTGACATTTAGCTATTGTTTAAAAATAAGTTTGGGACGACTGTTTTTGACCTTTAATGAAATTAAAATCAATTTCAAATGTACTTTTTAGACACAGGTTACCTATCTCAGACCAAAACAGTTTAACGTAATCACATTCCCAAAAGAGATGCTCCAGTGTCTCATTAACTTCATGACAGAAAGTCTAAAGCGAGCTTTCTTTAAAGTTTATCCTGTATAGAAAATTATTTACACTAAGTATTCTTTGCAATAAAGGGAACTGAAAATAATGCAACTTCGTATCTCTCACAGCAATATAAGGTAACATAAAAATTTGATTCCAGTCATACACTTTGTTATCGATGTCCTGCCATTTAAAAATTGCCACAAAAAACTTGTGATTTCTCCTTAACTAAATAACTATAAACATATTTCGTGATCCTTGGCAAAGAGATGGCTTTCGTGAGCCGTTGCTCATTTTCATTTTGAATATGGACGCAATTAATACTTTCTTTCCAAGACGACGGAATTGCAGAAAGGATACCAAAATAAAGAGTGAATGGAAAACGGTTCAAATCATATTTCATACAAAAAGTGTTTTAATCCAAAGCATTACCATCTTGGTCGAAAAAATGATGTAATTTGAAAGCCTCCTTACGTCTGAGAATATTTGGAAAAAATAGGCATGTTATCGATTTTTATAAAGGAGTTGTTCAAGACGCTATGGTTTCCATAAAAGTTACTATCTGGAGATTTAAAATTAAAGTCAGACCATGCATAGCAAACATCACGAATAAAAACATTTGAAATATTTTTAAGTTCTTTATCAAACAAAACCTTCCACAAACTATCATTTCCATCGAGATAAAGTTTAACTCACTTGAATTTTAAACTTATTGCAAATAACCTTACGTCAATCATACTTAAACCACCTTTAGATTTACGATTGATTAAAACATTTCTCTTAACTTTGTCTGGTTTTTAGACCAGATAAAACTGTAGAAAAGGCACTCAAGATCCTTAAAATATTGAATGCTTGGATTTGGTAAGACAGAAAAAAGATTAACTAGTTGAGAAATAAGAAAAGTTTTAATAAGAACAATTTTCCCAATGGGAGTAAGGTCCCGGGAAGACCAGAGGTTAATTATTTTCTTAATTCGAGATAATTTCGGAACATAGTTCAGCTGAAGAAAATCATCATGATGATGCGAAAATGAGATACCTAGATACTTGACATGTTCGTTGCTAATGACAAAGTCAAATGCTTCAAAATAGGGGGGTGGGTAAGACAAAAGGGGGCCGAGAGGGAAAAGAGAGGATTTGTCTAAATTTACCTTTAGACCAGACGCTTTACAGGACTTTTTAAATAATGATGATGATGATGATGATGATGATGATGATGATGATGATGATGATGATGATGATGATGATGATGACGATGACGATGACGATGACGATGACGATGGCGATGGCGATGGCGATGGCGATGGCGATGGCGATGGCGATGGCGATGGCGATGGCGATGGCGATGGCGATGGCGATGGCGATGGCGATGACGATGACGATGATGCCTAAACCTAATTATTTTGAAATAAGAGATACGAATTCAACTTTACAGGACATTTATGGACATTCTTAAAATTATCATGTCCATCCAATCTGCTCATTCAGAACCTTTGATATGACTTTAGGCATTGTGCAATCATTCTTTGATATAGCCTGTAAAGAATCTGGCTAACTCTTTAGTTATACATGACTCATTTGTTCCACCAAATATTGGTTTTATATTTCATCTCATTCATCACACCTCATCTCATCTCATCTCATCTCATTTCATCTTATCTCTTCTCGTTTAGTCTCATTTCATTCTATTTCATTTCAAAATTTTCAATACAAGTTGCCAATGGTAGCATGGTAACTTCAATGTTATAACCACATTATGAACTAAACATGTACAAAATGTCAAATTAAGGTTTTCTAAGGCGATGCTTTCGTCCCTTCCGTTAAGATCCAGGACTGGTTTTTAACAAAGATGTTTTTGGGAAGATAAATCTACCACTGACGTTCTAAATGACTGCGCCTGAAGTTCAGAATCTGCAAGAGACGGCATAGAATTGTTTCAAATTGAGATCGTGTTAGTCCATTTTCTTCACATTTGAAATAGGTCTAACGAACCTGAGGTCATCTTACGAAATATGTACAGAGAATGCTCACCTTATGTTTAAATTTATTACCTTGCTGGATACGGTTTTTTTATAACCATTACAAACTCTCAGTGGGTTTTTATCGACATAATTCTTCCCCTTGGGTTTATTTGTATTCATCTTGTTTCCTCAGGGAGGTGGTAAATCTCTTGGATCAGCAATTTAACGATAGAAATGTAGGCGGTAGTCCTGAGCCTGATTGTAGGTCACCTCTAAAGGTGAAAGACAGTATGGTTTAGGTAAATGACGTCAGCTGTGCTATACGCCATATTCACATATACTTATGTATACCCACACAGTACACATTTTTCTCTGTTCCTAAGGCCTTCCTGTCTACATACAAATACAAGTTCGGACTACGGGTAAGATTACATTTTATGCTTTATCTGTATATCCAGTAAAATTGATTGACATTATCAAACGGCAACTCACAAAGAGACCTTACGACTCTCCTGTAAATCAACTCTTCATATGTGAAACATTTGAGACTGGATAAAAGGTCGCTGACTTCAGATACAGGATTATGAAGAAGTTGCGATGTAAGAAGTTGTGCAAAAAGTTGTGGGCGGTGTAATGTTGTGTTTTCATACTTTTCGACGTCAGAGAAGTGTCTACTAAAATAATCCAAATTATATGCTATGGTGTTATTTTTCACATGGGAGCAAGGAAACGTTTTCGTGGGAGTGACTGCGTTTTTCAAACATCTGCCGGAGAAATAGGTTTTCCTGAGTTCCCTAGGGTACAGCCCCAGCCCCCTGACTCTTAGGCCTATGGTGATAAGTTAACATAACCACGGCTCACGACTTTTACGGTGTTCTGTGTTAGTACTACGTGTCATATGTAAGTCATCAAGATTTGTTAATGTTTCAGTCCCTGTCTTACTAATCTTGGATGCTTTGTTCCTACAGGCATGCCTTGCAGTTCTCTCCAGGTTGCATGTTCTATTGTGATTCTCATCTGAGGCCTCATCAGTGAGATACATTTGTGGTTTTTATGTAAGCTTGTCGCCCTTTGGATTCATTATGCCTTCTTGTCGAAGCTGTTTGACTCCGTCTGGAGAGTGCCTTACTTTCTCATTTTAATATTCATTCCAATTCACATAGATATTTATCTTAGTGAGACTAGTTACCCTTAAAAGCTTCTTCGTCCGTTACAATTTATTGGGGCCATAGAAAACTCTTTCAACTTCAAATACAACATTGACGTTTGTTCATAATGCTCAATCAACTATTAAACACAACTACGGTAAAGTGTGTAATTAGATCAGGGAGTTACTATTTGACAAATAGTAAATCAGGAACTACCTGATTAGATAAATATGGATGCAATCCATAGTGTGGACTGCTGAAGTGCATGTGTTTACCTTTCAGTTTAAAGAGACCTTAACAGATAATTTTATTTAAGACATAAAACGTCGCGTTCATGCATTACACGTCTTTATGTCTCGTATTCATATGTAAGTATCATGCATGACAATTGCCACTGTTTATTTGCTTAAAAGAAGCTGTTGGACTTCAGTGATTGTCACCTAAGCCTTTAAAAGAAGACGCCGAACTAGTATTTATCCACAACTTAGAAAGAAATAAAGAGCCATATTCAAACCAGTGTATGTCAGTATAGAGGGTGTCGCCCCACCCCTCGGAGCAGGGAGCTGGAAGACAGCTCCCTGCTCGGAGGTTCCTTGTAGAACCTCTTCGTAGAACCTTCTTGGTGAGTCAAAGTTCTTCCTGGGTTCATGCTGTATTGACTTCTCTTAAAACGCTGTTTTCAAACCCCATGATTCTATTGTCGAAGAGCTCTGTATCATGTCACCAACCACAGTCGCCCACAGCTGTTGTAAATGCAAGGAGATCTGTTTACATAACAGTAACAGTTTGTCATTTCAGGGCAACCAATTTGCCATATACTTCATTATGTGTTTTTTTTTTCAAGACGTTTCACTCCGCCTGCTCCCTGCAGTCCACCCAGCTGAAAATGGGCACTAGTATCGGCTTTTGGGTTAACCAGCACAACACTCTTATCCGCCGCCTCCGTCACGTCCGGGCAACCGGATTTTAGATCCATCTTCGGGATCTTTAGATTCATCTTCGGGGCCCTGATAGTTGGGAAAGGCTCTCTTCTCCATTTAAATTGACCTATTGGTATTTAAGGGCATTATTATCTTTTCTATTGAGGGAGATATATCAAAACGTGTTGACCGTTTTGCGGGCTGCATTGCTAATTCATTTTCAAAATGCACCCTAAAGTAACCCAACTTTTGTTCTCTATCCAGGGTACTTAAATGGCCTCTCGGGGCAACATTTGGCCCGCGAGATGTTCCAATCAGGCTCTTCAAGCTAACTGAGATCTAAGAAAAAATATTGAGGATTGAAAAGCAAATACACCGGCAGTAGTAATTTATCTTGGAGCATTTTAGTATAGGCTAAAGTGTTACGTTTTAAACGTAAAATGAAGTAAATCATAATAAAATATCTGCAAAACCCAATCAAGTTTCGGCGCATGGGGCGCTTACCTGTTGTTGTAAATTACCTCACTGTTACTTCCAGTGAGACAGCTCAGCTGCAGTTATTGTTTCAAAGCTTTATGCAAGTAGGGAGGTCGCTTCTATCTCCCATTGAGATGGTAAATTTTACAAAAGGCTTGGGTCTAGTTAAAAAGTCGGAATGAGAAAGTCGAAATTAGCGACTGTCGTACTCCAAATTGTGTCCTGACCATGGAATGTTAAACTTTCACCTTGGTTATGTGCATGATTTAGGCTATTAATTTTATCTAAATGGATCAAGCCTCTTTGCCTGTTTCCCCTTCATCTTTAGCCCATATGAAGTAGCCATTGCCTGTTATGATTGTGTTTATAGTTAAAGATAGTACAGGGCATGGCTGACTGCCTGAGGCGGCTTTTGGAGTGTCTTTAAAAGTTATATAGGACATCACTAAAATACAAGATAGTAACCATGTTCCTTCTTACTATCCAGAGGGTACCATTGATATTGCGGGGTTCGTCGGAACCTCCCTGCATCTGACCTCCTAAAACAAAATATCTTAGAGGCACCCATGACTACGGACTCTCTGGTGCTGGTATATTCCTGTAACTGAAACAAATCCAGGCCGTAAAATGGAAATTTTGACTGCTGAAATCGTAGAAAATCTTTTGCTTTCGGCGTTATTGTGCCTCTGTCGTAAGTCTTGTGATGTGAACATATTTGTGCCAAACATGAACGTCCCTAGATGGGGATGGCTACGACATAGCTGATGTAGGTCACATATACAGTTTCCTCTGAAATAGTGAAGCGATACTCCTTTTGTATCCTTTCCTACTTCCGTATGAGAAGAAATTGACGATTTACGCGAATTGGAAAATTGGTGTATACACCAATTCTCCAATTCGCGTAAATCGTCAATTGGAGAACTTCGACTGGAGGTACGGTGGGTTTCTTTTCGAATGATCGATCTTTCAATATTTTCTGTCATGATTTTTTCTCAAGAACAAAAATTTTCTCGCACTCGGCGGACTTTCCATTGATCTTTCAAGTTTCAATAGAAACACTTAAAATCAGTTGTAAAACGAGAGCCAAGCCTGAATCTAGGCGAGATGGCTTAACCTACTGGAATCCTTTGTTCTATTTTTCGCAGACCGTTTTTCATTTATTGGTTATGAAAATGCTGCAATTTTCGTTGTCTTCACATTAAATACAGGGACTCAGAACCCTGGAAATTGCGCATAGGGACCTCTTTTCCCAAATGTACAGGGGGAGGAAAGGCACCTGACCGCTCACCTGACCGATAATTTTTGGTGCTCTTATGTGAAGGTCTCTTCCTCACGAATGAACCTCACTTCTGCAATATAGCTCCCCCCCCCCCCCGAGGGTGACGCGTACCATGCACATGTGGAGAGGGGGCTTTCGGGATACACATTTACCAACAAAACAATTGTGCCGACAATACAGTTCTGGAGCACCAGAGGTGATCTATGTGACTACTTTTTGGTCAAACTAAATATATGATTGACGGGTATAGACTGAGGTAGTTGGAATTTTCTGGCTTCAAAACCCAACTTGAATTTCAACTCCTGTCCCCATCACCAGGCAATAGGTACGTCCTTGCATGCTAACCTTCATAATCCTTCATACCCACTAACAAGCTCACTGCGTAGTGAAATGACAGTTCGTCCCACATAAGTACGCTAGATCGGGGGGGGGGGGGTAGGGCAGTTGACATGGACTTACGAAATTTAAGAGGACCAATGCCCTTTCAGAGAATGTCTTCTCCGCCTTTCTAGGTCGAAGTGCGGATTTCTAATCGTGATGTTTGAAAAAAAAAGAACATTTCATACAACTTGCAACGCCTGGAAATGCTACTAATGGCCATCTTGGAGGCATTTTTGACACAACAGTATTAATAATCTGCATGCGGCAACGGATGGTGACCGGGGGCGTAGGTTTGTTTTCAACTTTGGGGGTGATGGGGTGAATCATCGTAAACCTGGAATATGTGCGCGCAAAGCTTGCACGGCGAGTGCGAAGGGAAAAGCCCATGTCTGGTGGGGTCCAGGGCCCCTGGTGAGGTCCAGGAGCAAAGCCCCCGAAAGCTCCTAGGTTTTAATGTCTCAGAAGTGCTAGGAAGACTGTTTTAAGGGGTAATTTCAAAGGTAATGTTCTTGTGTATTGGTATATTTAAACATTTAGGAAATGCTATTTTGAGCACAAAACTGCTCACTGGATTGAAATTATACAACAACGTCCTGTTTAGCTTAAAAAGGCAGGGATCAACTTATAGGGTCATCCCAGAAAACTGGATTTTGAATTTTGAGAGAAAGATCTGTGCTATTACGAAATATTTCCCTTCTTTCATTGTGCATTTTGAAAGGGCATCTAAGGGTAGCCGCCGCCTGTATTAGGGCCTCCTGGAAGCTCTGCATTAATGAAGTGGGGGTAATGGCATAATGGACCCCCTAGACATGCTCTCGATGTCGTGGGGACGCTCCACCCTACACCGGCATCGTACAGCCATTTGAAACTGTTACGTACCCCAAAGATAAAAACATGGTCACGCGCCTGTATGTGGCCCGCGATTTTCTCCGATGGAAAATGTAGCCCGCCAACGACAAAAATTAAGAACCGCTGGTCTTAAGGAAAATATGTTTGTGCAAAGCCGTGGTCCCATAGATCGATTTTGGTAAGTCCGCCTATTTTATCGGCCGATATCACGATAGAACACGTTGCAGTTACACTGTCCGATTTATAGAAAATATCTTGCTCTGTTAGATATCATGAGGTATTAACTTAAAAGCCAAATCAGAGCAACGTATGCTATTATGAGTGACGAAATCCCATTAGGTTACAAGGCATATGACGTAAACGGAAGAGCCTATTTGTCCATCACCTTGTTCGCCTGTTTACTTTGACTTGGAAATGTCAAAGTACCTCATGTACATTTGTGTACCATTCAGTCACTGGAATGACTACATATGTGTACCTGCCAGTCACTGGAATGACTGAGAAAGTATCTCGAACACGTCAATGGGTGTTTTTAAGTAGTTCAGTTGTAGAAAAGGTGTACAAAAATAGGGCCGTAGCCTGGGCGAAATCCCTAGGGGTGCAATTCATGACACTATCTAAGCGGAGAACCAAGTGGCGTGCCTACTTATATTTGACACTCGCGCGGACCCTCCCTTTTTCACCTGTGCATGAGTGACATTCTGTGGGAGGGTGCAGAGGGGAAGGGTACAAGAAAGGTCTGGCTTAGGTGCAAAGTTGTGCTATTGTTGGCAAAGCTTTGAACTGATTATATCTTTACAAATTGTCATTATTTAGGGATAGTCTTCTTATTTTTTGACTGGGCGTTACCGTAAGTAATTTATTATCAATATTTAGTGATTTTTTGGTTCATTGCGTCAGCAAAAGGAACCTATGTAGTCAGCTTGGCGTGTGTGTGTGTGTGTGTGTGTGTGTGTGTGACACTTGCTTCGGTACGCTGTATCTCAACAAGGGAAAGTTGGACTAAACTGAAACTTGGTATATGGATCTGTCATAGTAAGAAGGTGTGCCCTATTGTTTTTGGTGGAGGTCAAAGGTCATGTGGGGTCACCAGGGGTCAAAGACCGAAAACCTTGTTTGCACGATATCTCAAGGTAGGAAGCTTGGATAAATTTCATACTTGGTATGTGGATGCATTATGGTAAGAAAATGAATGCTGTAGCTTTTGGTGGAGGTCAAAGGTCATCTGGTGTCACTGGGGATCAAACACTGAAAACTTGTTGTTAGCACAGTATCTCAAGGTAGGAAGCTTGGATAGATTTCATACTTGGTATGTGGATGACTTATGGTGAGAAGATAAATCCTGTCATTTTTGGTGAAGGTCAAAGGTCATTTGGGGTCACTGAGAGTCAAATACTGAAAACCTTGTTAACACAATATCTCAAGGAAAGAATCTTGGATAGATTGTATACTTGGTATATAGATCCACCATAGTGAGAAGCTGTACCATACAGTTTTTGGTGGAGGTCAAAGGTCATCTGGGGTCACCAAGGGTCAAAAACTGATAACGTTGTTGTTGGCACAATATCTCAAGGTAGGAAGCTTGGATTAATTTCATACTTAGTGTGTGGATGCCTTATGGTGGGGAAACTATTTTTTTGGTGGAGACCAAAGGTCATCTGGGTCACTGGAGGTCAAACTCTGCAAACCTTTTCAACTCTATATCTCAGTGTAGGAAGCTTGAATAGAATTATGCTTTGAGGTGTTGCATTAAATCCAGCAGAAAACCCATATGAGTTTTAATTGTCGGATGTCACAGGTGAAATCACCAGATGCCAAAAAGCAAATTCCCAAGAATTCCTAAAGTCAAATATAAGCACAAAACTGTATCATTCCAGCACATTAAGATCACATTCACCCAATGACTGAAAGATGTGGGGCATCTTTAAGAGATGCCAAGTATCTCAATTTTAGTTGAAATTATAGTATTACGATTTTAATCCATAATTCTGCCATTATGAAAACCTGCATCAAATACCGCTTTTTAATATTGCAGAAGATTCTCTGCCCACAAAGCAGAGGACTTGTGAAAGTTCACTAGACAGACATTTGTCCTTAGATTTGGACATGTGAGCTTGCAGAAATTGGAAATTGGAATTGATTAATTAAATGCTACTATGGGTTGTTAGTTTTATAAAGAGAACTAAGTTACTGATCATTTGGATCAGATACCATTGAGCGTACATGAATTGTGATTGCTTAATTGAATAAAACAAATTGTAACTGTATACTGTCAGTGTTGATATCCCTTGAAGTGCTTGCATTTCTTCAGAGCAATTTATTTATGCTTGAATGAGTTAACACAAGATGTGCATTGTCTACATAGCAGATTTTGTGCATCTACAGAAATACTGGTTCATTCAGTAGTTGGCTCAGTTTCATTACATTCAGCGAGGAACCACAGTGCCCATTGGGCTCTTGTTCACTTTGGTAGGTTGTTATTGAAGGGGATGTTGCCTCAGAGTAGGGGTGATACCCCTATACTCTTTGAGACATTTTTTTGGTTCTAAGTTTTCCTTGATCCAAAATGGTGTTATCTTTGATAAAGCGTTGGACTGATAACATGATCTGAAACTTATTATTTACTAAAATATTTTCGGTTGTGGCATGGCACCCCTACAAGGCTGGCCAGCCTTGTAGGGGTGCCATGCTATCCGGTGCGGGCTTCGCCTTAGCGCTCTTACTGCGCCACTGGGGTAGCCACTATCGGTTGGCGCGTAGCCGTAGCGTAGGATTTGCAAGAAAATGTTCGGTTGATATATCTTCCATATGGGGGGGACGGAATGATACATTTCAGACCTTACAGTTGCATCTAAACATTTAGATTTCTGCTTTAGAAATAAATGTAGATTTCAAGAAGAAAAAATGGATGTCACTGATAGGGAGGGAACCATCATTGCTATGTTGAGATACCGCGATAACAAGCAGTTTACGAGGTTTTCGTAGTTTTACCGCTGCTAACCTCAGCTGAACTGACCTCGACAAAAAACGATTGAATTATTTTTCTTTATATGACAAATTTTCGTACTAAGTATTAAATGTAACCAACATCCCACTCCTAAAATATCGTATTTAAAAGAATTTTGGTTTTTGACCACTAGTGACTTCAAGTGGCCTCTGACCCCCCAACAAGCACAACAGGAACCTTTCACTTAGTATGGTAAGTCTGGTCACGTTTAGTCTTAGCGTCCCTTGGGGCGTATCTCCTATAGGGTGCCGAACTCTTTCGGGGGTAAGTTTTGGTCTTCGCCCTTCGGCTTTTCCCCCCAAAGAGTCGAGGGACTTGGAAAAAGTATTGACCTGTTCACTTCTCAGCCAGTGACTAAGATCATGTTTAGCATCTTTTCTTTTCAGCCATTCTAGAATGGGGCCTAGCTTGACAGACCCATGATGTAGAGGTCTGACGGTGAAGAGGTTGGTCACTTCAGGGAGTTGCTATGTGGACAACTCCCTGGTCACTTTAAGTCTAAGTGTCCCTTGGGGACGTAGCTCCTTCGGGGAGCAGAACTCCTTCTTGAGTAACGTTTTGGTTTTCGCTCTTCGGCTCTTAGCCAGAGACTCGAGTGACTCTGGAAAAAGTAAGTACTGACTAAAATGTTCTCGAAGCTACACATTCACTGCAAGTGAGAATCAGTGTAATATGCCCCCTGACATGGGGGGGGGGGAAGTGAAGAGACCAAACGTAAACACGTCCCTGAGCGTCAGAGTGACCATAACTAAAGCGATTTGTTGCTTGTTTAAACAGATTTTTTCTTCACTATCGAAAATAGGAGTCTATCTTAGATCATAAACATAAATTATTAAAATTAAGCTATGAAACATTAAAATTTCTTCATTTTACTACCTAAACCAACAAAAGAAGCGTCAAAAGGTTTGAGTAGAAGCGTCAAAAGGTTTGAGTATAGGTAGAAATTGTATGGAGACCCTATCCACGTGCAGAGGGCTCACTTGCGTTTCTATCGCCCTGTGAGCTTATGGGCATAGGATCTATTTAGTGTGTAAGATATGTAGTTTGATTTTGCACATGATGCAAAATATTTGTGTTATGAGACTTCGTGTAGAGGAAATGAAAGAACATAGGTTCAACTGATATTTCATCACTCATTTGAAATAGGTTGCAAAACACTCATGTCTCTTATGTAAAAGCATTGCCATGACAACGAAAAATTTTAACAAGCAACTCTTTTAATACATCTTCCCTGAAATTAAGACATCAACATTTCAAGAGGCCACGCTCTTGAACTGATAATTTACAAAGCCATTTCCAAGACTCAAGAAATGCAGAACAAAAAAAAATTATAGAAAAAAGAAAGAAACTAACAAATGTGTACGTTTTCTGTAGATGACAGTCCTAAAGAACTTTTAGAGTTGACAGTCCTTAAGAACTTTATTTATAAATGGCACTGTATAGAACAATCTTCTGCACAAGCTGCAAGCAGTATAGTTGCCGAGCAATTGTTATATTCAAGAGGGAAAACTGGATGCAAAAGAGAAATCAATAACATTGGCAATCAGTATCATTACTGGCTGATCAGTATAGTATAGTATAGTATTTTGTCATTCGTGCAAATGTTGTGCAGTATTTGCCAGTTGAATAGCCGCACTTTTTTGCATACTTAAATGTGTGTGCATGAGTAAATTATATTTTTGGAATGTTACTCACTAGTCTAAAACTTATGAGGAATTGTAATAATGTATTTATAGAACCCATTCTTGATACTCGCCGCCCTTAGCAGAGCTTTTTTATGCCGCATGGCTAGTCTTATTAGTTTCCATTTCCGCTTGAATACATTTTCTTTTTTTTTTAAATACCTGTAGTTTATTGCAGATATCTTGAATTGATATAAAGATGTCTGCATTTTTTTTTGTAGATGTCTTCTATTCATTTGAATAAACTTTCAATCCGCACCAATAAAAAAATCTGAAAGTGATTGTAAGGTATCTTGATTACCATGGTATCTCTTACAAAGTTACACAAATTTTGAAAACAATTCAAGATATCTTTCATAAAATATCACGCATCTTTCATTACTTGAACTATCTGTACTTATTAAAGATGGATTTAATTGAATGTAATACAACTCCAATCAATTAAAGATATCTTCAGATAATTAAACATATTTTTAATTATGGAATAAAACCTTAATCCGGGCCTACCAGGTCAAAAGGGAACCCCGAATAGTAAGCAAACCCACAACGACTCCGCATCTCACCATTCACTTTTATCTCATTAACGTGTTCCAGAGGTATTAGGCAAAGAGTTATTGGCCATACATTCTGCATATTGGAAATATTTTGGGGGCCAAACAAAGGTTTTGCCACTACTTTTCGCTTGGGCGAATACCCCTTGCCCCTCGGATTTGCGCCACTGATCCACGCAACAGTTGAAATAAATAACACGCCATTTTCCTGAAGAAATATTCTTCATATATAAACGTCCCATTAAACGTTGAAAACAATATTATCAATAGGGGTACGAACAGAAATCTGCTCATTTCACTAGATCAGGCTAAAAAAGAACGGAGGTTTTTCATTCTTAACCAAACCTAGTATATTTTGAATCAAATTTAGTCAAGATTTAACAAGATTCCAGCTCGTGTCCCTGTGGGTTAGACCAGGGGCGGATCTAGGATTTTTCGTTAGGGGGGGGGGCGCGCTGACGGCCAAACATCCGCCCGAACGACTATCTAAGCGGAGCGCCACCATCAGTTGGCGCGGAGCGTACAGAAAATTTTGAAAAATCGCGACCCCTCAGATAGCCGGAAATGGCATTTCACAGGCTTGTAAGTAGAGTCTAAGCAGTCGATATTTTGAGCTTTTGTTTGCCAAAAAATTTTCCCTTCAATTAAAAATGAGAAAATTGCAAAATGATTAGAAAATTACCAAATAAAATGCAGGGGCAAAGTCTATTCATAGTTCCCGTTCTTGACCGCCGTCATGGAGTGTCCCCTTTCCTTTTGAAATTTTTTTGCTGTCCCGAAGGGCTTAAAAAATCGTGCTATATTTTGCTTCTTTTCACACTAGATCCATGTGCTGAAAATGTCTTGATTTTCATTCTATCAATGAATAATATTATTCATAATTTTTACGAAAAACGAAATACGATGTGGACGCCTACATTGTTCTGTTAATCTGTTTCGTCATAGTTTTCAATATCATAAAAAGATCCCAGTTGTGAAGGAAATATTTCCCAATTACCCTCCCTCTAGCTCTAGGCCTCTAACCCTCACCCTTCCACCCGAACAATATCCCATCCGTCCCTCCTCTCGCCGTTTTATTTTTGATCCCCTTCATTTTTTCAACATCGTCGACCGCGTCCCTAAAATTTCTGTGCGGGCTTTCTGCCCCCTGCTGGCTAGGTCAGTGAAAACATGTACCACTACCATTGGATGAAATGGTCTTGTACCTTTCCGGGACAAAAAAAAAACCATACAACGGAATTGAAAACATGCTTATGACTGCGTATCTTTTACGACACTTGTCCGAACTGAAGGTCCACTGAATTTATGCCACTGTCTATATTGCTGCCCGAACCCCCGACTATAGATGAGTTGACTCAGTGGCGTGCGCAGGAATTTGAGGAGAGGGGGAGACGTAGCCCATAGGCAGACTCACAGCGCTCCGCGCCACCTTCGTTTGGCGCGGAGCGCAAGGAAATTTTGGCTCAAAATGCCTCCCAGATAGCTGGAAATGACACTTCCCAGGCCTGTTTACCGCATATAAATTTGGGGAAACACTAGCAATATTGTAAAAAATACACATAGAATACTAGAAATAAGGTGGGACTGTCCCCTTCGCACCTCCTCCTTGGCTTATAATAGATGATTAATTAAAAAAATCATACTCGTCAAATTATAGATTACTAGATGATTTACCGTTTTTTCTCAGAACTGCTATATATTTAGTGGTAAACCTTTGGAAGGTAAAACAAGTTTCAACAGAGGTGCGCAAGGTTTGATTCTTTGCTGTCCTGGGGAGGGGTCTAGAAACTTTTGCCTAAGAAAGAGAGCTGAGATGCAAAATGGTGCTATATTTGAAACATTTTGAAGCATATTACAGGCATAAGCTTTTTCCGCAAATTCGCGGATTTCCGTGATTTTTTCCAGCTTCCGCTATTTTGCATTTTCATTTCCGCGAAAAAATGTGAAGCTGAAAATGGGAACGGCACATGATTTAATCATAAGATGTCAGTGAAACAGCATAGTGTCTTCAGTAAAATGTGTATTTCCACATATTTTGTTTACATTTCACTGCAGCTAGAAATGCATAGCCGACATGTTTAATTATGATACCCTTTTTCCTTGTCATATCATAGCTCCTAGGTCATACTGTAGTGTGCTGCTTGAAAGTGGAAGCAAACAGTCATGTCCACTCCATATACCTAGTACATACAGTAATATAATGCACTGATTTTTTGTATACATGTACGTACGTCCATTTGCACTGGCTGTGTCAGTACATGCAAGTGTGTAGATGTGCACACTGCAGCTAAAGTCGATATACATGCTTGGTACTAAATTTATACTACAACGTAGCTTGCTGGGCACTGAACAGAACGATTGTCTGCAAAGGTAATCAAAGCTTGTATATTCACAGGGCATGTACAAAATACTCAACTGCGCCATTTCCTACATCTTTATAAGGTTTAAGGCTGGTTACATATTCTGTTCATATATATCAGTCACTAACTTAGTGGCATTGCCAAGGCATTAGGCCTAGCCTACCTTCTTACACTATCCTAACAAGTTATATATGGGCACTGCTATTGAGCCTAGCCCATACTCTCACAGGCTGACAGGTCTCTGGGTCTGAAGAAGGCAGCCATTCTGGGATTTGGCTTGAAGTTCATAACAAACTGGTACCAATTTTCACCAAAAGAGCTAGGAATTAGTGCCTTAAATTAGGCCTTACCTAACAAGGCCTAATGTTTGGCCTTTGAAATTTTGGCCAAGCCTAGGCAACTTAGGCAAGGCATGGCTCTTAAAAGTTAAATATGCTTTACATTACAAAGCACAGCCAAGGCACTTTCCTTAGCCATATTTTCTGATGTACAAAAAGGGCTGCTATTTACTAGTAGGTAGGCCCTATACTTTAAAACCTAGGCCTAGGCAAAAATCCTCTAAAATGTGCTGCAAGTTGAATGGTGTTAAAACTTAATAGGCCTAGTGAGCCATAAAATAATCTTGGACATTGGATCAAAGAAATAAAGAAGCCAGTTGGTATGAACAAGGTCTTGGGAAAGACAAGGTATTAATGTTTTCTTCCTAGTACTCTGAAAGATTGGAATAACCTTCCTGCTGCTTTGATTGATGGTTTAGATAGTCACAGAGATCCTGTTCAATATATTACCAATTTTATTAGGGCAAATTAGGGCACCCCTGACGCATGTGCGGTGTAGTTATGTCCTTTGGATGTGTCACCGTGATCCGAAAGAAGAATGTTGACCCAATTTAGTGAACCTTAACACATACAGGTAGGCTATACAGTATGTTATAAGTGTAGGCTAGGGTGCTTTTGTTATTTGTTTCATCAAAATATGATAAACAATTAGCCCATTTAGGCTATGTGAAATCTTAAAAATCCAGGAGCTTCCGGGGGCACTGCCCCCTGGACCCCCGCCAGGGCGTTGCCCCTGGACCCCACCAGGGGCCCTAAGGCGGGCCCCTGGACCCCACCCGTAAGAGTTCGCGCTTCGCACTCAGACTGACGCCTTCGACGTCAGTATACTACGTACCACATTCAGAAGTTCAGTGATTTTTTTTGTATGTCAGGCTCATCCCTGATATTAAAACACACATGGGAGAGCGCGCCTGTTGCTCCGCCAGAGTAGGTCAGACTGCTCCCGATTTCCCCCGACCAGTTGATTTTCCTCCGCCAACTTATAGAGGTGGGGCCCATGGCCCACCCGTCCCCCCCCCCCCCCCGCCAATGCGCACGCTACTGAGTTTACTACTAACACCTTCTGAAAAAAAACCGGTATGTCACGTTCCAAGATGGCTTTGAAGAATTTTCAGGCGGACATATGGGAAGATTTTCTCACACTAAATTCATATGTGAAATTGAAGAAAAAGATACTTTTACCGTTGCCCGATTTGGGGTTAAAAGCACTGCAGCCTATAAGTAGCAAGTTTTGCACAATTGACGGTGGCTCACATTGAAAAATGCAAAATCGTGACCACACATAGCTGCCCTAATACGTCCCGATTAAACCGAATCTTCGCCTTATGATGACTACTGGTAGTATTGTCATAAAGAAATATGACACGTCAAAAATGGTCTTTGATTAATTTCTTTGGGCAAAATTTTGGGCTTTGTATACACCTATACACCCTCCCGTCTGTCAGTGTAATCTAGCAATTGAAAACATCCCAGAACTTTTTTACAACTTTCGCGGGAATATTCTACCATTTGGGGCAAAGTTTAGTTTGCACGGGACTATGAAGTGAGACGGAGAAAAATTGTTTTTCCATAAGCGACCCGGATGTGTCGCGAATTTTTGTGTTCTTTTCGTTTCGTCATGAAATTTTTACTTTGACCAGGATGCTTTTTTTTATGTTTCGGGCAAATGTTTCAAAGAATTGGGAGATTCGGACTTTTCGGGCAAAGTGTTGCGCAAGACTATAAAAAGAGGCTGAGGAATAAAAGTTTTTCTGACGCTTTTTAATTTTTCTGGCAAATCTTTGGAAGAATTCGGGCACGATAGGAATTTTGAGTGGAATTAAAACATGCGAGATTTTTTAAGACTCAAATGGCTGTGGAAACCCATGCCAGAAATTAAGATCTTGTGGAAATTTGGGGACAGTCTGCCCTCTGCCCCTGCCTTGTACGCCTATTTGTAAAAATGACCAGTTTGGAGTTCGACTTTCCCAGTATCTGTAAGCCGTAAGCGATCACTGGTTCGCGCGTAGCGTAAGAGTGAAATTTTGCAAAATGAGTCTCCCAGATTGCAGGAAATGGCCCTCCCCATGCCCTATAAGTTGCGAGATACGGTCGAGATTTTCGATGTCACCCTGTTGCCATTCCATCGGAAAACTTGAAACTGTATACTTTTAAACTGCTATTATTTTGTAGCAATTATAAGACAATACAACATGATGAGGAATCAAGTAGGCAAAACGATCCGTTCTACGAAGGTAAAAAACAAACCTTGGAAAATTTTAGGGGGGCGTGCCGGGTACGCCCCCGTCTAAATCCGCCACTGGGTTAGACTGTTTTTGTGTGCTGGGGCAACAACCATGGTTGCATGGGAATATCCCAATTAAGTGCGTTAATTTGAAACCCTGAATATGAGGCTGAATATAATAATATCCTGTGTGTGTCTAAGAGTCTCATTAATCACCAGGCATGTATGTTGCAAAAGATGTGCACGAAGCGGGCCGAGAAATTTGCCTTTCATGGTCAATAGAGCTACGTACATACTACGGTCTTTGACAAAAAATTGAGAGGGAATGAAAGGCATTCCGTACGCCTCAAACAAAATAATAGGGGTCATACCTTATGAGCCTACATGAAAATATGATAATTAATAACAATAATTGATGATGATGGTGGTGGTGGTGGTGATGGTGATGGTGATGGTGATGGTGATGGTGATGGTGATGGTGATGGTGATGGTGATGGTGATGGTGATGGTGATGGTGATGATGATGATGATGATGATGATGATGATGATGATGATGATGATGATGATGATGATGATGATGATGATGATGATGATGATGATGATGATGATGATGACGGTGGTGGTGGTGGTGATGGTGATGGTGACGATGATGATGGAGGAGGAGGAAGAGGAGAGGGAGGAGGAATACGATTAAGAGATTTTGGAGAAAAGAAAAGCTTAAAGACTAAGCTTGAATTGAACAATGGAATCAAAATACCTAACTTCTAGAGGGAGGGGGTTCCATCAATGGGGCGCAGCATTCAGAAAGCTGCAGTCACCGAAAGATTCTGAACGTGACATAGGAACTGCAGTTGAAGTTGATAGTGCGGCCGTACCAGTTGGTCTAACATTAGCTTGCTGATGTAATAGAGCACTGGGGTAGGTTGGGGTACCAGTTTTAATGGCCGAAAACCTAGAATGAGGATTTTGTAGTCGATACGAAGTGTGACAGGTAGGCAGTGCAGTTCTTCCAACATATGAGTGATATGAGTAAACTTGTCCGCCCTATGGACTATACGAGCAGCCGTGTTCTGAGTCCTTTGCAATCCCGCTAACTGCGAGGTAGCCAGACTAGTCAAGCCTACTCAAAGTTACAGCATGTGTATGTTTTTGATTCCTTGCCGAAGGCAGGCAAGGAATCTATGCGATGGTGATGTCGTGTGTGTGTGTGTGTATGTGTGTGTATGTGACGCCGAGCATGTAAACACGATATCTCAAGATAGCAATGACCGACACTTTTCATATTTGGTTTATAGATTTGTCATGTTGAGAGGAAGAATCCTATTGTTTTTGGTGGAGGTCAAAGGTCATTTGAGGTTACCAGAGGTCAAAAGCCAAAAACTTTGTAAACACGATATCTCAAGTTAGCAAAGACCGACACTTTTCATATTTGGTATATAGATTTGTCATGTCAAGGGAAAGAAGGTCATCCGAGGTCACTGGAGTTAAAACTGCGAAAACCTCCTAAACAGCTTGTAAACACGATATCTCAAGATAGCAATGACTGACACTTTTCATGTTTGGTATATAGACTTTTCATGTTGAGAGAAAGAACCCTATAGTTTTTGGTGAAGGTCGAAGGTCATTTGAGCTCACCGGAGGTAAAAAGCTGAAAAGCTCGTAATCACGGTATCTCGCGATAGGAATGACAGACACTTTTCATATTTGGTATATAGATTTGTCATGTTGAGGAAAGAACCTTATTGTTTTTGGTGAAGGTCATTTGAGGTCACTGGAGGTAAAAAGCTGAAAAGCTCGTAATCATGATATCTCAAGATAGGAATGACCGACACTTTTCATATTTGGTATATAGATTTGTCATGCCAAGAGGAAGAACCTATTGCTTTTGATAGAGGTCAAAGGTCATCCGAGGTCACTTTCGGTTAAACTGCGAAAACCTAAACAGCTTGTAAACACGATATCTCAAGGTAGCAGTGACCGACACTTTTCATATTTGGTATATAGATTCGTCATGTTGAGAGAAAGAACCCTATTGCTTTTGGTGAGGGTCAAAGGTCATTTGAGGTCACCGGAGGTAAAAAGCTGAAAAGCTCGTAAACACGATATCTCAAGATAGGAATGACCGACACTTTTCATATTTGGTATATGGATTTGTCATGTTGAGAGAAAGAACCCTATTGTTTTTGGTGGAGGTCAAACGTCATTTGAGGTCACCAGAGGTCAAAGACCGAAAACCTTGAAATCGCGACATGTCAAGGTAGGAATGGCTGATATGGATTTGTCATGTTGAGAGGAAGAATGCTATTGTTTTTGGTAGAGGTCGAAGGTTATCTGAGGTCACCAGAGGTTAAACTGCGAAAATAATGTAAATGGCTTGTAATCACTATATCTCAAGATAGCAATGACAGACACTTTTCATATTTGGTATATAGATTTGCCACGTTGAGAGAAAGAACCCTATTGTTGTTGGTGAAGGTTAAAGGTCATTTGGGGTCACAGGAGCTAAAAAAACTGAAAAGCGTGTAATAACAATATCTCAAGATAGGAATGAAGGACACTTTTGATATTTAGTGTATAGATTTTTCATGATGTAAGGAAGAACCCTGTTGTTTTTGGTGGAGGTCAAAGGTAATCTGGGGTTACCAGAGGTCAAAAAGCAAAATTTTCCAACAGTTCCAAGATTGTTATATGAGGTCACCAGAGGTCAGAGAGCAAAATTTCCAAAGAATTCCCAAGATCAACATCTAGGGTTACCAGAGGTCAAAAAAAAGCAAAATTCCCCAAGTATTCCTAAGATCGTCATCTGGGGTAACCAGAGGTCAAAAAGCAAAATTTGCCAAGAATTTACAAGATCCAAGATCCATTGGAGTTGAATCCCTTTCAAGACACTTCCTTCCTTTTTCCTTTTTTGTTATATTTGGTGGTGTTCAGAGGTCTTGTGAGGTCAGCAGAGGTCAAATTGTTAAAACATCATAAAATGATGTAGTCAAGAAAGATAAATTTGAGGGATAAGGCTCAGTGCAACAAATCATCCCCATTCGTCAAGGAATCACTAAGCCTTTGGGCTTTCTGGTTTAGTTACTTATCAAGGTATTCCCTTAGTTGCCCAACCCGCCTAATACAGAACATTGCCGATTTACATATGTGATTAATTTGCTGATTCAAAGAAAGATGGGTGTACATGTACACCAAGGTTGCGAACAAGGGGAACAGGGTTTATGAGCTTATCACCAAATTTTAAAGAAATGTGATTATACCCCAGTACATCATTACAACATCTTCGGAAAACAGTAACCTCAGTTCCATCATCTTTGATTCCTTGCCGAAGGCAGGCAAGGAATCTATACCATAGTGATGTCGTGTGTGTGTGTGTATGTGTGTGTGTATGTGACGCTTAGCTTGTAAACACGATATCTCCAGTAAGTAATGACCGACACTTTTCATATTTGGTACATAGATTTGTCATGTTAAGAGAAAGAACCCCACTGTTTTTGGTGGAGGTCAAAGGTCATTTGAGGTCACCAGAGGTCAAAACCAAAAACTTGTAAACACGTTATCTCAAGATAGCAATGACCGACACTTTTCATATTTGGTATACAGATTTGTCATGTCAAGAGAAAGAACCCTATTGTTTGTGGTAGAGGTCAAAGGTCATCTGAGGTCACTGGAGGTTAAGCTGTGAAAACCTCATAAATGGCTTGTAAACACGATATCTCAAGATAGCAATGACCGACACTTTTCATATTTGGTATATAGATTTGTCATGTTAAGAGAAAGAAGCCTGTTGTTTTTGGTGGAGGTCAAAGGTCATTTGAGGTCACCAGAAGTCAAAAGCTGAAAACCTTGTAAACAGGATATCTCAAGGTAGCAATGACCGACACTTTTCATATTTGGTATACAGATTTGTCATGTCAAGAGAAAGAACCTTATTGATTTTGGTATAGGTCAAAGGTCATCTGAAGTCACTGGAGGTTAAGCTGCAAAAACTTCGTAAATGCTTGTAAACACGATATCTCAAGATAGCAATGACCGACACTTTTCATATTTAGTATATAGATTTTTCATGTTAAGAAAAAGAACCCTATTGTTTTGGTAAAGGTCAAAGGTCATTTGAGGTCACCAGAAGTAAATGACTAAAAACTTAGTAATCACGATTTCTCAAGGTAGAAGTGAAGGGCACTTTTCATATTTAGTATGCAGATTTGTCATGTCAAGAGAAAGAACCTTATTGATTTTGGTAGAGGTTAAAGGTCATCTGAGGTCACTGGAGGTTAAGCTGCGAAACCTTACAAACGGCTTGTAAACACGATATCTCAAGATAGCAATGACTGACACTTTTCAAATTTGGTGTATAGATTTGTCATGTTGAGAGAAAGGAACCTATTGTTTTTGGTAAAGATCAAAGGTCATTTGAGGTCACCAGAAGTAAATGACTAAAAACTTAGTAATCACGATTTCTCAAGGTAGGAGTAAAGGACACTTTTCATATTTGGTATATAGATTTGTCATGTTGAGAGAAAGACTCCTGTTGTTTTTGGTAAAGGTCAAAGGTCATTTGAGGTCACTGGAAGTAAAAGATTGAAAACTTTGTAATCACAATTTCTCAAGATAGGAGTGAAGGACACTTTTCATATTTGGTGTACAGATTTGTCATGTCAAGAGGAAGAACGCTATTTTTTTTTGGTAGAGGTCAATGGTCATCTGAGGTCACCGGAGGTTAAACTGGCAAAAGCCTCATAAACAGCTTGTAAAGTGTATCTCAAGATGGCAATGACTGACACTTTTCAAAGTGGGTGTATACATTTGTCATGTTGAGAAGAAGAACCCTATTGTTTGTGGTAGAGGTCAAAGGTCATCTGACGTCACCGGAGGTAAAACTGCGAAAAGCTTGTAAATCGATTGTAATCATGATATCTCAAGATAGCAATGATAGACACTTCATATTTAGTATGTAGATTTGTCATGTGGAGAGGAAGAGCCCTTTTGTTTTGGTGAAGTCAAAGATCATTTGAGGTGTCTGGAGGTCAAAGACTGAAAACCTTGTAATCACGATATCTCAAGGTAGGAATGAAGGACACTTTTCATACATGGTATATTGATTTGTCATGTTGAGAGAAAGAACCCAATTGTTTCTGTTAGAGGTCAAAGGTCATCTGAGGTCACTGAAGGTCAAAAAAATTCCCAAAAATTCCAAGATCGTCATATGGGGTCACCAGAAGTCATAAGGCAAAATTTCCCAACAATTTCCAAGATTGTCATGGGGTCACCAGACGTAATAAAGCAAAGAAACTCACGAACCCCTATATCACGGAAACTGCTTTGGGAGGCGAGGGAAGTTCCCCCGTAGCTCCACAACAGCCACTAGCAGTGCTCACTACGCAACCCAGAAAAGTCACTGTAAACTGGCAATGGCATTTAGCCCTCCTGCTCATTACACTTCCACATGCACAATATTTGTTCCTTTTAACATGTTACAACTTTGTGGGTGTGCCTCTGGGGGTGTGTGACTCCCACTTAATGGTAATCTAACGGTGACTAGTTACGAATATTTTACGATCAATAAGTCACATAGGAACACAAATTTTCCTATCCGAAGAAATAAACATAATCTGTGTAAAATGGATCTAGCTAGAGCCAACCTTAGTTCTTGGGTGCTTATGATAATAATAATGACGGCGACAACGACGACGATGATGATAATGTTTTTGGTTCTCCATCTTTATTGCTCTCTCTCTTCAATGTCTTTGTTTCAGGCTTTTATCAAAATATCAACTTTTTACAAAACTGTTAGTATTACTACATTATCATATTTCACTGGTATCGCTTCCTTCTTACTATCAAACAATTTAAAGCAACATATTTAAAGCAAATAATTAGTTACACATGAAGTATAAGTACTTCTCATCAAAACTTATAGAATGCATCTGTGTGAATAAGACGGCCATTTTCTTTCAATGTCTCGTTAAACTTATGCAAACACTCTGCTTTTAACATGCGTGGTGTATTACATAGTTCTTAACAATATGAATCAATCAAAGAGCATCGGACACTCCCCCTCGTTCGTACTCTCTAAAAGATAAAGCTTTACGTAAATTGATTTGATTTGAAATCTGCTTTTCGACCTTTATATGAAATTTTAACTTAAACAGAAATTCATCAAACAGTGGAATATCTTCATCAATTTTTTTACCGAAAATGTATTATTTCATATGAAAAATTAAGACGTTATAGGGGTGCTTCAATATTAGTTTGTCACCAAAAACTTTTGCAAAGAATTGCCTACCCAAAATACATTGCTCCACGTCTAGAATGAAGGAAGAAGAAGTAGCCCGACATTCCCAGAACAGGTGATAATTTTTTTTTTTCGGCCTGGTCCCCACGGACGGTACAACAAGGGCTTTCTATAATTTTCATTCGGATAACGTAGTTCATTAGTACCCAATATATTCTGTGTAAGAACCTATATTGAAAGCGTTGTAATTGCTTTCCCGAAGAGAAATTAAGGGGATCCTAAAAATTAATTCCCAACGATTCATCAGATGTGGGAAGTTATTCATCCATTCTGTACAATAGGTAGGAGGAGAATATAACGTAGTCACTAAGTGCTTGTAGACAATTCGTCACATATTAGGAACAGTAGGAAGATTCTGTAACGTGCATCATTTGGCATTTTTACTCCCTCACTAATACTTTGCTTCCAAAGCCCCGGAACTGCCTTGATAATACCGTAATATCGTGAATGGGCAAAATAGTACATCAAATTTCCCTACAAAAGAATAATACAAAAGTATTTGATTGTTATCATCAAAAATATCTTTTACATAGATAACACATTTCTCGAAAAAATGTTTATAAAATTTTAACTTACTATTGACCTTAATATAAGTATTATTCCATTAAATTTGATCGTTATAATGATCTAAGGGTTCTTTGAAATTAAATTGTGCCCATGCCGCACGTACGTCATTTATAAAGGCATTATTGATTTTGATGTCATTTGCTTCAAAAATGCAATGAAATAAGAAAGATTTTCCATTGCTCTTTAGATACAAGTAGAAAAAATCTTTACATGAACCTTTGGTATCTTTTAAGTATATCTGTGTTCCCAAGTGCATTTTAAAATATTAATGAAGGACGATACACGAGTAGCTCTGAGTCCGCTCTCTGAAATGCAATTAAAGTACTACGCTTGACTTTGTCCGGTTTGCCAGACCACGAAAAATTAAAAATATTGCTTTCTAACTCCTTGATAAAGTTTTTAGGTGATTCGACAATATCTGAAAGAGATAAACTAATAGAGGCAAACCAAAGGATTTAACACGAGTTATTTTCCCAATGGGGCAGAGGTTACGCTGTGACCATAAATTTCATACATTTCTGAGGCGTGACAACTTGGAGGATAATTCAAGCGAAACAAGTTGTTTTTACAGTGGTCAAAAGTAAACCCTAAGGCAGTAACGGGACCAACTGTCCAGCTAAAACCATAATTATGCAGAAAATTGGGTTAACTGTTTGACAAAGGGCCTAAAGGAAAAATATTCGACTTTTCAAAATTTACTTTTAGTCCTGAGGACAATTGAAGCTCTTCAATAATATCAACAACTGCCTTCACCGACAAGTGGGATCCATCAAGAAAACACAAGTGTCATCGGCATATTGAATAATACGTGTTTCGCGATTAGAAATTAATAAACTTTTAATATCTGGTGAAGAAATAATACATAAGGCAAGTACTTTTACGCATAAAATGAAAAGATAAGGGCTAATGGGACATCCTTGTCTAACTCCTCTAGAAACTAAAGAAGGCTGAGGAAAAACCATGATTACAGGCACAAACACTCAAGATGTTGCATTTAAATATAAAGTGGAGGTCCACTGGATGAAGCTTCTATCTACTAAAATTAAAAAAATAAAATGTAAGCAACTATAGATAAATCCCCACTCCAGCCTATCAAAAGCTTTTACAAAATCAACTAAATAGAGAAAGCCCGGGGACATTATTGCCTTTACAATATTTAGTAGAGTCTAATATAGATATATAACATGCTCACCTATGAATCTGTTTTTTTTTTTATAAAAACCACTTTGGTTATCATTAATACTGATCGGAATAACATTTTTAATTCTGGAAACCAGGACTTTTGAACAAATTTTATATAATCATTTTTTAATGAAATGGGCCAATAATTTTTAAAAAGAGCTCGATCCTTATTAGGCTTTGGAATTTATGTAATGACAGCCCTACCCTGTACATTTTCAAAAGTCTTCTCGTCTCTCTGGCGAAGAGCCGGGGGCGAAACTAAACATTACTCCTGAAAGAGTTCTGCTCCCTGAAGAAGCAACGTCCCGAAGGGACCACTTTGACTAAACTGACCAACCCGACAGTGGTCCCGATCTTGACTTGCTGAATAGAGCAGATCACATCCTGAAAATTAGTCCGGGGTGTCGGCCCTACCCTGTTCATCATCAGACATTTTAATGTGCACAGTTAAGGGGATTAGCAACTGTATCCCCAATTTAAGGCCAAAAATGTTTACAAAATTCAACCGTGAGTCCATCGCTACCTAGACTCTTACCATTCTCTAAAGAAAAAAGGTAACTCGGCAGTCTTCTTTACTAAGCCGGCCATCACAAGACTTGGTATTCTCCCCAGAGAGTTTATTAAAGTTATTAATACTGAGAAAAAACTGGAAGCTGTACATCCTAGCTATAGAATAGTAAATTTGTTTTAGATCATCCAGGATACTTTGATTCTCTTAAATCTCCCTACCATCGTTTCCAATAAATTTTCTAATAACATTACTACTTTTGTTCCTTTTTCTAAATTCAAGAAATAATAGTATTCCTCCCCCTTCTTCAACCCAGCTGGCCCATGAGCGAACAATAGTACCATGAATTTTAAAATCATAAATCACCTGAAGCGTGCTTCTTGCCTCTAATAGCTTGTTACGAGTGTAATCAGAATGTGAGTTGTAAAAAGCCTTTTCTAAATGACTGATCTCCTTAAGGAGGTCTCTTTCAGATGTACGTCTTTCTTTAGCCTTGTTTTTACTACATGAAACATTTAAGAATTGAACTGAGTTCATATACTCCTTGTTTCCTTGTTGAAAGGGAATGGTTTGTTGCACTGACTCGGTTCATCCCTCAAATTTACACTTCTTGACTTTTTCATTTTACGATGTCATCACACCTTGACCTCTGCTGACCTCATATGATCTTGAACCCTAACAAAAAGTGAATAACAAAAAAATGAAAGAAAAAAAGAACATGTCCTAGGAGGAATCGTACCCTCGACTGTTTGCGTGAGAAACCCAGCTCTAATCCACAGCACCATCAAAGAACTCATTCAGCATGCAGTTTTTCTAATCATCCTATAGCCACAGCATCCTTTACACGTGTTCATAATTATGTAATGTCAAGAAGGATTATTACTGTAATAGTTATGCTTGTGGGAAAAATAAATGTTTTTCTGTATAATTTTATCTTTAGAATGGTACAGCATTCAACCTTAACTTTTCGTTTATAACCAAACGCTGGACACAATTTCGAGGTCCTGCCCACTGCCTATTTAGTTTACGGGGTTTTCGCAGTTTCACCTCTGATGACCTCAGATTACCTTCTACTTCCAACAAACCCGAAGGGTTCCCTTTCTCTTAAAGTAACTCATCTATATACCAAATATGAAAAGGATCCGTCATCTCTGTCTTGAAATAGCGTGTTTTTCAAGGTTTTCGGTTTTTGATCACTGATGACCTCAAATGACCTTTGACCTCCCCTGAAACAATAAGGTTCTTCCTTTTAATATGATAAAGTTATATAAAAAGTATGAAGACTGTCATTGTCACAAGTAACAGAGGTAACATTCTCATTATCTTACGTTTCTTTGGACACTTTAATTAAGGCTTGCACCCGCAGTCTTGAAAACTTTAGATAATCATTGAATGGCCTTTAGGATCTTGAAATAGTTAAGGGGATTAGTGAGAGGCAGATGGGCAACGCACAATGCAGTCGGAATTGTATTGCTTTGTTTGGAAAATGAGCGTAGGTTGTAGCAAGGGAGTGGCACCTCACTTGGAATTAGCCTGTCTTTGAGTACGTACGAGGAGTGCCGTGCCGCTGAGGGTTCGTAGCCTCCACGTGTAGAGGGACCGTAGTGCTGGCCGCTGAGGGCAAAGTATCTACTGGGCGTAATGACAGGGCCGTTGAGGGTCAGCTAGGCTATTCCTTGTCATGGAACCAGGTTTAGTGCAGCAGACTAGCCTGTGAGTATAGAGTAATTTTCTTTGACTGAAACCTAGGCAAATTGGGACAAAAATGGGGATATCACAAGGGGAAAACATTTATGTAAAACAATGATACAAAACGCAGGCAACGGTAGAAAAAAACAGGAAACTTAAGAACCTTGTGATAATTAAAAGAAAATGTCTATAAGTGTAATACAGGAGGGAAAGAAATCTGAACACTATTTGGACCTGTGTCTTTCCACAGGGTTGTGTTTGGTTGATTTAATTTCCGGCCATACGTGGTGTGGTCCATTAACATCGAGACGGGACCTGTTGAGAAGGACCATGGGTTATAGATTAAAGCCGCACCATCGAAGAGATGCAGAGTTATATTTAGTTTACAATAGCTGAGAAAATAACTCGCTTTAAGTTTGTAATGGATTAATTTAAGTCAATTATGTTGTCAAGAGGCCTCTAATTGAGTTCATGTTTTTTGTGTATATTTACGTCAGTAATAGAGTAGATAAGTTGAAGCTAAAGCTAAAAAAGGTGTATTCATTACGAGTCCGGTTCTTTACTCAGCGACCAAGCAGTGACGGATGCAGGATTTTGCAGAAGGGGGGGGGGGCAAGTCATAGTGGTTTGTATAAAAGTCCGATCTGGGGGAGGGATCTAAGGGGGAGGCGGTGCACCAGGGGTGGTGCCAGGGTATTTTGATAAGGGGTAAAGTATGTGATGAGTGATCGCCGTCCTGGGGGAAGGGTCTAAGGGGATGGGGTGTCCCCCTCCCCTTTGGGAAATTTTGGTTAATTTAAGGTTGCTCAGATGCAAAATGGTGATGTCTTTGGTATATTTTTGAAACTGATCATACATGGCTGGAAAGTGTTCATAATTCAGTCAATTTTTAATTTTTTATTGGGTGAAGATGCTTTTCTGGCGAGGGGTCTAAGGGGGAGGGGTGTCCCCTCCCCTTTAAGAAAATTTTTAATTTAATATTGCTTAGATGCAAAATGGTGATGTCTTTCGTATATTTTTGAAACTGATCATATATGGCTGGAAAATGCTCATAGTCTAGTGAATTTTTAATTTTTGTTTGGGTGAAGATGCTTTTCTGGGGAGGGGTCTACACCCCTCCCCTTTAAGAAAATTTTTAATTTAATATTGCTTAGATGCAAAATGGTGATGTCTTTCGTATATTTTTGAAACTGATCATATATGGCTGGAAAATGCTCATAGTCTAGTGAATTTTTAATTTTTGTTTGGGTGAAAGATGCTTTCTGGGGAGGGGTCTAAGGGAAGGGGTGTCCCCTCCCCTTTAAGAAAATTTTGGGTAATTTAAGATTGCTTAGATGCAAAATGGTGATGTCTTTCGTAAATTTTTGAAACTGATCGTATATGGCTGGAAAATGCTCATAATTTAGTGAAATTTCAATTTTGGTTGGATGAAAGAGGAGAGTAGCCTTTGTTGTCCACATATTAGGATGGCAGTTTCCCGAATTGAAGTCTTCTTTTTCCATATATTACCCTTAATTCGAAGTACATTTCATTAAAGTAAATTACAAGACGCTAATTTGCAGCAAGTTATAGTTAAAAGCCTGAGGTTGTTGAAAATATTCCTCTAAATATCAAAGAACTCTGAAATTCCCTTGAAAGTAGAAGCAGTGTTCCCAATGCTGTGGGCCCGGCCGGCAATAGAGTGAAGTTACTTAGCAATCTAATACAGCGCTCATGGGTAACCCCTTGCAATGCCCGGAAAAAGTTACTGTGACCAATATAAACCAAAATGTTATTAGCCAGAAGTCAGTAACAGAATTATTAACATAAGACTTATTTTCTGAGGTAGAAATTTAAATAATGAACAAATTTTAATTTCACTCTGACACTTCACAAAGGCCTATTTAATTGGAAAAGGCCTAGTCATTTGTTTTATGAAGTTGAAAAAAACTTCAAAAATTTGGGGAAGGGGGGCCCGGGCCCCCTGGGCCCCCCTAAATCCGCCCCTGCCAAGTATCTTCTAGACCAGGTGTGACAGTCATTACCATCTGTAGATATCGTGTTTACAGGCAGTTTTTAAAAATTTCGTATTTTCACCTCCGGTAACCTCATATAACCTTTGACCAAAATCAATAGTTTTTATTTTTTTACCATAACACATTATCACATCCACATGCCAATAATGCAAAGCATCCATGTTTCCAACCTACAGATATCGTGTTTACAAAGTTTTCGGTTTTTGACCTCTGGTGGCCTCACATGCCCTTTGACCTTGACCAAAAACAATAGCGATCTTTCTCTTAAGATAGCAGTTCTATATTCTAAGTATGAAAATGATCCATCATTGCTATCTTGAGATATCGTTTTTACAAGCCAAGTGTCACAAATACACATACATACACACCCATACCACACGCCAATCGCCTTCGTGATTGCATCGATTCCTTTTGCCTTCGGCAAGGATTCAAAAAGGGGTCCACCATCTATGTACGGAAGGAACAGAAGCCGTTAATGCTGTCTATCCATTGAACTTGTAGGGTCTGCCGTCCGGCTGTCGCCATACACCACCAGATAAGCAAAGCTTGGTCCCTGCCTGGTATAAAGCTGTTTGGGGTCCATTTCTTCTTTTCCTTAAGATCCTGTGAAGTTGTCTGTAATGAATAGGGGCTTATTCTGCAGTTTGCTCCTTGAGTGTCGTAGAAGAAATACCTTATATTGGTTAAGAGACAATTTGATGAGAATATGTCGATCCCTTCCATGAGTTACGTTTCCATCCGTGTGGGCGCGTTCAATCTTGCAGTCTTGTAACCCTTTCCCTGCGAACGTCGATTTTGCCATTTCCATGCAATCTTCATTTTCGGCAGTCTTACACTACCAAGCGAAGATTATTCCTGCTGGAGAACCGTTCTTGTTTGTTCAGCAGGGCATACTGCTCAGCATTTTCTTTCTAAAGCTTGGTCACCTTCTCGTGTATAGTAGTACATCTTTCTCTAAGTTCCTCATTACCTTTTTCTAGCATGCTTACTCTTCTGAAATGTGATTTGCGTCCTTCTTTAAGGTCTCTCTTTAAGCTTCGTAAGTCATTCGAGAGTGCCCCAATTGCTTTCTCAACAGGTTTTTCTAGCTTTTTAGATAAGTCCTTCTTCTTTCTCGTCAAAGGAGAATTTTCTTCATCTTCAAGGCTGGATTCTTCCTCACGCCTTCGTTGATATGCACGTGATTTAAAGTTAACACTATTCTGAGCGGCAGCCAATTCCTCACGTTTTTTCCGGCTCAAACTTCCAACTGATCGTACCCCCTTTGGGTCATTTTACAGGGAGTAGTAACAAGTAGATGGAATAGCATAAATTCTCAACACTTAACGAAAGAATACTAGATAGTATACTTGGCTGATTAAATTTACTTGAGAGCCCAAAACATACACCTGTGCTCACGTCGCCATGTTAGACTTGGAATAATAATGATGATGTAATAATAATAAGCATCGTCGTAGTCATCATCATCAACAACAACAACGACAATTAAAATAATTTTCCTCCTTTTTATTCAAGTAATGTACATATTAAAGATTGACATATATGTAGTATTTCTGGGAGCACAAAACTTTTTTCAAGATATAACAAAAACATTGTAGGCGTAAAATTGAAATTGAATGGAATACATAAATTAAAGATATTCAGACATTACCACTACGTATCAATAAAATCATAAAAAGCATCACATAAATCTTAGTAACTGATCTGCTTTTTTGATCTAATTGGGTTTCTTTTTGCATTAAACATTTCCACGTTGATTGCAAACTTAAACTTGTACAGAAATTTTTGAACTTAAAGTTGCACCTTTTTGCATTGGCTTGATAAATATAGTTTTTAGCTCAAACCAGCTCAAAGAGCTGTTTGAGCTTTTGTGATCCGCCACAGTCACTCTGTCTATCTGTCTGTCTGTCTATCTAATCTATCTAATCTATCTATCTAGTCTGTCCACAATTGCCTTTAATGCTCTCAGGCGCACACTCGTGGACGGATGTTAATGAAACTCGGACATATTGGTCGTTGAACTTTAGGCTACCTGTCATGTTCAAGAAGTTGAGGTCAAAGGTCATTTAGGGGTCATTAAAGGCTGTTATGTGAATATCTTCAAAATGTATCTCCTCCCACAAATAGCGCTGTATGTTCTTGAAATTTGGTCATAGTATTTCTTACATAGTGGTTCTTTAGGGTTGTACACAGATTTTTGATCCTAAGTCATACGAGGTCATTAGAGGTCAAAAGGTGGAAATATCTTTGATGTGGTATTGCTTTGCGCCTGTGAGTCTGATATTTACCAAACATGGTTTTAGTGAATCGACTTTTGAAGAGCTTCCAGCTGGGTGTAAAAATGTAGGTCAAAGGTCATCCAAGGGTCATTTGAGGCCATAGTTGTAAATATTTTGAAATGCTATTTTCTCCTAGATGCATTACAAAATTATCTTCAAAATTGCTCAGAAGGATGACTGGCATGTGCAGATTAGAAATTACTTCTCCAATTTGGGATGAAAGATAATTTTGATACCTTTCTAACCAATTTTGTGCCACCCCTCTATTTTTACCAGTCTCACAAAATCACTTTACTACCTATTTTTCTGTATACTACACTCTCTTTAAAACTGTCTGTCTACAAGAGGTCAGTCCTGTGAGGTTGTAAAGGTTAGTTTAAAGGGAGCTGCTTAGCTTCTGGGCAGTACATGAACAATTTCTGTATTGTGTGTGGTGATGTAGAAGGTCTGTTGGCACAGCTCCCTGGTTGGTATCATAATTCATCATCGTGCATGAGTTGTAATTGACAATACCTCTTCCTTGCAAAGTTACCTGTTCTCCTGGTAACTGTATATTCTAAGTTCCTTGTGGCAGCAGAGAGCTAATACCAGATTGTTTACTAGCTGTAACTTTATAACAATATGTGTAAAAACCAGAAGCTACTGGGCCTTTAACTGGTGCAATACGGAATATAGCAGTTGAAGGCAAGGATTGCACTGCTAATTTCAGACAGTAATCAAGACTTAAGAAGTTAATACAAAAGAGGTTGGTCCTCTGCTACTTGTCAAGTAGGACTTGAGGATTTTATAAACTGCCTTAACATTCACACTTCTCAGATTTTAAATATGAATCTTTGGACCTATGGTAATGCATATACAGTATGTGAGTAAATCAATATTGCTTTATGTCAAAACAGTTCTGTTAATTAGTGTCTTGATTACTGTGGCTCATTGTGATATTGAATAACATCTTTCTTCATAGATAATTGGTATGGTAATGCTTTGAACTTAAAATAGTTTAGTTCTGTTATTTTCACTGGGGACAAAGGGGGAATTTCCTTACCTTGCTTTTGAGAATGGGGGGTAAGGTCTCGATTTTTTTATTTGCATTTTACTTATGTTGGGAAAGACATGTATTTGTTTTGATTATGTGTTTCCAGCAATCACACCATGCAGTGATGTACATAGGGTTTTGCAGGGGGGGGGGGGGCGCGGAGAAGAGCTGACCCCAAAGTTTTCCCGGGTTTGAGCTACTGCACCACTGGTGCTCTAGTTCATATATAAAGTTAAAAAGTTAAATGGATGTTTTTCCCCTGATTAAAACCAAAAAAATACATCTTGTTTGGAAAAGAAAAATTGTTTTTTTGAGAACCAACTCTTCTACATCTAAAATAAAACCTGAAACCAAACTACATTCCCAAAATAAATCCTCAAGACTTTCGCTTTCTGCGTGACAAAATGAACACCTTTCACTTCCTTCCCACAGCATGGATCAGCTTATTAGTAGCTATAATTCTATGTATAAATCTAAACTGTAGATAGTGTAATTCTGTTTCTTTCGTATTAACACGGGGCATTTCAAAAATATTCTGCCAATCCAGATCCGAGAGGTCGCCCAAGTCCTGGCCTCACTTATACAATGCAATAGCCTACAATGCAGTTGGGTGACAAGAAAAACTTTTAATAACATAATTGTACATAAACTTTGAAGTAGAGGCAGCTTCGATAGCCCATTCAAAACAACTACCGTTATCAATAGTACCACCCTCCCACTTCTTGGTCTCCGCCCTTGTGGAACACTATTGATCATATCAAAATATAATGAAAAAGGGAATCTATTGATATGAAAACTAGTCATAAATTCACGATAGGCGAAAGGTGTACCTCTTTCTTCAAAGAAGTCTCTTACATACACAACATATTTTTGAAATAAATCATAGTACATAACAGGTTTTATTATTAATACGAATAAAAGAATTATTCCAGATAACTTGATTATTAAAATTCTCCTTCGGAGATCAAAAAAAAAAAAAAAAAACAGTACACACCATAAATCAACAACTTCTTTAACAAAGGTATTTCGAATATTTGGGGCACTGCTGTTCTTGCAATTACATTGAAAGAAAAACGTTTTTCCCACAGATTCCAAAAGATATCAAAAACAAGTTTCCAGGGATTATCTTTATTAATGCAGTACCTATTACACAGGTACACTTTAAGCTGCTTTTCATAAAAGTTGGTATATGTGTAACTTTCATTCCTCCATCCCTTACTGAGTTGACCATTACAGAGCCTTTAACTTTGTCAGGATTCCCGCCCCATATAAAACAAAATATGACCCTTCTAACTATTTGATAAACTTTTTTTTTTGGGGGGGGGGGATCCGGGAGCACACGGAATAGAAAAACCAGCTGGGATAGTACAAAACTTGCTACAATTACATTTCTACCAATTGGAGTTAAATCTTTCGATGCCCAGTCTTAAATTTGCTTTTAGCCTTGAGAGCTTTGGAAGGTAATTGAGGCAAAACGGATCATTCCTATTTGAAGTGAAAACAATACCAAGCATCTGAATCGGCCTAGAGGTAACACTGACACCAGCACCATTAACCAGGGAGTTGCCGGAGAACAAAGTTAGGTAAATCAGGGAGTTGTCTCTGGCAACTCCCTGGGTAAATGTAAAACAAATGGGCCTAAAGGAAACAAATTGCATTTTTGTAAGTTAATTACAAGACCAGAAGGGTCTTTCAACAGATTGAGAATACGAAGATCTCTGCAAGCGATTGCTCCGAACCATCTAAAAAGAAATTAGTGTCGTCTGAATATTGCAAAATCTTCACTTTCATAGTATTAATTGAAATTCCTTTAATGAGATCATTATGTGTAAGACTTTTAAAGCTAAAGTTTCAGCTGCTAATATAAAAAGATATTGACTTAGTGGACATCCCTGTCTTATTCCACGCTGCAAAGGAAAATAATGAGTTACCGTTGTTCAGTATACATGTACCTTTATAAAACACGTTTACCCTTCACCAAACTGAAAATAGCCGGCAGAGACATTTTTGTATTTTTGTATTTTTGTTTTTCAAAATTAACTCTAAGAATGAAACCAGGAAGCCCCTCGTCAAAAGTATAATCAATTACGTCAAGAACATACTAATATTTTACCCTATAAAACGATCTTTAAGGAACCCAGTTTGTTGCGGGCCAACAAAATTTTGCAGGGCATGTTTTAAGGGCCTTAGATCCAATCTTATAATCCGTGTTTAAGAGTGTTATGGGTCTGTAGTTGGATATAAAAGTACGGTGTTTGTTGTGTTTCGGAATCAAAGTTATGACTCCTCTATTTTGTTCACAAATCAAATGCCCACAGGAATAACCATAATTTAATGAATCTACAACCAAATCACCATTACTGGCCAAAACACTTTATAAAAACTGACGGGCAGTTCCTCGCATCCAGGGGATTTATCATTTTTCATAGATGATAACGACTGAAAGCATTCATTAAATGTAGGTTCCCCTTTACACGCCACCATAATATCATTATCAACATAATTTTCTGGAAGATCCTCGAAAAAACTTTCTGGGGAACAAGAGCCAAACGTGTAAAGGGATTTATAATAATCTTTGAATGAAGTAATTGTTTTTCTTCAGTTAATGTAATACCCTTATCATCATAGGCGTGGAAGGCGGGGGGGGGGGGCTGGGGGCTGCAACCCCCAACCAAATATGTTTGTGAAAATTCGGGCAACATGCTAGGAATTTTCGGGCACCTACTGAAAGAAAAATAATGCAAAGATGTAGCTAAAGGTAATCACAGGAATAAAAAAAAACTTCCTTGGTAATTAAACTAAAGTTCTGATTTGAATGCACCAGCTCCTATATATTCGGTATTAATTCACCAGTGTGTTTTATAATGGTTAAACTTATATTATAACTATCAGTGGTGTATTTAGGGGGCCATTGGACCATGGCCCCTCCCTCACTGATACCAACTTTTGTAGTACCTAAAATACGTAACTTTTTTAACACAAATTTTACTTCAAAGGTGGCATATGTGGCAACAGATTTCATGTAAGGACACCTAATTTTTCAAAAATTTCAAAGGGGAGGGGGCCCCGGAAGCACCGTTGAGCACCCGGAAATGTTTGGTTATATTTTGCGGGTAAGTTCTACTTCCATGCTGATCATTGGTAAGGTTAAGATATAGATTTAAGTGATTTATTTCTTTTCTGAAGGTTCAAAAAATACTTCGAGTTCTTTTCCCCCTCCTCTACCCATCTAGCCCTTGACCTTAGAATAGTTCCCTGGAGTTTATAAACATAAAGATACATTAACTCATTTTGGGCCTCTTTTAAGTGGGAAAATAACTCGGGCGATTCTTTAATATAAATCTGCTGTTCTTCAAGCGAGGCAATCTTGGCTATAAGTAGATTTTCTTTTTCACGACGTTTCTTTGCCTTATGTCTTGAATATTTTATACTAAAAGTACGGATTTTGAACTTTGAGTACTCCCAGCGGGAGGCAGGATCGTCAACATTATTGCTAGAAGTTAATTTCTTAGCAAATCTTTTACCAGGTCAACGTAATCAGAATCGTATAAAAGTGAATTATTTAATTTCCATTAACCCCTACCCCTTCTTTTATTGTCAATGGAAAAGTCATCAATACGAAAGAATGACCTGACAACAAACCAGGAACGAACTCAATGTTCGTAACAAAAGATTGTGCATGTCTCGAAAGAAGAAAATAGTCGAGTCTACAGTGAATGCCCGGAGTTATGTTGCAACTCCGGGTAAAATTCTTTACACAAGGGTTTCTATCCCTCCACACATCAATCAGATCATAAGCACCTATTAAATCTAGATATTTCTCTCGTGCCCTAAAATTTGTACGGCGATTGCCTCCCTTTTTATTACGAGCGAATGCGAAGTATAGCAGCCGCTTTATGGACTTGTCACAGTGTTTTCATTCTGTGTCTTGTTGGTTTTGTTAATCTATAAGTGTTTGTAGATTAAAAGATGTTAGTAATAAATAAGAGTAAATTTATTTAGGGTGTCTCTAGCTTTACTACACTTTGAGGCATTTTCCGTGACAGATATTTTAATTGTACGGTTCCTGGAACGACTGTATCACGTTCTTAAACGGCCTTTTCTATGGTTTTTGTCAACAGCTGTTATTTTAGAAATGGACGCACACCCTTATCTGCTCATATTTTGAAACGTTTGAGCGATCTGTTGAAGTAAAAGTTTATGTGTTATTGTGGACAACAAATTGTACGAGTGAACTCTCCTTACAATAGATCAAACATACTTGGAAAAAGAACGACAAACTACAGAGTTACGTTTTATTTTCTTTGGAACTGAAGACTTCCAGTAGGTTAAGACACAGTGAACGGATAAGATAACGAAGTCTCCCGGATGAAAAAATTGCGCAATACTAACTGCGTAGTTATCTTCTGGCCCAGGAGTTTCTTCTGAAACTTGAATTTCCCTTGCAAATAGGTGCTTGCTTTGCGGGACCCACGTGACCCGACATTTGATACAGTTGTGGACTTGGAGTAATGATAGTCTATTATTACTCCAAGGTTGTGGACATTGAATGCTACCGTGGCTCGGAAAGGACATTTCAAGATTTTGATGTGAAGGCCCTAATGGTAGTATGCTGATTGGAGCTTTCAGCGTGTGCGCAGGGTTATACTGAATTGCATGTAATAACGAGTGACGTTAGTGATAACCTTAAAACCCACATTTTTGTAATGTATTTTGTTGATATTTTCATATCAGTTTGTGTGTTTTTTTTTCCTCCGCCGCACATATTTGAGCAATCTGATGAGACAAATTTAAAACGGTTCCTTTGAGCAACCGTATTGTAATTGAATACTAGCTCAGCGTAGTCCAACCAAAATAGGAGGAGGAGTGAGAAACATGAGAGTGTTTATTTTCTTGTAAATTAGACTGCGATAGGTCGAAATGTAAAGCATGGTCTCGGATGAGAGAGTTGCACAATAAAAGACTGTGCTAGTAGTCTCCTTACTCTCGGAGCTCATTACATGAGACAAAGATCGCTTATACAAGCACGATCATGTTCACTAATATACATGTAGGAGCCTGACCCGGTTGAAGGTAGCGGATAATAAGCCTACCACCGAACAATATCAGGGAACCGGTAAAGAAGTACGGAACAGTGAAACTGCCATTGGTAAGGAAATTTGGGAGTAACGGATTTCCAATCATAGGTGTGAATTTCAAGCCGGGTTTTGGCTATGGGTTGTTAATATCACACAATTCATTTGTAATCTAAACATGTCCACGTCTTAATAGCTAATACCTTTCACTCCCTACGGATCATGTTAATTTTTACATCACCGCGGCGTAGCCTGTCACTGATATACTTCTCTAAACATTCCAGTTTGTAGCAAATAATCCCCCTCCCCTAACCTCTAATCAATGTTTTACCAGTATTCTTTTCTGAAACTGAAGTCACAATCCTTACAGCAAATTCACCATCTGCAAAACAACCTCGATCTTTCCAGGTCCCATATCAGAACTGTTAATAGGTGCACCTTAGCACCGCCTTCATTCGCGAGTATGAATGCCTTGCATTCTGGTTATCGAAGCCTCTAGATTGAACACAAAATTTAAATCCCCCGCAACTATGATGGTGTCGCCCATAAACTATTAAGGCGACTGGATGTATGATATATCAGAGAAAAAACCGGGATTACCGATGTTTGAAGCATAAATTCCTACAACTGTGAAAATGCAATCATTAATTTGATGTCAACTGTAATAAATCTTTCAAAGGGACGTCCGATTTGATTACCTCAAAGTCTAAACTAGGTTTGATAAGGATACAGACACCCCTGTTCGTGTTTGAACCATGCGAGAAAAGAAGTTTCCCTCCCCATTCAGGCTGCCAATAACTTTCATCATTAATGCAGCTGTGAGACTCTTGAATGATAGAAATATCTGGATTACGCCTATGAATGAAGGCAAACAATTGTCTTCGTGTTTTGGATTGTCGTAACCCACTTACATTGACACTTAAAACTTAAGGAGGTAGCCATAGAAACATTGGAAAAGTGTGGTGTACCTCTATGATATACAACACAACAGAGACAAGGGGCCGGATAAAGGTTACATACATAGAGAAATACATGCAGTTTACAAATTTTGATAAATTTGAGTAATATGAAATGCACAATGTATACAAATTTAAGGAGGGTCGAAAAAGAAAAAGAGTTCAATCCATGCAGAAAATCTTCCATCTCCAAGTAGAACCAGATGAAGACGGTGTACATATTAAACATTGACATATATGCAGTATTCGTGGTAGCACAAAACTTCTTTCGAGAAATAACAAAAAACGTTGTAGGCGTAAAATTGAAACTGAATGGAATACATAAATTAAGGAAATTCAGACATTGCTACTACGTATCAATGAAATCATAAAAAGCGTTAAATAAATCTTTATAACTGATCTGCTTTTTTGATCTAATTGGTTTTCTTTTTGTATTAAACCTTTCCTTGTTGGTTGGAAACTTAAACTTGTACAGAAATTCTTGAAGAGAAAGTTGCACCTTCTTGTATTTACTTTGATAAATAAGTCGAATGAACCTTAGATAATTTGCTTCAAAATCCTGCAGTTATTCTTGGATATTCTTCATTGTGCCGTTTATTCTTTTCCCCTTTCCTGCGATTTCTTCCGAAAATACCAAGGGCAAGCCTTAAAAGTAGTGTAAATGGCAGAAATCAAGAGGACTCGGCCCCTCAACGAAGGCTTATTCATCTAGCCTAATAGGCCTAACCACTCCCCGTCGTTCGAATGCCGCACAAGATGTCTTGGAATCAGACGTGAACAGGACTTTGCTATAGAAGTTACTCAGGCTCTGTAGAACCTCGTTGAGAGAGATTAACGCCCTTCAGGATGACTTTAACAAAGCTATTTTAGACCTTGACAATCTTTAGAAGATCTTATAGCAGGGAACATGCCTTATAGGGGAGGTGTGATTTCTTAGAAGGCAAACTCGATAAACTGGAAGAGGCATTGTTCCTGTTTTTCGTGTCATCTACTCCGTATGTCACTTTGTGATCTTCGTGTAACGGTTCGTTCAATGATGTCCATTAAGGACCATTTCGGGATCTTATCGCCGGATCTCCTTGTAATCTTCGGGGAATTCGGGATAGACTTTCTCCCGATTGACTGTTTTGTTTCCTGTTGGAATGTGTTGTTTGTTTTGTGTGTTTATATTTCTTCCATCTCCGCTACGTGGTTTATCAAGGTTAAAGGTTTAGTTTATTTGTTAATTACAACCATAATTTTCTGTAACAGTTATGACCGATCTTAAAATTTGCACTAGTAATGTCAGGGGCATGAGGCAATCAATTAAGCGTAGACAACAATTCGCCTGTTTTCATCGTCAAGCTTTTGACATAGTCCTAGTGCAGGAAGCGCACTGTGTAAATGTAGAAAATATTTGGAGGAATGAGTGGGGTGGGCAAATTCTATTTTCTCAGGGTACTACTCGTAGTAAGGGAGTTGCCATTTTGTTTAATCCAAAGCTTCACTTTGTAATTCATAAGATTTACTGTGATCAATATGAAAGATGTATTATCACTTAGATTTCTATTGACACTGTCTCTTTAACACTTCTTTGTCCCTATGGGCCAAATCTCGATGACCCTGCTTTCTACAACGATATAGCACACAATCTGCATACCTTCAATTGTAATGCCATCATTTAATCTGTCTTTAGGCAAACAAGGTCGTGATGCTCGAACCAATTTTAAAGCAAGGGTTGAATGTTTGCACGCAATGTTCGAGTTTGACCTTATTCATGTATGGAGGGAGCGTAATCCCTTGACTAAAGCGTTGTCTTGGCATTCCAGCATTGCAGACATTCACTGTAGACTCGATTTCTTTTTTATTACTCGGTCTCTGGGTCCTGAGGTAAAAGTTTGTGATTTCCAATTCAATCGGACCAATCTTTAGTTACTCTTGGTCTTCAACTTTCACATAAACCGAGAGGGAAGGGGTTCTGGAAATTTAACAATTCTCTTTTGGCCGACAAAAATTATGTCGATACAGCCAATGAATTGATAGATAGGGAAATTATTAACACTGTTCATCTCGACCCTTCATCCCGTTGGGGTTTTACTAAATATAAAATCCGGGCCTATGCTATTGGTTACAGTAAAAGAAAAGCCCAGTTTCTAAGAAAACGGGAAAATGATGTTCTTTTAACAATTTCAACAATAGAGGTAACTTGCTACCAGGAAACGAGCAAACTTAACAATGCATGCCAGAAATGACCTGAATTCACTTTACAAGCATATGCTTAAAGGTATAACCGTCAGATTTAGAGCCCGATGGGTCGAGTCAGGTGAAAAAACTCAAGATATTTTTTAAACTTAGAGAAAAGAAACAAGGTTAACAATACTATTAATAACTTAATACTGGTACAGGTTATATAAGTAAAAATGGTGATATTTTGGCCGAACTCCGTAATTTCTACATCAAATTGTATTCTTCTCGATGTTGTAATTGTTATGATATATTCTCCTTTATCTCTCCATTTAAAGTCCCAGTACGACTTTGTATAAAGAAATACTTAAACCGCCAAAAATCGTCATAGCACGAGAGCCAGATATATGAAGTTGGTAACAGTTTAAGAGGCTCTAACATACCTAGAAGAACAGTCTTAGCTTCTTTCGGGAGTAATCTTTGTCCGAAATGCAGATGTTGAATTCGGCTTGCCAACTCAAACTCGAGTTCTCTCCTCGTAATGAGCTTATCAGTCAGGAGTATGAACCAATGAAAGTGTTTGTTTATGAATATTCATGAATAAACAACTATAGGTACCTTGCCTACATGCTCAACTGTAGTGAAATGTACGCACGTAAACAGTGCAGAGCATTTGCTTGTATATTCGAACGGATGGACTACACAAACAGCCTAGGACTATACTCAGGTTAGTGTAGGCTTAGAATTGAATTGTAGTTAGAAATAATTACCCACGCCAACAAAATTGCAGCACAACTAACATGAAAAAGGAGGAAAACCTCACCTGAAATCCTAAGCAAGATAACGTTGCCTGGCACAGCCACAGGCGTTCGAAACATTACGTGGCTGCACTGCCACTCAGTGCTTCCACACTCTAAATTCATTTTTCCTAAATGGAATCTAAAATTACCTGAAATCGGCCATTTCAGGAAAAATGATTTAAAGTGTGGAAGCACTGGCATTGAAGTGCGACTGGGCCTACTACTTCTCAGTACAACTTAACCTTGTCTTATTATAGTGTATATACTGTGTGTTGTGTATGTACGTTATGTTTCGAACGCCTGTGGGCACAGCGAGGCAAAATAATGGCAGGCTGTACGAACATGCACAGCCGCAGTCCGGCCGTTAATGTCACGCAAGTTGACTGCTCAGTTGTGTGTTACGGCCCTATAGCTACATTCTTCGTGCATCAAACACAGCCCTATAGCTACATTCTTCGTGCATCAAACACATCGTAGCCTAGCATTCGCTGTTGGCTGCATCGTGCTGCACAGTCGTCATGATGTGATCTCGAAGCAGCTGAGTAATGAATATTCAATCATAATGATCTAGAACTTCCCACCTTGATGAACCTTGTGCATATTGAAACAGCCGTTACATTTACAACCACGATTTGTTTAAAACAACCTTTCACTTTCGTAAATGTCTTTTTTCTCCAACAAATCATTTCTCTGGTTTTGTTTGGGTTTAAGTAACCTTAAGCATCACTCATTTCTCTTATCCAAATTCGTGTACAAATTCGTACTGGGACTTTAAGTCAGATGATTTTAATACTGAGATGTGTGAAGGCCAACGTACTATTGATTAATGCCATAGTTCTTTATAATCAATGCCGAACGGCAACTTGCCGGGTTCTGATGGTTTTTCAACAGACTTTTATAAATTCGTTTGGTCTAGAACTGGTCAACTGGTTGTTAACTCTCTTAATAAAGTATATGAAAATCATTTATTATCTAACGAACAAAGAAGGGGTGTTATCGCTGTTCTATGTAAATCTAATAAAGACCCTTGTAAAGTTAACCAATTATAGACCTACCATACTGTTGGACACAGATTATAAGATAGGTACAAATCCTTTAACTTGTAGACTAAGATAGTAATTAAACAATGTGTTGGTGCACGATTATCAAACTGGGTTCATTTCAAATGGATTTATCGGGGACATCATAAGGTTCATTTTAGACCTCATTAGCTATGCTAATGATACAAATTTGCCTGGTCTATTGTTCTTTTTAGACTTTGAAAAGGCTTTTGATTGCACTGAACAGGGTTTTTTTTACAGATCATTAGCTTACTTCACGTTTGGTCAGTTTTCGTCGTTGGGTTTCAACTTTGTATCTGAATAGTACTGCTTGTTTTGTAATTACGGTCAATCAACTGGTTTTTCAGTATTACAAGAGGGATAAGGCAAAAGTGCCCTTTGAGCCCATAATTGTTTATATTGTGTGCTGATATTCTGTCAAGATCGATAATTCATAACAACAACATTAATGGTTTTAATATTTATGGCTCTGATATAAAAGTGATTCAATACCGTTATTCTTTTGGATGCAACTGTAGACTCGACCATTGAATCGTTTAATACTCTCAACAAATTTAGGATGTCCTCTGGAATTCAGGTAAATTTTCAGAAAACCCACATTTTCCCCTTGGGTCCCCTCATTACCTCCCCACCCAGTTTTCTTGCCGACCTTAACCTTAGCCTTAGCAATGGTCCCATCGAATTCCTGGATATTTGTTTTTCTCACGATGGTAATGATCTTTTCCGTTTAAACAACTTACAGAAATTGTCCAGACTCAAAAATCAGTTATTAAATTTGTGGAAAACGAGAGGTCTTACCCCTATTGACCGAAACATTATAGTTAAGTCCTTTGCTACAAGTCAATTGGTTTATCTTTTTCAGATTCTTGCCACCCCTCCCCCCTTAAGTTTTTTTGAATAATGTTCAGCGTATAATTTCGACTTTATTTGGCATAGAGCTCCTGACAAGATAAAGAGGAATACTATGATTAACCCCTTTGATCAAGGCGGGCTTAAAGTTATTCAAGTGGAGTGTTTTGCTAATGCCTTGAAAACTGCTTGGGTAAAGCGTGTTCTGGATAAGTGCAGTACGGGACACTGGAAGATTTTCTTGAATGCTGTTCTTTCCCCCATTTGGAGAGGAGCTCTTGTTTCATTGTTATTATAGCAAAGGTGACGTTCATAATAGTAAGAATACGTTCATTAAGGAGGTTTGCATGGCTAAAGCGTCGTTTGTCACTCCGCCAAAAGATTTTGCACACCACATCATTTGGAATAACCATTTTGTAAGAATTAATAATTCAATGTTTTATTGTAAACCAATTCATGAAGGTGGACTAAGGTATGTTAAGGACTTATTACATGTCAATGGTTCTCCACTCTCCTACATTCAGTTCTGCGATAAATTTAAGGCAAGAGGAACACCGTTTACTCTATTTTTTTGGTTTAATTTCTTCAATCCCTCGTAATTGGGAAAGTTCACTTCAAAGTGAAATTGAAACTGTTGCAAACGACCATTTTATTCAAAACATTTTTAATGTTAAAAGTGTTTCTAAGTTGATCTACCCTTTATTAATAGCTCCTATAACCGTCCCCTCTCTTGTCTGTAGCAAGTGGAACCGACAATTCAACTTTGACAACGACAAATGACAAACTATTTTTAAAATCCCTTTTACTACTCTGAGTGAAACTAAGATTCAGTATTTCCAGTATAAATTTTCCATCGTTTACTCGCCACTAATAGACTCCTATTCCTAATGGGGAAAAAGACAGTCAGATTTGTACTCTTTGAAATAGGGATCCCGAGACCATAGAACATCTCTTTGGGAGTGTCTAATAGTTTCCTCCTAGACACTGAACAATTGTTTTTTGGTAAACAGTTTATATTAACAAAGCAAGGTTATTTCTTTGCGTATAATTTACTGCTAGACCACCAATGATTTTTTTCATTTTGCATTTGAAATATTATATTTGTAATTGTAAATTACATGAAAAGTTACCAAGTTGTAACGAGTTTTTGCAAACCGAAATTTGTGTTGAAAGTGGAAGTCTCTATTAATTCAAAACGGAACATCTCCCCAAGGAGGTTAATTAAGTAGATTCAATGCATTAAAAATTCCTTTGATCACTTACCTACTTTGTTTGCAAGTTAAAATGTTATGATCTTTGAAAAAGCTAGTATTCATTGTTTGCAGCCTACATATTGATTTCAATGCAGTGACAGGTGAACTCACTGGAAATTATGTTGATTTTTGTAAGAACAATATAAATACCTACTTTGTTTGAAAGTTAAACTGTTACGTTCAGAATTTTAGTATTCATTGTTTGCAGCTTGCTGACTTCAATATGCAATAACAGGTGAATTGATTAAAAAAATGTTGAGTTTGTTAGTACAATGTCAATAAGTGCATTTGTTGTCTGCAATGATGTTTCAGTTCAAAGCCTTGTTCCTATTTCCTTGTATCCTATTTCACTCATAGAAATGTTGTGGTTGTATAACTGCTTTCAAAGCAACTGTAAAATCTTGCCTGTAAGGCACTTACTTTAACCGAACTGTAAATATTGAGAAATAAATGGAGATGAAAAAAGGGGGTTGGGAAACCGGTACAAAGTAGAAGTCGATATATCCTTGTTAAATGCTCCTTCTATCAGGACAAAATGACGATAATGCGAAATGCCTGGAAAGCCCTCGAATCTAAACCTCATTTTGTCTTAGATGATCTAACCCAGGCTGATCTTAAAGAGAAGAGAAAATGGAGCGAAAAGATGCCGTCTTTTCCAGAACGGGACCCGTCTTCGATTCTCTGGTGGCTTCTGGAAGGACAGCAATGGAAGGCCTTTCAAGTTCGATTGAAAATACACAACCATCACTTTATGCAGTGATTTTTGTCACTGAGATATGATTGCCCATAACTCTGCACGTTAATTTACTACTGGGACCCGTCGATACCCCAAGGTAGGATCTTTTCAGGAGAGAATTCTTAAGCCTGATTTCCAGTGCTATAGATGCTGGAAGAAATTCACTCTTGTTGACTTTTTTGTCGTGTTTCTTGTCGTTGTCGTTTCTGTGTTTCGTTGTTGGACCATCATCAACCATCTCATCTGTTCCGTACGTTACTTTTTTCATTTGTTTATTATACACTTTATGCAAAAATATTCAATGCTACTCTTGCCTCTACACCCTATAGTAACCAATGAGTGACATAAAAATTTGCACCTATAATTTGCGAGGACTTAGGCGAGTTAAAAAATCGTAGATCTCAATTCACAGACATAGTTTTGATAATGTATTCGCCCAAGAAACCCATAGTTCTATTTAATGATGTAAGTTATTGGACAAACGAGTGCGGGGGTAAAATAGTTTTCACCCAAGGTACAACTTTAAGTAGAGGGGTTGCTATTTTCTTTAAACCTGGCCTTTCTGTAAACATCGAAAAAGTGCATACCGATCGTATTGGCAGTTGTTTAATCGTAGACCTGTTTATTGATTGCTGTAGCTTTATACTCTTGTTTGCACTTACGGCCCTAATCTTGATGATGCTGCTTTTTACAGAGGCGTTTCTCGTCTCATTGAGACCTTTGATTTTAATACTATTATTTAGGGAGGGGATTTTAAAATAACTTTGTTTTCGAATTGGCTTTGGTTAGTTAGTTAGTTAGATGAGGTTTAACGTCCCAGTTTCCAACCAATTGGTTCAAGTCGAAACGACCACGGCCTTTTTTCCAGTTGTGGCTCACTGGCTTGTTTTCCCTACTCCATTGCTTATGCTGAACACCAAGCACAAAGGCAGTAGGTTCCATTTTTAAAGTCTTTGGTATGACCCGGCCAGGATTTGAATCCTAGACCTTCCGGCTGCAAGTCGGATGCTCTAACCACTTGGCCACTGCAGTCGGTCAATTTGGCTTGGATAAACTTAGGGGAGATCTTCAAACCCATTTTAAAGTCCGGGATGAGTGTACTTCTGCTATTTGTGTTCACAACTTAGTCGATATATGGAGGGAGAGAAATCCTCTACTTAAAGATTTTAGGTGGCATTCCAACATCGACGATATCCATTACCGCTTAGATTTCTTTCTTATTTCCCGTAGCCTGGTTGCACATATTATTGATGCAAAATTTCACCCTCCACTTCAGTCTGATCACTCTATTGTTGTACGTACTATTAATTCGCATTCAAGAAGAGCGCAGGGATATTGGAAATTTAATAATTGTCTCCTAAATGATACCAATTACATTAATATTATTCACAATCTCTTTTCATCTGTCTTTCTTTCCTTTCATGGACTTGACCCTTCTTCGCAATGGGAAAGAATGAAATACACTATTCGCAATGTTACAATTAAGTATTGTAATAATAAAGCAAAAGATTCCCGTAAGTATGAGAATGAAGTTTTATGTAATATTTTTGCTCTTGAGCGACTCTCCCATGAGGATAACTCTGATGAGATTCGTCGTAAACTCTCTGAGGCTCGGGACAAGCTTATGCCTATTTATAATATTAAACTTCAGGGTATCATTGTAAGGTCAAGGGCTAGGTGGGTCGAGTTTGGTGAGGAGAGTTCTAAGTACTTTTTGAATTTGAAGAGGAGAAATAAAAGAAATAATAGTATTTTTTTCCCTCAACATTAGACAATGATGGTTATATTCATAGGAATAAGAATGTTTTACATAAAATTCGTAACTTCTATAGTTCTTTGTATAGTCGCTCTCCTAATCACGATTACAATTTCATTTCAGACCTTGCAGATTTTAATGAAGTTGACTTTAATTCTGACATTTGTAATGGCCCACTCTCACTTGAGGAATGTTACTAGGCATTATCTTCTTATGCCGGATGGGAAATCCCCGGGCACTGATGGGTTGTCTACCGATTTCTGTAAGTATTTTTGGCCTGTTATTGGTCGGTATGTCGTGGATTCTTTGAACAATGCTTACAATCATCACTGTCTATCACCAGAGCAAAACAGAGGTGTAATTACTCTCACTCGAAAATCTGATAAAAACCAGGATCATTTGAGTAATTATAGACCGATAAGCCTTCTGAATACTGAACGTGCTAAGTCACTTGCTAACCAGTTAAAAAATGTGATCACTGATAATTTGTGAAAACCGAACTGGCTTTATTAAGAATCGCTTTATAGGTTTAATATTCGTTTTGTGTAAGATGTTATTAACTACAAAAATAAGCATGATATCCCTGGTTTCCTTTTCTTAACTGACTTTTAGAAGGCTTTTGATAGAGTCGATTGGGCTTTTACTGATCGTACATTGAATTGTTTTCATCTTGGGACTAGTTTTCTTTCTTAGGTTAAAACTCTTTACGGTGAATAATGGACATTCAACAGGTTTGTTTCCTATTGAAAGGGGGGTAAGACAAGGGTGCCCGGCAAGTCCCTCTCTTTTTATTCTTGTTGCCGAATCTTTGGCTACAAAAATAATTTATGATAATGCACTTAATGGTCTCAATGTCTTGGGAAAAGAAATTGAAATTTTATAGTATGCTGATGTTACTACTCCTTTTCTTGATGGTACACGTGATTCAATTGTCAATGTAGTTAACGTTTTTGATAATTTTGCTTCTGCTTCTGGTCTAAAAATCAGTTCCAGTAAATCACATCATTTTCCACCTGGTTTCTTTATTAACAATTATCCAGATTATATGAAGGATTTAAACATCACATTGACAAACGGTCCAATAAAATTTTTAGGAATTTTATTGACCCATGACTTCAACGTCATGGTTGGAAACTGGGACGTTAAACCTCATCTAACTAACCCATGACGACAACGATTTATTCCGTTTAAATTACCTGAAGAAGCTTTCTAGGTTAAAAAATCAACTGAAACTTTGGACAGTAGGGATCTTACTCCACTTGGTAGAAACACTGTAGTTAAAACTTATAGCATTAGTCAGCTTGTATTTCTTTTCCAAATACTTCCAAATCCCACAACAGAGTTTTTAGGAATTTACAAAGTATAATGTTTTATTTTATTTTGCGTGGAAACCCCGACAAAGTTGAAAGAAACACGATGTATAAAAGTATTAATTGAGGGAGGTTAAAGGTTATTCATATCCACAGTTTTGCCCTTGTATTGAAAGCCTCTTGGGTTGGAAGGTACAAGGATCCCAGCAACATGGGTTATGGGATATTGTTTTTCGATCACTTTCTCTCTCAGTTTGGTAAAGACTTTACATTCCATTGCAATTTTCTTGCTAAAGACAATGAATGTATTGATAGCAACTTTATTACTGATATTTGCAAAGGTTGGAGTGAAGCTTCTGTTACCACTCCACACAATAATTATGAAGCTCACATACTTTGGAACAACTCTCACATATTAAAGTTGATAATTATATTGTTTATGATAAAAGACTTTATTTGACAGGTGTTACTTTTGTTAAGGATTTGTTTTTGGCTAATGGTAATGAAATGTGTTATGATACATTTAGAAATACATATAAAATTTTGAACTATCCATTTACAAGATTTTAGGTATTGTTGTCATCCATTCCTAGAAATGGACCCAATCCATTTATCAATCGGATCACCACAACAGTGATCACATTATCAGTTCTATCAGTAGCAACACTAAGCTTTTACATGCAGTGTACCCTTGATTGATTAAACATATTACCAGTCCGCCCATAGCTTGTGCTAAGTGGGAACGTAATTTTAACCTTACGCCCGACGACTGGACTACTTTTTTGTACTGTTTTGGAAGCAAAAATAAAGTATCTTCAGTTTAAATTCATTCACGGTATCTTAGGAACAACAGGCTGTTGTGTTTAATGGGAAAGTCGAATACCGCTCTGGTTACCTTTTGTCGTATTGATACCGAGTCTTTAGAGCATCTGTTCTGGTCATGCCATGTCACCTCTAGTTTTCTTTTGGACTGTGAATTTAAGTTCTTTTGGCAGAGCGGACTCTTTTTTGGTGGTATTTGTGCTAGATATGATCTCTTAAACTTCTTCAGTTTGAATTGAAAATAAAATATTTATAATGGTAGACTGCAATAATTTTTTCTATAAGATAAAATTCATTATTGAAGGTCGTGTGACATGAAAATTACATAGTTGGATATTTCATATAAAAAGCATTTAATATCCAGAAATTAGCCGCAATTCCCATTAAAATCCATCAAATGTTGATTATTTTACAGAGAAATTCCTCACATTTGTATCATGAATAAACATGAGCTAAATATGTGACATCTAAAGATGGACATACCATATATGGCTTATGCTGGCCTTTGTTTTTTCAACCTTAATTCCAAAGACACTGGTAGCAATGTTATCCCCTGAGCGGTTTATTAAGAAAGTTAATTTTTTTTCCCTCTGAAATATTGATATCTTTTACCAAACCGTAATCTATCTGATCAGTAATTAAGAGATAATTTATAAAGGGTTAACAAAAGATATCTTAACACTGTGCAACACTCCACATCGTTATTTTTGCATAGGCTATGAGTTTCTTCAGAAACCAGAAAACTTTGAATACGTATATTTTGAGAACGGTTAAAGATATTGAAATAATTCAAACGGATCTTTCTTTGGAGGGCTTAATTCTTTAACTGACAAGTGAAACAGCTCTTTTTGGTGGCATATCACACGACCTTTAAAGCAGAAAAGCATATAGCTCTTAAGAGTAATTCGACAAAGTCTCACAGAAACAACATTTGTCATGCATTTTGGCATGTATGTATGTTATGTATACTGTGTATACAATCTTTAGTTTTGTATATAACGTGTGTTATGTGTATAATGTATGCTATGAATATATTATGTGTCATGTATATAATGGAAACTATTATATCTGTTCACTTGAGCACTGTATATAATCAAAAAGTTGTAACATTCCTATTGCATCACTGTTTATACGACGACGACGACGACGACTACGACGACGAGGATAACGATAACTACAACGATTTAACGGTAACGGTAACCGTAACAATAACCATCATTATCATCATCATCGTCATCGTCACCGTCATCGTCATCATCACCATCACCATCACCACCATCACCATTACCATCACCATCACCATCACGAGGACGAGGACGACGATAAGGAAAGTCAGGGCATTTTCACTTTAATTTTTACATTTCTAAGAGCTATACGGGGAATGCATTCTTATGCCCCTCACCCCTACACTCCTTAAATAAGGTAAGTATGTTACTTTATTTCCACAAAATAAGGTTCTCACAGAAAGAAATTCCGTGTTTTGTAGCGCGTTTATAACATATTCACGATGCGCACTGTCTAAGAAGAATTTTTATGACTGGCTAACGCTCGCCCTAATCCCTAACTAATCCCCAACATTAACAAAGGATACAGTCGATACAATACAATAGAATCAGCCAATCAGAAAATACCTTCTCAGCTGCACTTTTGAGACTTTCAAATGAAGCAATTGGTATGGAAAACCTATTGCCAGAGTACATCGGTGAGACTGAATGCATTACTAATGATAAAAACTATTTTCTTCCTGCGCTTAATGTTGTAGGAAAGTCTTATCCCATGCACACACGAACACTGAACACTGTAGACCATTGGCTCCTAAAGAGGGCGTTATCACCCCGGAGGTAGTTTTACAACTCGGAAAGCGACAGACGCTAGGGAAGACAGTATGAATTTTTTTAAGTAAGGTGCTACATTAAAATTAGGTACTACATTTAAATGAGGTATTACATTAAAACTGGGTCTACAAAGAAAGTAGTTTCTACGGAGCTCTCAAATAAGTATTCATCAAATCGAGATAAAATACAGTCATGTCCATGGGTGTCAATCCTGGGGGGGGGGACAGGGGAACAAGTCCCCCCACATTTCGATGGGTGGGGGACACAATACCAAATGTCCCCCCACATTTGTGTAAAAGAGTAGTGTCGTGGCTCTATTTGACTGGCTTTTTGAGTGGCATGTAGGTTTGTTGGGCAATTGTTAAGTGTCTCAGATGTAGATTCTGAATGCAGATTTTGTCAGGGAAATCTTATTTAGTGACAAAATTTCGGCGCGCTTCGCGCGCGTGCGTCACGGTTTGCACTCCTTCTCACGACCATAAAAAGGCAATTACACATGGAACAATTCTGATCACAACACTCTCCGAAAACAGACATACATCTCCAAACATCTGAATGGGCCTCGCATCAATATGGGATCATTCAATCAGTGGCGTACGCAGAGGGGAGGGCCCTTCCGCCATGCCACGCCCTGATTCCGATTTTTTAAGTTCTTAAAAATACGTAAATTTTTTTAACACAAATTTACTTCAAAAAGGTAGCATATTTGGCACCAGATTGCATGTAAGGACACCAAATTTTTAAAATTTTTCAAAGGGGAGGGGAACACCCCATTGGGCCATCCCCCACACTGATGCCTATTTTTTTTAGTTCCTAAAAGTACGTAAATTTTTTAACACAAATTTTACTTCAAAGGTAGCATATTTGGCACCAGATTGCATGTAAGGACACCAAATTTTTAAAATTTTTCAAAGGGGAGGGGAACACCCCATTGGGCCATCCCCCACACTGATGCCTATTTTTTTTAGTTCCTAAAAGTACGTAAATTTTTTAACACAAATTTTACTTCAAAGGTAGCATATTTGGCACCAGATTGCATGTAAGGACACCAAATGTTTCAAAATTTTTCAAGGGGGAGGGGGACACCCCATTGGGCCATCCCCCCACACTATATTTTTTAGTTCCTAAAAATACGTTAATTTTTTAACACAAATTTTACTTCAAAAGCACCAGATTACATGTAAGGACACCAAATTTTTCAAAGGGGAGGGGAACACCCCATTGGGCAAAGGGGAGGGGACACCCCATTGGGCCATGGCCACCCTCACTGATGCCTATTTTTAGTTCCTAAAAATACGTTAATTTTTTAACACAAACTTTACTTCAAAAGGTAACATATTTGGCACCAGAATGCATGTAAGGACACCTTATTTTTCAAAAAATTTCAAAGGGGAGGGGGGTTTATGTAGTGACAAAGGAAGGAGCACCACTGCTGTATACAAAATGCAGAGGGCATAAACAAAATGCAATTTACACGCCTCCACTTAGTTGGAAAAAACATCCAGCCAGTCGGAATTTGGGACTTTCACACCCCCAAATATATGACCCTAGCAACGGGCCTGGTCGAGTCCATGATCTCCGACAATGATCCACGCTGCGAAGCGTGTTTTCAGCTATTTTGGGACATGGTGAAAATAACATCTTGAAGTAATTCCGTGGACTCCGTGTATTTCACCTGGCAGATCATCTATGATGGTCATGTTAACTTTGAAATGATAATTCTTATTAGAATAGGGCGTCAGTCATCATAAGGGGGGGGGGAGGAAAGGGTCTATAGGAAGACACCCCCTCTTCAAAACCAAAGGGATTGGTTTGTGCTAAGTCATGTATGTCCCCTGTCCCCCCACATTTGAATACGGTTTGACGCCCCTGAACGTATGTCATGTTACTAATGTTATCTTCCAAAGTGAACTGCATCGTTTGTGAATTACCTAAATTACCAGATGCCAGAAAATTGCATTCTTGAAGGGTAATATTTTGTTTGTTTTGCAGTAAATTTTCTTATTTTTAGAACCATAATTTATAGATACAAAATAATAGACAATTGAAAATAAATCATTACAGTAGCTTTTTTTTCAAGAAATAAGTTTCTCACAAAAAGAAATTCAGCTTTTTGTTGCTCAAGAATAATTGTTGGCCCAGACTTCCAAACATTCAAATGATGCAACTTTCGTAACCCTTCCAGTGCATAATAATTTGAAGATATAAAGCTATTTCTTGAGTTTATTGGTAAGACTGAATGCTTTAATAATGATTAAAGCTGTTTTCTTTGTATGGCATGTCGTTCGTTTTAAACGCAATAGTTCCCTTTAAAATGTTTAGTTGTAACGGTTTTCTCCAGGGGACGCTCGATTTCCGAGTCTTGGCCATTTTGACAGATACTTTTCCTAAATTGCAGGAAAGTCACACTGCTTAATACTGAACGATTCCATGAAAAAGTGTTTCTTTGTCTACGGGATTATCTAATTTACCAGATGCCATTCTTGATTTCCAGATGCCAGGAAACGATACTGAATGTGTGCCATGGGGTGTGGGAGGGTGGGGGAGGGACCTCAGAACCCTTGTCAAAATTTCCCGCCTTTGGACTTGTCTATCATAAAGTGAGCTCCCTGTTATTTATTACCCTTGATCCGGCCTAAAATACCGTAATCTTAGCATTCACTTTTATTGTTTCTTTCCGTTCATATTTGATACCATATTTGAGGCGTTTGCCAAAACCATTAGATGAAAGGGGACTGAGCTAAAAATGTTGGGAAGTAATGCTACAAACACTGCTCTCCAGACTAGTTCCAATTGGCGTGCTGGTTTAAATTCAGATCCGTGTCTGAGCTTCTGACAAGAGATACGTGGCCCGTGAATACATACTCAATATGTAACATTATATCATAACATTTCACCCGTTCATGAAAGGGAGACAGAAATGAAAAGCCAAAAACCAGACATCATTTTGACCTTCCGTTGAAGTGAATTTCTCGAGATCACGTCGGTGGACAATTATTTTGCCCACGTTCAAAATAATTTAAACAGAATTCAGGTTGGACATACTGGTAAAAACAATAAAAAATGTTGTCGCATTTACAACCATTTGATAACTTAGGGTAAATCACGCTTATAAAATTGTTCTTTCTTAAATAAAACGATACTCGTCATTAAACTGAAAGCAGGAAATCTCTTAAAAATTTTTACTTTGAATAAAATTGCTGCTGAGTTACTTATCACGCTTTTTTGCATCCCAAAAAGTACATCAAGATCGAGTGCATGATATGAACAGCAAATTGTTAATAACAAATCCATTATTATAAGAGGATGGCCTACATCATTTAGCACTTAATCAATGGCAAACCTAATACACCATGCCTTCGTCTCATGGTGAACCATAAACTAAAGGTTTGTATGAAATGTATCGGAATGCGCCTCCAGTTGACGTAAATGTACAATCATCTTTCAAGAAACGTTTATGGACTACCAGGAAGACCGGGAGATAGTAAAAATAAGATTTTCGTTGTATTTCAGTCTTCATTCAACAACATTTTTACATTTATTTAAACGCAGAATAGCAGTCTTTCAGACTAATAAAAGTAACAAAAGAAAGAATGCACTGTGTCTGGTGGCTTAAATGACCATCTAGTCACGTTGACTCATCACTTTACGATCACATGATCGGTTGTCATACCTTCAGTGCCACGACTTTCTTCATATTTTTCACATTTTCAAGTTGCCTCTTTGTCGACACAAATATAGCACATTCTCAAAAAGAAGTGTCCTCTATACTACATGTATACCTAATAATGGAGTAGTAGACTAAGTACGCAAGACGTCATCAACAAGGTATAAAAAGTGACATTTTCAAGATACTTCTTTGAAGCAAAATCTTGAAATATGCTAAAGTAAGCATACGTTATCTTCATATAGAACTATGACGTCATAACTCATTGATCGTCATAGATTCCAATAGCCTGCGTACCTTGAAATCTTATTCGACCTATACGAGCACTGTACTAATATGTAGCCTTCTGAGCAGAAAGGTAACATGATTGTAACGAAAAATTGGTGCCTTTAAAATGCGAGATCCACCGAATTTTTTTTTTACCTTTAAAGGTAAGAGGCAACACTATACTACTTCCCCTAAAATGTACCTCTTCCGGCAAAAGTCTGTGTATTCGCTGGTGATTTGAAGTGGTAGAGGCACTTTCGTCGCTCTTCTCTTTCTTTAAAACTAAGAGCCAGTTAATAGTCTCTTCACATATGAAACTTAAGCCAAATGAAAGAGACCCTTACTGACAACGGTTTAGGACTGAAGCTTTTCCACTCAAGTGTCTAGCAGTATTTCCATGGACGTGTCTTGTTATCGGTCCACTAATGAGTCCTAGACCGCAGTTGTTCTTTCTCTCAAGTACACTTTCAAAGTTTACAAGGGGGAATTTTTTTTGCTATGCTTCTTTCTTTTTAAAGTTAGGATAGCCATAGGTTGGCTACTTCCACAAAGTCTCTGTATACTAGATGTATCATATCTGTTGTTCATCTGTACTGAAAGTTGCGGCATCATCCACTATGTTTCATTTACCCCGTTTGTTCTTCAGGAGTGTGCCATTTTTGTTATTATATTACGTCATTTTTACAGTTATTGTTCATGTAGCGAAAAGGGGGGCTGAGGCCGTAAAAGTCCCCCCCCCCCGATCCGCGCCTATGCAGTGTTGGTTAAACTTCATTTGAGCATCCAGTGTGAATGTCCGCTAGCTAAAATACACAACAAGGTTTTCCAGAAAGAGTTAGGTTGAGCACTTGTCGAGAGATGTTATACGCTTAGTCTTAAAATTTTATTAAATCAGGAGCTCAATGTGCATAAACAACTTAAGAGTTTCTACTCCACGGAGGCCTTATTAATGAAATGATGTATATCAATTTAAATGGAGGGCGCAGAACGGAAGTGTTTTCTGTCAAAACAGATAATTTTATGGAAAGCGTCTTCTCAATTTCGGCTGCGTATGCGCAAATCCTACAAATCTGGGGATATGGGGTACCTAAGACACATCTAGAAAAGGAGTTTATTTTTGAAAATACTCAAATCATCACCTTTTAGATCAAATAGAAGTATACCTGTGTACGGAGGATTTTAACTTATTGTACTTTGAGCAGCATGTGCACCGTCTTTGTGGTCTAAAACATTGTCCTTTCATCTGTCACAAATTGAGTGTATTTCCCATACTGCGCATGCTAACCTAGTCTATCTTTCATCCATCACACTGTTTTCTTGCGCAAATCGAAATAAAGAAGTGCTTACTTAGATGACCTAGAACTAGTGTGAAATGAAGGATACCTATGATAAAGCACTTTAGTAAGACCGTCAGTAAATTTCTTCAAACTATTCTATTTCTCACTCTGCATGATTTGGATACTATTAAAATTTACTTAGGTCTATGCATTTGTAGAGGTTAAAGAAAAAATTAGCGTGATGCTGACATTATAGCAAAATAACCATGATTGTTCCTTAAGTGTGCACATTGCAAGTAAAAGTCGGATTGGTAATTTTTGAGAAAGGTCTAGTGACCGCAGCTCTCCTTGGCATATTCTGTTTGGCTTAGGTCAAACCTCCTAAGGCCGAACGCACACGGACGTCAGAAAATGTGAAATACGAAGCAGAGAACACGTTTTTCTGACGTCGACACTGTTTTGCGAAACAAACAGTTGTCTGGTTGTTTTGCTAAACAACTCTTTCGGTCTGCCATTTGCGTTGCCTGTTTCGCGTTTCGTGAACAAGTAAGGAAGCACAACCAATCAGTTATCGACACGTGGATTTGTTAACGTGATACAAAATGGCAACATACACGAAATCGTCAAAGCACTTTGATGCAACACATTGCATGTTACATGTTTTTTCCACGGAGTACTCTGATAGGGACATTAAAAAATAAGGAGAGACAGTATAAGAAATTGCGAACAACTACAAATATTTGTTCACAAACTTCAGTTCTCGTACAGTGCGTCCATGAAGGTAATGTCTGCCACAGTACCCGTCTGCTTCTGAGAATTAGAAGTGTCGTGAGCTCACTTTTATCCCCCTATCTGGCCCGTAGCCAGGAATTCTGACATAGGGAGGGAGGCAGGGAGGCATGTACGGCATTTCACTGAAAGGGAAACCAGCTGTTTGCTATAAGCCCTTAACATGGGCGTCACCAGACATTTTTAAAGGGGGGGGGGTCATACTTTGCGTGAAAAAGAAAGTCATTGCCTCGAAAGCGGCAATAGTCGCGCGTACGGCACGAGCACTACGGCGTGGGATCCAGTGGCCCGCTTAAGGGCCCCTGGTGGGGTCCAGGGGGCGAAGCCCCAGGAAGCTCTGAGGAGTTAGATATTTCAAATGCCTATAGTGCGGTGAAATTATCGTCAATATTGCTAGTTTGATAATGCCAAAAATATGATTTCATATAAGAGCAAAACGTGAACCCATGGATGGGGATCAAAGAGAAAGCTTTTAAGTCTTAAAAATTACAATGGCACCAGGACGTTTTTCTTTTAAAGTTGGAGGCCTATCATGGGATGTATGGGCTCGGCAATCAAACCAACTGGCAGGATCTAGAGGCAAAGGATTCCCTGGACAAAACCCTCGTGGAATACAAAGAAATATTCAAGATTAAGGAAGTAAAGATAGCTAACCTCCAATAAAAAATCATAGAAAAGTTTTAAGCAAATCGAACTCTGTAATGCAAAAAAAAAAAATATTAAGAAAATCCTTCGAATCTGCATTGAATAGCGTCTCTTAACGGCTTAAGTTATCAGGCTCTATAGAAAAGAACAGTAAGTTTGTGCACAATGTGATTTTACCAATTTACTTTGTTTTTTTCTTTCAACCTTTCTCCTTTAAGAATTAGAAAATACTGTACATGTCATAATTTTTTCCTTAGAATAGTAAATGGAAAGGTAAAAATTGAAAACGTCGAGCAAAAATTGGAGGAAGAACAGAAGAAGTTGGTTGAGATTTAGAATAATGATTGACCTATGACTCAGATTGATACGTATGCAGATATAAAAAGAAGTTAATTTTCAAATATCGGTACCACCATTTCCTACACTTAAAGTGCCTTCCGACATGGCAGATTTTTGTGGGATGACTACCTCTTCATAATACTATCCGATCAAGTAACGCCTTATTCCTGAAATATATAGCGCTGTGGAAGTGGAAGGTGGATATTAAACACTGACAAGCATATGTCATGCATTCAGTGCGCTAGGAGTCGAAATCCAGAAGGGCCCGGCATCCTATACTTTACAGGTTTTTCCATGTGTAATTACAGCGAAATTAACCATTCAACGTATTAAAAGAAATTTACACTTTGCAATGACAGAAGAAACCTATTTCGGTTTTTGGTACATCTTTTAAACCTTTCTGTAAAAAAAAGCTCAAAGGGGGTCGTTTGCACACCCCGACCTCCCCTTGGTGACGCCCATGCTTAATCAGTCCGGGGATTCTCCCGTTTGGAAGAAAAAACAAAATTCTCCCGAATGGGGAAAACTCATTCAACACAGTATTTCGGCTGGCTAGGCCTACCGGTAACTATGACAACACATCTTCCGATTGTGCATTCAATATCATTACATCTGACCGATAAACTTTGCAAGTGTGTTCCAAAAACAATGCGCCACTGACAATGTACCGGTACACAACGAACGCGTGAATGGTGGGTAGAAATGGTAAGGTGGCGGCGCCCATGCCCAATTTTTCTCCCGATCAGGGAAAAACCAGATTCTCCCAAAGGCGGAATCTCCCAAACTGTAAGTGATCGATTTTTCTAAGGGGGTACGATTGTCCCTGGTTTTGAATCCCTCACACTTTCCGTTGAGCGAAAATATAGCCGTAACTGTTGCCAGAACTCTTGCGTCTTTCCGTGGCAGACGTACAGCATCGCGTGATTATCCTTTTTTTCTGATGTATAGTGCAATCCTTTACAAATTTTCTGCAAATTCCTCCACGTTACTCGTAACGCCGGTACATTTCAGGATTCTCGTTACAGTTCCCGTGCTGGACCCCGTTGTCTTTGCCTTCACTCTAGCCATGCTTGCACCCACAAAGTGCGGTTTCTCCTTCTCTGACGCCTAGTCCTATGTAAAAGGAGGACCATGAGTAGGGTAGGTGCCAGGATTCGACCGACAAGGAGCCAGGCTCCCGACGCCGGCTTTCCAGACACCCGGACATTGTCCTCATTTTGGAGGTTTACCTATGGACATCCTGGAACACTTGATCCATTGTGTCAAATTTCCGAATTTTTATTTTTTTCGCCAAACTTATCAAACATAATCGACTTTGTCATTGAAACCTCTATTTTGGAAAAATCAAAAACTTTCATTTCACATGTTAATTGAGTAATGCCGTGGAATTCTGCAGAGTTATGAAATCAATGAAGTGCCGAAACAGTTTACAGCACAAAACATTCTTTTTATTTGCCAGAAATTGCTTTAAGTGCCATTGTGTCATGTTAAGCTTCTTGTAAAACTAATTTTCTTTAGTAGCTATGATATATTGTGATATGTGAAGAAGGAAGTAGATATTTGTTCCATCATATTTGCAGGAATCGTGTGTAAGGGGCTACGACCGTGTTCCTTTTTGCCCGAAACGGTAGAAAACCATTAAGTAAGCTTCTTCACAGGAGAAGGGATCTCTCCTCCCTTAGAACCTACGCATAAAGATTGTAGAGGGTGTCTTCCTTTTACTAAAATAAAATATAGTAAACCTAGATGGGGAGGGGGTAGCGTCCGAAGCTCCGATAAGGTCGATCGGTTGCGGGAACGATGTCAATAGGAGGCAAAGGAGGGAAGTAAATGAAAGTCTTTCCACAATATCATTTCATTAGTATTTTGCATAGTATCCTTTATGTACTTGCTGATTTGCGTGCTCAGTGATTTAGCGTTTATCTTAAAAATCTGAATTTGGGAAATATATGAAGTGAGCATTCCGTCCTTTTTCCAAGCCCGTGGGGGTGTTTGGGGGCCAGGCCTCCACAACTTATGCATAGCCCCCCCCCCCGGCTTGGTTTGGCCCCATGCTCTCCAAGTCTCGTTAGGGGCCTTCCATTTCCTTCCGTATTCGCCTCAATTTACTAATGAACTCTATTTTCTAACATGTTTGTACATTATTTGTGAAGCATGTCAATGAAATCAAAGAAAATTATGAAGTGATCTTTAAGATCTCTTCTCGGTCTTTTGGCTAAGATCATGAGTAGTATCTGCTCTTTTAGCCATTCTGTAATGGTGTCAGGTACGACAGATACATGATATAGAGCAGGGGCGGATTTAGGGGGGCAGGGGGCCAGGTCTTCCCCTTTCAAAAAATTTTGCAGTTTTTTCAACTTCATAAAACAAAGGACAAGGCCCTATTCCAATGAAATAGGCCTATGAGATGTGTCAGAGTGAAACTCAAATTTGTTCATTATTTTCTACCACAGAAAATAAGTGTTATGTTAATAACTGACTTCCAGCTGATAATATTTTGGCTTATATTGGCCTCAGTAACTTTCTCTGGGCATTGCAAGGAGTTATTCATGAGCGCTGTATTAATGGATTGCTAACTTCAGTCTATTACCGGCCAGGCCCACATATTCGGAGCACTGCTTCTACTTTCAAGAGAATTTCAGAATTCATTAATATTTAGAGGAATATTTTCGACAACTTCAGGCTCTTAACTAGAAGTTGCTGCAGTATTACCCTGCAGTGTCTCATTTAAGCCTTGTAATTTATTTTAATGGAATGTACTGTTAATCTAGGGTAAAATTTAAAATTCATTAAATTATGAACTTTTTCCAGCGATATATGATCATTTCAAAAATATACTAAAGGCATCACCATTTTTCATCTAAGCAATCTTAAATTAACAAACATTTCTCAAAGGGGAAGAGACACACCTCCCCTTAGACCCCTCCCCAGAAAAGCATCTTTCACCCAACCAAAAAGTTAAATTCACTGAATTATGAACGCTTTCCAGCCATATATGATTAGTTCAAAAAAAATATACCACAGACATCACCGTTTTGCATCTGAGCAACAAATTAACAAAAGTTACTCAAAGGAGAGGGGACACCCCTCCCCTTAGACCCCCATGACGGCAATTACTCATCACATGCTTTGCCCCTATCAAATACCCTGGCACTGCCCTGGGGACACCCCTCTCCTTAGACCCCTCCCCCAGATCGGACTTTTATACAAACCACTATGACCTGCCCCCCCCCACCTTTTTGCCAAATCCTGGATCCGCCACTGTAGAGCTCTGAAGTTCGAAAGCTTGGTCAGTTAAGTGTAAGTGTCCCTTCAAGGGGCTTAGCTCCTTCGGGGAGCAGAACCCCTTCAGATGTACCTTTTAGTGTTCGTCCTTCGTCATCCAGCTGTATAGGATATTTCGATACCAATTCTCCTTTATCTATACAATTATGAAACTAAAGTTGTTAATATCAGTTTTAATCATAGTCATTGAATAATCTCAGGCAAACACTTGAATGAGGGATGCCTTTTTTGAATTCAGAGTGCAAGTTTGTTAGATAACGTTGCTGCAGTGACTTTGCTTATGCCACTTTGCAACTGGAAAGAATTTGAAAGGAATGATTGTTCAAGGGGATGTCTTGACTGGCAGGAGGTAGTCCATAGTCTGTTATTGACGAACTCTTTTATTATATTTTTATTTGCTCTTTTATGACCTTGACATTGAAAATATGTACAGTGAAACATAAAAATTAATGACATAAATTAACTTCAAAAACATAATACTAAATAATTGTAATTAGAAGTGAAATTTTCTCCCAGTAACCTTCTCGTAAATTCTTTTGTGCAATATACTTTTGCAAAGTAATATACTCTTTTAAAAATATTTAAAAACCATTGATCCTGGGGATAGCCTTAACCTTATAGCAATCAAAAATAAACTTCTTAAGTACAATAAGAATTAAACTTGCTTCACGATCACAATTTTCTCCAAACAAAACAACTAAGATATCCTTTAAATCTATGTGAAAGCCTGCCGTCTTGAAAACATATTGATAATACTTCCAGATACTTAGTGAGAAAATGCAGTGGAAGAACAAATGCTGAATTGATTCGGTACAAATTAAACAAAAAATGCACAAATTAGAGACTACTTTAACAGTATGAAGATAATTATTTGTCGGACTAATTCTGTGCAACAATTGATATTGAAACCATCGAAGCGATACATCATTAAAACAAAAGAATGGAGTAAAACAGTATAACTTACACAAATAACTTGAAATATGCAATGTCTCTTCCCATTTTAAAAAGATTTACTCTGAAGAAAACATTTTTAGCCATTTTGATGCTGAGTGCTTACCGTACATGTAAAATATCCATTAGTAACATAATAAAAACCAACAATTTGTAAGATTACACAAGCAATGATCAATATTTTTGATGACCTTATTCAATCAAAGCTAGTTGGATTAAGGTAAGCAATTGGCTTGTGATCAGCTTGGATCGTACTATTATTCCAAACTGGTTGACAAAGGGAAAAAAAATTCTTACAGCTAAGATCACGATTACAGTTGGACAAGTTAAGGTATGTAGCATGAAAAACATCTCGCCAGAAATAGCCTAAGTGGCTTGTAAGCTGGCAAGCTTGATAAAATAGTCACCGTTACTTTCAAATTCATCAGAGTTAATATAGTATTTTTTTTTAAATCTTCCTACCTGTATGATTTCTCCAAAAACGTGCAAAGTATGAAATTTTCAAAGCAGAGCAATACATCGAGAAATCCATCATCCCTTGCCCCCCTATTCGAGTAAGTTTGAATAATATCATTTCGACTGACCTTGACCGGCTCATTATTCCAAATAAATCTAAAAAGGTAACTTTTTACTTCGGAAATAAAGTTATTTGTTGGATTGTGTAGTGAGGAAAGGTAGTAATTAAGTTGTGGTATTATAAGTGACTTAACAATAGTGATCCTCCCAAGATCAGTAAGATTCCTTTTGGTCCACGTATTCTAATACGTTCTTCCATTGTTTAAAATGCTTTTGGATAATTTTTTTTAGTAATTGTTGAGACGTCAGAGTTAAAATAATACCGAGCAAAACGAAATCATTGTCAACAACCCACGGGATCCTATGCAAACACCCAAAATCTACCACTGAGCCTATTGAAGACCCAAGGGCTATCAGAAAGCATAATCTGATTTATATAGAGGCCAGACATTGAGGCAAAATTATTTAATAACCTAATTAGACAACGAAAGGACACTTCATCTGGCTTAATTAAGAAAGAAATGTGTCAACGTACTGGACTAATCTACACTGGCGATCCCTAATAGTAATACCCTGGATATTATTGTCATTACGGACAGACACATTTTATAATTCTGAACAAAGGATGATAAGATATGGAAATAAAGAATCACCTTGCCTACAACCTCTTTCTAAAGAAAATCCTTTAGCAATAAATCCATTAACTAGAACAGAAGAAGTAGCTCCCTTATAAAAAGCTTCAAGCCATTGAATAATTGAAGATCTAAAGTTATAAAGTCCAAGGACATTTCTAATAATACGTAAGGGAATACTATCGAAAGCTTTCTCAAAATCAATGGCAAAAAGAACGCCAGGTAATTGATCTTCCTGTAAACAAAACATGACATCGTAAATTGTCCTTATAATATTCCGAATTTATCTACCTTCAATAAAACCACTTTGTTCAAATGAGATTAAATTTGAAATGACAGTTTTAATGCAATTGCGAATTGCCTCAATATGCATATATTGAGGCAATTTTAGAAGATACATAAAGGAGAGAGATCGATCTCCAGGTTTTTTTTTTAAATCTTGGTTTATCCCCCTTGGTGATTTCTGAAACTACACCATACCTCTGAGTAACAGACAATTGCTTCTCATTGTAACCGTAATTTAAAGATCTTATCAGAAAGTGACAAATATCTTTCCAGAAAAACTTACAAAAGTCCACAGTAAAACTATCTGTCTGGTGATTTGTTATTTTTTATTTTTCGTAAGCATCATAAACTTCATTGTACTGCAATGGACCTTCTAAATTAGCAGACTCACTAACAGATAAACGGTTCAAACAATCCCAATAACCATCACATTGATTTACGTCAGAGAGATGAGAATCATTTGAACTGTAAAGTTTCTTATAAAAGTTGTAAGTTTCTTGCTGGATACCATCCTGGTCGAAAATTTGTTCGTTATCATCATTTGTAAGGTGACAAATAAGTTTACTACATGATTACCTTAAGGTTCTCTAAATTAAGAAAGAATTTTGAAGGTTTCCCCCTTCATCAACCCATTCTACACGAGACCTAATAAAGCTTCCTTTCAAGTTTTTCTCTCTTAAATGTTGAAATTCTTTCTCCAAGGAGTCACAGTACTCTCTCAAGTAAATATTATCTAAGTATATACTATGGACACGATCAGTTTCATTTCAAAGATTAAACCTCCCTTTTAATTTCACTCTTCTTAAAGGAGTAGTAAGAAATAGTTTTCCTCTTATACTCATAAGATGAGTTTAAAAAAAGTTGGTCTTTTATAATAAAGTCTAGAATACTTCTAGGTATACTAAGCAGTTTATCAGCAAACAAGCATACTCAGTAATAGTTTCATCAACGACATTCTTTACAATTTTTTGGTAAGCTTCATCCTCAAGTAAAGAATCATTAATTTCTAGAAACCTTTGCCAGTTACAATTTGACCCAACCTGAAGGGTGAATTATCATAGAGTGGTCACTCCTGTACCCTGGAGTGATTGTAGCTGTAGTGGTGACTGTGTTCAAAAGTCCAGATGAAAACAAAAAATAATCAAGTCTGCTATGTTTTAGCGGGATTTTCTGCCGCTAAGTAAAACGTTTTATAATGGGATGAACAACATTCCATACATCAAACAAATCGAGATCCTTCATTAGTTCAAGAACAACCTGTCTGGACTTCGGGTTATTGGTATGCAAATAATTGCAGTATCAAGTGCAACATTCCAGTCGCCAACTTCTTTTATGCAATCAGGGATTTGAAGTCCTCAATTATGGTTTGTTCCTCGTTGAAGAATGCAGGTGTGTCAGTATCAGGACCGTAAAGAACAACAAGCGTGACCTCATATTGACACGTTTGAAAAGCAACAGCAATTAAATTACCATCAGAATTGCAACGAATTCGAGTAACTATATGGCAACATCCCTGGAGTTATTCGTCCCTGGTGCAATAAAACAATTCCCACTCCACTCCATGGAAATTGTAGCTATCATGTTGGAATCCCAGTGCACATCTTGAAGGCAGAATGTATGACTGCCTCTAACTTTAATATAATCAAATACATCTTTTCTTTTATCTGCAATGTGAAGTCCCCTACAATGTAAGAATGAAAATTTTATTTCACTCGCCATTTTAACGTAAAGTTTTTTGTCACTCACTGTAATTAATAAAGAATTATTTCGTTGCAATGAATAATGAATGACAAGAGCTTTTTAACAAAAGGACAATAACACAAACAACATGAAAAAACGAAAGATAACGAAAAATCGCAATACGCTTACTTATCAAGCAAAATGACATGACTTAAGGCATCAGAAAGACAGTGTCCAGTTGAATAAAAAACTCCTGGTTCCTGGTTTCGCATTAACATGTCAACGTTTTAGCAGTGCCATCCTTGTTAACTATTATGAGAGATGCCGGAACTGACCAGGGAATGAAGGCGTAGTTGATCTCAGCCCTCTGACGTATTTTAGGAAGTCACAGTACGGCTTTGTATAAAGAAATACTTAAACCGACAAACATCGCCATAGCACGAGAGCCAGATATATAAAGTTGGTAACAGTTTAAGGGGTTCTAACATACCTACATCTTAGCTTCGATCTTTTCGGAGTAATCTTTGTCCGAAATGCAGATGTTGAATTCGGATTGCCAACTGAAATTCGAGTTCTCTCCTCGTAATAAGCCTATCAGTCAGGAGTATGAACTACGGTAATGAAAGTCTGTTTGTTTATTATTATTCATGAATAAACAACTATAGGTGCCTTGCCTACATGATCAACTGTAGTGAAATGTACGCTTGTAAACAGTGCAGAGCATTTGCTTGTATATTCGACGGATGGACTACCCAAACAGCCAAGGACTATACTCAGGTTAGTTTAGGCTTAGAATTGAATTGCAGTTATCGTTAGAAATAATTACCCACGCCAACAAATTGCAGCACAACTAACATGAAAAAGGAGGAAGACCTCACCTGAAAGCCTAAGCAAGATAACGTTGCCTGGCACAGCGAGGCAAAACACAGGCAGGCTGTACGAACATGCACAGCCGCAGTCCGGCCGACAATGTCACGCAAGTTGACTGCGTGTGTGTAACGGCCCTATAGCTACAGTCTTCGTGCATCAAGCACATCGTAGCCTAGCATTCGCCGTTGATTAGTGCACAATGAAAATACGGTAAGCGAGTGCGTATGCAGTAGATGTACACTGGCTGCATCGTGATGCACAGTCGTCAACATGATGTGATCTCGAAGCAGCTGAGTAATGAACATTCATAATGATCTAGAACTTCCCAAGGTGATGAACATTGTGTATATTGAAACAGCCTTTACATTTACAGCCACGATTTGTTTAAAACAACCTTTCATTTTCGTAAATGTCTTTTTTCTCCAACAAATCATTTCTCTGGTTATGTTTGGGTTTAAGTAACCTTAAGCACCACTCATTTCTCTTATCCAAATTCGTATACAAAGTCGTATTGGGACTTTAAGATTTTACGGGCTTCCCTAACGGTAACGAAGACGTCATCGCTTACAAAAATATTTGCTCCTCGACTGAGGCTTCCTTTCAATTTTCCTGCTGCCTTTAAAACTTTTCTCGGTCATTGAATCGTAGGAACTTCACGTGAACTGGCCGGTTCTTTTGTCTTGTACTAGTTGGTCCCCCAGGTGTCATGTGAGTGCGTTCTATTTCCATATTTTCAAACCCCATCATGGTGGATTAAATATCAACTTTTATCATTTCTTCACATCTTCATTAGCAGCTTCTGGCACACCATGAAAGACCAGGTTATTACGTCTAGATCTGCTTTCTAAATCTTACATTTTAGCTTTCCATAAGCTCTCTGAATTCTTTACACTTTCTGTTAGTGACTCAGTCTCCTTTTTCTCAGCCTTGGTTTTAAGGTTTTAACAGATTCTACTTCATTTCCATGAATTCAACCGGCTGTGCCATATCGGTTACAGCTGCCTTAATGGATTTCATTTCAGATTTAATTTCTTCAATTTGTGTAGGGAGTTTCTGCAGTTTACCCAATTGCTCCATAATGATATCCAGTTTACTTTGTAACGAAGCCATGTCGTCCTCACTTCGTCCTCCCATTGCACCTTTCGTTGATGTAGGTCTGTGCTTACTAACGTTAGTATCGTGCATGGGCGTGTTCCCCGAACGAGTTGTCCTCTCTCTCAAGTAGTATATGTCCTAGCCAATAATGTTAACGAATAGATATTTAAGAACTTGATCGACGAACTTGATTGGAAATGCGTTAATTACACCTGGAGAACTTGAGTAAGTCACCTAAACAAGAAGCGGTTGCGGACTCCTGAATTACACGTGCATTGCAGATGGTGAACGATAGACAGTTTTCCCGAATGTTCTTTCAAAGGGCCGTGGCACTTGAAGTGCACGTATACTTGACCCCTGTAAACAAGATTTTTTTGATACCTTGTAGGCGTCCCCATGTGCCCATGGTGTACCGTGAAGTCGATGCAGGACCACCTGCGGGTAGGCACTGTCAACATGAAATGCAGATGACATCACTACATGTGCTTACAGTGTTACCAGATGATATCAGGGAATACCCAAAAGAATGCGCAGATAAAGTGCCAACCGTAGCGCTTCTAAGTAGGACAGTGACAGCCTCAAGTGAAACAGCAATCTCAGCTGCTTCAGGTTCATCTAAATACTCACCTGAAGCACATGCCTAACTCACAGTGTGTAGCCGGCGTAAAAAGAAGCAATGCGTAGGCCCGGGTATCATTGTTTATTAATATTCCGGAATTAGTGAACTTGGAACTTTTCAAATCCAAGCAACTATCGTACAGGCTTACTTCCTTTGCACTTTACGTACACATTTTTAGGTCTTGAGGCCGAGCAGTTTTTTGTTACAACGTTAATCGTTTTTGACTGGGAGAGAGGGCGTACTAATGAAAAACTTCACTTCCGATTGCTTACATGCAATAAGCATGTGAAGTCAAGTTTGGAATCTTTAAGGGAGAAAGCAGTACCCCAAGCTGCCAAGTTTATTATCAAAAATCTGCTAAATCTTACAGCTCTACTCTTATTTCGCTCACAAGTATCTTTCATAATGTTTCTGTATAAAAACATGGAGTATCTTAGGTAGACCAAGGAGTTATCCTTCATGAATTCAATAACAATGTAACAAAAATATTGCCCCAGATTGACAGGAGACATTCATGAATTAGGATGACGGGGTACACTGTTTCACATGGGGGGGGGCGGCTGTATTTTTCATTTAAACCGTAAATTGCCCTTGGGATGACAACAACCCTCTCTCCAACTATTGCTTCAAGTGCGCTGCCTTCATTCCACTCGGCCCTAGCAACAGAAAAGAGTATATGATATGATTTCGCACAAAAATGTTTCTTTTGGTTTTAACGTTTTATTTTTTTGGACATTGTGCAGTGCACACATTTATTTATAAGCTTTATTAGCATCGCGGACTGACGTTTGAACACGTAGGCGTATTCTTAAGTACACACAGGTCTCTTCAGTTTAAGTAATTACTACTTGCATGGTAACTCAAATGATAACAAATTAAATTAAATGGAATCGGGTAACTCAATAATGGATTTGGCTTTAAGAAAATATGTGGGAGGACATTTTCAAGTGGGGAAATAGGTTAGAGGAAGTAAACTCAATTCCTAAATGTATGTACTGCGTCCACACTAATAACGTTGCTCATTCAAGCTTGGCTATGCTGATAATCTCATCAGACTGTCGATAAATGTAATTTGACATAACTGTCCTCAGCAGTTACTCAACATTTAGGTGGTCCCAATAGAGGTCATCCCTCTTCAGGACAATCTATCTTAAAACAACTTTAATTTCATTTACGAATTGAGGATCATTAAATCAGGGAGTTGCCATTGTCAATGGCAGCTCCCTGATTAAATCTGACATCATTTATGGTATAAGAAGATTTTAGAAACGCCAGACTTACCCTGTTGATATGTAAGTCATGAGTATGTAAACTGGAAATTACATCCTCAATTAGCTTAGCAACGCTGACGTGGATACTGAGCTTGATGTACACATTGTAATCTAAAACTGCATGGTTTCAAGGGCCGTAGCCTAAATGAAAAATAGCCTACTTGAAAAAAGTAGTGAATATGATAAAAACTGCATTGCCCTGACTATGTTTTTGAGGCCCTCAGAACCTGGAAGATCGCACAGAAAGGCTTCTGTTCCTGAAAATTTTCTCGGGGAGGTCCCTGGACCCCCGCTGCAGGCGTGCTCTTATGCGGGTAACTCACATTGATTCGTCTCTTCGTCTCTGTTCTCATTCATGATGTGTCAACATGGCTCAAGTCCATACTGATCAACGTATTGCTTCTCACGGGGTGCAACAGAATGCCTACATGCCTACATGATTGCCTTGCTAAAATCAATAAACTTACTTGTACAATAGTTTGTGTCCTCTTTTTTTCGCAAGTGATTTTATTGACATTTTTCAAATTTAATATTTCTTCTTGAGTTCTTAGTTTCTAAGGCATGAAGTCTCGAAAATATTTATATGCAGCTTTGCAGGTCTAGAACGTGTCAATTCCGCCAATCTGAGAGGCACTTTAAAAATATTAAAATAGACCAATACGCTACGCACCAAACGATGGTGGCCATCCAAGTAGCGCTATAAGGCGGGAAAGGTCCCCACCAAGTCTTCGGCTGTGGCATATTGCACCCCGTCATACCACAACAACAAACCCTTAAAAATAGGGATTTCTAAGAAAATATAATTATTTCAAAGCTTTGTCAAAGATAGCATGCCATTTTGTATCCAAGCAACCCTACTAAGGCAAAAATTTCTGAAAGGGGAGGGGCCTTGAACAGCACCCCTCCCTTACACCCAGCTAAAAAGAGACTTACAAGCACTAAAATTGAGGATTTGTAAACATTTGACCAGTACAAAGCTTTCCCCAGAATAGCACAATTTTGCATCTTATAGCCATCTTACATACACAAAAATTTCTCAACGAGTAGGTGTATCACACGCCCACCCCACCCTCATAGAAAAAAAAAACACTATACAATGAAATTTGTTATCATTTAGTCAGTTCAATTTTGTCAAACTCAAAAGACAGCCAAAAGCTGTACCGAAGCGACCTTCCATAAATGTCACGTGCTCAAATTTATCCCTTTTCTTTTAGATTCCCCCACCCTTTATGGCGGCACTGGGAGACAAAGAAGGGATCCGCCTGGTTGCCAACTGTCCTAGGTACGCCACTGGATGCTGTCAGGAATCCCCCCCCCCCCGATTTCGCCCAGGATACGGCCCTCGTTTACCTTCAGTGAAAGTTAAGGAGAAGGGGAAGGTTTTCTTCTAAAGTTCCCCAATCCGTCCCAAAGTCATTTTGTATACAGTCACTGGCCAACCAGTCAGACAGTCAGCCAGCCGGCCAGACGGCCAGCCAGCTAGTTAGCCACAGAGTCATTCATTACGTCGGTATAATCAGGTAGGTGTAAAAGGCATTGCACAATGCCTTGCACAGTTGTGTGTACAATTACCCACTACTAGCACCTCAATCCCAGTCCAACCAGGGAGTTGCTATTTGTCAAATAGCAACTCCCTGGTCCAACGAGTATGTCCCTCGTTGCTTCATTGTTTAAAGGAAAATATTGCGTCTGTTTTACAGAAAATATTCCTACTTTTTAAACAGTATTTATAGATAAAGAATGATAGACAATTCAAAATAAGACAGTATGGTAGTTTTCTTTTTAAGAAACAAGGCTTTCACAGGAAGAAATTTGGTTATTTGTTGCAAAAAAGTAATTTGCTCACCCAAACTTTCAAAAATTCAAATAATGCAACATCTGTTACTCCAGTAGTGCATAATATTTTGAGAAGGTAAAGTTATTGCTAGAGTTTATTAGTTAGACTCAATGATTTAGTAATGATTTGGGTTATTTTCTGTGTATGCGATGTTGGTACATTTTAAATGCAATATTTCCCTTTAACCAGGGAACTGGAAGATAGGTGTAACTGACACGGAGACGTTTCAGTTCTCTACATGTGCTGAAAGAGAGGCATGGATTCAGGGTTGAACAAGAAGGGGAGTAGGGAAACTTTAGGAGGGCAAGACCGAAACTTGTGAACCCGAAATATAGAAAGTTTGGACGGAAAAACTGTAAGTCTTCTCCCGAAAAGTATTTGAAATGATACCGTTCACTGTTTAAAAGTGGCTCCCTCTAAAATGGAGCAGACGATCGCCCGCTCATTCACCTATGATTGTGGTTTTAATGTGCTTACGAAAGATTTGGGGTGAATGAAAGATCAACTGATTTAGTGAGAAAGCCTAATGTACTGGAACATAATGTCCTTGAATAAGGTGGGGGTACAGTAGCCCTTCATCGTATGCACTGGTCATTCTTTTGCTGCCCCTTCCACATTTAAAGCTCGTGGAGCACTCCTTGGACAGTTTTCTTTAGACAGGCTTGTACAAAAATGAGTTAAGATAGCGGCTGAACATATAAATTACATGTTTTGTATAATGATTAGTAGAGCAGTCCTTAGGGGGAAAAGGAGGGGGAATCGATCTCTGCTGTTTAAAGGGTCGGGTACAGGATCATATTTTGGTGTGATGAGGCCTCTAGAGGTCACATATAATGCTTGGAGACGATTGTTAAAAGCCTTCCACCAAAGCTTCTTACAAAACCTACAGTCTAATAGGTTGTAGCTTATTTAGCTCATAACAAAATCAGACACAGTGAGAGATACTATGGTGCCAGTTTACAAATGCTATTTGCGGCACGCTTCCCGTTCCTCTGTGTAACACGGTTAACTTCCCTATAACATCAGCACACACCCAAGGTTTCGATGGCATGGGGATCTGCCCACCTACCATCGATATTTGACTCAAATAAAAATGTATCCCAAAATCTTAAAATGGTAGAATTCTGTAGATTTTAGGAGTGAAATGTCTCTCAAGTAAGTTCTGGAAGCATTTTAAGGCTACATCCCGAAAACTTGTTTAACGTTCCTGGCCTTCCTTAAAATGGCCCATATCTCATTTTCTTACATGTTTTCAAAATGTAGTAGTAATAGTAGGGACAATAAAGGTAGGATCATAAAAATGACTCATTTTCATAATATGTAATTTGTAGTAAATTTATGGTATTTTTGCCTTTGGCCAAAATCGTCATCACTAGGGAAAACTTGTAAGGATGCATGAGCTTATTCCACACTTGGTACCAGGGTACGTGAAAAAGGATCTGCAGTATGTATTTATGTAGGCCGAGATTAGTAACATCAGTCATGCATTTGGCAACTTAGTCTGCTCGAGAAAAGTTCCACGTGATGGCTTTCCATGATCAATAGCCGCCTTTGACGAAGTCGCGTCTACGGTGGGAGTCTGGGGTTTGCACTGGACACATATGGAAAAGAAACTCCTTTAGAAGTGAGTTTCTGGGTTTTGAGGTTTATAACACTACCTGAGTAAGGTAAATGTAATTATCAGCATTTTCATCAGCATTGAATACGAAACGAATTGTCTTCGAAACACTAGGACATTGCCGGCTCTGCAAAGGTGCAGAATGCTCTCCCCCCCCCCCCATCCGGCTGGAAAGAATTGTCATGCTACACTGCATGGTAATTCCCCCACCGTGTGCAATGTCCGCGTTGTCCATCGTAGGAAACATCGCCAAGTGTGTGCGGGGCGGATACATGGTGGTAGGGGTTACATAAGACAGAAGTTTACTGTTTTGCGGAAAAGGGACAAAATCAACCAATCGGAGTAAAACAAAGAAAAACAAACACATGAAAACAATTCAAATATTAGTGAGTTCAGGAATTTCGCATCATTTTCAAACGAATATCATGTCATTTAAGTCAACCCAATCGTAATCCAAGATTTAATAAAGCTCTCCAAAGATATTTACACTCGACGCGATCTTTTAGTTCCTTGATAATAAATCGAAGCCCAAAGCTTTGGTCTTTAGGATTGCTTTTTCGGCGTCCGTAACAGATAATGACAAATAAATTCTGCATTGATCAACACTAGCTCAACGTAATGTAATTAGACAATCGCGAACAGCTGTTCAGTTGAATAAACTACCCATCCTTTGGTAACGAATACAAATTTCGAAGTTTAAAGAAAACAAACGATACCTTGTTGCGTGTGTAGGGATAACGTCAGGTAAATACACAGATAACCTTTCTTCAAAAACGCAGTTTACATCTTTATAAGAAAGTAAAGTATTCAGCTTAATATTTGCTTGTCGAAATTTCAGGTGAGTCAAATCATGGTGACGAAACTTTATATTCCCGTTTCCTTTGTTTTTATCATGCAAAATGGATCTCAGACTGTAGTAATTTTCCTTATGTCCACTCAAGAAAGAAGGAAACAACTAAGATGGAAGCGTTCTCACAAAAAAAAAAAAAAAATAGTCATCACATCTCATAAAATTTGTGACTGTATATCAGGAATTCTACTTTTTAATGGTGGAAATATTTTCTTGACTAAGCTTTGTCGCAGTTCGAACATAATTTGAACAGAGGTATATGGAGCGAGAATAGGGAAATTATTACTAAAACCCTAATTTTTTTATGTTGTGCACATATAGAACAGGATATAGGAACTATCCATAGAGCAGGATATAGTGGGCCGGGTGACGCTAGAGAACTTCATCAAGGATAGCCTACAAGGTTAGTGAAGGGAAATCGTAGATTATTTTCTTTACCATTTTTTCCAGTGATCATTATCACATCTATTCTAAATGGAAATGTGTGGTAGGCCTAACGGTAGCGTTTCGAGTTCGGGCATTTTCAGTGTGGCAAACACTAACGTTAACGTTAACGTTAGACTAACTTAACGTTAGAACGAAGCTAGTTGAAGTCCCGTTTTCTCGACTCGCCATTATCGAATTAAATGTGTAGATACAAAGGTTTCTCCACTGGTCTGTTTTATGTCAGGGTGCTCTTGTGATCCCCGTCCTGGGGGAGGGGTCAAAGGGGAGGAGGTGTCCCCTCCCCTTTGGGAAAATTTTGACAATTTAGGAGGGCTGAGATCGTAAATGGTGCAATCTACGGCCTTGTTCTTAGCCTTCCCTATGTGTTCAAATCTGGGCATTTTGTGTTTTTTTCTTTTTTGCAAATTGCATTTTCTAAATATCTTTGACTTTACTAGCAGATCTGAAGCTCCAGTTTACACTTGGACGTATTCAAGAATGAAGTACTTCACTTTAACGGAAATTTCGGGTAAAAATCGGGAAACATAGAAGATATTTCAATTGAATGGTTTTGTTTAGTGTATGAGTTTGATGGTAACGGATCCCTACTGTGGAGACATAAGAAAGAAATGCAGTAGCCTGAGAGCATATTGAATGATATAAGAGCTCAGGTGCAAGTGAGCTGGGTTTGCATCTCCGATGTTTTATTATACATTACTTGTCATGAGTATTTGAAATCAAATGTAAAAGGCAGTCAAATGACTTAGTTCTGGTGTTTGTGATTGAGTGTACAGACAAATTCTTGACCGGGCGGGTCAATTTTCTGTGCGGGGG